>OU618559.1:14092350-15292350 GCA_914829495.1 Eilema sororculum | reverse complement strand
TTTCCAATTTAAAAGATTATTAGGATTATATTTATCTTTACAAAATCTATACAAAGTATCACTTTCAACTTTGAAATTTTTATATTTTCTAGGAAACTTTTGACAATTTATAAATATTTTTCTATACCAAGGATCAGCAATATCCTCGTCTGGCAAAACAATATTATTATTTAAAGGAACATTAATAGCAGAAATTTCTATTCTAGATAGACAATCTGGAACTAAATGTAAAGAACCTTTTTTATATTTAACATCAAAAGTAAATTGAGAAATTCTAGCAGCCCAACGTGCAAGACGACCACTAGGATTACTAAGTTTTAGAAGCCAAGTTAAACTAGCATGATCAGTGATAACTGTAAATTTCATTCCTTCAATATAAGGTCTGAAATGTTCAATAGAATCTAATATTGACAACAACTCTCTTTCAGTTGTGCTATAATTACGTTCACATTTATTAAGCGATCTAGAATAATAAGCTACAGGATGTTGATCTCCATTATCATCATCTTGGCTCAGGACACTACCAATTCCAACGGAACTAGCATCGCAATGTAAAAAGAATGGTTTCTCAAAATTTGGGCAATGTAAAACAGGTGCAGAGATCAATGCAAGTTTTAAATTATTAAAAGCGACTTCAGCTTCTTCATTCCAGGAAAGAGATTTTTTAGAATTCTTGCTTCCAGCCGTTAATTTTGTTAATGGCGAAGCAATATCAGCAAATTTATCAATGAATCTACGGTAATAAGAACATAACCCAAGAAAACTTCTTAATTGTCTAACGCTTTCTGGGCGTGGGAAACTTTCAATTGACTCTAATTTAGCAGGGTCTGTATGTAAACCATTACTATCAACAATATAACCGAGGTAACGAAGTTTATCTTTACAAAAATTACACTTTTTTAAATTAATAGTTAACCCAGCATCTTTAAGAATTTTATAAATTTTATTTAAATAATATAGGTGATCAGAGAAACTAGAATTTACCAATATAAGATCATCTAAGTAACAGAATGCTACATTATCAAATTCAGGCCCAAACAACTTATCTACAAGCCTTTGCAACTCAGCTGGAGCATTGGTCAAACCATACACCATACGGGTAAAATGAAACAAACCTTTCCCAGGAACAACGAAAGCAGTCTTCTCTCTAGAAGATTCTTCTAAAGCGATTTGCAAAAATGCCTTAGACAAATCAATAGTAGTTATATAATTAGCACCTCGAAGGTTATCTAAAATTCTAGAAGGATAAGGCAAAGGGTAAGAATCTTTAATAGTTACTGAATTTAATTTTCTAGAATCCAAACATAATCTTGTTCCACCATCGCGTTTTTCAACGGCTAACACTGGAGAACACCAAGGAGATTTGGAAGGTTCAATAATATTTTCCTTCAATAAAACTTCTACTTCATCATAAAGTTCTTTTTGTTTAGCAGGACTAAGTGGCCAATAACGTTGTTTAAAAGGTTCACCAGTAACATTAATTTTATGTTTAACTAAATGAGTGAGACCCAAGCCTCTCTTTTCATAAGAAATATCTTCAAAAAGTGAAATAATTTTATTAAGTTCCTGTTTCTCAGACGGAGAAAGTTCAGAAACAGAAGTAACCGCATTAACACAAGTTGTGGATTCATTTTCAAAAGTAATTTTATTTAATAAGTCTTTAGCAAGGTTAAATTTCAACCAAAAGTCGAATCCCAAAATAATGGAAGGTTTAAAAGAAGGTATTATCAAAAAGTCTACATTTTTAGTTATATTATCACAAGTGATAGGTAAAACCATAGTTCCAATAACCTTGTGTGGAGAACCATCAGCAGTAACGGCATTACCTTGGTGAGGTTTAAGTTTAAATCCTAATTGTAAAAATGTTTGATGAATATTAGAACCGAGTACACAACTACAAGCTCCGCTATCTAACAAACCAGAATAAAGTTTATTATTAATATTAAATTTTAAATAGGGTCTAGTGTCTTTATTTTTAACAAACAAAACAGGGGCAGCCCTGATATTACTAAAGAAAACTTTCAGATAATCTAACCAGTCACTAAATTCTTTTTTACAAGTGGCATCATCCGGTGCATTGCTAAATTTTTTCAACATCGAGTCACCTGAGGTTTTATCAAAAACTAGGGCTCGATGGGGCCTGATACGTTTTTTGACTGTTCAGTATTACAAACTTCGCAAGTCTTCGTAGTGACACCAGCTTTGTGACACTTAAAACAAATTATGCCAGGAAACTTAGGGCAATTTTTATAAGAATGTCCAGAGGACTTACATTTTAAACATATTAATTCATCTGCTTTAACAGCATTAACGTGAGCAGAAGGTTTTTCTTTTTTAATACTTCTATTCTCACTTAAGTTCTTTCTAGACACAAAATTTTCTAATTCTCTGCTGAGGTTAATGAACTCTTCAATAGTAGAAATAGTTTTACCAAACACAAAAGGTGTGTAAATATTTAACATATTATGTTTAATAATAGTTATTAGGGTAGCATCAGAAATAGGCATAGACAAACGGCTTGACATATCCATTATATCTGTAATAAAGTCTGGTAAGGACTCAGTTATCTTTTGTTTACGAGTGCGGAGTTCATGTTCTAAATGATAGTCAAATTCAATCCTATCAAAACGTTTCAACAACGCAGCCTTCAATTCCTGCCAAGAAGCAATACGAATACGCACACTACGAAACCATTTAAGCGCTGTGCCTGACAAAAGATCAGCAAATGAACTAACTAAAAAATGTTCATTAAAATTTTTAAACAAGAAATATTCTTCCACTTCAGTAATAAATTCCCTAACACACGATTTACCATCATACAAAAGCTTACAACGTTTCAAATCGGGTAACTTTGTAACAGAAGGCAAGTTTTTCTTCAAGTCTTCATTCAATAAAACATTCATCATATTAAACGAAGATGCAGCTCTCGGACTATAATCACCAGCTCCCCGACTATGTGAAAACGGATCAACAACTTCAGTCAGATCAGCCATGACATGGGGCATCTCGTGAGTAGATGTACCAACCGGGACAGTATTATCAATAACTGCAAACAATGGCGGGGCCTGAGTTTCCCTATCCATGTTTGAAAACAATGTGAAATCTAAAAATAGTTGTATAAAATGCACTAAGAACTTCCAATGAATGCAATGAATGCAGCTATAAAAGTTAGAAAAGTAAATAAGTTATGAATGCAACTTAATTGTTATTGTTGAAAAATGCTAACCTCAAAAGTAGGTCAAACAAAAGAAAGGAATGTTATTGTTAAGTTATTTAGGTCAAATGCCTTTAAGTAATGATAAAAAAGTGCATCAGTGATTCACAAAATAAAGTATTTCTGTTTACTTTAGGTAAACATCAAAGATTCAAATATTACTATACTTTCACATATTAGTTTGAAGTTTATAAACTTTTCATTATATATTACTATGTAGATAATGTAACTTGTTATAAATTAAGGTTATACAAGATAAAACAATGATAACAATAACTGTGAATGTTATTCAAATTGAAATATTCACCTGTAATTAAGAGATATAAACAATAGCGTACCAACCTGTAGTAAGATTAGTTTTGTAAAGTAAACAAACAATAATATTTACTGAAACACAGAGTTATGCAGTAATATACATGAAAGAAACATTGTTCTAAACATGTTAAATTAAATTAATAATGCAAAGGTGACAAGGATATATATATATTTGCACACTGTCAAGTCCCTGTTCGCGAGCGACAATTGTAATAATAAAAAAATATCTACACATGTGTGTTTTGTTGTTTGAAATAAAGTTAACAAGTGTGTTCTCCTGTAAATTAACAATATAAATAGGTACATTACCTTAAAGATTCGGGCGCCTTGGAGAAGCACATGCCTAAGATAGTCAATCAAGTAGGTTGAAGACTTTTAATCTGCCGGAGGTAAGCTAAATAAAACCACCGCACTGAGGTTTAAGGTTTTATTCTCTAGCGCTCCAGTGTGCTCATTATAGTAAGAATTTTATGCTAGTAGATTAAATTTAAGAACTACATGACATATTACTCTTGTCACCAATGCAATTTTTTAAGGTGTTTAAAGTTAAATTTTAATTAAAAGTAAACGAAAGCTCACGGCATCCCTCGGCGAGTGTGTGAAGGTTCACCTCAACCAGCGAAGCTTAACATTCCGCTCAACAAGCCATTATTTCAAGATATTGCACATGCTCGTTCGTATGGTTGAGAAATCGTTCAAACCATCAGAGGCAAGTTCCAAGAAAGGCCAAAAGTTGAAGTACCAGAAAAGCCAAAGTTAAACAAAGAAAAAGAAAAAGGCGGCTCCAATGGAGACCTGAAATAAAATTTTAGGTTATTAGAACAATTCCTACCTATCAGAATACATGAGGTCCTAATTTTTGAGAAAAACGTGTGACTCACCGCCTTAATTAGTTGGTTAAATGCCAAACACACGATAAATCATTGTATTTTTGAAACAAATACTGAAACAACAAAATTTAAAATATTATTTTTCAATCAGAAAAAAATACGTCGAAATGAATCTTTTGAGAAAATGTCAACTCACCAGAAATATGGAACAATCCTATATTAACATCATAGCGGGGACATTTTATAATATCATCCGAACAAGAATAACTTCAATCCATGACAATGGATTCAGATTAATAAAATTTTATCGAAATTACGACATTTTTGTCGATCGACAAGAGAGAAAGGTGACGTGCCGGCCAACGCAGTGTTGCCAGTCGCCTCCAATGTTCGGAAATTAGCGAAATTTCGACTAAAAACCGTTAAAGACCACCGATGTAACGAGATTCACAAACGCGACGTTACACTATACAAATTGAATACATAGGGAAAATTGAGCAAGGCATTCCCCCTGTAAGGGAAAGACTGCGGGTTCGAGTCCCACCCGAGAAGATTTATTTTTCCCTATGTATTCGAATTATGAAAAATGTACAAATGGCGCTACAAGCAATCTCTTACAGGCAACCTTTGAAAGAAAGAAAGAATAATATTTTATTTAAGTTTTAAGTTTGTTACAAGTAATCTCTTACGTAGTTCTATACATTCAGTGCACGCAATGAACCTAGAAATACAAAACGAATGGTTAACACTAGGTGAATTTTGTATTCCCATAGCCTTAAAATGGCGTACCTTAATATACGACTGGTCACCGGCTCTCCTTAAATTCTATCTCAATGCATTCCAGTTGACCCTCCCCGACCAAAGCAATCTTGTCAGATGGGGAAAAGCCACAGATAAAACATGTAACTCATGTGGTGAAGCAATTGGTACTGCTAGGCACCTACTGGTGGGTTGTAGGACGCTATTAGACCGGGGTCATTACTCGCGCCGACATGATAAGGTATTAGAAATCGTACGTGAGGCGGTTAGTTTGACGGTAGCTAGAGCGAAAAAGGGTTTAACCACAAACCAAAGAAATGACGTCGCGTTTGTAAAGGAAGGCTGCTCAAAAAAGACAAATCAAAAGCCGTACTCAATTTTGATAGCAGCCGCTGATTGGACATTACTCGCAGATTCGTATGAGAAACACTATAAAATACCGGAGCATGTTTGTGCCTCGTCATCCCGACCCGATATATTCCTATTTTCAAAACAGCAAAAGCGTGCAGTATTAGTAGAACTCACAGTACCGTGGGAAACTAACATACCTAAAGACCACGCTATAAAAATAAACAAATACTTTGACCTGACCAACGAGTTAAGAGGGGGTATAAAGGAAAATTGCCGATCTTTGATTTGATTTTTATACCCGAAAGTGTGCCACAAATGAGCTTGTTTTTTTAAAATAGTAAATACGTTATTTCTGAAAGGTACTCAATTTGGTGAAAACATAAAATAATAATATTTTGTCGATAAAATAAGATCACAAAGTTAGGCCTAATTTTAGATTATAATTAATTTATTTTCAAGATTATTCATATAACTGAGTCAATTTTTATGTACAAAGTATAAAATTTTAAAATCTAGTGACTCAATTTTTCACTTTGTTATAATTATCTGGAATTTACGAGTAATTAAAAAAAAACTAATTCGGCGCTTACGATGTTCTTATTCCGCGCATAACGGTCTCTAGCTATCGCACCTGACCCGAGGTGCCGGCCATCTGTTGTTTCATCAATTAGTCGGGGTCGCCCCGTTGAGACGAGAGCACTGTTTTTCTGTTTTCCGTCGAAAAAGTTCGTCGAAATTATGGGAAATAAAAAAAATCAAAAGATAAACTCTAAAAGAAAATATAAAAAACTAAGAATTCAACTCTTGGCTAATTGTCGAAAGTAATATTTCTTTATTTTCTTTAGTTTGTTACTAAGTACAATTTTTGTATCTACCGTTGCCAGGCAGTCCGGGTATAGTATATGAAAATCAAATAGATGTCTTAGACCACCTCGCGTTTGAAGTATGTAACTAATGTTATTTTTTATAGCAGTAATATAATTATATTTTGCGAAAGTACTTATACATTGTATTATCAATTTTAATGCTTTTCAGAGTTGCTTCAGCTCGTAATATAACATAAGCTGATGAATCCGATCCAGTCGCATCGCTTAGAAAAAAACTGTAACTTGTAACTGTTTATACTGGAGATTGATGGCGCTTGGCGGAATCTGCTACACATATTGAATAACACACATGTACTTTTCCACTGATTTTATTTCTAGACCTGACCGGTTTCGCCTTATGGCATTCTCAAAGGTTCACATTGATGTTTCAAAAATTATAATTCCGAAACACTACAACATTTGCATTTTTTCATGTGTGGGTAGTTTTAAAATTCGGTATACCAGTTAAAAAAAAATCCCCAAAATGTGGGAAATAATTATAAGTTTGGCCTCACAATTTTTAAATGATCAATATAATATATAAAATTGCATTTGAATTATAATGTCAAGGAATAATTTTAAATGTCAAATGAAAATAATAATGTCGAATGGTAATGTCTAATTAGTAATTACAAATGATTAAAGGAAAATTCTATCGAAATGTCAAAATCATAATTAAATTGCATTGAATAAAGTTATTGTTTTAAAATTCGGTGGAAAAGTACAAGTGTGTTATTCAATATGTGTAACTTGTAAGCTTATTGCAATTGTTTTTTCTCACATTCAGTAAACATTTAAGATTCTTTTCACTAAATAGAATTAAAAAATATGCAACGTTGTATAATCTAGACACGCAGTAGCGTGTAAGAGAAGTAGGGTGTAATATAAACAAGTAGAATGGTATGGTTTGAGATTCACATGGTCATTCACATTAGTGATGTATGTAGTGTGATTACTCACCGGGATATTTACCATGTTGTTTTATTTATTTTGAGTAACTGTTACTATGTTACGTTAAAATGATGGGAATGAAGTTATTAGAACCATGGCTATTTATTTTGCCTTTTTTTTCAGATCATCTTCTAATGTAGAGAACATCCCGACTAGTACTGTTTATAAAAAAAAAATTAGATAAGTGAGTTTCAAAATCTCACTACATAATAAGCCATTTCCTTTGCTTTGGTTAAACATTCATTTATATAAATCAAGTAAATCAAATAAAAAACAAGTAATAGAAAAATTCGACCACATGGAACACGGACGACCGCCCGTGGAAGGCTAGTTCAAAGTAAGAGCACTGGAACGCCAGGGTTCACGACTCTGGCGTTGAAGTCCCATTGTGGTTTGAATTTTTCGAAAAAATTGTCCACATTGAATATTTTTAGTTTTATATTCTGTATGAACTAGTTAAAAGTAATACACTCAAGAAATAGATAGTTTTCAGGACAAGACTTAACAACGCAGTGAGCTCATTTTGCGTAAATTTGCAGCAGCCGAAACGTCGGTTTAAAAAGTAAATAATAAAAAATATACGTGTTAGAATCCGTAAAAAGTGGTTTTATTTCAATGCTTATGTTTATTTTACAAATCCCACTCATTTTATCTATCACCAAAAATTGAATTATTGTGTGTTCAAAGTATACCTTATATAGATAATGATCCAGCTCGTACTTTGCCAAATTTTATCTGATTCTTTTGGGTATACTGTGCGCCTGCGTACCAAACACAGCGGTTAGCTGCCACACAAAATACTGCGAGACGACAAACGTGTGGACAGACGAGAGCGGGACGTATGAAGTGTGCGGGTGAAATCTGACTTTTTACTAGCTTTATGCGCGCTCTTAACCAAAAATGGCTATG
Organism: Eilema sororculum; assembly: GCA_914829495.1. Classification (NCBI taxonomy): domain Eukaryota; kingdom Metazoa; phylum Arthropoda; class Insecta; order Lepidoptera; family Erebidae; genus Eilema; species Eilema sororculum. The sequence goes on along the minus strand of OU618559.1, from coordinate 15,284,155 downwards.
TGGTTAAACTCTACGCCGTGAAAGTAGGAGCAAGGGGAATTCCAGCTAAATCCCTGTATAACTTATTTAAAGACCTCGGATTACCAAGAGCTTCAGTAAGCTCTTTACTCAAACGAATATCTAAAACGGCGTTGATAGGATCTTACCAAATTTGGATAGGTAGAGGGGGGAACACGACTGACGGTGGAGGTGAGCGCTGATGCATCACAAGGTGGCCACCCTAAACCTACACCTGGGTCGCAAGTCCCAGGCGCCGTCACAGTGTTCCTCTATACCACGCCATGGACCCGGCGACCGCACGGTGAATCCATGGAATGCTAAGAACCGGATCTCTTATTCCTTTAGTCTGAGATTGGTGCCTAATTATTCTAAACCGTACTTCTAATGTCTACATTAGAATTACCTGTTTTAGTGCTAATGTGGAAATAACATAATATCGGCTTTATTTCATTTTATGAAATTGTTGTAAATTCAATGTTTTATGTGCGAAAATTGTCAGAAGGCTGTGTTCTTTGGTTACTTCAGCCAACAGTTCCCAACAGTGAGACTTTGAGTGTCTTGAACATTATAAAGAATTGTAAAATGTATACTGGTATAGGGTACAATGGGGCTGACTTATATGTATAGATCAAAGTCCCCCCAAAAATTTGATAAAAAAACTATATTAATAAAATGAATCGCTAAATGTGTTGGTAAGCGCATAACTCAACAACGCCTGCATCAATTTGGGTATTTTTTTTTGAAGTTTGTTGAAGTTCAAGGATGGTTTTTACGGCGAGAAAAATTCGAATAATTGCCGGGAAAAAAGTCGTATATTTCACTGATTGATATAAAAGTAAAACAAAGGTAGAGAGCTCATTGCTAATCATTGCTAAATCTGTCAAGACACAAAAAGATCTTGGAGTAACCATGACAGTCAATCTTAAGTGGGCTAACCACATAAAAAGGCCAATTCTTTCCTATACGCAATTCGCCGTGCCTTCCAACACATAACCTCATCAGTTTTTGTCAAAATTTATAAAACATATCTTAGACCCTTGTTGGAATATAACTTTCAAATTTGGAACCCATACTTTGAGAAGGACATTGACATGTTGGAAGGTGTTCAAAGACGAGCAACAAAAATACCATATGGCCTGCGACGTAAACCTTATGAGGAACGCTTAAGTTTACTGAAATTACCAACACTAAAGCTTCGAAGGATGAGAGGTGATCTTATTGAAACCTACAAGATACTAAGCTCAAGATACAATCTTCCGAATGTCAAGGACATGTTCTCGTTGGAGAAAAAAGCATACTCATCACGTGGACACACCCTAACCCTTAATCGAGTGCCTTCACATACATTGGTAGCCTATCACACTCTGAACAATCGCGTTGTTCGTATATGGAATAAACTCCCAGATAGTGTCGTAACCGCGAAGTCAGTGAACTGTTTTAAGTGTGAATTAGACAAATGGTTAGAAAAAAATTACCCACTTGACTGAACAATTCAATTTATAAGTGACTCATAAAAACACCGTGATCTACAATGTTGAAAAGACCCTACTCCAGTGCAGTGATGTGGACACATCCGCATGTTTGCTGCTCGTCCATAAAGACAATAATAATAATAAATACTTATAAAAATTGTGGAAATATTAACGTTTTAATAATGCAATATATTCTACATACCATTATCACTATGCTCCATATTAGACATAATTAATTCGTTTCGCGATCCACTATAAATAAATTATTGTAAGTATTTGCAATATTCTTAATTCCTTTTACGTCTTACTTCGAGTGCAATTTGTTGGTACTAAATAAATTGATATTTTGTTATATAGGGTAGTAATGAATGCACTTGATAGTCAAGTTTATCATAACATCATTAGTTTTATCAAAATACCCACTTTTCAAAAATTTAATTTATATCATGTCCCTATAAGACGCTGCCCCAGTGTGCGTCGGTAGTGTAATGGCCGGGATCGAACCCGGTACCTCTCGATCGTAAGTCCGACTCCTTTAACCACTAAGCTACCGACGCTTTGAAGTATATTTTGTTAGTACTTATCATTTTAGTTCTTATAGCATACTAGCTTTTGCCCGCGGCTCCGCCCGCGTGGATGTCGGTTATCGCGACCAAACATAGCCTATGTCTTTTCTCAAGGTCTGACCTATCCCTATACCAAATTTCATCAAAATCGGTTCAGTGGTTTAGGTGTGAAAGCGTAACATACAGACAGACAGACTGAAAGACAGACAGTTACTTTCGCATTTATAATATTAGTATGGATAATTTTGATAAGTTTAAGTAGGGCAAGTACATTGGGACCTAAACATAAACTGGCGAAATGTGGGTGCTAGCACCTCTGCCTACCCCCGTTAAGTAGGGCACCCAACAACCATATATCCCGATCTCCCTTTGGTATATATAGTTGTTGGGGGCACCCCATAGTGTGTAATCGTCAAAGACCGATATAAAGAGAAGGGAAATTTTAAGTAATTCAGGTGTGGCTCAATAGCTCAGTTGGAAGAGCATTCCCCCTGTAAGGGAAAGGTCATAGGTTCAAGTCCAAGTTGAGTTCTTCTTTATCCAGATGTATTTCGATTCTATTCTAATCCGTTTGACAGCTTAATCAGCAGAGCTGAGCTTATTGGCCAAAATAGTAATGTCATTCTCTCATCTCAATGCAATTTTGAATCCATTAATCCCCAGAAATGTAGTGCTATTTACAAATTCTAACCTTTGCGCCACCAGCACGATATCAACCTGAGCTTGCCTCACATTAGGCAGTGTATACTTTTTTTTTATCGTGCGCAAAATCCCCACGGATACCACCCCCACGGAGCCGGTGGAGGCGGTTATGTCGGACTCGAACCGACTAAAACGCACGCCGTCTTGGATCCTTGGTTGTTGGAGGTGAGATTGCCGAAAGCATATCTCTCGCACCCCGGCAGACTCTCCATCTCTCTCGAGATGGTCCCCTTCGGGTCGTGGGGACCTCGGTGTTCCCATCTAGCCCCGGGTACGGGGACCGCCGCGGCCTGCTTCTGCTAGGGTGACAAGTGGCTCCACCGGTCACCCCCAGGCCAGCGAGGCAGTGTATACTTAATGCATTTGAATGAATTTTACAGCATTAAGTATGCTATCTATACCTAATCGCGGGTTCGAGTCCCGCCCGAGAAGTTTTATTTTTCCCTATGTATTTGATTAATGCATTTGGTTTTTTCTACATTCAACAATAGGTTGTTTGCGGAGAACCAATTTGAAATGACGGTCTAAATATTATTTACATTATTCGTATCTGTACTATTCCGATCTACTTTGAATATTAGCGATGTATTATCTGCAAACAATACTATGCCGGCGTGAGCCTCGATCATATAAGTTAGGTCATTGACATAAACCAAAAAGAAAAACAGGTCCTAAAATTGATCCTTGGGGTACGCCCATGGAGAAGGAAATGATAGCGGAGCTGCTGCAAGGCAATCGAGTCGCGTGCCATCCAAACGTCAAATGGACTCATTCGGTAGGAACGTTATACCTATGACGTCCTTCGACTTTTGACACCCCACGCGTCTCTCTTCCCACCCGCATTCGGCGCGCGTTTTTATTAGGCGAATTATCAATGGGGCATCTCCGTTACTTAATCATATTCTGTCCTCCGTGGGTACGCCTGTCTTGACGTTTGAGATTGATCCATTTGACTTAACTAACTTCATTTATTTACAGGTATACACAATCAACAACGAATCCAAACACCTATTAATCTTCGGGGTACCATCGTTGAACCTGCGACAAGAAACCAAATCAATGTTCATGAAATTCGGCAAACTACTACAGTTTAATATTACTAACTACCCTTCAGAGCGATTCACAGAGACTTACCATGCTGTGTATGAAAGTATACAGTCTGCTAGAGTAGCTAAGAAGATGTTAGACACTAAAAATTACTACGGAGGGCACCTTCATATCTGCTATGCACCAGAAATGGAAACTACAAAAGATGTCCGAGAGAAATTGCTTCTACGGAGAAAGCAGGTCATTGGTAGGTTAAGAAATTTAGAAAAGGAAGCGGAGTTGACAAAAAAAATGGTTGACAATAAATTTGAAGAACGTTTAAGTGTTAATACGGATATTGAAGATGGTAATGAAAGAATTAGTAATTTTGAAAAGATGAATATGGGTACAGAAAATACTATAGCATTTGGTAAACGGAAATTTAAAGAAATGAAAAAAATATTAGCTAAAAAAGCAAAAGTTACAAGTATAGATGTAGAAATAAGTAATAATATCGAAATAAAATCAAGCAATATGTCAAATAGCAATGACATTTCAAAGTCGGCCATTTTGTATGAAAATGGCGGGCCTGCCACAGATACATCAAAAGACATAGAGGTTATAGATTTTACGTCGCCACAGACTGAAGTGATGTCTAACATCAATGAAGCATTAAATTATAAAAACTTTGGTAATGAGATTATTAAAGAAGTACCGTATAAACCTGTAAATAGAATTAAATTTAATGTTAATAAAAAATCTTGATAATAAGTATTTTTGTTTTTTTTTCTTCTCAATTTAGCTATCTAGGCGGAGTTCTATATTATATATCTAGGCTGAGTGCCACCACTGTTAACATGGTAAATGCTTACGATGGTGACCCTCTTTTCCGAGACTTTGCCTTTAGCTTAACATCAGGCGGGGTGAAGTCAAATTGACGTGTCCTATATAAAAAAAAATAAAAAAAGTTACAAAAATCAATGTTTAAAAATGTTTATAAAATCATTCATTGGTTCCGATAGTTCGTAAGAACATCGATTGTAGAAGTGAAATTTGAATCACATCGGGCGTGTCTCGGTAGCCTAGTTGGTCAAGGCATTCCCCCTGTAAGGGAACGATCGCGGGTTCGAGTCCTAACCGAGAAGATTCACTTAATGCAATGTTTTCGATCAATATAATATGTATCTTGGTTTAAAGATTATAGTCCATCCACTTTCCAATAGGTTGGTCGTGTGCCTACACCATAGTGCACCTTAGTGGTAGGTATAAAAAGACACAGTTAACAATGACTTATATTGTAAAAGATTTTATAAACATAATTATTTGTTGTTGAATGGCGGAGTTAGGCGTCACTCCTCCTCCGGGTACTCCTCGGCGACCTCCTCTTGTTCGTCGAAATCTCCGTCTTCTACGCCCACTTCCTGTAATATTGTAAATAATTGTAATTATGTTATACATGGTGGTAAGTTTTTAACGCCACCGTAAGGGAAAAGAAATTCATTTATTCAAATACATCGGTAAAAATGGAATGCTCAAGTGGGACTTGAACCCACGACCTTTCCCTTATAGGCGAATGCTCTTCCAACTGAGCTATTGAGCCACACCTGAATCACTTCAAATTCCCTTCTCTTTATATCCGTCTTTAAGGGATTTAAAAAAATGTAAAAGAAATCTGCATTTACCGCTTTCCGAAACTCCTTAAGAATAAAATAATCGAATAAGTACATAAACGGCATAGGCGTGTCTCGGTAGCCGAATTGGTCAGGCATTCCCCCTGTAAGGGAAAGACTCCGGGTCCGAGTCCCGCCCGAGATGATTCTTCTTTTTCCTTATGTATTCGATATATAATATTTAGCATCTCCTACAAAAGCTTAAAGTCGCTCAACGAGCTATGGAGAGGGCTATGCTCGGTATTTCCCTACGTGTTCGCGTCAGAAATGATGATATCCGTAGGAGAACAAAAGTAACCGACGTAGCCCAGCGGATTAGCTCGTTGAAGTGGCAGTGGGCGGGACACATAGCGCGCAGAACAGATGGCCGATGGAGCAAAAAAGTTCTGGAATGGCGACCGTAGTGTGGGACGCCCAACGGCCAGGTGGAAGGACGACCTCATCAAGGTCGCCGGGAAGCGCTGGATGCGGGCTGCTTCAGATCGGTCATTCTGGAGGTCTATGGGAGAGGCCTATGTTCAGCAGTGGACTATGTGGGGCTAATATGATGATGATGATGATGATACATATAAACCTTCCTCTTGAATCACTCTATCTATAAAAAAACCTCTTCAAATTCCGTTGCGTAGTTTTAAAGATGTAAGCATACATAGGGACAGACAGCGACAGCGACTTTGTTTTATACTAAGCAGTCATGACTCATGATACAGCGGTGTACGGTCGGTGGTCTGCGGTAGGAAAATGTTGTATCAGTTCCTGAACGGAATGTCAGATGTCACTCGACATATAGCATAATGGCGCGCACGTGTTACTTTGATTTAAGGGGAGTTTTGGCGGGAAAGCGTAAAGTATTATTTTATTTTCCGAAATTGGTGTGAATTCGAGTTTTTATGTATAAAAATGGTGGATTTTTAGACATAATGTCTTGGACTACTCACACGCGTGTAGGTAAATGGCATATTACAGTGAATAGTGACTACGTGTTCAATCCAAATCTCCCCAGAGAGCTTTTAGTAAAGTCCCTACAACTTTACTGAGGCAGCAATCATCTCATTCATCGTCATTATCATCATCATCAACATCATTAACCCATTATCATCATCGTCATCAATCATTTTAACTAAAGTTATAATATCATGTACTTGACATTGGATAAATGCGCAGCAAGAAGCCAGAAAAAAAAAGACTAAATAAACAAGATAGTATTACGAGTGTTTTACTATTATACTACAGAAAACAAGAGTGTTGTTGAGAGCTGACCTCGTACTGCTGGTACTCGGAGACCAGGTCGTTCATGTTGCTCTCGGCCTCCGTGAACTCCAGCTCGTCCATGCCCTCGCCCGTGTACCAGTGCAGGAAGGCCTGGGGACCATACATTCTTAATATATAGTATGGTCGAAGACAGCTGGCGTAAAAAAGCGGCGCTAAATTTGAAAAACCAACAGATTGCAGTCAACCTGTCCAGTGACCTGGGCCTCGATTCTACTAAAGCAAAACTATTGTTAAACCACATAGATTGCAAAAAGCGGCAATACATTATAGACTTTAAGGCGATGCATTTAAAGTTCAATATTAAATAACATACTAGATGCCTGAGGTCATCCGAAAATTTGAGGCTGAGGATGCCAGTGCATTCCACCGACTTTATTGACAAATCTTTCACTGCCAAGGCTGTGCGTTTATGGAACGCATTACCAGTAAACATCAGACAAGCAAAATCTTTAAATGTCTTCAAAAATCTGGTAAAGGACCACTTCCTATCATCTTCTAGAGTATGATAGCTCGCAATTTCTGTATTTTCTCACTCACTTGTTTCCTATCTTATTAGTTTGTTGTACCTACTATTTACTTTATGTATCTATTTATGTGTTATACTTGGTTGTATTTATGTTATAATACTTTACGTTATGAAAATATTTATTTTATTTTATTTCTCCCTCCCTCTCTCTCTATCTTTTTTCGCTTTGTAACACACCTTATTGACCTTATTTGCTAAGCCTAAGCCTAAGGCCGCCATGCTACCTACTTGTTCCAATGTAAATCTATTGGTGTACAATAAATAATTATCTATCTATCTATCTATCTATAACTGTTGGCAGAGTGAATAAAAGAGTGTAATGAAACTTTTGTCATTTAATTTTGGACCTTAGTGTATAGAAATAAAGTCTAAACTTTAATGCCGCTTTTTGCAATCTCTGTGGTTTGACAATAGTTTTGCTTTAGTAGAATCGAGGCCCAGGTTGGTCCTAGATGATATTGAACCTGACCGGATTCGCCTTACGGCATTGTCAAATGATTACATTTATTAAAGGTTTTTTAATATTATTAATATTCCACATATTCCACAATATTCCACACAACGCTATCTCTAGACCCATGGTAAGCATAACTAGCTTGTGTTATGGAATCTAGAATGCAGATAAAGTTACTTAGCTACTTATTTTCCGAATACATACATATTAAACATAGAAACACCCAGACCAATGCAAGTACACATATTCATGCATACAAATATTTGCACTGAGCGGGGATCGAACCCGCACCTCCTGCGTAACAGTCGTGTTCACTACCGCCACGCCACAGAGGATGTTCTAATTCCCAAAAACTACGATATTTAACATTTTCACAGGTGGGTAGTTATAAAATTTACATTTACATAAACTCACGTCTGTATTCCCTGAAGGCAGAGGTGCTAGCACCCACATTTCGCCAGTTTATGTTTAGGTCCCAATGTAATAGGTGGCGAGCCTATTGCCATTAACCGGGCACTTATAAACCTGCGATAAATACACACATAACTTCGAAAAGTCATTGGTGTGTGCCATGGTAAACCTGGGATCGAACCCGAGACCTCGTCTCAGCAGTCCATTACCCATACCACTAGGCTACCTCAGGTTAGTAAACCAAAAAAAAAAATGCCCGCTGAGTTTTTTGCCGGAGTCTTCTCAGGTCTGGACCGCGTTTCGAACCGGTAGTGGTCCATTTGCTAAACTAGTATTTAATATTTACTTTAGGTTGACGTTTTGTAAGTGCCGATTTAATGCATGCAGAATAAACGATTTTTGAATTTTGAGTATACCAAGAGCATCAATCAAGAAAAAGAATAAATTTAAAATGAACCCTGAAGGTACCTTTCTCCGGAACATGACGGTAAACTGCTCGGATATCCGCTTGAAGATCTCCTGTATAGCGGTAGTGTTGCCCACGAAGGTGGCGGCCATCTTGAGTCCGCGCGGAGGCACGTCGCACACAGCCACCTTCACGTTGTTCGGTATCCACTCCACGAAGTAGCTGCGCAAAGCAACAGCGACCTTTAGTTATCCATACTTCAATAATAAAAATTATTAAAAAACCCCACTGTTGTTTGCCAAAAACCGAAAGAAAATTAATGGGTACCGCCTGCTATCAAACTTATTGCGAACTGTTTATTTTTTTCGAAAAACATCGGAAAAAATGAAAGGCTCAAGTGAGACTTGAACTCACGACCTTTCCCTTACAGGTGGAATGCTCTTCCAACTAAGCTATTGAGCCACTCCTGAAACATTTCAAATTTCCCTTCTCCTTAAGGCGACGGTGGAGCCATCTACCAACATTCTTAGGAACTGTTGGAAACAATGAATGATTGTTAAGTTTTGTAAAAAAATATTTTATTTTAACTTTTGAGTCATGAATTGATATGAAATATATATTTTTGTAATCGCCTTCTGATTCCCCTCATTTTGATACCCAACTTCATAAGTTTGAAGAATCTTTATTTTTTTCGAATAGGTACATAGGAAAAAAGAAGAATCATCTCGGGCGGGACTCGAACCCGCAGTCTTTCCCTTACAGGGGGAATGCCTTGACCAATTCGGCTACCGAGACACGCCCGATGTGATTCAAATTTCCCATCTTATACGTATTTAAGGCGACGGTGGAGTCATCTACCGATTTTCTTACGAACGCATACTTAATATTGTAAAAATTCATTCTTTTTTTTTGACAGACAACATATTTTGTGTAATATCCTATGACACTCGGGAGGTGAATACCTTTCATTTGAGAGCCCACTCATTGAAATCTGTCCAGCCGTTAGGCCTGTAATGGGGAACAAAGAAAACTACATACCTACATACATAGGCGCGTAACACAATACCCTCGCTTGCGCAGTCGGGTTAAAGTCTCACATTGATCCACCTTTGATCAGATAGATCTGCAGGATCTCTCGTTTCCTTTTTTTCTAACCCCCGACGCAAAGAGAGGGGTGTTATAAGTTTGACGTGTCTGTCTGTCTGTGGCATCATAGCTCCCGAGCTTGGGCGTCGCCGACGTGTCTTCGCCGAAGACCATCGGCCGCCATGACCGGGGGCCTGAGGACGGTGAGTTGCTCACCGTCTTTACAGAAGCAGGCCCATGACGGCAGCGAGACGTGAGGGATTCACGCACCCCCCCCCCCCCCCAAGAAGCGGGATAACACCCGAAAACCCCCCCATAGACGCGGGATAGCACCCGAACGACCCCCAAGGCGAGGCCGCAATTGTAGCCGTAGGTTTGATGGGAGTCCTGGGACATCCTTCCGAGGGCTTACCCGGGGCTCCCATCCATAGGCTTCTGGGCGTTACCGTGGGGGTTTTTAGTCGGTAGGAGTCCGGCATAACATCCATGAAGGATTTTCCCCCACGGTTATAAAAAAAATAAAATAAATCATAGCTCCCGAACGGATGAAGCGATTTCAATTTAGTTTTTTTTGTTTATAGGTGACTTATATGCGAGTGTTCTTATACATGTTTGATGAAAATCCGTTGAGTCGTTTAAAAGTTATGGGCGTTAAAGTGGGGGCTTATAATTTTTAATTTTCAAATGGATCCACTAATCCTCTTGACTGGTGGATCCGACAGTACCTACTCAAACAGTTGGGTGGATTAATAGATGTTTACCTGGAATTTTTGTCCTGTACCGTCATCATTTGCTCATCGACCTCCTTCATTGACATTCGGCCTCTAAATATGGCCGCCACTGTCAAATATCTGAAAAAAAAAAACACAAAAGTGATTGGTAGTTTAATGGTTAAGGAGGAGTTTTGGCGGGAAAGCGCAGAGGACGCATCGCGGTAATATTTTATTTTCCGAAATTTGTGTGAGTTCGAATTTTTATGTATAAAAATGGTGGATTTTTAGCCATAACGTTTTGGATTTTAGTAAAGTCCCCACAACTTTACTGAGGCATCAATCATCACTCACCGTTATCATCTTCCTCATCATCATCATTATTATCATCAAGAATCATATTATTTCTAAGAAAATAAATAAAACTGATGAAAGAAAGAAAGTAAGAAAAATGTTTTATTTACAATACGCACAATTAAACATATAATGACAATGACTTACAATCTAACCTTAAATTCTAATACACATGCCCATTGTGCGTATCTAAATATGGTCGCCATCTCAGCATAATTGCTGCACCTGCCGTTAAGCATGGGCAGCGCTGGTATTCTGATGGCGCCAAACCGGTGACGTCACGTACGCAAACAATTTCAAAAGATTAAAACTTAGACACATAAAAACAAAAAAAAAATAAAACAAGGCAGCATGGTCACAGTACCTTAGCCTGTTGCGAAAGGAACTAAAAGAACTAAAAAAATAATGGTTAAGAAGTCGGTCTCACGATCGAGAGATCTTAAATTCGAATACTGGGACTCGATTTTGCTGAAGCCAAACTACAGTGGTGCAACTGCCACTGCAAAAAACGGCATTAAAATAATAAATTTTAAAAGTGTAATGAAACTGTTTTCATTTCATTTTGGACTTTACAAGTACAGAAATAAAGTCTAAAATTTAATGTCATTTTGGTAGCCTAGTGGTATGGGTAATGGACTGCTGAGACGAGGTCTCGGGTTCGATCCCAGGTTTACCATGGCACACACCAATGACTTTTCGATGCTTTTCGAAGTTATGTGTGTATTTATCGCAGGTTTATAAGTGCCCGGTTAATGGCAATAGGCCCGCCACCTATTACATTGGGACCTAAACATAAACTGGCGAAATGTGGGTGCTAGCACCTCTGCCTACCCCTTCGGGGAATACAGGCGTGAGTTTATGTATGTTATATTTGCATTACTTGGTTGCCTCGGAGAGCACGTGAAGCCGTCGGTCCCGGTTGCCATACGAACATCTATGACAGTCGTTACGGGTAGTTGGAGCCCTCAAAAGTCCAACTGATTGTGAAGGTCAGATTGCTTTTTCTTCGTGCGGAAATCCCCTCGGATACCTCCCCTGCCGGAGCCGGAAGGGGAGGTTATGTCGGACTCGAACCGACTAAAACCGCATGCCGACTGTGGGTCGTAGTGCTAGGCCGGAGGAGAGGTTGTTATCGACATATCCCTCGCACCCCGGCTGACCCAGGGCCATCCCTTGCGGTCTGGCCCTCCTGAAGGTCAGATGTCAGTCGCTTCCCAGAAAATATCGTAGTTCACTGCATGGGGAACGGCTCAGATAAGTGATGATAGTGTCAGTAGGGTCCTTCCTCCTTACCTTCCATGGCGAGGGTCGCAGGCCGCCATCATGTTGATAGGGCTGAACATCTGCTGCGTCAGCTCGGGTACCGTCAGCGCCCGGTAGCCCTGGCTGTTCCGCGCCGTCAGGGGCGCAAAACCTGGGAAGTTTTAATTTGTATTGTATTTATTAAAGACGGCCCATAATGTTGTACTGAATCCATACTAATATTATAAACTAGCTTTTGCCCGCGGCTCCGCCCGCGTGGATGTCGGTTCCCGGCAATTATTCGAATTGTTCTCTATTTTTTATTTTATTTTATTTGGAAAACAAACAGCATTAAAACTATGTAACATAAACACTTACATCACTAAAGACCATTTATGAGTTTTCACATGTAAATAACAAATAAACACTAAAAAGGTTTTTTGTAACAGTGTTGAAAACAATTTAGAAAATAAAAATAAAAATTGAGAAGTTCAACACTAGACACCTAGAGAACCAATTCGAACCAGAGATCTACGTACAAACCTTCCCTGGACTTCCACGAATAATTCAAGACCAAAATTAGCCAAATCTGTAAAGGCGTTGTTGAGTTATAACATTACAATGAAAAGTGGCATTGATATTTATATATATAGATTTTAGACAGATGAAAGTAGTGATTGCATGAAAATTTCAAATATCGACTTAGTTAAAAACCGCGTCTATTTTTTGTTAGGATCTTCAGGTGTTATACCGACCACTGTCAGTGAGCTGTCTAAAATACAATAATATAATGGACGGAGTATAGTAAATGGTTCAAATTATACGTATGCCCTAAGCCCTCACCTGGCATAAAGAAGTGAAGTCTGGGGAAAGGCACCATGTTGACGGCGAGCTTCCTCAGGTCCGCGTTCAACTGTCCCGGGAACCGCAGGCACGTGGTCACTCCCGACATCGTCAACTGGGAATGTGGGAATATCTCCATGAATGTGCAAAGATTCTGCTGCAATATCGTTAAGAAACTGCTGAAATATTAAAAAAATGCGTGCACAGCGGTAATTAATGCTAAATTAGCACCAAAATTATGCCATAAACATGTAATATTTTTATCTCGTGAAGGTCCGTAGATTAGTAGATCTGCTCGAGCGCTTTAAATGGGTATTATCCTATAGTTAAAATAAATTATCTAACCGAGCTTATTAAATTAAGAATGGTAAACGAGCGGTAAAATTGCAAAAACGACGGGGTGTTATAAGTTTGACGTATCTGTATGTGTGTGTGTGTCTGTCTGTGGCATCGAAGCACCCAAACGGATGAACCGATTTGGATGTAGTTTTTTTTGTTTGAAGGGTATATTAGTCGGCAGTGTTCTTAGCTATGTTTGAAAAAATCGGTCCAAGATGGCCGCCGCCACAACATGTCGGAATACATATTTCCCCATAACTCCCTCAATATGGGTATCAAATGAAAGAGCTTGACTAGTAGATCACTTTAAAAAGTATAAAATAAAAATTAAATTTAAAATTTAAAAAACCCCCGTCACAAAAACACCTCTGAAAAGTTGAAAATAAATGGAGTTTGCCTTTTAACTTTAACGGTTGCCATGTCGGGGGATCTTGAATTGTTCTGATAATATAACGGAGTGCTTAACCTGTTAGGGTCCCCCGACATGGCAACCGTTAAAGTTAAAAGGCAAACTCCATTTATTTTCAACTTTTTGGAGGTGTTTTTGTGACGGGGGTTTTTTATAGTTTTTATTAATTTTTAATCATCCACCCAACCTATAATAGTAAGTAACTGATTTGAATATTAAATTTTATGACGTCACTAAATCTTTTTCCATACAAGTTACTTAACTTATCGTTTTGACGTTTAGTAATAAGTAACTAATTTGACTACTGACTAGTCAAATCAGTTACTTATTATAGGTTGGGTGGATGATTAAAAATAAATGAAAACTATTAGGTAGGTAAACTAAGAACCGACGTAATTTTTACCGCTCTTTTACCATTCTTAGGGCCGTTTCGACCAAACGCGAGTAAATTTTAATCCTAGAATAAACAGCCAATATGTGGGTGATATTGTCTGTTTATTCTAGGAATAAACTTTACTCGCTTTGGTCGAATGTACAATAATTAATTTAATAAACTTAGTTAGATAATTTGAATTAATTCTTTTATAGCATTTTTTATGCTAACTTTTAAGTTCGAAAAACATCGGACAAAATGAAATGCTCAAGTGAGACTTGAACGGATATAAAAAGAACGAAAATTTGACAAGATTCAGGTGTGGCTCAATAGCTCAGTTGGAAGAGCATTCCTCCTGTAAGGGAAAGGTCGTGAGTTCAAGTCTCACTTTTTTCCACATTTTTTCCGATGTTTTTCGAACTTAGTTAGATAATTTATTTTAACTATAGGATAATACCCAATCGTGCCTTCAGAAGTTCCGCAAAATACCCTTGCAGCACGAAGAGTCACCACCCACTGCACGTGTTTCTATCAGGAATGGAAGGAAGGAGGATAACGTGCAGGGCTAAGATGCCATCCATATACGGTGCAGAGTATACCTGCTAGAACCAAGCGTTTCAGTGACTCATTCCTATGCCGCACCACTAAGACCTGGAACTCCCTGCCAGCTCACGTGTTTCCTTCTTCCTACAGTCCCGGGTCCTTTAAGCGGGGCGTGAAAAGGCATCTAACGAGGCCGTCAAGCTGAGTGCCACCACTGTTAACATGGTACATGTTTCCGATGGTGACCCTCTTTCCGAGACTTTGCCTTTAGCTTAACATCAGGCGAGGTGAAGTCAAATTGACGTGTCCTATATATTAAAAAAAAAAGTCTCCGAGTTCTACTCACCGATACCAGGTGGTTGAGGTCCCCGTACGTGGGCGACGAGAGCCTCAGGGTTCTGAAGCAAATGTCGTACAGCGCCTCATTGTCAATGCAGAATGTCTCGTCAGTGTTCTCCACAAGCTGATGCACTGATAAAGTCGCGTTGTATGGTTCCACTACCGTGTCTGACACCTGGTGGAAGATTTAAACAGCATTTTAGTGTGAGACGACGGATATATAAGAGTTTGAAAAAAAGTTTGAATATCATAATAGTACCTATAACTTTTTTTTTCCTTGCGGAGATCCCCTCGGATACCCCCCCCCCCCCTGCCGGAGCCGGAAGGGGACGTTATGTCGGACTCGAACCGACTAAAACCGCACGCCGACTGTGGGTCGTGGTGCTAGGCTGGAGGTGAGGTTGTCATCGACATATCCCTCGCACCCCGGTTGACCCAGGGCCTTCCCTTACGGTTTGGCCCTCCTCGGGAGGGGGGACAGCGGTGTCCCCGACTTGCCCCCGGAATGCATAAATAGTATACCTAAAGCAAAGCCGCTGTCCGTCCCTATGTGAGCTATCTTCAAAACTACACTACAGATTTTGAAGCGGTTTCTTTTAATAGATAGAGTAATTCAAGAAGAAGGTTTATACGTTTTTTTTAATATAAAAAAAAAAATATTCCACAACATTCTACACAACGCTATCTAGACCCATGGTAAGGTTTTAGGTATAGCTTGTGTTATGGAATCTAGAATGCGGATAAACATACTTACTTAAATACTTTTTTTTTGTAAATACATACATATTATAGGTACATAGAAACACACAGACCAATGCAAATAGCCATATTCATGCATCAAATATTTGCACTGAGCGGGGATCGAACCCGCGCCTCCTGCGTGGCAGTCGCGTGCACTACCGCCATGCCACAGAGGCTGTCGTTTTTACCTTACCTGGAATCGTATACAATTTTATGTACCTTTGGTGAAGGCATAACGCTGAAGGTGTTCACAATCCTGTCAGGGTACTCCTCGCGCAGCTTGCTGAGCAGCAGCGTGCCCAGGCCTGACCCCGTGCCACCCCCCAGGGAGTGGGTGAGCTGGAACCCTGGGAATAGTGGAAACTTGGGTAGAATACATGTTTTTATGGTACTTTAATCCTACTAGAGTAAAACCAAAAATAGGGCCACATCTCAGCATTAAGAGAACTTCTTAGCATCTGTTTCTACATAGTACCGTTCTCCCCTTTTTCCTCCCTGAATATTTTCTTTCTTTCTTCTTTCTTTATTTTATTTTTGTCGGCAGTCAATAAAATAAGAAAATATGATCGTTTAAAGATGATAAAAAATTACCAATTCTTACCGACATGTTTGGAGGACTACCAGACAAATTCGAAAAGGTTTTAACGTTATAAAAAATAACAGGAACATGGATACGCTATTTCCTAATAAAACGGTGTCAAAAAATTTAAATCGGCGTTGTTTTCGCTGAAAAAAACGAAATGAAACGAAATACGAAACCTCGATTTTGCCAAAAAAAAATTTGATAAAATCGGTCTGAGCTGCGGCTATCCTTATCGCACTCTACGGGGACAGGAGTGAGACGGGGGCGACGGCAATAGTGGAAATGACAGGTTCAGGTTTAGCGCTAGCTAGTAAGTCCTCTTAAATGCTGCGCGCACCTTTGCGTTGAGTATGCGCAGCGCTGGTTTTCAGATGGCGCCTTTCATTTGACTTAGCTAATCTCTGAAACGGCTAGGTCTATTTTTTTATGGAATAGGGAGGCAAACGAGCAGACGGATCGCCTCATGGTAAGCGATCACCGCCGCCCATGAACACCCGCAACACCAGAGGAGTCACAAGTGCGTTGCCTTCCTTACAAAAGAGAGAACGCTCTTTTCTTGAAGGTTTGAAGGTCGTATAGGTTCGGAAATACCGCTGGCGACAGTTCATTCCACAGTTTAGTTGTGCAAGGCAGAAAGTTTGTCAAGAAACGCACAGTTGTCGACCGCCAGCTGTCCAGGTGGTGAGTGTGGAACTGCTGGCGCGTGGAACGATGATTTGAAACATCCTGGCAGTTGACGATTCGGGTCGCTCTCCGTTGGATGGGACTTTCGCTGGCAGATAACTTGTGTTTATAAGGCTAGATCTACGAACAACATCTGGTGAGGATTGTTACTTATTTTTCCAAAAATCCCCACCAGTCTGAGTTTATGTAACTAGTGGTGGGGATTTATCGGTGGGGATTTCTGGAATAATCCGTAGAATGTGATAATCTTAGTACATATTACCTTGTAAACAATCGCAGGGCTCTGCCTCTTTTCTCACGACGTCCATGACAGACTCCACCAGCTCGGCGCCCTCCGTGTAGTGGCCCTTCGCCCAGTTGTTGCCTGTATTTAATAATTATAATAAATATTCCACAACATTCTACACAACGCTATCTAGACTCATGGTAAGCTTAACTAGCTTGTGTTATGGAATCTAGAATGCGGATAAACATACTTAGATACATTTTTTTTGTAAATACTTACATGTTATACATAGAAACACCCAGACTAATGCAAATTTTTTTAAATGTAATTTATTGACAGCCTCTGTGGCGTGGCGGTAACACGACTGCCATGCAGGAGGCGCGGGTTCGACCCCTGCTCAGTGCAAATATTTGTATGCATGAATATAGGTATTTACATTGGTCTGGGTGTTTCTATTTACCTATAATATGCATGTATTTACAAAAAAAAAAGTATCTAAGTATGTTTATCCGCATTCTAGATTCCATAACACAAGCTAGATATGCTTACCATGGGTCTAGATAGCGTTGTGTAGAATGTTACGGAATATTACGGATTACAGAGCTTGTCACCAAAATAGACTTACCTACTTAAACCTACCTAACATAACATAACATAAACTCACGCCTGTATTCCCCGAAGGGGTAGGCAGAGGTGCTAGCACCCACATTTCGCCAGTTTATGTTTAGGTCCCAATGTAATAGGTGGCGAGCCTATTGCCATTAACCGGGCACTTATAAACCTGCGATAAATACACACATAACTTCGAAAAGCATCGAAAAGTCATTGGTGTGTGCCATGGTAAGCCGAACCCGAGACCTCGTCTCAGCAGTCCATTACCCATACCAATAGGCTACCGCAGACTTAAATCTTCCGTTAAAATATTTTCATTAACTATATTACTTTGGTGACAGATTAAATGAAAGCGCGTCCTCACCTGCGCCGCTCTGTCCGAACACGTAGTTGTCAGGTCGGAACAGCTGTCCGTAGGTCGAGGACCTGATGGCGTCCATGGTGCCTGGCTCCAGGTCAACCAGCACGGCTCTCGGTACGAAACGCTTGCCTGGGAACATGGTCGTAACATGGTATTTTGGTACTACGAAGTCTCAAAATGATCTTAAAACTCTCGTATTAAGAGCAAGTAAAACTGTTTTTAAACCCCGACGCAAAAATGACGGGATGTTATTTATAAGTTGTTTGAAAGGTATATTAGTCGGGAGTGTTCTTCTTAGCTATGTTTGGAAAAAATAGGTCCAAGATGGCCGCCGCCACAACATGTCGGATACATATTTCTTCATAACTCCCTCAATATGGGTATTTAATGAAAGAGCTTGACTATTATATCAGTTTAAAACATAAAATAAAAATTAGATTTAAAAATTAAAATACCCCGGCAAACACAATTTATTTTAAACTTTTAGGTGTTATTTGGGACGGGGATTATTTAAATTTTTAATTTAATCTTTTATTGATTTAAATGTATTTATAAAACTTAAAAATTAAAAAGAAGAGGGAGACACTGTCATAACTTTAGGCATCGTAGAATTCCTCCCCGTCGACCTTTACCGGTACCGTGCCCAAAAGGCTGGCGGCGTTACCCCGCTGAATAGCGATAGCAATTCTTTGAGCGAGGTAAAGGCCAGCCCTAAGTTCACGGGAAGAGTCGATTAGTCGCTTCGCGCACTTGAACCCCACGGACCCAACGTTTCGACTCCAAACGGCTCAAAAGTATAATCTTACTAATATTATAAACGCGAAAAATTGTGAGTATGTATGGATATATAATGTATATGGGTGGATGTTTGTTACTTTTTCACGTAAAAACTTCTGAATGGATTTTCATGAAACTTTACAATAATATAGCTTGTACATCAGAATAACACATAAGCTATATATCATCACGCTACTACTCAAGGGAACGGAGCAGTGATGATTAATGTCAACAATTTCGGCCGGCATCGGCATATACGCAGAAGTAACAGTGTGGTTATTACTGTTGCTGTTTATATGACTATATCGTTGTATAAGAGGGTGCAGCGGGAACGGAATTGGACGCCACGCGGGTGGAAAATAATTGGCAATGTTCGCCGAGTCAGCTACTTACCGGATAAATTGGTATATTTGCGCCGTTTGAGAGTTTCCGCTGATGCAGCAGCAATATATAAATGATTTAAATTGTATTATAAAGGTGTGTACAAAATATCGGAACTATCCTTCAACAAGAAGGGGGGATACCAAGGTGTTAAGATAATTTTGAGCACTTTGTTCATCAATAAATATCTTTCTGATGACATACCGTCCGCAGCTTCGTTGTAGTACACCTGAATCCTCTCCAGCTGCAGGTCGGAGTCGCCCCGGTAGTACCCCGTCTGGTCGATGCCATGCTCGTCCGAAATAATCTCCCAAAACTGAGGAGTAGCATACAATATTTTTTTAGCACACATATAGCGCCATCTATGCACGGGACTTGTAAGTTATAACTTAGGAAGGTTTTCATTAAAAAACTATATCTCTACTATCATGTAACTATATTTGAAGACTCAAAATGCGCTCTATACATGCATTATACGTATTTTCGGCGTGTTTTGAGGATAACACGGGGTGTTACAGCCGTGGACGAGCTCAAATTCACTTACTTAAACTTAACGTACTTAACTCTCGACTTTAAAAAAATTAGTGCATGTAGCTCTAAAAATGACGGACTTTCATACAAACTTCCATCCCTTATTTTACCCCTTTAGTAGCAGAATTTCGAAAAATCCTTTCTTAGTGGATGCTTACATCATATAATGTCTCTACTGTCAAAATTTCAAGTTTGTAGGTCCAGCGGTTTAGGCTCTGCGTTGATGAATCAGTCAGTTAGTCGGGACAAGTAATTTTATATGTTGTGCCCGAGCCATTTATTTTGATGTGTCTTTTGTTTAAAAGGTCTTATAAAATCCTAAGATGTGACCAAAAGTCGCTATAATCGATATCCACGCGTCGCCAATTTGATTCTCGTGCAATGCAAATGCCTTATTATTTTTTTTGTGAATCGTTTAAAAATACACGCAGCCCTTATTACCAAGGCAGCAAATTATAAAGCTTTCGAAAAGTTGATTTGTTTTTTTCCGTGTCTACTAATTATGCAGAAAATTACAAGCGCAAAAAAGTAATTATTATTGATCGTAGGAGTTAACGGGAAGTAAGAAGTAACACATCTTATTATAGTTTACGCACGACAACCGTTAGACTCTCGTGCTCTACATTTATCTGTATTCAATACAAAAATAGATTTCTTATTTTTCATACAAAATTAATTGATAAAATTATAGACTAAAAATTGTTTGGTGTACTAGCCTTGGAACCTATCTGATTGCCACACTGTCCAGCTTGCAAATGCACTATTTCACGCATTTTTAACGTTTGTTTTCACTTCATAAATTAACCACTAGTCTTAGCGAACGATTCGCGAGAAATGTACTATTTTAGGAACAACACCGTCTGCCATAGTTCTAGGCACGTGGGATGATTTACGGCACTCAAGCTTATTAGATTTTCTCTGTGATTGTACCGAGATTAGAAAACAAGCATGAGACAAAAAGATCTCCTTTAAAATCTTAGATATCTGCAAAAGAAAATTGTTTCAGAAAGCCGTGGGAAATGGGAAAGTTAAAATAGAAATTTAAAAATAGCGCCATCTATTGGTTATTTTCTGCTATAATAATAATTATTTTTTAAAAAAAGATAATTTTGAAATATAAAGTATAAGAATTAACTAAACAATAATAACTCTTTATTAAAATGTAAATTATATAAATAAGTTTAATTGATACTGCTTACTAACTTGTTACTGCGAATTGATTTGCTTGAAACGGAGCGTACTGGGAACCCGCATAGAAAGAAAAGATTATAGAATTTCGTTTGACGTTTTGTAGAAACGAATGTCAAATCTTCATAATAATTTTATCACCGATACCACCTAAAAATAAGAATAAACCTATCTATTTCTATTTAGAACTGTCCCCGAAGCTTATTCTGGGCTTCCTGTGCAATATTTAGATGTGTAAATAGTGAAATTTCTTCGTTCCACCATGTTGAGCTAAGATGCCTGGAGGCAGAAAGCCATTTTATGACTCTTGTATTTAATTCTTTTGTGCTGAGCCCAGACATTGATAAACTTGTGACGTGTTGGTGCAAGGATTACACGCCGTTTCTAATTAAAATGTAAGTAAAGCTGCATCTTTATCATATTTTGTTGACTTGCAAACATGTGTGCGACCCACGTATTGAATAAAATGAATATAGACCGAATTATCATTGCTGTCTTTATCAGCGTAACAGATGTATTTAAAAAGATAATGATTAAAAAAAATACCTACATATCATTAGGCCGAATATAGTGTTATCAGTGCATTGGGCGAAATGCATGTCTTATCGGCGGGAAAAGTCAATCTAATATCTAATTTCATTTTACAATAACAAATATTGTTAGTTTTATTATCATTGGGATAGATATATCAAGTCAATATATTTAAATTACCTTTTTTCCATATTTATTTAAGTATTTGGTATAAAAAATGTATATGTAAAGTTAAAATGAATATGATAGCCTTTTATTTTTTTTTCCAAGATGGCATTCTAACAAAGATGCCTTTGGTTACATTACTACCATTACAAACATATGAGAATCTTCATCAATGCTATAGAATATGTTTTATAGCTATTATAATCATGGCTTAATGCAACTAAAGATCCAAATGAGGTAATTGTAGCTTAAAAAGTATGGTATTTAATATATTTCCCCATTTAGGCAAGCAAATTTACTCCCATCCTGCCGACCCTGAAAAAATCTTCTAATGCCCTTCCTACCATCAGGTGAAGTGATGATTGATGTGTCCTATATAAAAAAAAGTTGTAAAACACATATACTCATGCCTGTAAATCACCGAAGGTATAGGCAGAGGTGTATTAACACCCACATTTCACCACCTATGATTAACCGTCCCAAGTAATAGGGGGCGAGCCTATTACCATCCAGCGGGCACCTAGCTATGGGCTATATGTTCAGTCGGATAGAAAACAGCCTAACCCATTGTCACCTTCTACAACCCCCACAGGAATAGATGGGGTGTCCCTATTGTACTCCACTGGGAACCAACGTGGCTTCTGTTAACCAATTGCAATTATACATAGTACATTGTTAGTAGATTGTATGTCTGAAAAAAACCTTTCTGATAAGAAAAAGGTATAAACCCTTAGCCATACCAAGTGGTTAACTGAGCCCATGGGCTGAGTCACGGAGGACAGAACATGATTAAGTAATGGAGATGCCCCATTGATATTTCTCGTAATAAAAACGCGTCGCCGAATGTGGGTGGGAAGAGAGACGCGCGGGATGTCAAAAGTCGAAAGACGTGATAGGTATAACGTTCCTACCGAAGAGTCCATTTGACGTTTGGATGGCACGCGACTCGATTGCCTTGCAACAACTCCGCTATCATTTCCTTCTCTATGGGCTGAGTAGACCCTTAGTCGTAGCAAGTGGTTAACTGAGCCCGAAGGGTAAGTTGGGCTGAG
The DNA here is from genome assembly GCA_914829495.1 of Eilema sororculum. NCBI lineage: Eukaryota > Metazoa > Arthropoda > Insecta > Lepidoptera > Erebidae > Eilema > Eilema sororculum. The sequence continues at coordinate 15,261,580 of OU618559.1, read as the reverse complement.
TCACTCCCTAAAAATATGAACATGGTCAACTGAGCCCGCAGGCTCAATGGGATGTGGGCTCAGTTAACCATGAAAGGTTCAATTTTACTTTAAAAAAAACCTAATTATTGTTTTCTTATCAGTATCCTGCATACACTCATGTCATGTTTATCCGTATTCTAGATTCCATAACACAAGCTAGTTAAGCTATACTTACCATGGGTCTAAATAGCATTGTATAGAATATTGTGGAATATTTATTCATTTATTATTAATTTTATATCGTTACAGATCATGGAGGAAATGAAAGAAGAAAAACCGGCTCAGCCGGTAATGAAGTTCATTAGTGTGACCAGTGAGGTGCTCACCGAGGAACAGAGAGAGATGTACGAGTCCGTACTCACCACCTGGAAGCCTGTCATGTTCCCAAAGAGAATCAAGCGATACATCTGCCCTAAATGCAGCAAGGAATTCAAGAACTACCAGAATTTATATTTGCACACGACCAGAGTTCATTCTTCAGAAGAATCTGCTGTTTTATGCGATATCTGTGACAAGACATTTAAAAATAAACACTATCTGTACATGCATAGAATGAATAAACACTACTCTGAAATGGAAAAATGCTATTGTCAGTTCTGTCTTCAAGAATTCCGGACACGAAGAGCTTTGCACATGCACGTCAAACGTATTCACCCAAATACTTTACCAGAAATTAAATGTAACGAGTGCGGTAAGGAGTTCTCGGTACCGTACAAGTTGAAGTACCACATCGAAGCTTGCCATAGAGACAATAAAGAGAAGTTCAAGTGTCATATCTGTCAGAAGCTGTATAAAAATATGCTGAATTTGAACAGACATTTGCATTTTCAACATACACCTGTACAGAGACATCCTTGTGTTTTCTGCGATCAGACGTTTAAGTCCCGACATCATATGAAAAGACACGTCTTGAATATTCATCCACCGCTGGAATCTAAAGTCCAGTGCCCTGAATGTTTAAAAGAGTTTAAAAACGACCAGTACCTAAAAGAGCATATGCAGGTACATTCGTCTCTAGATTCAAAAGTCAAATGCGATATTTGTGATAAAATATTCCACTCAGCGGTTCGTCTAAAGAAGCACAAGAAAATTGTGCATCCTTCGAAACCGAAACTTCGGTGCGATAAGTGTGATAAAGAATTTGCACACGCTCATTACCTGAGGCGTCATAACAATGCCGTTCATTTGGAAATGGATGAGACAAACTACCCTCATGAGTGCGAGCAGTGTGGCAAAAAGTTTAAACTAAAGAAGTATTTAAACAATCACACTCAGCGTCATGAACAACAGCATTTGAAGAGAATATCGCAGATGGTCAAAACAGTTATGGGGAAGAAGGAAGAGAAAGCGGCCGGTGCGGAGCCTATGAAGAGGCGGGGACGACCCCGGAAGACACGAGCAGAGATAGAGTTTATTAAATGTGAGCCGGTTTCCAGTTCTGAGGATTCAGATTCTGGTGAGACGGAAAGTGATTCGGAGTGAAGAAGAATATAGTGGAACAACACCACAAGTATGAATTATTGTAAGGGACAATTTGTCGAAATAACATAAACTCACGCCTGTATTCCCCGAAGGGTTAGGCAGAGGTGCTAGCACCCACATTTCGCCCATGTTTAGGTCCCAATGTAATAGGTGGCGAGCCTATTGCCATTAACCGGGCACTTATAAACCTGCGATAAATACACACACTTCGAAAAGCATCGAAAAGTCATTGGTGTGTGCCATGGTAAACCTGGGATCGAACCCGAGACCTCGTCTCAGCAGTCCATTACCCATACCACTAGGCTACAAAATATACACCATTGGATTCGGAATTTTGCGCTCTATCGTTTAGTATACTTGAAATATCTCTATCAATAAAAAGGTGTCCTTTACGGTATAAACTTGTGAGGTGCTGAGTCAGATTTTTTATTAAAAAATGGTTTAAAGCACCTAATACTGTATAGTTTTGTCTTTCTTGTTACTTACATTAATACCGAATAGAAAATGGACATTTAATTTTGAAACTAATTACTAATAAGTACCGTAAAGGACAATAATGTGTTCTATTTTAAGGTAAAGGACATGCTATTTTTTAAACCAGTAAGATTACGTTTTTTTTTTTCATACACCTATAAGGAAATTCTAAGAAACTTGTTGAAGACCATTAAAATCAGAGAAGGCGATAAAAAGTTACAGACGAATTTGTAAAAAATAATTAGTTTTTTGGCTCTCCTGAAAAATTGTTTTGTCCCTTACCTTAATTCATACTTCTGGTGTCATGAAAGTTTCTTGAAGCATACCGTTATAGATATGTGGAAATGATTGTGCTAGAGCATTTTAATTCTAATTCTTTTGTTGTGATGCTGGATATCTAAAAGTTTTCAATAATTGGCTGTATGTCTACCAACTGCAAATATAACTTTGTAATCCCATATATTTACATGAAGTTACAAAGTTATTTATGCAGTTGGTAGTATGACAGTCGTGCAATTACTGATATGGTGTAAGGGTTTACGGTAAGCCTGCTATTGGGACTCAACAGGCTTGTGACTGGAGAATGTATTTTTATTTCATTTCATTGATTTTTGGAGTTTAAAGCGATAAAATGATTAAAAAATAAAAAAAAAACCCAATTGCCACTGAAAAGATCGAAATAAGTTTGATAGCAGGCGGTACCTATTTGCCAATCATAAACCGATAGAAAATTAATGGGTACCGCCTGCTATCAAACTTATTTCGATCTTTTCAGTGGAAGCTGGGTTTTTTTTATTTTTTCTGAAAATAGCACTTCATGAAACTATAAAACCAGATAATAAACAAAAAAATAATAAAAACATAATCAACCCCAAAGCAGAAGTTGGCCAGTACTAAAGGAGAAACCAAAAGTCATCAATAATAAAACAAAAAGAAAAAGATAAATTTGTAGGTCTGTGCCATAAAGCTGTTTTAGCTTCAGCTAAACTGAAAGAAAAGAAAAAAGAAGAATAAACAAAATAGTTTAAAATTATTTTTAAAACCATCATCTGCATAGACATAGTATAATATTACAAAATTACTGACTAAAAAGTGCGTCACGGATAGTCTTTACGTCTGAGCTGCACTTTTTTTTAATAAGAAAGTTAGAACCGAATTACTAATATTCCCTCTAACCCCTCCAACTAAGCTAAATTGCTTGTGCTAGGAGTGGGTTCACGTCGGTAGTGTAATGGCCAGGATCGAACCCAGGACCTCTCGATCGTACGGCCAACTCCTTAACCACTACTTTTAAATTTGGGATATAATAATAATAATAATTTATTCATCAAAAATGAGGGCTGTACATTGTACTAATACTAGTTTTACAATTATGGTCTTAATAGCTAAGTCATGTAAGTAAGTACTATAATAATGTCTATACCTAATATTAAATGAATGACATCCTTTTTCATGGAGTTCTTAGATATTCAAAATTCAAATCATGTATAAAAAAGTAAACGGACAAATTGGGCTTAAAAAAATATATTGAAATTTATTAAAGTTCAAAGAAAATATTTTAGTTACATAGTTATAATCTTATTTTATTTTTATAACCATCACGAATTTAGTCAATTTTTTTTTGTGTACAATTCGATAATTGGGTATTCTAGTGACTAATCAAATTAGTTACTTTTTAATAAATGTCAAAACGGATAAATAATTTTTATGTGACGTCAACAAATTGAATAGTCAAATCATTAGAAGCGTCGGTAGCTTAGTGGAGGAGTCGGCCTTACGATCGAGAGGTCCCGGGTTCGAATCCTGGTCATTACACTACCAACGTGAACCCACTCCTAGCACAAGCTATTTAGCTTAGTTGGAGAGGTTAGAGGCAATATTAGTAATTTCGGTTTCTAATATTCTTTTTAACAAAAAAAATACGATAAAAAACGAACCGACGCAACATTTAAAGCTCTTTTACCATTCTTATTTTAATAAGCTCGGTGTTACCTTCTTCCTACAGTCCCGGGTCCTTTAAGCGGGGCGTGAAAAGGCATCTAATGAGGCCGTCAAGCTGAGTGCCACCACTGTTAACATGGTAAATGTTTACGATTGTGACCCTCTTTCCGAGACTTTGTCTTTGGCTTAACATCAGGCGAGGTGAAGTCAAATTGACGTGCCCTGTATAAAAAAAGAAAATATTTTTTTAACTCCAATTATTAATTTTCTAAACATCGGATGCTGTCGCTACGCCATGTTGAGTCTCAAAATATTATTATGCCCGCCGCACATGCTCACACTCGTTCACGACACTGCGCCAATGTCGCATTGGTGGACACATGCGTGTCATCAATTGCTTCCAGTAGTCATACAGAGTAACAAAATGATCTTAATTTAGTTTTTTTACCACCTTCCAGTTAACTGACTGTTCTGATATTAAATTAATAAAACACTTTCTTTTTTCTCTCTCTCTCGTTTTAAGAGCATTTTGAGATTTCGTTGTCAAGATATTTAGGACGCCGACTTTGTATCAATCAGTGTCTCAAGTATCATTCGTAGAGGAAAAGCAAGATGGACGCGATTTAAGTTCAATATTAATGATAGCGTGTTTTAAACACATTCGCACCACTGCTATTTGAATTTACTGTCTCACTCACATTGGCGACACGCGCGTGTACGCTCATGTACGTGTCTGTGTCGTCACGTGAAATAAATTACCATACGTGACTCGTTACGCCCAACTCTTAGATTCTACTAAAGCTATACCATTGTGCTACCGTAAACACTGCAAAAAATGACATTAAATTTTAAACTTTATTTCTATACGTGTTAAGTCCAAAATGAAATGAAAACAGTTTCATTACACTTTTTCAATTATTAAAAGTCATTTAATTTTGAACATTAACGTTATCGTTTTAAAGTCTATTATTTAGTGGCGGTGTTCAAGCCCCAGTGCGAGTTAGGGCATGTGCGTTGGGGTTTAGGAATCGTCGCTACATTAAATAACGCTTCGGAAATTTTAAAGCATTATTAAACTATTAAGTCTTTTCTTCAGATCATATTAGCTGTAAGGGGGGTAGGCAGAGATGTTAATAGTAACTTCCAATTTAAATATTTTTAAATAAATGTTTCTTTTATGGTAGATTTATAATTAGTATGGCAACATTGTGATTGTGAAATAGAACTATTTTGTGTGACTATTTGTTTTTTCGTTGGGTTACGGTGAAACCAAATCAGGTTGAAAAATGCCCGAGCACTTTTTAAATGTTAATTAAAAATCAATCTTGTTCCATTTACACAAGGCTGACAATAATATGCAGTAATAATTGTTATAAGATAAGACACTAGCCTGTTATTGCTTACTATTTTAAGCTTTGTTCTAATGGAATAAGGGTCATATATAATTACCAATTAAAAACTGCTCGCCTGATTGGAATTAACCCCTAAGGAAAATATCCTGGTCGACTTTTATGTCAATTACATTTTAGGTCAAATGCCGTCAACCAGGTCAATTATATCGTTTATTCCGAACCTGGCCCGAAAACTTGACCCGGTCGCGGGTTAGGTTAGAAACTTGGAAATTTGTTCCGAACGTAACCCTCTTCCTAACCTGACCCTACGTCTCGTTCCTATCATAACCTGAATTGCGCAAATCTGGCACTACACTCCGCTCGCTCGGTTCATGCGTTGTGGTCACAGTTCTAACCTAACCTACAGAAGTTGGAATTACCGCACTTCGGCTATTAAAAGTAACAGAAATATGCGCAATTCGGGTTTCGATAGGAACGAGATGTTGGGTCAGGTTAGGAATAGTGTTACGTTCGGAACAAATATCACATATTTTTTCAAGTTTCTAACCTAACCCACAACAGGGTCAGGTTCGGAATAATCAAAGTTTATGTGTGACAATTTCACATATCTACTAAACCATTTCTACCATAACGGTAGGAAATCCAATGTGGCCATACTGTACATGTTATCTATTTTGGGTCAGTAATGTTAGTAATAAGATATATTTTTAAAATCGCTAAGAAAGTTGCCAGGTGAAAAAAAAAAATTGAAATGAATTTTGGAGAGAAGAATGTTGAACTCGGGCTTAGCGGTTTTAAAAATACTTGCCTTGGACTATCAAACTAAAGATTGACTGTAGCCACTGTATCGCGTCTTGGGGAGTATCGACCGCCAGATTTAGTCAGTTCGCCGCTGACGCTCACGGCGGAATGTCGTTCGCTCGTTTCATAATCGATTTCTCTCTTTCTTTACCTCGTTCCCCACCACGTACCGCGTACCTAGTACAGCGGTCGTACTTGAAATATAATAGCGGGTAGTTTAAAATTTTATTTTTAGTTTGTTTTTTACACAATTATTATTGACTCGAGCCTATATCCGAGGCTGAGTCTGTGCTGTATATATCTGTGTGATGTTGAACAGCGCTATCCCTTAGTCGCCTTGTACGACACCGAATGGGAAGAGATTCGGTGGCGCATATTCTACTCTGCCGTGAACCACATGGCCAAGGGTATTGGAAGATAATACCAGTATTGGGGATGAAAACTATGTGACAATGTACTTGGCTGCGGGATTCGCTTTTTAGATACTTTAGCAGTATCACATGGGGCTTGATGACAGAGATACTGTAGTCAAGATATTTATAAATAACTAGCTTTTGCCCGCGGCTCCGCCCGCGTGGATGTCGGTTATCGCGACCAAACATAGCCTATGTCCTTTCTCATGTTCGAATCTACCCCTATACCAAATTTCATCAAAATCGGTTCAGTGGTTTAGGCGTGAAAGCGTAACAGACAGACAGAGTTACAAGTATGGATAAATAAATAAATAAATATTCCACAACATTCTACACAACGCTGTTTAGACCCATGGTAAGCTTTTATAGCTTGTGTTATGGCATCTAGAATGCGGATAAACATACTTATATACTTTTTTTTTTGCAAATAAGTACATATTATACATGGAAACACCCAGACCAATGCAAATAACCATATTCATGCATACAAATATTTGCACTGAGCGGGGACCGAACCCGCGCCTCCTGCGCCACGCCACAGAGGCTGTCAGTCTGTACAAAAAAAAACTATCAAATCGTTTGGTAGTCCTCGGCGAAAATATTAAGAAAAGTAATTATATAGGTATGAATATTGTTAATTATTATAATTATATGTAAATACTTTAAATAGTTATGTTACGGTACAAGGCATAATAATGGAGGATTTTATTTACTAGGCAATATTATACGTTAATATGTTCTTTTTTTTGTTGTAATATATTAACTACACAGCTATAAGAAGGCACTTTTTTATTATTAAATTAAGGTTCAAAATTCAAATTGAGTAAAGCCAACGAAGCGAGAGAAAAAACGTAAACAAAGTTTCAGCGGTTCCAAACATTTTTATTTGAAAATTTTTACGTATCACTTCAAGCGCATTACAGACAGGAATGAAATTGCTCATAAGATGGCGGATCTGACAGTTTAGAACCGCTGTGCTGATAGCTTTCCTGTACAACGAAACACGCAACCACAGCTGTCGTTCGGCCACTGTCGCGTACGTGTGACATGTGCGACAAGGACAGAGACAACAATCGCTAGTTATCGCAACGTAACTCAGTAATGGTCGCTTTGTTTACCTTTTTTCTCTCGTCTCGTTGGCTTTACGTAGTAGGTAGTGAGTTCAGTAGGTTAGAAAACTGTAATGTTTCATTGAAGATCACATCAATGAATGAGAGAGCGAGTCTCCGTTTCGATAAGGTGGGCAATTATTATATTACCTACGGCGAAAGAGAAAGGTTACTTATTGAAAAGGTCTTGAATGACCAAATCCAAAGCTATCGGGTGTAAGGGGAGCCGAAAACCCCTAATAGTAGGTACTCCAAGTACATAACACATTGGCATAAAAATAAAATCGATTTGGACAATTTTTTTTTAATTTTTATTTTGCATTATTTACTCTCCATCGTGTTAGTAAAGCTCAATGAAACGGTAATTTCATTAAAAAAAAACATACAAAAAATAATGCGCTTGGCGTAATGAAAAGAGTTTTTTTTTTGGTCCAAATCGATTTTATTTTTATGCCAATGTGTTATGTACCTGGAGTACTACTGGAGTACTACACCCGGTATAAGGAATATAGAAAAACTAGCTTTTGCCCGCGGTTCCGCCCGCGTGGATGTCGGTTATCGCGACCAAACATAGCCTATGTCCTTTCTCATGGTCCAATCTACCCCTATACCGAATTTTATCAAAATCGGTTCAGTGGTTTAGGCGTGAAAGAGTAACATACAGACAAACAGACCAGAGTTACTTTCGCGTTTATAATATTAGTACGGATGCTCAAAGGAGTCACGAGCCCGATTTTAATGAAACTCAGAACCTCATATTTTTGAAAAACCAATAATCCTAGCTGGGCATTGAACACGTTGATTTTGAATAAAAAATACACTTTTTATTATTACACCATACAATAATGTCGCTGTTAAGGATCAAATTCTGCGAAATAATGATATACGATATGAAACTACTAGTCCGATTTTGATGCAGTTTTCAGTTATGGGTTCAGGTTTTATTGGTGCATGTTCTTAGATAGGTGTTATTGTAACAACTTAATATGGGACGCTACAGTAAAAAAATTGGAGGTATTTTATAGGTTGTTAAATTTTTATTTTCTTGTGTTTTCGTACCTACGTATGTCTGTGTGTTTATCAGTACGGGACTAAAGGGCGCATTTATATAAAAATTAACTTCTAACGAAAGCTTTTTTGTTAGGGGTAAGAGTCCGCCATCTTTTAGCTGTGGTTTTAATAGTAGTTATGTGAATTATATTTATGTATGTATTGTAAATTATATTATCGATTGCAATATAGTGATTATGGAGTTTTGAACATTAAATGCGAATATTCTAATATTGCGTTTTTATTTTAATAGTGAAACCTGTGTACAACACTTTTTTTTTATCGTGCGATAAATCCCCACGGATACCACCCCACGGAGCCGGTGGAGGTGGTTATGTCGGACTCGAACCGACTAAAACGCACGCCGTCTTGGCTCCTTGGTTGCCGGAGGTGAGATTGCCAAAAGCATATCTCTCGCACCCCGGCAAACCCAGGACCATCTCTTTCGAGATGGCCCCCTTCGGGTTGTGGGGACCACCGTGTCCCCATCTAGCCCCGGTTAAGGGAAGGCGCACTTTGCGCCGTGTGTACAACACTTGGCGGAATATTTACCATGCTTTTAGGGATCCGTACCATACTAGGATCCCATGGGACCCAAGTGGGCGGAGGGCCTCGCAGAGGAAAAAACTACCCGTAACGACTGCCATATGTGTTTGTATGACAACCGGGACCGACGGCTTAACGTGTTCTCTGAGGCACGACCAGACCAATGCAAATACCCATTTTTTTTTCACAACGCTAACTAGACCCTTGGTAATCTTAACTAGTTGTATGGAATCTAGAATGCGGATAAACATACTTAGATACTTTTTTTTTGTAAATACATATTATATATTATACATAGAAACACCCAGACCAATACAAATAGCCATATTCATGCATACAAATATTTGCACTGAGCGGGGATCGAACCCGCGCCTCCTGCGTAGCGGCCGCGTTCGCTACACTACACTGTCCGTTACACACAGTAAATTAAACACAAATACACAGTTTTCATTTTATTCACACAATTTTTGTTACATACAAAATTCTTCATTTTAGTAAATCATTCATTTATAGTGTATCCCATCACATCCGGGGCCCGCTTTTGAAAGATATAGTCGGAAAGCGGACTCCGGGCCCGGATACATGCTAGAGGAATGATGATAATGACAATTAGAATTCAAATCATAAAAGATACAAACTTAAAGTTATAAATTAAAATTTATAATTGTATTGGATTGGCTAAAAAGTAACTTACATAACATAACATAAACTCACGCCTGTATTCCCCGAAGGGGTAGGCAGAGGTGCTAGCACCAACATTTCGCCAGTTTATGTTTAGGTCCCAATGTAATAGGTGGCGAGCCTATTGCCATTAACCGGGCACTTATAAACTTGCGATAAATACACACATAACTTCGAAAAGCATCGAAAAGTCATTGGTGTGTGCCATGGTAAACCTGGAATCGAACCTGAGACCTCGTCTCAGCAGTCCATTACCCACACCACTAGGCTACCGCAGATTTTGGGCTAATGGGATTGGCTAAAAAGTATTTTTGGTATATTATATGCCATTTCCCATCTCAATGGAGAATGTTATTAGGTGTGCAAAATCAGTTGAAAGTTTACATAGGGAAAAATAATCTTCTCGGGCGGGACTCGAACCCGCATTCTTTCCCTTACAGGGGCGGTTTGATCGAAGTTATCAAAAATCAATGTTTAAAAATGATTGTAACATCATTCATTGGTTCCGATAGTTCGTAAGAAAATCGGTAGATGACTCCACCGTCGCCTTAAAGACGTATAAGATGGGAAATTTGAATCACATCGGGCGTGTCTCGGTAGGCGAATTGGTCAAGGCATTCCCCCTGTAAGGAAAAGACTGCGGGTTCGAGTCCCGCCCGAGAAGATTATTTTTCCCTATGTATTCGATTTGTATAGTTAGCATGCTCAATGCTGTAAAAATTCATTCAACAGTTGAAAGTTTGTTACAGTAGAACCTAACCGAGTCGGTTCGAGTGCGACATAACCTCCCCTTCCAGCGGGGGAGGTATCCGAGGGGATTTCAAGGGAACAAAATCGGGGCTTTTCAAAAAGTATCTAAAATGAAAGTGTATCAAAAGGGTCCCTAATAACTGCAGGGTCTTCAGCCACCTGGGGGTGACCGGTGGAGCCGCCTGTCACCCTAGCAGAAGCAGGCCGCGGCGGTCCCCGTACCCGGGGCTAGATGGGGACACCGAGGTCCCCACAACCCGAAGGGGGCCATCTCGAAAGAGATGGTCCTGGGTCTGCCGGGGTGCGAGAGATATGCTTTCGGCAATCTCACCTCCGGCAACCAAAGACCCAAAGACGGCGTGCGTTTTAGTCGGTTCGAGTCCGACATAACCACCTCCACCGGCTCCGGAATGCAGGGTCTTTAGCCAACCCAATACAATGTTATGAGAAGCCTCCAGACCTAAGGTCCTGCAGTAACTGTAAAGTACACATCGCAGGGCTGTCTCCAAGGTTCCATGGGAGTCTCCGGCTTAAACACCTCCAGCTTTGGAGCTGAGGGCAGCTGGTCTGGCGGTAGTTCGGGCTTTACCTGTGAATGGAAATAACATAGGAGTTATAAGTTCGAAAAACATTGGAAAAAATGAAATCCTCAAGTGAGACTCGAACTCACGACCTTTCCCTTACAGTTCGTAAGAATGTTGGTAGATGGCTGCACCGTCGCCCTTAAAGTCGGATATAAAGAGAAGGAAAATTTGGAATGATTCAAGTGGTGCTCAATAGCTCAGTTGGAAGAGCAGTCCCCCTGTAAGGGAAAGGTCGTGAGTTCGATTCTCACTAGAGCATTTCATTTTTTCCAAAGTTTTTCGAACTTACAAGTTTAAATGATTTTTTTTATAGCTTTTATTATAAAAGCTATAAAAAAATCATTTAAATAGGAGTTATAGACATAAAATGGGCCTTTTGCGCGCGATAATTGGAGGGAAAGATCGCGGGTTCGGATCCCGTCTGAGAGATTCACTTTAATCTGACTGAATATTGATTATTTCTTTTTTTTTTATCTATTTAAATAAATTGATTGATATGAATTGATCAATTGCTGTTCGTTAGTCTCGCTAAAACTCGAGAACGGCTGAACGGATTTATCTTATCTTGGTCTTGAAATGTTCGTGGAGGTCTAGGGAAGGTTTAAAAGTTGAGAAAAATTCCAATAATTGCCAGAAAAACCCTAGAAACAGCCCTTTTCTTTTTCCCATATGAACGTTTTTTAAATAAAATGTAGAGACAATTTGAACTTAATTGCTATTCAATAAAATAACTCTTTATGATATTCTTCTATGTAATCTGACGATTCATATAGAATTTACAGAAATGCGCGCTGCAAATGTCGTCAGAGGGTGATTATTAATAGTAGACATTCCTCTTGATGACCATTTGGTCATCATTTTTTGTTGACATTTTAGAGTGTGAACAACATATCTATACAAATCGAATACATTGGGAAAAAGAATCTTCTCGGGCGGGACTCGAACCCGCAGTCTTTCCCTTACAGGGCGAATGCCTGACCAATTCGGCTACCGAGACACGCCCGATATGATTCAAATTTCCCATCTTATACGTCTTTAAGGCGACGTGGCGTCATCTACCGATTTTCTTACGAACTATCGGAATCATCATTGGGCGGAGTTATCAAAAATCAATGTTCAAAAATGATTGTAACATCATTCATTGATTCCGATAGTTGATTACTCCACCGAAAATCGGTAGATGACTCCACCGTCACCTTAAAGACGTATAAGATGGGAAATTTGAATCATATTGGGCGTGTCTCGGTAGCCGAATTGGTCAAGGCACTCCCCCTGTAAGGGAAAGACTGCGGGTTCGAGTCCCGCCCGAGAAGATTCTTTTTCCCAATGTATTCGATTTATATAGTTAGCATACTTAATGCTGTAAAAATTCATTCAACATATCTATAGTTTATATCAATATATATATCAATGGCACCAGCGCAAGAACTTCACTTTCGCGATGCAGGATTCGTATACGTAGTAGTTCGGCTTGCTGTCGCTAGATGGCGCTGGGTACATGTGGTATCACAGCTACTTACCTTAGGAGTTCTTCTCATCTTGAGATGCACGAGCTTGACGTGAGTTCTCATGGCTGTTCGCTGCGAGAACTTGCGGCCGCACGACGAGCACGAGAAAGGCTTCTCGCCGGTGTGAGTTCGTACGTGGTTTATCAGTACTGACTTGCCCTGGGGGAGGGGGGTTAAAGTCAGTGGGGGGAGTGTGTGAGTGACACCGGTGTGTGTACACATTGTCAGAATTTTTTCTTAATTTATACTTGAACTAGCTGTGCCCGCGACTTCGTTCGGGTTGACTTCGCTCGATCTCTGATTATTTCTTACTAGCTTTTGGCCGCGGCTCCGCCCGCGTGGATGTCGATTATCGCGACAAAACACAGCCTATTTCCTTTCTCAAGGTCTAGTCTACCCCTATACCAAATATCATTGTGGGTTAGGCGTAACATACAGACAGACAGAGTTACTTTCGCATTTATAATTTTAGTATGGATATAGCCTGCATCTCAAAATCCTTTCTTAGGGGATGCCTACGTCATAGTAGCTTTATGCATGTCTCAGCCTGATCGGTTTAAAATTGACAAAGTTTCATACAAACTTTCATCCCCTATTTTATCCCTTTGGGGGTAGAATTAATCAAAATCCTTTCTTAGCGGATGCCTACGTCATACACCAGTGAATGATAATATATACAGAGGAGACACAGTGAACCCTACTAGTATAATAAACGCGAAAGTTGGTGAGTATAGATGAGATGTATGTATGTATGGATGGATGTTTGAAGATCACGTAAAAACTACTGATTGTATTTTCATGAAACTTTACAATAATATAGCTTATACATTAGAATAACACATAGGCTATATATTGTTACGGGAGACGGGTAACGGGATTGGAAATAAACAACTTCGTATTTGAGACCGCTTTATTTTCACACCCCAACAGCCAAATCTCGAACACAACACTCACGACGCGACTGTACCACACGATGCACTACTGCACTTTAGTCTTATTCGCGACACTCACAGCGCGACTGTACTGCAAGGTCACTGCGCTTTCACGACACTCACAGCGCGACTGCACAATTACTGCACTTTTCACTATTTTCTCACTTTTCTTCCTTTACCCTTCTTCCTCTTCTTCTGTTCACTTTGAACTCCCAAACTTAACTGTCCTTTCACGGCTCTGACAGCTCCTTTTATACCCTGAATTTCGATCGTCTTTTCGATATTCATTTTATTATTTCTCCAGAATTTTCTATGATCTCCCAGAAGAGCTAAACTATAATTTCGTTCTTCATTTCGTTTCTCATTTTCATTCTTCCAGAATGTTCTGCTAATAACTAGAAGATTTTAAATATAGAATCTTCTGTTACTTTTACCAAATAAAGATTTACATAAATTAGAAAATCACAAAAACCACATATCGTGGACACCGGGATTCGATCCGTCGACCATCGTTTTGGCAGGCGTTGTCTAAACCGCTCAGTCACAGCTGCTATTGACAATAAGTTCGAATTTATCGTTCCGATGCTGTGACATGTTACGTCACATTTGTAACAATATCATCACGCTACCACTCAAGGGAACGGAGCAGTGATCATTAATGTCAACAAATTCGGCCGGCATCGGCATATACGCAGAAGTGACAGTGTGGTTATTTCTGTTGCTGTTTAGATAACTATATCATTGTATAAGAGGGTGCAGCGGGAACGGGATTGGATGCCACGCGGGTGGAAAATAATAGGCGGTACGATGTTCGCCGGGTCGGCTAGTATTAACTATATCTCGCGTGCAGAATGAGCGCTCTTATAGTACTTTAAAGGTTTGGGATTGTTCGTGTGTGGATAATCTATATATATAAAATCACTTGTCCCGACTGTCCCTGACTGACTGATTCATCAACGCAGAGCCTAAACCGCTGGACCTACAAACTTGACATTTTGACAGTAGATGCATTTTATGATGTAAGCATCCACTAAGAAAGGATTTTTGGAAATTCTGCTACTAAAGGGGTAAAATAAGGGATGGAAGTTTGTATGAAAGTCCGTCATTTTCAGAGCTAGATGCACAAAATTTCATAAACCTGTGTCTTTTAAGAAATAAATGAACACCTGTATTAGCGTTTTTCAAAATTTAACTACTAAGACGGTAAAATAGGTGATCGAATAATTGCCGGGAAATGCCTAAAAACAGCAAATCTTTTTGACAGAATGAAGTCTGTCGGGTCCGCTAGTCTATCTATATATAAAAAAGGTAAATTGTTTTATGTGCGGCGCAAAGTTGTGTGGCGCGTATTGTACACTTAAAATGAAACTTTAACGTTTAGTAATGACACTTGAAACTTGAAATATATGTATGTGTTTTATTATTATGAAAAGGACAAGCTAATTTAACTTGAAATTTTATAGTATTTAGAATACATAGGGAATAATAATCTTCTCGGGCGGGACTCGAATCTGTGATCTTTTCCTTACAGGAGGAATGTTTTGACCAATTAAACTACCGAGACACGTCCGATGTGATTCAAATTTCGCTTCTTCTCTGTCTTTTGAAACACATCGGGCGTATCTCGGTAGCCGAGTTGGTCAAGGCTTTCCCTCTGTATGGGTTCGAGTCCCGCCCGAGAAGATTCTTTTTCCCTATATATTCGATTTGTATAGTTAGAATACTTAATGCTGTAAAATTAATTCAATTTATAGCATTAATTGTGTTAAGTATACAATTCGTTATTATCAGGGAAAATGAATTGCAGAAGAAGGATTGCAATAAATAAAAAAAACATTACCCTCGTTTCTTTGGCAGTCAGGTAATAAATTAAGGAACCCTACCTGTGCGCGAACCGGACGTCAGAGGTCGCAGAACGACCTCCGTCCTCCATGAGCGCTGGCCTTGGGGTGACCGGTGGAGCCGCCGCCCACCCTAGCAGAAGCAGGCCGCGGCGGTCCCCGTACCCGGGGCTAGGTGGGGACATTTTGGTCCCCACAACCCGAAGGGGACCTCGAAAGAGATGGTCCTGGGTCTGCCGGGGTGCGAGAGATATGCTTTTGGCAATCTCACCTCCGGCAACCAAGGACCCAAGACGGCGTGCGTTTTAGTCGGTTCGAGTCCGACATAACCACCTCCACCGGCTCCGTGGAGGTGGTATCCGTGGGGATTTTTCGCACGATAAAAAAAAAAAAAACCCTACCTGTGCAATAAACTTCACCTCTCCTGATAGCAAGTTAAAGATAGAGTCTCGGAAAGAGGGTGTATGTTTATGTATGTGCGTGTGTCAAAGAATCAAAGAATCATTTATTTATTGAACTTAGGCACATAAAGAGCACATATGAACGTCAGAATTGTACAAGGTCAATCATATTAAAAATAAATAAAATAAATCATTGGAAAATGATTCTTTCGCTGGTTCGGTAGGTTGGTTCTACTGAGAAGATACCAGCAAGAAACTCAGTGAACTCGATTATCCTTCTTTTTTTTAAATATGGTTTTATTTATAACAAATTTATACAGTGCGAGCAAGAGATGAGATTAGGATGTCCATGGATCTTTATCATTTAAATATTCGTCTAATTTATAACAACCTTTGTTTATTAAGCAATTTTTAACTTCAATTTTAAATTCGAAAAACATTGGAAAAATGAAATGCTCAAGTGAGACTCGAACTCACGACCTTTCCCTTACAGGGGGACTGCTCTGCCAACTGAGCTATTGAGCACGACTTGAATCATTCCAAATTTTCCTTCTCTTTATATATAGCTCAGTTGGCAGAGCAGTCCCCCTGTAAGGGAAAGGTCGTGAGTTCGAGTCTCACTTGAGCATTTCATTTTTTCCAATGTTTTTCGAACTTAAAAAAGTTAGCATAATAAATGCTATACAAAATTCATTCAATTTTAAATTTATTAAGTGGCATGTCTATCAGATCCTGAGGAATTTTATTAAACAATTTTGTGTGTGTGTGTGTGTGTGTGTGTGTGTGTGTGTGTGCGTGCGTGCGTGCGTGCGTGCGTGTGTGCGTGCGTGCGTGCGTGCGTGCGTGTGTGTGTGTGTGTGTGTGTGTGTGTGTGTGTGTGTGTGTGTGTGTGTGTGTGTGTGTACACTCACCCGGAAGGCCTTCCCGCAGGTGTGACACACATGTCGTGGCGGTGCCCTCCTGCCCGCGTGTACAGTTCGCGTATGTTTCGCGAGAGAGGCGGCGGAGGCGAGTTTGGCCCCACACGTGTGGCACGGGTGCGCCCGTACGCCCTCGTGCTGTACGCGCGAGTGGGCCGCGAGGGCCAACGGGCACTCGAAGCGTTTGGAGCACGACGGACAACCATAACTAGGGGGGAGGGGGGGACTAGTTACCAATTGGGTATCATCCTATACCAGGTGTAAGAGGAAAGCCCCCGAAGCCGAAGATCCCTAGTAGTATAAAGCGTCGGGAGCTTAGTGGTTAAGGAGTCGGCCTTACGATCGAGAGGTCCCGGGTTCGATCATGGCCATTACACTACCGACGTGAACCCACTCCTAGCACAAACAAATTAGCTTATTTGGAGGAGTTAGAGGGAATATTAGTAACTTCAGTTCTAATATTCTTTATAAAAAAAGAAAAAAATAAAAGTATAGCTCAATTATGTATCCTTGAACCTAAATCGCAAGATTTAATTTTTTTTTTAATAACTCATAACTCATTTATTTGTAAGAATATTACATGTCAGTGTATACAAAACATCATTTGTCAACTCAGAAAAAAAATTCTACAACATTCCACACCCACCCAGATAGACCTATAGTAAGCTTTCATAGCTTGTGTTACGGAATCTACAATGCGGATAAACATACTTAGATATATATTTTTTGTAAATACATACATACTATACATAGAAACACCCAGACCAATGCAAATAGCCATATTCATGCATACAAATATTTGCACTGAGCGGGAATCGAACCCGCGCCTCCTGCGTAGCAGTCGCGTTTACTACCGCCACGCCACTGAGGCTGTCCGCGGAGGCTGTGAGATATAAGTAATAATCTATGCTTGGTGAATATGAAAGAAACAAAAAAATAAAAAAATATTACGAGATACAGAACTAAGCACTATATAAGCTAACAGATAACAATTCCGAATATCCGGATATCAAACCGTATATCCGGATATCAAACGGAATATCCGTATACGCTACCAGATACAAGAACCGAGTGTCTGGATATCAAAACCAGTAAAGTGGGTATCTAAACCAAAAATTCGACTGTACGTATAAAGCACATTTCAAGTCCTATTCAAGATATATTATTTGAACTATACCTGGGGTACTACTAAAGGCTGTCGACTTCGGGAGTGTTCCTCTTACACTAGGTTTAATGTGTTTTTCTTAATAATAAACTCCAACTCATAATCGAATACATAGGGAAAAAGAAGAATCATCTCGGGCGGGACTCGAACCCGCAGTCTTTCCCTCACAGGGGGAATGCCTTGACCAATTCGGCTACCGAGACACGCCCGATGTGATTAAAATTTCCCATCTTATACGTCTTTTCGACAGTGGAGTCATCTACCGATTTTCTTACGAACTATCGGAATCAATGAATGATGTTACAATCATTTTTGAACATTGATTTTTGATAACTCCGCCCAAACAATTGATAGTATTTTCAACTCATAGTATTTATTCAAAATGATATAGTACTGCTACACCTTTATGACGTCAAAATGCTTTTATACTGTGAATACTCACATTAAACTTCCCTTGTCCTTGTGTTTCAAACTCTTTTGTAGATGTTGGCGGAGATTGTGCGCGGACTTAAATCTGTTAATTAAAAATAAAGAAGTCTATGAGTATACCGTTACCACTACTTTATATATTATAGCACCTGAGTATCCGGATATCACAGAGAAAAAATATGCCTAGGTATCCGGATGTCGGAAAAAACTAACAATCCGGATATAATTACCGAAGTTCCGAATGTAAATTTGGTATTTACTACTTCGGTATTATGTTTAGGTCCTAATGTAACAGGTGGCGAGCCTATTGCCATTAACAGGGCACTTATAAACCTGCGATAAATACACACATAACTTCTAAAAGCATCGAAAAGTGTGCCATGGTAAACCTGGGATCGAACCCGAGACCTCGTCTCAGCAGTCCATTACCCATACCACTAGGCTACCGCAGATTTTTTTCAATTAAATTCTAGTACAAATATCCGGATATCCGGATTCCGGATATGGGACCGAGAAGAAGCGTGAAATGAGAAAGTATTCGTCACCTGACGTCACACTCGACGCAGTAGAACTCCTTGACGTCTGTGTGCTTGAGCTGGTGGTGCTTGATCTGGGTTCGAGTCCGGAACCGCTTGCCGCACACCGGGCACTCGTAGTTTTTGATCCCCTGGTGTATTCTGTACAACATATTATATTGTACTATTTAAACTGTAGATTGATGGCACTTGGTGGAATTTATTATTACATATATGAGAACACTTGTACTTTTTCTAAAGTATTTATTATATTGAACCTGACCGGTTTCGCCTTACGGTATTCTCCAAAAGTTTATATTTACCAAAGGTTTTGGATGTTCTAATTGCTAAAAACTACGATATTTAACACTAGCTTTTGACCGCGGATTCGCCCGCGTTGATGTCGGTTACCGCGACCAAACAAGCCTATGTGTCCTTTCTCATGGTCTAATCTACTCCTATAACAAATTTCAGGGGTTTAAGCGTGAAAGCGTAACATACAGACAGGCAGACAGAGTTACTTTAGCATTTATAATATTAGTATGGATTTTTTACAGGTGGGTAGTTATAAAATTGAGTATACCAGTAACAAGTTTTTCCCCAAATCTAGTATGTATATGTCGAATGCAAATGAATAATGTCAAATGAAAATAATATCAAATTAGATTAGAATATTGTCATCGTAATGATGCATGGGCATCCTAAACTAATACCTTGCACGCAAAATTTATTATGAATAACAGCATATTTAAAAAAGAAGGATAATCCCTGAGTTTTCACTGAGTTTCTTGTTGGTATCTTCTCAGTAGAACCAACCTACCGAACCAGCGAAATTTCTTGTAAATACATGTATATTATACATAGAAACACCAATGCAAATAGTCATATTCATGCACACAAATATTAGCACCGAGCGGGGATCGAACCCGCGCCTCCTGCATTTTCTAAGTTCGCCCCTTAATTGAGATAATTTTTCTTGTACTACTAGCTTTTGCTCGCGGCTCCACCTGCGTGGATGTCGGTTATCGCGACCAAACATAGCCTATGTCCTTTCTCAAGGTCTAATCTACCCTTATACCAAATTTCGTGGTTTAGACGTGAACGCGTAACATACAGACAGACAGACAGAGTTACTTTCGCATTTATAATATTAGTATGGATTGCACTGAGCGGGGAACGAACCCGCGCCTCCTTCATTTTCTAGGTTCGCCCCTTAATTGAGATATTTTTTTTGTACTATACAGGGGGTAATCGTTAAGTGTGTCCAGGCGATTATTCCGTAACTATTACAGATATCAAAAAACTGTAAACTGATATCGAAAGTACGTTACCTAATGAGTAAAATGACATCAAAAACTTTTTAAAAATCAAACGAGAGGTATCTAAAATTTTGACATTAAACACTCCCATACATTTAGTATTAGATTAGTAGAAAGGTTTTAGTTTCCTTATTTTAAGTGGTCTAGTACTCATTTTACCTTAATCATATTTTATGATTACGTATGATTATGACAATGATGATTTTCAAGTAGATACATGTGAAGTTTTTTTTTTAAGAATATTGGAACCGAAGTTACTAATATTCCCTCTAACCCCTCCAACTAAGCTAAAACGCTTGTGCTAGGAGTGGGTTCACACCGGTGGTGTAATGGCCAGGATCGAACCCGGGACCTCTCGATCGTAAGGCCGACTCCTTAACCACTAAGCTACCGACCTTAAATTAAAAAGTTTTTTAATTATCTTACCACTTCAAATTAGTAATAAACCGTGTTTCAATATCGCATTAATTTGAGCAGACTGAAAAGCAACACACTACAAAAAAAAATTGTACTTACTAATAAATAAATATTATTATTTTTAATTTTATTACTCTGCTAGGTTAATAAACAGTTTCCTTTACATCAGTACTAAGCTAAAATATTCTTTTAAAATAAGGACACTAAAACCTTTCTACTAATCTCATACTAAATGTATGGGAGTGTTTAATGTCAAAATTTTAGATACCTCTCATTTGATTTTTAAAAAGTTATTGATGTCATTTTACTCATAAGGTAACGTACTTTCGATATCAGTTTACAGTTTTTTGATATCTGTAATAGTTACGGAATAATCGCCTGGACACTCTTAACGATTACACCCTGTATATCACCAGTGAAGTGTATAGCGGTGTATGGGAGTGACACGTACTGCAGATGTTCAGCGAGCGAGTCCTTGTTGACGAAGCTCTTGCCGCACTGGTCGCACTTGGGCCGCTCCCCGCCGTGGTGGTTCCGCATGTGGCCGCGGTGAGTCTTGTTGTTGCTGAACCGAGATCAGTTAAACGTGCTTCACTTAAACCTAGCTTTGCAATCAATCCTTATTCTTAGACTTGTGGCGATACCACATGTACCCAGCGCCATCTAACTATCCTGCATCGCGAAAGTGAAGTTCTCGCGCTGGTACAATATATATATATGTTACCGGAAATGTGTATAATCCGGAATTCTATACAATGCCGAGTGCGCAGCAGGTAATGTATGAAATGGTATCAAAGAACATTGATATAACACATAACATATAACATAAACTCACGCCTGTATTCCCCGAAGGGGTAGGCAGAGGTGCTAGCACCCACATTTCGCCAGTTTATGTTATGGTCCCAATGTAATAGGTGGCGAGCCTATTGCCATTAACCGGGCACTTATAAACCTGCGATAAATACACACATAACTTCGAAAAACATCGAAAAGTCATTGGTGTGTGCCATGGTAAACCTGGGATCGAACCCGAGACCTCGTCTCAGCAGTCCATTACCCATACCACTAGGCTACCGCAGATATTGATGGTGGTTATAAAAAATGCAACCACTTAGGCTAATGCTGGAGCCTCGCTTTCGCTTCAGTCTTCTAACCTATAATATATCCAGGTCGGGGCGCAGTGTCCACACCACGCAATTTAACTTGGATAGATTAGGTTAGAAGATTAAATTAGAAAAAAAAATAACCACGAAGATTAATGCGGGAGCTTCGCTCCACTCCGCTCCCGCATTAATCTTCGTAGTTATTTTTTTTTATCCATTCAAAAACATCTGCGGTAGCCTAGTGGTATGGGTAATGGACTGCTGAGACGAGGTCTCGGGTTCGATCCCAGGTTTACCATGACACACACCAATGACTTTTCGAAGTTATGTGTGTATTTATCGCAGGTATATAAGTGCCCGGTTAATGGCAATAGGCTCGCCACCTATTACATTGGGACCTAAACATAAACTGGCGAAATGTGGGTGCCAGCACCTCTGCCTACCCCTTCGGGGAATACAGGCGTGAGCTTATGTTATGTATGTATGTCAAAAATATAAATTTTCCACAAAATCATCCGCAAATATAGACAATAACCCATTTATTTCACACATTGCCGGTGGAACTGCAGGCATTCTATGTATTAACACACATTTCTTAGGATTTGTATACAATTCCTTGATTTCATACATTTCCGGTAACATATACAACACCCCAACGACAATCGTTGGTTGTTAGCCGGCCAGGCGTGATCACCTTGCCTGGTCGGAGGATCCTCCCTTTGTGTTAGAGGAACATCACATCTCGTTCCTCCATACACCAAAAGAATCACAATTTTTTAGTCCGAGTTCACAAGTTACCAAGAAACCAAGCGTTTCAGTGACTCATTCCTATGCCGCACCACTAAGACCTGGAACTCCCTGCCAGCTCACATGTTTCCTTCTTCCTACAGTCCCGGGTCCTTTAAGCGGGGCGTGAAAAGGCATCTGATGACGCCGTCAAGCTGAGTGCCACCACTGTTAACATGGTACATGTTTGTAATGGTGATCCTCTTTCCGAGACTTTACCTTTAGCTAATCAGGCGAGGTGAAATCAAATTACGTGTCATTTTATATGAAAAATACGCTTAAAAAGCACTTCAAACATATAAACGGAAACATTTTTTTTCTTTTTATACCACTTAGGTGGCAGATAAGCACACGTACCATCAGGTGGGCGGAGTGCAAATAAGTAATTCCCGTTACCATTATTGTATAAACAATACTGGCCTGGAAATGGTAGCTGAAAGGCTGTTGAGTAGTTATACTGATGTTTTTTTTATTAAAAGCACGTGAATTTGACTTCATCTCGTCTGTTTTTTGTTCGCCCACAAAATTTCCATTTTACACTAAATATTTCCTATTATAATAAACATTTTTCCATTTCACACAAAACTATTTCCCATTTCACACTAAACATGTCCCATTTTTCATAAAAATTTCACATTCCACACAAAAAAATCCCATTTTACACTAAAAATTTCCCATTTTACACAAAATATTTTCCATTTTACACAAAATATTTCCCATTTCAAACTAATCATTTCCTATTTTACACTAAACATTGCCCATTTCACACTAAAGATTATCCATTTCATACTAAACATTTTCCAGTACACACAAAATTTTCTATTTCATACTAATCATTTCCCAATTTATGTCCAGCGGTTTAGGTCTGCGTTTAATGAATTAGTCAGTCGGTCGGTACAACTAATTTTATATGTATAATTTACTTACTTGGATACTTTTCCGCATATATTGCAGGTAAACAGCGTCAAAAGGCCTTCGTGTTGTGTTCTGCAAATTAAAAACAAATATTATCATACAAATAACCACCTTCGTATTGCGAGTGTCTGCGATTTATTCAGCCCCTTAAATTATTATTTTATTTTACTTATAGGCCCGTATCCTAAAACAAAACTCACGATTGATCTGACGACAGATTAACCGATAGTATAGATAATCTGTGGAAGATTGTAAAAGAAAGATTCTAAAGTAAAGCCAACGAGACGAGAGAAAAAAGGTAAACAAAACGACCATTACTGAGTTACGTTGCGATAACTAGCAATTATTGTCTCTGTCCTTGTCGCACATGTCACACGTACGCGACAATGGCCGAGCGACAGCTGTCGTTGCGTGTTTCGTAGTACAGGAAAGCTGTCAGCACAGCGGTTCTAAACTGTCAGATCCGCCATCTTATGAGCAATTTCATTCCTGTCTGGAATGCGATTGAAGTGATAAATGTTTGGAACCGCTGAAACTTTGTTTACCTTTTTTCTCTCGCTTCGTTGGCTTTATACAATCTGTCTTCAAATAAAGCTAGATTCATTACTGTGTGACCTATACCATTTTTGAAAGGTTAGTGGTTTGACAGCCTTTGTAGCGTGGCGGTAGTGCACGCGACTGCCACGCAGGAGGCGCGGGTTCGATCTTCGCTCAGTGCTAATATTTGTATGCATGAATATGGCTATTTGGTTTGGTCTGGGTGTTTCTATGTATAATATGTATGTATTTACAAAAAATAAAGTATGTAAATGTGTTTATCCGCATTCTAGATTCCATAACACAAGCTATAAAAGCTTACCATGGGTCTAGATAGCGTTGTGTAGAATGTTGTGGAATATTTATTAGTGGTATGACAACGATTGACAGAATCTGAATCCGGTTCAGTCGTTTCAGAGTCAAAGATCATCCAAGCATCGACATCTTCACCAACTTTCATATCCATACTAATATTATAAATGCGGAAGTAACTCTGTATGTCGGTCTATTACGCTATCACTCCAAAACCACTGATGCTGTCATATACAGGGTGTAATCGTTAAGTGTGTCCAGGCCATTATTTCGTAACTATTACAGATATCAAAAAACTTTAAACTGATATCGAAAGTACGTTACCTAATGAGTAAAATTATATCAATAACTTTTCTAAAATCAAACGAGAGGTATCTAAAATTTTGACATTAACACTCCCATACATTTAGTATGAGATTAGTAGAAAGGTTTTAGTGTCCTTATTTTAAAAGAATATTTTAGTTTAGTACTGATATTAAAGGAAACTGTTTATTAACCTAACAGAGTAATAAAACTATATTTTAATTGAATAATATTCATTTCTTAGTAAGTACCAAATTTTGTATTCAAAGCAGATGTTCATAGTGACGTTAATTTTGATGGTTTAATAGCCAATAACAGTGCAACCCATTGGCCTGCCAGATCCCCGGATCTCACGCCCTGTGATTTCTTCCTATGGGGATTTATCAAAGACGAAAGTGTAGGCTGAGAGAATGCACAGCCTAGAAGAGTTATAGATTCATGTACGTCGTAAAATTGCTTTAATTGCTCCGCAAATGTTAAGGAAAGTTCATTTAGAAACTGTAAGTAGAGCTCGTCATTGTATCGCACAACAATGAAATCCCTTCGAACATCTGCTTTGAATACGATATTGCACTTACTAAGAGATAAATATTATTCAATTAAAACATAGTTTTATTACTCTTTTTTTTAAAGAATATTAGAACCGAAGTTACTAATATTTCCTCCCCTTCAACTAAGCTAAATTGCTTGTGCTAGGAGTGGGTTCACGTCGGTAGTGTAATGGCCAGGATCGAACCCGGGACCTCTCCATCGTAAGGCCGACTCCTTAACCACTAAGCTACCGACGATTAAACTCTGTTAGGTTAATAAACAGTTTCCTTTAATATCAATACTAAGCTAAATATTCTTTTAAAATAAGGGCACTAAAACCTTTCTACTAATCTCATACTAAATGTATGGGAGTGTTTAATGTGAAAATTTTAGATACCTCTCGTTTGATTTTTATAAAGTTATTGATGTCATTTTTTTTTTTTTTATTTTATTTATTGGGCATATCAACAGTGTAAACACCAACATGGATAAAAGACAGATGAAAATATTACTAGGCATGTGCTACACAAATTACAGATATGCACAGCATTGGCTGGTTGTCTTACAAAGAATAGCAAAAATTATATGTCAAATTATTACTTACAAACTACTTAAGGCATGTCAACTTATTGGGTCAATTAGATAAAATACAATTATACATTTTAGAAACGGGTCAATAACATATTACTCATTAGGTAACGTACTTTCGATATCAGTTTAAAGTTTTTTGATATCTGTAATAATTACGGAATAATCGCCTGGACACACTTAACGATTACACCCTGTATATGTATGTAATTCTGATTAGTGATAATAACACATACCTATAATGATCTATGATGGAAGATCTATCGATCATCCGGCGTCCACAGTCGACACACTCGTACCGTCGCGTATGAATGAGACTGTGCACGTTGTAGCTGTAGGAGGTAGGCAGGTACATCTGACACAACTTGCACTCGAACTCGCCACGGGACTGGAACCGACGGGGGTGTTACATTTAGTGCCAAATGAGAAAACTTTAGTGCAAAATGGGATATGTTTAGTGCCAAATGAGAAAACTTTAGTGCAAAATGGGATATGTTTAGTGTGAAATGGGAAAGTTTAGTGTTAATTGGGATATGTTCAGTGTGAAATGGGATAGTTTAAGTGTTAATTGGGATATGTATAGTGTGAAAAGGGGAAGTTTAGTGTAAAATGGAAAAGTTTAGTGTTAAGTGGGAAATCTTTAGTGTGAAATGGGAAAGTTTAGTGTTAAAGGGATATGTTTAGTGTGAAATGGGAGTTTAGTGTGAAATGGGAAAGTTTAGTGTTAAAGGGATATGTTTAGTGTGAAATGGGAGTTTAGTGTTAATTGGGAAATGTTTGGTGTGAAATGAGAAAATTTTAATTGGGATATGTGATTATGATAGTATAAATTGGAAATTTTAGTGTAATATAGGAAACTTTAGTGCAAAATGGGTAAAGTTTAGTGAAATAAGAGAAATTTTGGTGTAAAACGAGTAAATTTTAGTGTAAAAGGGAAATATTAAATCAAATACGTTATAACTTAATTTTAAAACATATAATGTACGTAGATATTCTAATAATAATGATTGAATTCCAGGTCTTAGTGGTGCGGCATAGGAATGAGTCACTGAAACGCTTGGTTCTATCTACTTACAGGACTGTGTTTGTTCATGTGATTAGCTAATTTCGCCTCAAAGTTGAAGCCCTTATGACATAGATTGCATAGGAAGGGAAACTTCAAATTGCTTCTTGCTTCCTCCTGAAAAGAAATACATAATCTTATTTGTACGTATAAAATTCAGAAATGAAGAATTCCAATAAATTTTATAGCATTAAGGACCGGAACATTAAACAGCCAGTATGTGGCCGATATTGTTGGTTCCAATAGTTCGTAAGAAGATCGGTAGATGACTCCACCGTCGCCGTAAGGACGAATAAATAGAAGGGAAATTTGAATCACATCGGGCGTGTCTCGGTAGCCGAATTGGTCATGAGGGGGCCGGATGACTCCTGCAGGAGACTCTATGCGGGAGTCGTGCGGTCCATGGCCCTATATGGGTGCCCAATATGGGCGGACACCCTGACGGTCCACAATGCGCGTCTGCTGCATGGACCGCAGCGTGCAATGGCCAGCAGGGCCATTAGGGGGTACCGCACGATATCCTTCGAGGCGGCGAGTCTCCTTGCCGGATCCCTACCGTGGAACCTGGATGCGAGAGCCCTTTCGATGCTATATCGGTATCGTAAGGAGGCGCGGGAGCAGGGACGGGAACCCGAGTCCGAAAAAATTCGGGCCGTGAGGTCTCAGCTCCACAAGGACATGGTAGCGGAATGGGAGCTACGACTTGGGCGACCAAGCGCAGGGCACGCCGTGATAGCGGCGGTAAGACCCATCATGGAGGAATGGCTAGAGAGGCCACACGGCAGCCTCTCGTACCGGCTGACGCAGGTGATTACCGGACACGGGTGTTTCGGGAGTTACCTGTGTCGGATCCGGAAGGAGCCAACGTCCGAGTGCCATCACTGTGATGCGCGCGAGGACACAGAGCTGCACACGCTGACCGAGTGCCCGGCGTGGGACACGCCGAGGCGGGTCCTAGTGGCGGCTCTGGGGGTGGGAGTCCTCACACTCGTCACATTGCTCACAGCGATGGTACGATGCGCAAACGCTTGGGGTGCGGCCGCCTCCTTCTGCGAGCAAGTAATGCTCGAGAAGGAGGCGGCCGG
This sequence comes from Eilema sororculum, assembly GCA_914829495.1. Lineage (NCBI taxonomy): Eukaryota > Metazoa > Arthropoda > Insecta > Lepidoptera > Erebidae > Eilema > Eilema sororculum. The sequence goes on along the minus strand of OU618559.1, from coordinate 15,233,706 downwards.
TCGGGTCCGGACCAGACTCCGGGCCCGGGAAGCCCGTGCAGAGCGAAGGCGAACCGGACGTCGGAGGTCGCAGAACGACCTCCGTCCTCCATGAGCGCTGGCCTGGGGGTGACCGGTGGAGCCGCCTGTCACCCTAGCAGAAGCAGGCCGCGGCGGCGGCGCAAAGTGCGCCTCCCCGTAACCGGGGCTAGATGGGGACATGGTCCTGGGTCTGTCGGGGTGCGAGAGATATGCTTTTGGCAATCTCACCTCCGGCAACCAAGGACCCAAGATGGCGTGCGTTTTAGTCGGTTCGAGTCCGACATAATCACCTCCACCGGCTCTGTGGAGGTGGTATCCGTGGGGATTTATCGCACGATAAAAAAAAAAAAAGCCGAATTGGTCAAGGCATTCCCCCTGTAAGGGAAAGACTGCGGGTTCGAGTCCTGCCCGAGAAGATTTATTTTTCCATTCGATTTGTATAGTTAGCATACTTAATGCTGTAAAATTCATTCAAGTATTTGGGTGGAGTCATCAAAAATCAATGTTTAAAAATGATTGTAACATCATTCATTGGCTGTTTATTCCAGGAATAAACTAACTCGCGTTTGTTCGAATGAACCATAAGTATGCTAACTATACAAAAATGAATCTTCTCGGGCAGGACTCGAACCCGCGATCTTTCCCTTAAAAGGGGAATGCCTTGACCAACTAGGCTAACTCGACTGCTACGTAGAAGGCACGGGTTCGATCCCCGCTCAGTGTAAATATTTGTATGCATGAATACTATTTGCATTGGTCTGGGTGTTTCTATGTATAAAATGTATTTACAAAAAGTAAAAATATCTAAGTATGTTTATCCGCATTGTAGATTCCATAACACAAGCTAGTTAACCTTACCATGGGTCTACATAGCGTTGTGTAGAATGTTGTGGAATATTTATCTATATATCACTAACTAAATCTGCCCACCACCACTAAATAAAAAAAAATAATCACCACTAAATCTGCGGTAACCTAGTGGTATGGGTAATGGACTGCTGAGACGAGGTCTCGGGTTCGGTCCCAGGTTTACCATGGCACACACCAATGACTTTTCGATGCTTTTCGAAGTTATGTGTGTATTTATCGCAGGTTTATAAGTGCCCGGTTAATGGCAATAGGCTCGCCACCTATTACATTGGGGCCTAAACATAAACTGGCGGAATGTGGGTGCTAGCACCTCTGCCTACCCCTTCGGGGAATACAGGCGTGAGTTTATGTTATGTTAATATCACTAACCTCTTTCTGCTTGATCTGCTCCTCAGGGTTGAGCGTGATGACGCGGATCTTCTGAGGATCTAGCGAGACGGTCCTCCGTATTGAGGACTTGGCCCCACCCTCGGCATCCGTATCGACATCTTCACTAAAATAAATATAGTACTATGGGTAGACATCACAGAACTCACTGAAGTAAAGCCAACGAGACGAGAGAAAAAAGGTAAACAAAGCGACCATTACTGAGTTACTTTGCGATAACTAGCGATTATTGTCTCTGTCCACATGTCACACGTACGCGACAATGGCCGAGCGACAGCTGTCGTTGCGTGTTTCGTAGTATAGGAAAGCTGTCAGCACAGCGGTTCTAAACTGTCAGATCCGCCATCTTATGAGCAATTTCATTCCGGTCTGGAATGCGCTTGAAGTGATACGTAATATGTTTCAAATAAAAATGTTTGGAACCGCTGAAACATTGTTTACATTTTTTCTCTCGCTTCGTTGGCTTTACTTTATGTACAGTCAGCAAAGATGTTGACGAACACAGTAGTCAAAATGATCTTAACATAATTATTACAGTTTATAAAATATAATTGGTGATGACCCCCTATTCTGTATATTCTGATCACACCACATATTCGCATAATTGGTCTAATCCAGGGATGAGCAAACTACGGCCCGGCCAAGTTAGCATATATTGTAGTTATAATACTGTAATTCAATAGTGTGTTGATAATAAAAACAATAATTTGTTTTAGCCCCCTAACTTTTTACTAAATTCCCTCTAACCCCTCTAGCTAAGCTAAATTGCTTGTGTTAGGAGTGGGTTCACGTCGGTAGAGTAATGGTCAGGATTCGAACCCGGGACCTCTCGATCGTAAGGCCGTCTCCTTAACCACTAAGCTACCGACGCTTCACCTGTCAATATGATCTGTTACATACCTCTTTTTACTTTTCTTCACTTTAGCCTTTTTTTTACTTTTTTTGTTTTTCTTCGGCTCCGTCTCTGGTTCAACTGTTATAGCTTGTGTCTCTCTTAGAAGAGACTCTAAGTCCTCATCACATATCTTGTTCGCTGTGGACCTGCACATCCATATTAATATTATAAATGCGAAAGCGTTTCAGTGACTCATTCCTATGCCGCACCACTAAGACCTGGAACTCCCTGCCAGCTCACGTGTTTCTTTCTTCCTACAGTCCCGGGTGCTTTAAGCGGGGAAAGGCATCTAATGAGGCTGTCAAGCTGAGTGCCACCACTGTTAACATGGTACATGTTTATGATGGTGACCCTCTCCCCGAGACTTTGCCTTTAGCTTAACATCAGGCGAGGTGAAGTCAAATTGACGTGTCCTAGATAAACAAAAAAAAAAATCTGCATGTTACGCTTTCAAGCCTAAATCACTGAAACGATTTTGATGAAATTTTGTATAGAGACTGCTATAGATATTCGTATGGCAACCGGGACCGACGGCTTAACGTGCTCTCCGAGGCACGACCAGACCAAAAATAGATATATTTATGCAAACAAATATTAGCACTGAGCGAGGATCGAACCCGCACCTCCTGCGTAGCGACCTTGTTCGCCATCGCTACGCCACAGAGGCTGTCTATAGAATTTGTATATAGCCTAAGCTTAAACCCTTTTTTTTTAAATAAAAGTACACGTTAATTTGACTTCACCTCGCCTGATGTTAAGCTAAAGGCAAAGTCTCGGAAAGAGGGTCACCATCGGAAACATGAACCATGTTAACAGCTGTGGCACTCGGCTTGACGGTCTCATTAGATGCTTTTCCCCACTTAAAGAACCCGGGACTGTAGGAAGAAGGAAACACGTGAGCTGGCAGGGAGTTCCAGGTCTTAGTGGTGCGGCATAGGAATGAGTCACCGAACCGCTTGGTTCTAGAAGGTATATTCAGCTTCTTTTTTTCGTGCGGAAATCCTCACGGATACCTCCTCTACCGGAGCCGGGAGGGGAGGTTATGTCGGACTCGAACCGACTAAAACCGCACGCCGACTGTGGGTCGTGGTGCTAGGCCGGACGTGAGGTTGTCTTCGACATATCCCTCGCACCCTGGTTGACCCAGGGCCATTCCTAGAAGGTATATTCTGCAACGTATGATTGGGAGTCATACGCATACGGTGCAGAATAGGGCTAAGATGTCACATCTAAGATCTGCACGTTATGTCCTCTCAGCCTCTGTGACGTGGCGGTAGGGCACGCGAGAGGCGCGGGTTCGATTTCCTCTCAGTAAAAATATTTAAATGCATGAATATGGCTATTTGCATTGGTCTGGGTGTTTCTATGTATAATAGGTATGTATTTACAAAAAAAAGTATGTTTTCTTTTTTTTTATACAGGACACGTCAATTTGACTTCACCTCGCCTGATGTTAAGCTAAAGGTCAAGTCTCGGAAAGAGGTTCACCATCGTAAACATTTACCATGTTAACAGTGGTGGCACTCAGCTTGACGGCCTCATTAGATGCCTGTTCACGCCCCGCTTAAAGGAGCCCCGTTTATCCGCATTCTAGATTCCATAACACAAGCTAGCTAAGCATGGGTCTAGATAGCGTTGTGTGGAATGTTGTGTAATATGTGGAATGTCTCATAAAGACTCACCGGAATTCTTCTAAAGTGATGTTATCCTCGTAATCGGAGAAGCCCATCTCTTCCTTAATTTCAGAGTCCATTTTGGCGAGGTCCGGCAGGAGACACTCGTCTAATTGAGTCTGGTGAACTTGTTTCTCATGCTGGAAATAAATTAACCCAAGATTGTGGAGAAGAGAGTCGACTAAAGCCAACGAAACGAGATAAAAAAGGTAAATGAAGCGACCATTACTGAGTTACGTTGCGATTATTGTCTCTGTCCTTGTCGCACATGTCGCACGTACGCGACAATGGCCGAGCGATAGCTGTCGTTGCGTGTTTCGTAGTACAGGAAAGCTGTCCGCACAGCGGTTCTAAACTGTCAGATTAGCCATCTTATGAGCAATTTCATTCCTGTCTGGAACGTGCTTGAAGTGATACGTAATAATCCATACTAATATTATAAATGCGAAAGTAACTCTGTCTGTCTGTATGTTACGCTTTCCCGCCTAAACCACTGAACCGATTTTGATGAAATTTGGTATAGGGGTAGATTAGACCATGAGAAAGGACATAGGCTATGTTTGGTCGCGATAACCGACATCCACGCGGGCGGAGCCGCGGGCAAAAGCTAGTAATCCATACTTTCATACTAATATTATAAATGCGAAAGTAACTCTGTCTGTCTGTCTGTATGTTACGCTTTTCCGCTTTAACCACTGAACCGATTTTGATGAAAGTTGGCATAGGGGTAGATTAGACCTTGAGAAAGGACATAGGCTATGTTTTGTCGCGATAGCCGACATCCACGCGGGCGGAGCCGCGGGCAAAAGCTAGTTTTTAAATAAAAAGGTTTGGAACCGCTGAAACATTGTTTACCTTTTTTCTCTCGCTTCGTTGGCTTAATTTATATTGTACTGGTCTTTAAATAGTACCATCTCCAGATTTCTCACTGAGGAGGAGCCTCTGACGCGTGCGATTCGCACATTGAATCTCATAGCTGCATTGATCTGTTCCATTGTACTAACAGTGAGTTCAATCTGCTATGTGAAGTTCAATGGTACATTTAATGTACCTCATTAAGTATTTCCGTCAGTCGCCTTACGACACCCTTCGGATGACATGGAGTGGTGATACTTGTATTCTTTCTACGTCACCATACAGATGACACTTATTCTTTAAGTCTATTTACTTCTTCTTGCTCCAGGTCTTCGTCAACCAATGTCTTCACAGAATCCCTGGCCAGAATACCAGTAATGGGTATTTACTGGCCAGAGAAAATTTCCAACGGAGCAGCTTTGGGAACGTTCTGATGAAGTCCGGATCGACCAGCAGATCAAACGCCGTAAATGGACATGTTTTTTTTTTTTATCGTGCGATAAATCCCCTCGGATACCACCCCCACAGAGCCGGTGGAGGTGGTTATGTCGGACTCGAACCGACTAAAACGCACGCCGTCTTGGGTCCTTGGTTGCCGGAGGTGAGATTGCCAAAAGCATATCTCCTGGGTCTGCTGGGGTGCGAAATGGAGTTGGATAGGCCACACTATCCGAAGGGATCCAAACAACATACCGAGGCAAGACCTAGACTGCAATCCCCAAGGAATGCGCAAACGTGGTCGTCCAAAACGGACCTGGCGGCGGACTGTCATTGGCGAAACCGAAGTCATTGGAAAAATCTGGAGCGAAGTCAAACGCGAAGCTCAAGACCGTACGGGATGGAAACTCGCTGTGGACGCCCTCTGCCCTAGCTAAAGGACCTTCAGTCAAGTCAAATCACTTACTTCTAGCACTTGGCAGACGCCATTCTTTCCCTTGCTGACGTCACAAGTGAGGATGCTGGTTCGAGAAAGGTGCGCGCTGGCATACTTTGACAACTCCTCGTCGTGAGCATCTATGGCGAACTGGAAGTGAAATAAGACGTTAAGTATCTCTATAGAGTGTGAATAAAACTTTAGTACAGCTTATTTATATATCTTGGACCTACATTTTTGACGTGCCAACGACTTATAATTCAATGGAGCCGGCTACACGCAAGAAAAAACATGACGTCATGCGGCGTTACCTCGCTCTGAGGCGTTCCACTTAAGGCTTGAAGTGCAAGCGAGAGCGCGGAACGAGCGACAAATCAAACAAATAAAATTAAAGTTTTCTTTTGAAAATGAAACCATTCCATCAGTATATTCTTATGACGTTGTCACGTTCAACTATCGTCAGTAAACCTACTTTACAGACAATCGATTTTTTTAATAAAAAGACACGTCAATTTGTCTTCACCTCGCCTTATGGTAAGCTAAAGGCAAAATCTCGGAAAGAGGGTCACCATCGTAAACATGTACCATGTTAACAGTGGTGGCACTGTTAACATGGTACATGTTTACGATGGTGACGCTCTTTTTCATGGGTGGGTAGATTAGACCATGAGAAAGGACGTAGGCTATGTTTGGTCGCGATAACCGACATCCACGCGGGCGGAGCCGCGGGCAAAAGCTAGTATATTATAGTTCGAACTTTATGTGGCTTCACACACTAGTTCTATGCGCTTTGTCTACATTATTCTTTTACGGCCGTTCCCAATTACATACTTACAGTTAAAGATAGATCGCAACAGTCAAATTTGACGCATCGGCTGTTTTAATTCAAAACATGGTAACAGATTTTTTTGCGGGAAAGCGCATAGCGGTATATATTTATTTTCCGAAATTGGTGTGAAATAGGAGTTACTATGTTTTGAATTTAAACAGCCGAGCACTTTATCCGTAGTTGCTATCTATCTTTAACTGTAAGTATGTTATTGGGAACGGCGGCTCGTCTACTACTACTACTACTGCCAGTGGGGACGCCGTTTGACCAGACGGGTGATCAGCCCTTCTATGTGGACCATTACACCCATCTCCTCTATACATATAACTACTGCCATAGATGTTCGTATGACAACCGGGACCGACGGCTTAACGTGCTCTCCGAGGCACGACCAGACCAATGCAAATACTAATATATAAGCATACAAATATATGCACTGAGCGGGGATCGAACCCGTACCTCCTGCGTAGCGACCGCGTTCACTAACTACCGCCAATTCTTCTTTTAGTCTAAGACAACCTCAAATAAAATATGTTTTGCTCTCACCGGTGCACATCTCGATAAATATTGGTACAGAATATTGTGTGCTTGCAACATTTTATGCTTGAACCGAATCGACTTCCTCAGTAGAGCGGTACACTCGTAACACAGCCACTGCGGCAGTCCGTCAGATTCCGATACCTGCAATTTGATACATCAAAATTATTCATATATTTCATACTAGCTGACCTGGTGAACTTCAAACGTATATATGTTACCGGAAATGTATGAAATCAAGGAATTGTATACAAATCCTAGGAAATGTGTGTTAATACATACAATGCCTGCAGTTCCACCGGCAATGTGTGAAATAAATGGGTTATTGTCTATATTTGCGGATGATTTTGTGGAAAATTTATATTTTTGAATGAATAAAAAAAAATAACCACGAAGATTAATGTTAATCTTCTAACCTAATCTATCCAAGTTAAATTGCGTGGTGTGGACACTGCGCCCCGACCTGGATATATTATAGGTTAGAAGACTGAAGCGAAAGCGAGGCTCCAGCATTAGCCTAAGTGGTTGCATTTTTTATAACCACCATCAATATTCTTTGATACCATTTCATACATTACCTGCTGCGCACTCGGCATTGTATAGAATTCCGGATTATACACATTTCCGGTAACATATACATAATAAACCATAAAACAAAAAAGCTAAGTCAATAACTAATAACCTGTCAAAGAGCCATGGAGAGGAGCATTCTGGGATACACAAAAAGAGCCAGAAACAGGGCAATAGATATAAGAAATATAACAAAGATTGAAGATGTTGATGTCAAAACCGAAACTCTTAAGTGGAGGTGGGCAGGCCACATGATGAGAGACATAAGAAAAATCGTAGAGCCACTATGGCTTAGATTGACGGTATCAAGAGCGGACTGGAAAGAGCTGGAGGAGGCCTTTGTGTCGCAACAATACGCTGACTTGTCATAACTGTTACTTAGCTTTTAACAATATTTTATAGAAATGTATATTGAAGTTAGCAATAAAGGTTTAATAATAATACATATAAATCTTCTTCTTGGATTACTCTATCTATTAAAAGAAACCGCATCTGTAACATAGTTTTGAAGATATAAGCATTATGATTATAAACATACAATTGATAGAAATAGACATATTATACATACAAATAATGGCACTGAGTGAGAATCAAACCCATTACCCCTGTAAAGTAGTTGATAGGACTACTGCTTGGCCACAGAGTCTGATGATAGTTTTTATTTTAACTTAGGTTAATTATTTTATTATAAGTTTTTTTGAACACTACATAGTATAAAACATAGTTGCTGTCTGTCCCTCCCTATGTATGCTTAAATCTTTAAAAGTACACAACAGATTTTGAAGTGTTTTTTTTTAATAGATAGAGTGTTTCAAGAGGAAGGTTTATATGTATGATACATGCTTAATAAAGTAGAGGGTGCAACGGGAACGGAAAAAAACTGGCGGAACGAAGTTCGCTGGGTTAACTAGTATACTATAAGTATCTTGACACAAGACAAATGTACACTGACGGACTCATAAACTGCATCAAAGTTCAGGTTTACTCTAAAAGGATTTTTTATAATAAGTATGCAAACTTTTTAGATTAAATTATATAAATATGGAAAGACTAGCTCTTAATCTTAAAAAAAAAATTAAATTTAAAAATAGAACTGCAGTAAAACAAATGAATATAGCCGGGAAAAGAAAATTTACTTGTAGTATCAGATTTGCGTGTTATTTATAGCAAAGTTTTAAATTGATTCTCATTGATTTTTTTTGTTTTGTCAATTGAATTATTGTTACCAGCATAATTGTTGGGTTAGTTTTTTAACACATCGAGAGTTTTATGAACCATAATATGGATACTTCGTCCGAACAAGCGGCACAAATTACATTCATCCATATTTAGTCTTAATAAATCACTTTTTGTAAATTGACGTCTGAAAAATGCTACAGTGGAGTTTGTTGCGCCGTTTGGTAAACTTAGTTTTAAGCAGAATTTGACGTCAAAAAGCTGTAGTAGTGCTATACAATTTTGAATAAATACTTTGAGTTTAAGTTTTTTAATATTTAATCTTAGGTATTGAGGTAAATAAGTATTTTAAATTAATTTTAGCAAGTGTGTGAAACGGTAAAATTAATTAATCTATTCCAGTTATTATACTGATTTTTGTGGCATTTGTAACAGGTAGTTGAAGTCTTAAAATCTGACAGGCTAGTTTATTGACATATCTATGATGTCGCCAGTAAGTTATGAAGGTTAGATGGCAGTCGCTTTATGGAAAATATTGTAGTTAGGCTATTTATTTGTACATTGAATGGCGACGTCAACTGTGCTGGAAAAGATTAGTCTACCGGGTATGTTACCCAACTCTAGGCTACTACGGAAGTTATTTTTACAGTTTATCAAAGAGTTTTTATTCCTAAGAGCTTTTATTGCATGTAAAAACTAAAGAATAATAGACGTCGAAAATGGATCAAATGTATTGCTGTTTAAGACGCTACTGCTACAAAAATACTTTATATACGTAGTATTATTTATATAAGTGTATAAAAACTACTAATATAAGTAATTAGATTGGTTATCTTACCGTAATCCCAGTTAAATCGCTCAATTGTGGTCCGAAGACGATGGAGCTTATCATGTTGCGATTAGTATTCAAACAGCCTCGACACACTTGATCGAAATTTTGTTTTACGTCCTCATCAATGTCTAAACTGTTTGTTTCCATCTTAATAAACTAATTTATATAATTTCTAAAGCGAATTTGTATCACAAACAGTATTGTAAACAATGAAACACAACATGGCCGACTTGGCAATTGCTTTTTTTAGTATGTCTTTATGGCGCTTCGGTCTTTTGAGCCAGTCGTTGTTGCCAGTACTTTTTGTATTGTTTTGTTTTATTCTTGTTTTAAGGTTTTTAATGAAAACTTTTTTTGTTTGTTTTTGTGTCTGTCTGTCTATGGCATCGTAGCTCCAACGGATTTTTAAGCGATTTCAATTTTTTATTTTTTGTATTGAAGGCGACCTCAACTAAGTACGAGTGTTCTTAGACATGTTTGATCAAAATCAGTTGAACCGTTTAAAATTATGGGGGTTAAAGTGGGGATGGGGAGTATAAAAATGTTCGGCAATTAGAATTATAAGTTTTATTGCATTTTGCATTGCGTACCTATGTGTTTCATTTCAAAACCGTTTGCAAAGCTTTGCGTATAGCTCTTCCTCTCTGAGTTGGGACAGTTTTTTTTTATTTGATCCGTCAATTGACTGGACCCCGCGAGATGGTATAATAAAAGTGTAGTGCAGAAGATGCAGACTATCATTCTCGATGCTATTGGACGTAAAATGGTGGTCCTTAACTTGACGTCCTTGTGTGGCGCCTGCGGTGCCTACTTAAACGTTAGGTAGTTTTATTAATCGCGCAACAAGCGAGTCGTACGAGTAGGAGGCCGCGCAACGTGCATGCGCAACACGCATGCGCAGTGCTGGGCGGCCGAAGGCGCGGACGCCGCCGCCGGCCACTGCTCGTACGACCAGTCAGCCACGGTCTCTGAAGGCGAATCCACGCTCGCTCGTTGTCGCACACGCAGTCCTAATATTACGTTTTCCAGTATTAAGATTATTTTAAAGTCCGCGTCCAAGTACATTATATCACAATAAGTCTGTTTGTAGTTCTGTACTGAGATAATAATAAGTTAAAGTGTAAAGTAATAAGTTTGTTTATAAAGTTATAATAGTGAATTAAAATCAACCTTGTATTTACCTATCTATTTCATTTAACGAAGCCTACCTATTGCCTACCTAGTCACTTACTAGTTCCCACAGTGGTGACCCCCGACGATCAAAACCAACGAGATGGACTCGGAAGACAAGTCAGTTGAAAAAATGAAAACGGGAGCTAGTGTAGGTGGCAGTAAGACGGAGGGACCGCACGAGTCCTTTCGCGTCGGCGTTCGCGTACCACCATTCTACGCAGAAAAACCTGCGCTTTGGTTCGCACAGATGGAGGCTCAATTTGCTACAGCCGCAATCAAAACGGACGACACGAAGTACTACTACGTAGTTGGAAACTTAGACACCCAGTACGCGGCCGAAGTGGAGGACATCATCGCTAACCCTCCCCCAACAAATAAATATGAGAGGCTCAAAGCGGAGTTAATCGGGCGATTGTCTGCATCACGTGAGAATAAAATTAAACAACTGCTGACGCACGAGGAGCTTGGCGACCGAAAGCCCTCACAATTTCACCGCCATCTGCTTAACCTGGCAGGGCCAGGCGTCCCGGAGGAGTTCCTACGCACTATTTGGACCACACGCCTGCCCCACAGTACCCAAGCCATCGTCGCTTCGCAAAAAAATGCCAGCCTAGCCGAGTTGGCAGAGCTTGCGGACGCCATTCATGACGTAGCAGGGCCGCAAGTAGCGTACACATCAGCTGTGAGTACCTCACCTTCAAATAGCAGCTCGGATCCAATGGCGGTGCAAATTTCAGAGCTAACCAAGCAGGTACAGGCCCTAGCCGCTAACGTAAATAGGATGTCTCGTGATAGAGGCAGTGACCACGCTCGTAACCGGAACCGAAGCCTCTCACGAGACCGAGCGCCTACCACGCGGTCGGAGTTAAATTATCGCCAGTTCCCGGTTTGCTGGTACCACTATAGGTTCGGCGACCAAGCAACCCAATGCAGAAAACCGTGTGACTTCTCGGGAAAAGCGACCGGCAGTCAGTGATGGCGACCAATGACTGTCGGGCAACGGGTCGCCTGTTCGTGACGGATCGGGAGACTAGAACCAGATTCCTCGTAGACACCGGAAGTGACGTATGTGTTTTTCCTAAATCGCTCGTGAAATTCAATAACAGTAAAAGTGATTACGAGTTGTGTGCGGCTAATGGCAGTGTTATAAATACCTACGGGTATATACATTTAAAATTAAACATAGGTTTACGCAGAGACTTTAAGTGGAGGTTTATCGTTGCTGATGTAACAAAGGCGATAATAGGGGTGGATTTTTTATCGTGGTATAACTTAATCGTGGACGTACGAGGTCAACGCCTTATTGATGGCGGTACATCGCTCGCGACTCCGGCTTCGCCTGCCCTTTCTTCTGACATCGTCTCTTCAGTTAAGGTAAGGATTGGTGATTCTACATATCATGATATACTGCGCGAGTATCCTGACATTACACGCCCGTCGGGTATTCATAAGACACCTACACACAACACTAGACACTATATACGCACTACACCTGGGCCACCCGTATCGTGTACACCGCGACGGTTGGCACCAGACAAATTAAAAATCGCTAAGGCGGAGTTTGAAACTATGCTTGCAAACGGTATAGCGATACCCTCCGATTCACCTTGGGCGTCCCCCTTACACCTGGTACCCAAGAAAGATAATGGTTGGCGACCTTGCGGGGATTATCGAATGCTGAACGCGAGAACGATCCCCGATAGCTACCCTATACGTCACATTCATGACTTTGCACACAATCTCGCCGGTTGTCAGGTGTTCTCAACTATTGACCTAGTTCGCGCTTATAACCAGATTGCTGTCAACCCTGATGATGTTCCTAAGACCGCTATCACCACCCCCTTCGGCCTGTATTCGTTTCCGTACATGGGGTTTGGGATGCGGAACGCGGGGGCGACGTTTCAGCGTTTTGTAGACGAGATGTTGAGGGGACTAGATTTTTGTTATGGGTACTTAGATGATTTTTTAGTTTTCTCCCCAAATAAAAAAATACACGAAGATCATCTACGCGAGGTGTTTACTAGGTTGCAAACGTATGGGATGGTAATTAACCCATCCAAATGCGTGTTTGGAGCGTCAGAGGTAACGTTTTTAGGTTACAGCATCTCTGCAAAAGGTACCAAACCATTACCAGAAAAGGTTGACGCTATCGCTAACTTTACACCACCGAAAAACGTTCGTGAACTCAGGAGGTTCCTAGGGATGATAAACTTTTACAGGCGTTTCATCCCAGGTGCCGCAGATCACCAAGCCCCTCTTAACGCGCTCCTAGCGGGGTCTGTGAAAGGTTCTCACCCCGTGAGCTTTACACCTAAAGAGAATGAAGCGTTCGAGGCTTGCAAGCGCGGTCTCTGCCAGGCTACTATGTTGGCACACCCAGACATAGATGCTAAACTCGCCATTGTGACGGACGCCTCAGATACCGCATTAGGGGCAGTTCTGCAGCAACTGAAGAGTGATGCTTGGGAGCCCTTAGCTTTTTTCTCCCGCAAGCTGAGCCCTGCACAACAGAAATACTCGCCGTACGATCGAGAATTGCTGGCAGTATATGAAGCTATCAAGTATTTCAGGCATATGGTCGAAGCTAGAGAGTTTGTAATTTACACAGATCATAATCCCCTCTGTTACGCGTACCACACGCGTAAGGAAAATTGCTCACCAAGACAATTCAGACATCTGGATTTCATCTCACAGTTTACCACGGACATCAGGCATATTTCAGGCAAGGACAACATCGTAGCTGACGCCTTGTCCCGAATTGAGGAGATCGTCCAGCCTGTCAACTTGAACGAGTTAGCAAACTCGCAGAATACCGACCTGGAACTCAAACAGTTGCTGGACGGTAGTACCTCACTGCACCTAAAAAAAATTCTACTGCCGGGATCGAGGTCTGAATTGTACTGCGATGAGAGCGGCAAGACACCGAGACCATATGTCACGAGAACATTTCGACGACAAGTCTTCGATAGCCTGCATTCTCTCAGCCATCCTGGGGCGAACGCTAGTGCCAAGCTCGTTGCCGAGCGGTACGTCTGGCCTGAAATGAGGAAAGACTGCAGAGAATGGGCGAAAAATTGCATAGCGTGTCAACAGTCCAAAATAACACGGCACGTCTCAGCACCTCTGAGTACATATAAACTGCCACGCTCTCGGTTTATGCACATCCACATTGACCTAATCGGCCCCCTTCCGTTGTCCCAAGGATATCGGTATTGTCTCACCGCTATCGATCGTTTCACGCGATGGCCAGAGGCAATACCTATTAAGGACATCATGGCTGAAACAGTAGCAAGAGCCCTCCTACATGGATGGATTGCGCGTTTCGGTTGTCCTACACAAATTGTGACAGATCGTGGGGGGCAATTCGAGTCTGCGCTCTTCAAAAAGTTGTCCGAGATAGCCGGCTTCGAACACAGAAAAACTACCGCATACCATCCCGCAGCAAACGGCATGATCGAAAGGTTCCACAGGCAGCTAAAGGCAGCTATAACTTGTCACGGGAACGACAGTTGGGTGGATGCTCTCCCACTGGTACTCCTGGGTATACGCAATGCCTACAAAGACGACATTCAGGCGACAGCTGCAGAAGTAGTATACGGTCAGACATTGAGACTACCAGGGGATTTCTTACAACCCGAACCACATGACACTACGGACATAACAGAGTTTGTGGATAGGTTACGTATGATCGCAAGGAACTTGCAACCATCACAAGCATCGCGTCACTGTAACCGCGCCATATTTATATTTAAGGACCTCGCGACGGCATCTCACGTGTTCTTACGGGATAACGCGTCATGCGGGTCATTCAAACCGTCTTACACCGGACCACATAAGGTCCTCGAACGGGGGGAGAAAACTTTCAAACTCCTCCTTAGGGATAAAACAGTCACAGTATCAATAGACAGACTTAAGCCAGCCTACATACTCCGTGACTCGCATACTAACCAGACTACACTAGACAATAACACTCATGCTCAGACAACACAAAATAGCACATCTACACCACTCTACCGTTCACACGTCACCAATTCTACACCTGAAGCTGAGGATCCCAGCGGCGTTAGAAGAACACGATCAGGCCGTACGGTACGCTTCCCTGACCATTATGGCCCTTATTATCGCCCGTAGCCCGGGCTCAAGGGGGGGGTGATGTGGCGCCTGCGGTGCCTACTTAAACGTTAGGTAGTTTTATTAATCGCGCAACAAGCGAGTCGTACGAGTAGGAGGCCGCGCAACGCGCATGCGCAACACGCATGCGCAGTGCTGGGCGGCCGAAGGCGCGGACGCCGCCGCCGGCCACTGCTCGTACGACCAGTCAGCCACGGTCTCTGAAGGCGAATCCACGCTCGCTCGTTGTCGCACACGCAGTCCTAATATTACGTTTTCCAGTATTAAGATTATTTTAAAGTCCGCGTCCAAGTACATTATATCACAATAAGTCTGTTTGTAGTTCTGTACTGAGATAATAATAAGTTAAAGTGTAAAGTAATAAGTTTGTTTATAAAGTTATAATAGTGAATTAAAATCAACCTTGTATTTACCTATCTATTTCATTTAACGAAGCCTACCTATTGCCTACCTAGTCACTTACTAGTTCCCACACTTGATACTATCGCCGGCGTGAAAAGACATCTGCCTTTTCACCCCCCACTTGATTAACCCGGGACTGTAAGAGGAGGGAAACACGTATGCGGGCAGAGAATTCCAGCTCTTTATCGTGCGGCAGAGGAAGGATCCCCCAAACTGTTTAGTGCGAGATGGTATGGATTCCACAGTGTGTGGATGACATCACAGACCCGCACTTGTTGTTCTGGATAGGAAGGGAGAGGGTGGGATCAGTTGAAATAACTCCTCAGAACACTCGCTGTGGTAGAGGCGGTACAAAACGGCCAGAGAGGCAAGGTCTCTACGCAACTGCAGAGGTTCCAAGGTGTTGGTAACCTCAGGGTCACCTATGATACGAACTGCACGTTGCTGCATTCTGTCAAGAGCGTTTAACAGGTATTGTGCGGAACCATCCCAGAGATGAGAACAGTATTCCACACAAGAGCGAATTTGTGTGTTGTACAAAAGACACCGCTGCTCCAGATGGCAATCGCAAGTTATAAGTATTGTTTATGTAAGATATTTATTTGTTATCAGTATCACAGGTGATAATCTTAAAAAAAAATTTTTGATTCAATTGCAATTGCATCAACATCGATTTGACACTTTTTCAAACCCTTTATGTGGAGTGCATCCTCGTGCTCCAACTAAATAGTCCTACTGGTAGAAGCACAGGGACTACTGTCCTGGTGCTCCTACTACAAAGGCAACCGTGAAGCGTCCAGTATTAGCACCAAGATATTACAAAACTAGAAATACTCGTACACATACTCTGATTCAAGTACAGACGAATGCAGATCTACAAGTGTCACTTTGGAATCTCCATTTGTTTGTTAATTAGGTATAGGGCCATACTTACCCGGCTCGGGACTGTGGGAGGTCAAAGCATCTCGATATTGTAGAAGGGAAAAAGAGTATTTTCATCTTCGCAGAATCCGGGGATTTTAAGACGACGAAAGTATTACCAGCATCCCAGAATCCCCAGGACTTCTTTGCTAAATTAAATAAAACAAAAAAATTATAAAAAAAATGTAATTTAATATATTTAAACTTACACATAATTTCTTATTTACAATAGACATAAAAATACAAAAACTACGAAATATATTCTAAAAAAAATATGTAAAAAAGTCGTTACGTATTTAAAATTCTATGATGCTTGATACAGCACCATTATTATGCTTCTTGATATTAGTATTGGTCGGGACGAGACATTATTGGATCTAAAATGTGCTTTATAAGCGCAGTAGGTACACGGTTCTTGCCTGTATTTTGAGCATATCACGGTGTGCTACAGTGGACGAGTTCACACTCACCAAGCTTATAGTAAAGCCAACGAGACGAGAGAAAAAAGGTCAACAAAGCTACCATTACTGAGTTAAGTGGGTATTACATCTTCCTGAATTCAGAAATCTAAATTCAGGAAGCTATTTAGGAAAAGAAATTCAGTCACCGAAGCTTGCGATTACACGTTCACTAATTTAGGATCCTAAATCATTTTTGAAGGACGAGCGGCAAGGGACGGACGTGTCGACTGTCGAGTGAATTGCGACAAAATGCCCTCAATACTATAAAAAAAAAACAAAATATTGATATTGCCATAACCCTTGCGGTTAGCTTAACGACGAACGAATTTTTTCTTTCATAATCAATTTGAATAATTAGCATACCTACTACATGCTGTAAAATTTCATTCAAACATTTGGGCGGAGTAATCAAAAATCAATGAATAAAATGAATGACAGATCATTCATTGGTTCCGATAGCATAACTCGTAAGAGCGTCGGTAGATTGCTCCACCATCGCCTTAAAGACGGATACAGATTGGTTTGGGCGTGAGTCTGGTAGCTAGGTGGTCAAAGCATTCTCCCTGTAAAAGAAGGATCGCGGGTTCAAATCCCGCCTGGACCGATCATATAATTTTTCCTTGATCGATTTGAATAATTAGCATACTAGATGATGTAAAATTTCATTTATTTCGTCGGTACATACGCAATATTATATTGGGAGGGAAAGACAAACGTGTGCTCTCGACGGCAGGCGCGCGGCGACTGAGCGTCCTGAATTCAGGAAACGTAATTACACTCATCCGATTTAGCCATTTAGGACGTCGGAAACCATTCTTTTCCTAAATAGCTTCCTAATTAGGAAGCTTTGCTTCCTAAATGCAATTACACTGTTCTAAATTCAGAATTTTCTAAATTCAGGTTTCTGAATTTAGGAAGATGTAATACCCCTTTTACGTTGCGATAACTAGCGATTATTGTATCTGTCCTTGTCGCACACGTACGCGACAATCGCCGAGCGACAGCTGTCGTTACGTGTTTTGTAGTACAGGAAAGCTGTCAGCTGTCAGTTCTACTAACTGTCAGATCCGCCATGTTATGAGCAATTTCATTCCTGTCTGGAATGCGATTGAAGTGATACGTAATAATTTTCAAATAAAAATGTTTGGAACTGCTGAAACATTGTTTACCTTTTTTCTCTCGCTTCGTTGGGTTCTTTAGATTATTACACAAAATCCGCACACGCCAGAACCTCGTTTGTCCTGCGACTTAGTCCAAAAAAAATGTCCCGAAGAATAACATATAGTGGCTCAGGTGTCTCTTTAATTAAACACATTTATTTGAAATAAAGAAATGCAGATTTAGGAAACGGACGGTACTTAGATGAAAAATGCATTATATCCCAGTAGTGACGGAGAAAGAATACAAGTATAACCCCATCTCATCCGAAGGGTGTCGTAAGGCGACTGACGGAAACATACGCAGACGATATCACTGCGAGAGAAGGAACACTCGAAATAAAACCCTGTACCAACCCGTCAGCGTGGAAACTGTAGGGCAAAGCCTGCCAACATTGAGAGAGGCCTATCATACCCTTATCTCTGGTACAGAAGCTGCTACATTGGCTTATAGTATATAGCTACCATTACGAGGCTTGAGGAGCTCTTAGGGGTCCCTAAACCCATTTCCATCTTCCTACAGTCCCGGGTCCTATAAGCGGGGAAAAGGCATCTGATGAGGCAGTCAAGCTGAGTGCCACCACTGTTAACATGGTACATGTTTACGATGGTGACCCTCTTTCCGAGACTTTGCCTTTAGCTTACCATCAGGCGAGGTGAAGTCAAATTGATGTGTCCTTTTAGTAACTGAATTTTATTCTTTACAACGGCTTCCATTTTGAAAATTTCAATTTTCTCCATGATACACTTTGATATTGTTTCACTTACATTGTTCAAACCTAGCTAAAGTTACTAAAATATAAATTATTTAATCTAATATACAATTTTAATTTAATGTTATGGCGGGAAAACGTCTTATGATATATTTAATTTAGTACAGTCAATCGGGGTAACTTTGATTATCAATGGTTACTTTGACAGTCAAATCTCAAAATACTTATTTATTTTTTACGAGGACAACATTTAGGGTGTAACAATAAAATTATACAATTCGTGTACCTAACAACTATATTTATGTCTATGCTAACAACCTTCGTAGACGAACTCTATGAAAAAAAAGAAGCTGTCAAATGAAGTTTATGTCAAAAACTTTTTTAAAGTACCTCACGCCATGAATCTGTAGTATAAAGGTTCATGCCTCACGCAACCACACGCAACCGACTTAGTTTGTTCAGTGTTACCCTATATTAATGTTACCCTAAAGCTACAAAAAGTATAAAGTTATGATTTCTGCAACAAATCCCATCTGTGTCAAAGTTACCCATACAGGGGTTATAACTTTGACACACAACAAAATTGCCAGTTTTTGATGTATTTTATAATTTTCATTGACGTTTAATAACTTGAGAGCATGAATATCAACCTGAGAGCACAGATGCAATATTCTCTCTTGTATCATATTTAACATAGTAAAAGTTAGCTAAAAAAATATAGTGATGAACTGTCAAAGTTACCCCCTTTGACTGTAAGGAAACTGCGACTCACCTTCAAGGATGAGAAGAGGAGAATATTAATTTTTCCCTATGTATACGATTTGTATAATGCTATTTTTATTGAAACAAAGTTGTTCTTAAGTTTATTTTCGATGAAACAACAATTATTGTAATAAGAGATTCGGTTTTCAATAAGATCATTTTCATATAGATGCACAATACGTTAAAAAACTAATTCTATATACTGGGTTCTTTTATAGTCGTTTCCAATAAAAATAATTTGAGCACAGTTTCGGACGCAAAATCATCTGGCAGTATTACTTTGGCGAAAGAAAAAAAAAAATTGCATTAATTTTTTATACTTAGCACTTAAAAGTTAGCATAATAGATGCTATAAAAATTCATTTAAATATTTGGGCGGAGTCAACAAAATTCAATGTTTAGAAATGGTTGAAAAATCATTCATTGTTTCCAACAGTTCGTAAGAATGTTAGTAGATGGCTCCACCGTCGCCCTTAAAGACGGATATAAAGAGAAGGAAAATTTGAAATGATTCAGGTGTGGCTCAATAGCTCAGTTGGAAGAGCATTCCCCCTGTAAGGGAATGGTTGTGAGTTCGAGTCTCACTTGAGCATTTCATTTTTTCCGATGTTTTTCGAAAATAAAATTTTTTTTTTTTTTTGATAATGTATTTTTTTTTGGGAATAATGTTCCGGTGAAAATGTATGGGGTTTACAAAAAAAATGTTCTTCCGCCAAATTAATACTTCCAGATGACTGTGGTTTCGAAACTGCCCAAATTCTTTTTATCCTGAATGACTATAAAATAACCCAGTATATAGAATTTGTTGATACAATATCTAAACAAGACTAGCCCACAAGTTGCCGACAGTTTATTTCTAATAGCGCCATTCAGGATTGTAATTTAGTATAACGCCATCTAGTGGGAGACTCTCAAACTAGTACAGTATTTACTGTGATAGGAATCAATCAATCGATTAGGATATCGAAGTCTATTGCTGGACATAAGCTTCTCCTAATGTTGAGAGGTTATGGAGGAGAATTTTATAGTCTAATAAAAAATAGAGACTTCGAGTCGGCAAAAGGAAGAGAAAGATGGACTGGTGACAGAAAAGGTAGTTTTTAACACGATTTTATTAGCTTCACTTGTAACTATGTATTGTATGTAATAAATATTGGAAACTTAATTTGACCCACTTCCCGGTCTTCGATTAGGACGAAATTTTGCACACGCTCTGGGTTGTGATGACAATACATGACTAGCTAAGAAACGTCATTACAAATTCAATATGGCGGCCACACCAAGATGGCGGACTGGCTGTTTGAAATCCACCCCCATGATATGCGTATCAAATGAAAGGGTTTGATGTCAGGAATACGAAAAAATGTAATTTTAGTGCGTGCTAAAAGCGTGTTTTTTAGATTCTTAACTAACTACCATAATTTTTTTATACCATTTAGGTGGTAGACAAGCATACAGCCCACCAGATGGTGCAATGTTACCGTGGCGTATTATGTGTGCAACACCAGGGGAGTCATTAACGCTGCCTGATCCTGTAAGAACCTTCTGATGATAAAATGTATGCAGAAAGCGTGAGCAAGTTTATATTAGGAGAGGCCTATGTTCAGCAGTGGACTGTAACAGGTTAATTGATTGATAGAATCAATGTAATAACTTTTATAGCGTGATTCAGGTTCTGAAATAGTTCGGTTTGTCGTCGCTAGATGGCGATAGGTGGCGCTTAAAGACTACATTTTTTATCAAATCTTATTTAGTATAATATAATAATATAAAAAATAGCAATATTTTCTGGTCTGTTCAGTGATCTAATTCATCAATATTAAGTTTTTAAAACGTGTGATTTCAAATCTTACGAAAATGTACATAGTATTTCTAAATGTAATCAATCAGTCTTACATCCCGACATCTCAAGACTCGAAACAGTGTGCGTTTTTAGTCGGCTCGAGTCCGACATAGTTCGAAAATATTTTATTTTGACAGATAATAGTTACATACTAAAGTTTATTGCTTAATTCTTTCGAATCGAATTGAAATCATACGTTTTGAAAACGTGTCATTACTCAAACAGAAAGTCCAATCTAACTCTAATCTCCCAAATCTCAAAAAATAGTATTTCCATTCTTTACCTACAAAACTTTACTCACGAATATTTTTTCCGAATTATACCCAGAGGCCTTTCCGGAGCGGTAGACTCCGGAAACACCTAGGTGTCAAGCTAACACAATTTTCAAATTTTTTTCATTGACATTGATCCCAATTCTTTTGTTACATCTCTAAACTTAAATTTCTCTAAAAAAATCTAATTGCATCTATTTCTTTCATGATCAGATAAAGAAGGACTGATGATTTTATTTAAGTTAAGACCTGTCAAATTAAGACAGCGCCTTGTTGGTGCGTAGTAAGTTAAGTCGCATGTTCGTATATGTCGACTAAAATTGTATGGTACCGTCAAGGCGCCGACTTAATTTGACAGGTGTTCACTAAAATAAATCATCTGTCCTTTTCTATCTGATAATGAAAGAAACAGATGCAATTAAAAAATTTTAGAGATGTAACAACAGAATTATCAGCATTGTTTATTTTGACATTTGAAAAATCTAAATTAGATCGACATTAAATTTTGAACACACTTCACACTTGTTGAGATGCCAAATTAACCAATTGCCCATTAAGGAGTTGCACCTGTAATCCCCCCTCTAAAGGTTTTTTCTCCCCATTTTCACCCCCTTTTTTCTTCAACGCATCTAACCAAGTGATTCTATAAGACATTCTATCTAACGCTTTGCTTAATTTCTTTGAGAAATTAGGATCATTCCATAGCAAGTATGTATTAGTTGATATATAAGCTTTAATTTCATTTGATAACTTCGGATGTTTCGCTAATTTTTCATCTAACAATATAAGAATAATCCTTGAAGTATTTTCTTGTAAGCTCAAATTGTGAGCAGTAAAAAATTCCTGATTCGCCCACATAGATTCTAAGAAATTTTCTGATAATACAATAACAGTTTTCCTTGATTTTTCAACGGAAGAATTAATCTGTTTCGGTATCATTTCACCAACAACCCAGTCACGGTAATGCACACAAACTTTTTGACCAAAATCTTTCTCTAACTTCGGTAACAAATATTTACTTACAATTGTAAAATCTTCGTGAGCAAAAGATAAAAATACATCATAATCTTTACCTTTTTCTGGCACTTTACCTTTGATACAAGATTTGCATATACCTCTAGTTAACATATATACAATAATTTCTTCGAAATATACGTATATAATTATACTGGTTAATATAACACATATTGTAATTATGACAAATGTCGCTATACCTACAATAGCTGCTTCTTGAGAATAGCAAAGACCTATAACATCTAATTGTTTGATATTTCTACCATCATAACAAACTGCATGGTGTATATTGCTGTACCTTTTTAGAGCAGATATCTCGTTTTGATTAGAACAGTAACAGTCTAGAGAGTTATTTTTTAAATATAAAGTAATATTTGCGTCTAAAAACTTTAACGGAATATTTTTTATATAATTATTTGATACGTTTAGAACTTTTAGATATTTTGATGGTTTAAAATCAATGCTAAACATACCAATATTTGATAAATCTAAGCTATTTATATTAAGATTTTCCAAAGATTTTGGTGGATATTTAGATTTTACACTTATAGTAGGTTCTTTATTAAAATAATCTTGCAACACTATATTTTTTGTGTCTGGCAATGTTAAAGGAAATTCGGTACAATTCAAAAATAATTCATTCGTCGCCGGTCTAGCGATTGTAGTACAGAATTGATTATCATCTGTTAAATTACATGTTAGAAGATTTGGTGACACATCTTCTATCCGCAATCCTTTTAGATGTAAAGGGGATGAGCATACAGCATCTCCTAATACAAATTTAGGCTCGTTAGCCATAAGGATTTCTTTACTAACTCTTAATTTAACGCCGTACATTTGACAGTCACAAGTGAAGGTGTTGTTGTCAAGTAAAATGGTGGTTCTAGAATGTGGTTCTAGATCTTGTCTGTACGGTCCGGGGCTGAGAGAGATATGTCGTATTTGGTTGTGTCGTAAATCAATGGTTAGTGTCGAAATCAGGAAGTATGAAGCGTTTGGGTCTCGATCGAACTGTAAAAAGAAATTGTTTTATTAGTACTTTCCTAATAACATAACATAAACTCACGCCTGTATTCCCCGAAGGGGTAGGCAGAGGTGCTAGCACCCACATTTCGCCAGTTTATGTTTAGGTCCCAATGTAATAGGTGGCGAGCCTATTGCCATTAACCGGGCACTTATAAACCTGCGATAAATACACACATAACTTCGAAAAGCATCGAAAAGTCATTGGTGTGTGCCATGGTAAACCTGGGACCGAACCCGAGACCTCGTCTCAGCAGTCCATTACCCATACCACTAGGCTACCGCAGATTTGTTCGAAATACCATCGGGAAAAAGAAGCGCTCAAGTGGGACTTGAACCCACGACCTTTGGCTTACAGGGGGAATGGTCTTCCAACTGAGCTATTGAGCCACACCTGAATCACTTAAAATTTCCCTTCTCTTTATATCTATTAAGGGCAAAAAAAAAATTGTACTTTTTATAGGTAATCATTTCGTTGTCTGTCTGTCTGTCTGTCAGTCAAGAACTTTTTATTCGGAATGCGTGGAAGTATCAAGTTGCGATTCATACCACAAACTCAGTTCTATAACGTCTTGAAGCTGTGCAAATATCAAACTTCTCTAAGTCAATGCAATCAAAAGTTCATCCCTGAATCAAATTGTGTATTATCCTATAGTTAAAATAAATTATCTAACCGAGTTTATTAAATTAAGAATGGTAAAAGAGCGGTAAAAATTGCGTCGGTTCCTATTTTATAGTTTTTACTAGCTTTTGCCCGCGGCTCCGCCCGCGTGGATGTCGGTTATCGCGACCAAACATGGCCTATGTCCTTTCTCAAGGTTTAATCTATCCCTATACCAAATTTCATCAAAATCGGTTCAGCGATTTAGGCGTGAAAGCGTAACATACAGACAGACAGACAGAGTTACTTTCGCATTTATAATCGAATCTATGAGAATCGGCCGACATCTATTTTTCATCCCCCTAAATGGTGCAGCGGGAACGGGATCTGACGCCACGAGGGTAGGAAAAAATTGGCGGTACGAAGTTCGCCGGGACAGCTAGTATCATATACAATACTCACCATAAGATGTTCAAATTTATTTCTAGACAGATTCAAATACTCCAGTTTACTTAATTGTCCTAAGCGCCAGTCTTCAAAAATAGTATTTATATAGTTCCCTGTAAGGTCCAAAGTCTTTAATCCTTCCAGAGAATGGAAGGGAGACTGGTAACCTTCGGATAGACTCTGGTATCCATCTAGAGAGATCTGGTTGTAGGCTAGAGACAGAGTCTCTAGGTTTGGAACTGAGGAGAAGGTCGTTGAGGCTATAGATGTGATGTGATTATGGTCGAAATGTACTGCTTTCAAATGCTGGAGGCCGGCGAATAATTCTCTGTAAGCAAAAAAAAACATATAAATATTCTACAACATTCTAAACTGTTAGTGCGGTAGCCTAGTGGTATAGGTAACTGCTGAGACGAGGTTTACCATGGCACACACCAATGACTTTTCGATGCTTTTCGAAGTTATGTGTGTATTTATCGCAGGTTTATAAGTGCCCGGTTAATGGCAATAGGCTCGCCACCTATTACATTGGGACCTAAACATAAACTGGCGAAATGTGGGTGCTAGCAGCTCTGCCTACCCCTTCGGGGGATACAGGCGTGAGTTTATATGTATGTTATGTTACTAAAGGGGTAAAATAAGGGATGGAAGTTTGTATGAAAGTCCGTCATGTTCAGAGCTAGATGCACTAAATTTCATAGCCATGTGTCTTTTAAGGCATAAATGAACACGTGTATCAGCGTTTTTTAAATGTCACTACTAAGAGGGTAAAATAGGTGATAAACGTTTGTATGGAAAGTTTAGGTCACTCACTATCAAATATGGAATACGAAATCTTCGCGTCAGCGTAGCAGCGACAGCTAGTAATTAATAACATACATAACATAACATATTTTCAAAGTTAGAAGGATGAAACTTCGTACACGTGTTTTGAGAGAGGTTTTGTAGCGATAACCGACATCCACGCGGGCGAAGCCGCGCGCAAAAGCTAGTAATAAATAAAAAGGGATCCCATTTTTTCTCATAATGGTTTTTGTCCTAATTTAAATTGTCATAATAAGTTAGGCATAATTTTCTTTGTCATAATAATAGTGTACCATAATTGGTTTTTAGCATACTGTGTTATTAAGCATAAATATTGTATATCCTAATGTTTTTATTCATAACTTTGATATGCATAAAGTTGTAAAGCATATTGTTTATTTGTCTAATAGTTATTTTAACACCCTGACTCAGTGCAATCCGACTCGGATAGGTTAGGATAGAAGACTTAGTCTTCGTGGTTTTTTTTCTTAAAACCACCCAGAAGTAGGAGCCCCGCGAAGTAACATTATGCAATGTTAAATCTATACAAATAAATAAAATTGGAGTGTCTGTTTGTAATATTAAAATAACCGCTTTCTACTACATGCATATGAATGTATATACGGTACACATACCAAAATATATATTTTTAATTTTTTTGTCTGTCTGTCTGTCTGTCTGTCTGTCTGTTTGTTTTGGCTAATCTCTGGAACGGCTGGACCGATTTGGACGGGACTTTCACTGGCAGATAGCTTATGTAATAAGGAGTAACTTAGGCTAAAAATATGCCAAAAACAAAAAAAAAAAAACTAATTTTTTTTATTAAGTACATTCCACGCGGACGAAGTCGCAGGCACAGCTAGTTATGACATAAAATCGTAGGAATAAAAATAGAGAACAAAATAAAAATACTTACTCAGGCAAACTCTCAAGGTGATTAAAGTTCATATACAAATACTCCAGTTCGCTCAACCCATAGAAAACTTTCTTCGGTAATAATTTGACACGATTCTTATTTAAATTCAATATCTTTAGCTTGGATAACCCTTGGAAAACATTCACAGGTATACCATCAATCTGGTTATCGTTGAGGTACAAGGCAGCAATATTTTTTGTACCATTGAAAACATCTTCGGGTAATGTGGGTATTCTATTATATTCGAGGTGTATGTTTTTTATTGAGGGTAGATGTGACAGTGCTTGGGCACCTAATGTCAATATTGCATAGTTACTTGTAAGGGTGAGCTGAAAAAAAGAAAATGATTATTTCACAACATTCTACACAACGCTATCTAGACCCATGGTAAGCTTAACTAGCTTGTGTTATTGAATCTAGAATGCGGATAAACATATATATTATACATAGAAACAACTAGATCAAGGCAAGTCCCTTTTTTTTCGTGGGGAAATTGGGGATACCTCCCCCACCGGAGCCGAGAGGGGAGGTTATGTCGGACTCGAACCGACTAAAACTGCACGCCGACTGTGGGTCGTGGTGCTAGGCCGGAGGTGAGGGTGTCATCGACATATCCCTCGCACCCCGGCTGACCCAGAGCCATCCCTAACGATCTGGTTCTCCTCCGGAGGGGGACAAGGGATAAGCATCGATAGCTTAGTGGTTAAGGAGTCGGCCTTACGATCGAGAGGTCGCGGGTTCGATCCTGGCCATTACACTACCGACGTGAACCCACTCCTAGCACAAGCATTTTAGCTTAATTGGAGGGGTTAGAGGGAATATTAGTAACTTCGGTTCTAATATTTAAAAATAATAATTATATAGGTATAGGTATATTCATGCATAAGAATATTTGCAGTGAGCGGGGATCGAACCCGTGCCTCCTGCGTAGCGGCCGCGTTCACTACCGCCACGCCAGATTGTCAATGAATGAAATGTTAATACAATGTATGCTAACTATTCAAATCGGGCAGGACTCGAACCCGCAGTCTTTCCTTGCAGGGGGAATGCCTTGACCAATTGACCAAAGTCTGCGGGTTCGAGTCCCGCCCGAGAAGATTTATTTTTCCCTATGTATTCGATTTGTATAGTTAGCATACTTAATGCTGTAAAATTCATTCAAGCTCCAAGGAATTGTTCAGATTGATCCCCGCCGCCTCTTTCCACCATCGTTCCACGCGACAGCAGTTCCACACTCACCATCTGGACAGATGGCGGTCCACAACTGTGCGTTTCTCGACAAACTTTCTGCCTCGCACAACTAAACTGTGGAATGAACTGTCACCAGCGGTATTTCCGAACCAATACGACCTTCAAACCTTCAAGACAAGAGCGAACTCTTTTGAAAGGAAGGCAACGCACTTGTGACTCCTCTGGTGTGTTGGTCCATGGGCGGCGGTGATCGCTTACCATCAGGCTATCCGTCTTTTTTTTATCGTGCGAAAAATCCCCACGGATACCACCCCCACGGAGCCGGTGGAGGCGGTTATGTCGGACTCGAACCTACTAAAATGCACGCCGTCTTGAGTCTTTGGTTGCCGGAGGTGGGATTGCCGAAAGCATATCTCTCGCACCCCGGCAGACCCAGGATGGCCCCCTTCGGGTTGTGGGGACCACAGTGTCCCCATCTAGCCCCGGGTACGGGGAGGCGCACGCGCGTCACCCCCAGGCCAGCGCTCATGGAGGACAGAGGTCGTTCTGCAACCTCAGACTTCCGGTTCGCCTTCGCAGGTGACCCGTCTGCTCGTTTGCCTCCCTAATCCATAAAAAAAGCACAACTCGATGTATAGGTACTATGAATATGATGTATACTCACATTCTCCAGTTCTCTAAGATCTTGTAAGACTCCATCTGGTAGAGAAGACAGCTGGTTGCTTCTCAAGGAGAGAGTCTTCAAGCTGGACATTCCAGTGAACGCCCCGGGTTCGATACCCGTTAAGTGATTGGAATCTAACGACAACCGCTGTAGTTTCTCTAAACCTGGAAGGTATTTAAATGTTTTGTTATCACATTCCTCTCCTTTCCTTCACAGGACGACAGGCGCAGGGCTAAGATGCCATCCATATACGGTGCAGAGTATACCTGCTAGAACCAAGCGTTTCAGTGACTCATTCCTATGCCGCACCACTAAGACCTGGAACTCCCTGCCAGCTCACGTGTTTCCTTCTTCCTACAGTCCCGGGTCCTTTAAGCGGGAAAAGGCATCTGATGAGGCCGTCAAGCTGAGTGCCACCACTGTTAACATGGTACATGTTTACGATGGTGACCCTCTTTACGAGACTTTGCCTTTGGCTTAACATCAGGAGACGTGTCCATTATAAAAAAAAGGTGAATTAACACTCACATTTCATCAATAATTGTATACAATCCCATGTAATGTGAGCCTATTGCCATAATATGGGAATGAGTAGGGTAGCCAGAGCTCACTGGAGAGTGTTTGTGCTGTCAGTGGGAAGACCAAAGGCTTGTCCTGCTTTGTCTTCTGCACTGACGGCACAGACACTCTCTGTGCTTACAGGTCGGCAGCGCGAGTGTAACTCTCTCTCACACAGGCCACGGTAACGTCTTTCCATCAGGTGGGCAGTGTTGCAGTGCCAAAACTCAGGCTTCATAAGGTTGGTAATTCGTTTGTAGGCAATTGTATAAAATTGTTTAGTAAAATTTCTCAGGATCTGATAGACATGCCACTTAATAAATTTAAAATTGAAGTTAAAAATTGCTTAATAAATAAAGGTTATTATAAAATAGACGAATATTTAAATGATAAAGATCCATGGACATCCTAATCTCATCTCTTGCTCGCACTGTATAAATTTGTTATAAATAAAACCATATTAAAAAAAAGAAGGATAATCGAGTTCACTGAGTTTCTTTCTGGTATCTTCTCAGTAGAACCACCTACCGAACCAGCGAAAGAATCATTTTCCAATGATTTATTTTATTTATTTTTAATATGTCTGACATTGTACAATTCTGACGTTCATATGTGCTCTTTATGTGCCTAAATTGAATAAATTAAATTGATTCTTTGATTCTTTGATTCTTGGGCCTTGTCTTCCACCTAATAGTGTAAAAATAGTTATTGAAATTAATATCTTACCTCTAAAAGCTCCAGTATTAACATTTTTAATATTATTCCCCCATATATTCAACTCCAGCAAGCTGCCTAGCCCCCTGAAGGAGTCAGGGGGGATGCTGGTCAGGTGGTCCTCACTCAGCTCCAAGTACACGAAGGGGGGAGCCCCCTCGAAGGCGTCACCTGACAGTTCTATTCTCCCCCCGTTTACACGGCATTCTCGCAGGGATGTGAGAGCCCTGATAGCAGATGTGGGGACTGTTTTTTGGACTCCTAGAAAAAATGAACGGATAATCTGACTGACTGATTCATCAACGCAGAGCCTAAACCGCTGGACCTACAAACTTGAAATTTTGACAGCAGATGCATTTTATGATATAAGCATCCATTAAAAAAGGATTTTTGCAAATTCTGCTACTAAAGGGGTAAAATAAAGGATGAAAATTCGTATGAAAGTCCGACATTTTCAGAGCTAGATTTATTAAATTTCATAAAACTGTGTTTTTTAAGAAATAAATGAACACGTATATCAGCGTTTTTCAAAATTAAACTACTAAAAGGGTAAAATAGGTGATAAACGTTTGTATTGAAAGTTCATCATTTTCAAAGTTAGAAGCATGAAACTTCGTACGCCTACGTCTTTTGAGAAATGTTTTGTCGCGATAACCGACATCCACGCCGGCGGAGCCGCGGACAAAAGCTAGTTTATACATACATACATATACTCACGCTTGTAAATCCCCAAAGGGGTAGGCAGAGGTGTATTAACACCCACATTTCGCTAACTATGAGTTTCAGTCCCATGTAAAGGGGGGCAAGCCTATTGCCATCATGCGGGAACTTAGTTAAGTGCTGTATGTTTACTGTCGGATGGAGAACAGCCCTATCCCTTAGTCGCCTTTGACGAGACCCATAGGACAGGTAACTTTGTCTGTATGTAACGCTTTTACGTGTAAACCACTGAACCAATTTGGATGAAATTTAGTATAGGGGTAAATTAGACTTTAAAAAAGGGCATAAGCTTCGTTTGCTCGCGATAACCGACATCCACACGGGCGGAGCCGCGGGCAAAAGCTAGTATCCTTTGGACCTACGCGGTTCGGTGACTCATTCCTATGCCGCACTTAGTGGTGCGGAACCTGGAACTCTCTTCCAGCTCACGTGTTTCCTTCTTCCTACAGTCCCGGGTCCTTAAAGCGGGGAAAAGCATCTGATGAGGCCGTCAAGCTGAGTGCCACCATTGTTAACATGGTATATATTTACGATTTTTACCCTCTTTTCGAAACTTTGCCTTTAGCTTACCATCCGGCGAGGTGAAGTCAAATTGATGTGTCCTTTTATATTAAAAAAACATAAAGTGCCCGTTGGACCCCTTTAAAAAAATCAGTTATATTATAGAGCGCTTACCTGCATCCCTCATAAACAAGTTAGTGACATTCCCCAAACCCTCCACATCCTCCCCCTCCAGAACCTCTGTCATCCTCACCAGGGTGAGCCGGTTTATAGACGTAGCCTTGACAACCTGCTTCATGCATCTCAGAATGCTTGGCGGGCAGTCACTCAGCCCTAACCTCGCCAGGGATAACCCACTAGCCAAGTCGAGGGTTGAAGGTAGATCGGAGCAGTTGATGTCGGTTCCCTGGAATGAGAGTGAATCAATTGGGTATTATCCTATAGTTAAAATAAATTATCTGACCGAGCTGATTAAATTAAGAATGGTAAACAAGAAAATTAAAAAAAAAACCCACGACGAATAATTCAAAAAATGTTTACTGCAGTGCCCCCTAGTGGGTTGTCACCGTAACACCTATCTAAGAACATGCTCCAATCAAACCCAAACCAATAATTGAAAACTGCATCAAAATCGTACTAGTAGTTTTGGAGTAAATTGGCAACATTGATTTGCATTAAAAATGCTTGCTGTAGCGCCTCCTGTTGAGTTGTCATTGTGACACCTATCTAAGAACATGCTCAAATTAAAGCCGAACCCATAACTGAAAACTGCATCAAAATTAGATTGGTAGTTTCGGACAAAATGGCAACATGGATTTGCACAAACAAACACACAACGGAAAAGCCAAAACCCGCGACCTCATTTTGAACCATCTTTACAATAATAATAACCATTCCATTTATGTACCTACCCGTAGAACCTATTTTTTGTACCCTTTGGACCTACGCGGTACGGTGACTCATTCCTATGCCACACCATTAAGACCTGGAACTCCCTGCCAGCTCACGTGTTTCCTTCTTCCTACAGTCCCGGGTCCTTTAAGCGGGGAAAAGCATCTGATGAGGCCGTCAAGCTGAGTGCCACCATTGTTAACATGGTACATGTTTACGATGGTTACCCTCTTTCCGAGACTTTAGCCTTTAGCTGATATATTTGAATTATATTATAATTTGAATTCTGATGGTTATCAGGCGAAGTGAATTCAAATTACCGCGTCCTTTTAAAAAAACACAAGGTGCCCGTTGGACCCCCCTTTTAAGTACCTTATCGGCCCTCATAAATTATAGTGGCACCATACAAAAACACTGAAATATATAGCACGAGTGTAACGCTCCTTGTGTAGCAGATGTCCATAGGCCACGGTAACCACTTTCCATCAGGTGGGTCGTGTGGTTGTCAGCCACATAAGCGCGGGCGTAATTTCGGGGGCGAGTCGG
This sequence comes from Eilema sororculum, assembly GCA_914829495.1. NCBI lineage: Eukaryota > Metazoa > Arthropoda > Insecta > Lepidoptera > Erebidae > Eilema > Eilema sororculum. The sequence continues at coordinate 15,201,762 of OU618559.1, read as the reverse complement.
GGACATCGTTGTCTCCCCTCCCGAGGAGGGCCAGACCGTAAGGGATGGCCCTGGGTCAGTCGGGGTGCTAGGGATAAGTCGAAGACAACCTCACCTCCGGCCTAGCACCACGACCCACAGTCGGCGTGCGGTTTTATTTGGTTCGAGTCCGACATAACCTCCCCTTCCGGCTCCGGCGGGGGAGGTATCCGAGGGGATATCCGCACGAATAAAAAAAAAGCCACATAACTGGAATAAAACTTCTACAGTCCCGGGTCCTTTAAGCGGGGCGTGAAAAGGCATCTAATGAGGCCGTCAAGCTGAGTGCCACCACTGTTAACATGGTACATGTTTACGATGGTGACCCTCTTTCCGAGACTTTGCCTTAAGCTTAACATCAGGCGAGGTGAAGTCAAATTGACGTGTCCTGTATAAAAAAAATTTATTAAACAAACTACTCACATCACATATAACGTTGACATAGCTATTCTTCTGCGATTTGAAGGTTACACTAGCGTTGCGGAGCTGGCAGGAATGTTCCACCTCCTGTCCCGGGAAGGCCAGGCAGACAGGGTCCTGGGCCAGCGACAGGGCTTGGGTCAACAGCGATACCACGACGAAGAGACGCATTCCCGGAGTTAAAGTGCCATCACTGTGGACAAGGTTATTATATAAATAAGTAAATAAATAAATATTCCACAACATTCTACACAACGCTTACCCATTGTGTTATGGAATCTACAATGCGGATAAGCATACTTAGATACTTTTTTTTGTAAATATGTATACATACTAGCTTTTGCCCGTGGCTTCGCCCGCGTGGATGTCGGTTATCGCGACAAAACTTTTCTCAAAAGACGTAGGTGTACGAAGTTTCATGCTTCTAACTTGAATTTGCTTTCATGGGGAAAGAACGTTGATTCAACGGTTGCCATGTCGGGGGGGCCTGAAACGTTCCGATAATATAACGGAGTGCTTAACCAGTAAGAGCCCCCGACATGGCAACCGTTGAATCAAAATATTACTAGGTATATCAAAAGTTAAATGGCAAACACAATTTATTTTCACCTTTTTGGAGGTGCTTTTTTATTAATTTTAATTTTATATCCTGCGATGTAGGTCCAAGATACTTAAATCAAGTTAAATGTTTGTTTGTACAATAGATAACGCATGGATATTCCGCGAGCGGTCTCGCCAGGAAACGGGGAGATATCTAATCTATCAGGCTGAACATTCCACCGGGCAGTACATTATTGACACAATCGAATGTGATTCAGATACTTCATTCATTTATATGGCAGTAAGTAATAGTTATTATTCAAAATTCTGAATTTCAAAATCATTTATTAAACGTAGACCATTATTTCAAATTTACCTTCTCTTTAAATCCATCTTTAAGGGCGACGGTGGAGCCATCTACCAACATTCTTATGAACTGTTGGAAACAATGAATGATTTTTCAACCATTTTTAAACATTGAATTTTGATGACTCCGCCCAAATATTTGAATGAATTTTTTATAGCATTTATTATGCTAACTGTTAAGTTCAAAAAACATCGGAAAAAATGAAACGCTCAAGTGAGACTTGAACTCTCGACCTTTCCCTTACAGGGGGAATGCTCTTCCAACTGGGCTATTGTGCCACACCTGAATCTGGGAGTAAAATAGGACCGGGAACAACAAGGCATACGGATACTTTTTTTTTTATATTTGATCCGATAATTGACTGCACCCCGCTAGATGGCAATAAAGCTGACGTGGAGTCCAGAAGATACAGACCACCATTCCTGGTGCCATTGGACGTAATATGGTGGTCCCTAACTTGACCGCCTTGATAGATGCCTTTTCACGCCCCGCTTGAAGAACCCGGGACTGTAAGAGGAAGGAAACACGTATGCGGGCAGAGCATTCCAGCTCTTTATCGTGCGGCAGAGGAAAGAGCCCCCAAACCGTTTAGTGCGAGATGGTATGGATTCCACCGTGTGTGGATGGCACCGCAGACCAGCTCGTATTGTTGTGGATAGGAAGGAAGAGGGTGAGATCAGTTGAAATAACTCCTCAGAACACTCGCCGTGGTAGAGGCGCTAGAAAACGGCCAGAGAGGCAACGTCTCTACGCAATTGTAGAGGTTCCAAGGTGTTGGTAACCTCAGGATCACCTATAATACGAACTGTACGTCGCTGCATTCTGTCAAGAGCGGTTAACAGGTATTGCGCGTAACCATCCCAGAGATGAGAACAGTATTCCACACAAGAGCGAATCTGTGTCTTGTACAAAAGACACCGCTGCTCCGGCGTGAAAAACCGCTTCGCTCTGTTCAAGATCCAGAGTTTGCGAGACGCTGTTTTGATGACGCTCTCGATGTAGTTCTTGTTTTTGAGTTTGCAGCGAACATCCATTCCGAGCATGTCAATGTGGTCCTGTGATGATAGTGATGGTGCGGTGCAAGCGTTCTTTTATCTGGGGCAAGATGGGGACACTGTCATCTCGATGGCCCTGGGTCAGCCGGGTTAACTCGGTGTACGGTTTTAGTAGGTTCGACTCCTTAACCTTCTCCTTAAATTTCTCAATCTATAATATTTAAATTAAAAAATTAAATAACCCCGTCACAAAAAACTGATTAAGCACTCCGTTATATTATCGGAACGATTCAAGGCCCCCCCGACATGGCAACCGTTGAATCAAAATATTACTAGGTACTTATATCAAAGATAAAATGCAAACTCCATTTATTTTCAACTTTTTGGTGTTTTTTGTGACGGGTTTTTTTTAAATTTTCAATTAAATTTTTATTTAAACTTTTTAAAGTGATCTACTAGTCAAATTCTTTCATTTGATACCCATATTGAGGGAGTTAAGAAGAAATATGTATTGTGACTTGTGACATGTTGTGGCGGCGGCCATTTTGGCCCGATTTTTTTCAAACATAGCTAAGAACACTCCCGGCTAATATAACTTTCAAACAAACAAAAAACTAAATCCAAATCGGTTCATCCGTTTAGGTTTAGGACACGTCAAACTTATAACACTCCGTTATTTTTGCGTCAGGGGTTAATTATAAAAAATAAAGTTTAAAACTAAAACCCGACTACCGAAAAATCACACTCTAAAATGTAACAAACAAGAAAATATCAAGCATAGCCGTGGTCGTATGCCACTTTACCCTAATAAGCTAATAATTTATACATATTTGAAATGTGCTTCTTAAGCCCTTTCATTTGATACCAAACACGGCATATTTATCTCAAATTTATTTTTTAACACAGTACCTTATGAGCGCTAGAGGGCGCCACACAAGATTGAGTGACAATTCAAATAGCCTATAACCATCGGACGATCAAGCCGCTTGTAACGATACCTCAATCGTCTAGTTCTAATAAGTAGTTGAGGAGCTATGAGGGAACAAATGAACATACATACATACATACATACATACATAGCCTGTCAAAATCATAACCCTCCTTTTGGCTTCGCCGTAGTCGGGTAAAAAGAAATCTCATCAAAAGCCTTTGCGTAGTTTTGAAGATATAAGCATAGGTACATAGGGACGGACAGAGGCGGAAAGCGACGTTGCTTAATACTATGCAGTGATATGTAAGTCCTATGTCCTATGTAGGTATATGTATGATGTATTCATGTATGTAAACAGACGCTCGGTGTTGTTATCACAATATCACCGCACATGACCTATGTCTGCACCAGATTTCCGAGCAATATAATATTTGCGCACTAAAATGGTTTTAACGACTTTTTGTAAAAACAGTAACGTGTTTTGTAATTTTTTATCTGACTACTGAAGGAAGGAGGGTAATGTTTTTCGAGACTATGTATGTATGTATGTCCATTTATTTGGCACGGCCTACAGCCTGAACGGCTTGACGGATTTTGACATGTGAGGTGTCATTTGATTCGTCGTGATTGTGTGAGTGACAGTAGGTATATTAATATTTCTAGAAAATCAAAATGGTGGATCAAAAAGTATGTTGTCAAAAATATTTTTGACTCAAACTTGTCGAGTAGGGTATCAAAATGAAGGAAATTAGAAGGAGATTACAAAAAGATGTCATCATAACTAAAAATTATAAAATAAAAATAAAAAAGAACCCGACTGCCACTGAAAAGGTCGAAATAAGTTTGATAGCAGGCGGTACCCATTAATTTTCTTTCAGTTTATGATTGGCATTGGCGAAGTGGGTACCGCTTGCTATCAAACTTATTTCGATATTTTCACTGGCAGTCAGGCTTTTTATTTTTTACTTCTATCTCCGCCAGCAGAGTACTCAGAACTTCTTCTTTAGGGGCTCGCTCCTTCAGGACGGCTCCTTCCCAGATACATAATAGATTGATATATCTTACTTTCCCGAGGAGGGCCAGACCGTAAGGGATGGCGCTGGGTCAGCCGGGTTGCGAGGGATATGTCGATGACAACCTCACCTCCGACCTAGCACCACGACCCACAGTCGGCGTGCGGTTTTAGTCAGCCGACCGAGTCCCACATAACCTCCCCCCCTTCCGGCTCCGGCAGGGAAGGTATCCGAGGGGATTTCCGCACAAAAAAAAGATATATCTTATTTTATTATTATCCGCTAATTATGTAAATAAATAGTTATTATATTAATCATGAAATTTATATTTTCGTTTGTCACTTCGCAACATTATAAATAAAAAATTAAGAAACCCAACTGCAAAGTAAAAATACAACTGAAGAGAAAATAAAATAAATTACCGACCGATGTTGAGAAGATCAAAACAAGTTTGATAGCAGGCGATACCGGTTCGAATCCTGGCCATTACACTACCGACGTGAACCCACTCCTAGCACAAGCAATTCAGCTTACCTGGAGGGGTTAGAGGGAATATTAGTAATTCCGATTACTAATACAGCCTCTGTGGAGTACCGGTAGTGAACGCGACTGCCACGCAGGAGGTGCGGGTTCGATCCCCGCTCAGTGCAAATATTTGTATGCATGAATATGGCTATTTGCATTAGTCTGGGTGTTTCTATGTAAAATATGTATGTATTTACAACAAAAAAAAACTAACTATGTTTATCCGCATTCTAGATTCCATAATACAAGCTAGTTAAGCTTACCATGGATCTGTTGTGGAATATTTATTTTTTATAAAAAAATCATATTAAAAAACGACTTACAAATAAATCACACTCCTTTTACTGATCACACTTGGCGGAGTTTATTTTTTAATAAAAAAAAGTATTATCACTTGAAATAGCTTGACCCGGGCACTGATTAAGAGCTACTAACACGAATTCTGTAATATGGCTGTTTAAATATATCACGCGTTATCTGTACATGTTGTGGCAATGTATACAACAGTGTACAAATTTTGCAAACATTGCAATTTGGTGGGTTTTGCCGCGGTTAGATTAGGAATACTGTTTAATCGCGCTTTCTTGCGCAAGTACATAAAACCACAGATAATATAATATAGTTATATACAGATGCACAATCAGGAATAAAAAACAGTTACACTCGTAACTTCCGAAAGCAGGCAGGCAACTTTTATTTCCTAGCGTTGTTACACGTTTGCGACAGTGCTTTGGCCATCTTTTCTAATTTTACTAATATAAACTAACTTATCGATTAAAAATTTAAAAAACCCCCGTCACAAAAAACACCTCCAAAAAGTTGAAAATAAATGAATAAATTTTAATTCAACGGTTGCCATGTCGGGGGACCTTACGATACAAAGGAGTACTTAACCAGTGAAGGTCCCCCGACATGGCAACCGTTGAATTAAAATTTATTCATTTATTTTCAACTTTTTGGAGGTGTTTTTTGTGACGGGGTTTTTTTAAATTTTTAATTTAATTTTTATTTTATACTTTTTAAACACACATGACTTATAACACCCCGTCGTTTTTGCGTCGGGGGTTAAAAATAAAAAATACACAACATATTATTGAATATGAATGAATCAAACCATAAATATTCTAATCTATATTGATTCTACAGTAATTTCAATGGTTATAGACAACTTGGACGGTCTCGCTAGATGGCATAACATAACATAAACTCACGCCTATATTCCCCGAAGGGGTAGGCAGAGGTGCTAGCACCCACATTTCGCCAGTTTATGTTTAGGTCCCAACGTAATAGGTGGCGAGCCTATTGCCATTAACCGGGCACTTATAAACCTGCGATAAATACACACATAACTTCGAAAAGCATCGTAAAGTCATTGGTGTGTGCCATGGTAAACCTGGGATCGAACCCGAGACCTCGTCTCAGCAGTCCATTACCCATACCACTAGACTAGACGCTAGATGGCGGTTTCCTAAATTATCACTTTAGTTATGAAATCTTTATTTATTATTATTACTAACGAGTTTTATATGCTTTAATGTTTACATTATCATGTTTTAAGGTCTAAAAATAATTTACGTGATTCTAAATGGGGAAGTAAGTGGTTTAACTTTTTTATTTCTTAAAATGAGACTACTAGTGACATCTATTAGTTTTTGAGATATACTAAAGATTGCGTTTCGTTTCGTACCCCTTGATAATACAGTACTATTTTAATATTCTGTGATACTACTCCCATAGAATAAATAATAGTACTACGTATTGTATAGTTAATACCACAGAAATATATTATGATAGTACGGCCATAACCAGGGTTCACCTACATGTCATGCTTGGTGACTTTTACTGTAAATAAATAATCACGACTAATCATGAAAGATATAAAATGCCTCTATTTTACAGATTTATCTATATGTGTTTTTCCATTTTGATTCTAGAGTTGGGAGTAGCACAAAATTGTATATTCACGGTATTTATAACAATTATAAATACAAGCTAGTCTTAAAACTACTTTGTAAGCGTTGGAGATGCCGGTGCCCACGGAGCCGGTGGAGGTGGTTATGTCGGACTAGAACCGACAAAAACGCACGCCGTCTTGGGTCTTTGGATGCCGGAGGTGAGATTGGCGGAAGCATATCTCTCGCACCCCGGCAGACTCAGGACCATCTCTGACGAGAAGGCCCCCTTCAGTTTTGGGGACCATAGCGTCCCCATCTAGCCCTGGGTACAGGGAGGCACACTTTGCGCCGCCGCCGTTGCGGCCTGCTGAGTGAGGGTTCGAAAGTTCATGTCTCATAGGACAGGATTTTTTCTAAAAAGTTGCCACGCATTTCCCGTCCCATGGCCGTTGTATCCTAATAATATTTATATGCTTAATACTAGACTATGGCCAACTATAGATGGCGCAAAAAGTTGGCGCCAAATTTATAAAATCAACACGTTGCAACACTGAATATACACCGAAATAACGTAGTCAATATTAGAATCTTTTTCCTATAGACATGCATAAAAACTAGCCTATTATGGTAGGCTGCTCATCGTCCTTACAGAAGCAGGCCCATGACGGCAGAGCGTGACGGACGGACGAGCGGGATGATACCCAAAAACCCCCATAGACGCGGGATAGCACCCGAACCACCCCCTAGACGAGGCCGCATTGTAGCCGTGGGTCTGTTGCGAGCGCTGGGACATCCTTCCGAGGGCTTACCCGGGGCTCCTAACCATAGGCTGCTGGGCGATACCGTGGGGGTTTTTAGTCGGTCGGAGTCCGGCATAACATCCATGAGGGATTTTCCCCCACGGTAAAAAAAAGCCTATTATGGTACATGGCCAGAATCTAGTCAGTGTAGCAACTTATTGGTTTTTTAAATTTGGCGCCAACTTTTTGCGCCATTTTGTAAAATGGAGTCTATGTAAAATGGCTGATTAAACGAATTAACTGCGACATTTACCACATTGTTAATAAGTCATTGATTAGAAATCAATTGGATTTTCTCGTGGGTTTTCCTAATATTGATAGCGTGTTTGATCATTTTATGCACAGCACTATCAATAATAGTACTTTGTATAATTGGTTTTGTGATTTTATGGCATATTATATCTACTCTATTAATTACTACTTAAAAACTTGCGGAAGCCTAGTGGTATGGGTAATGGACTGCTGAGACGAGGTCTCGGGTTCGATCCCAGGTTTACCATGGCACACACCAATGACTTTTCGATGCTTTTCGAAGTTATGTGTGTATTTATCGCAGGTTTATAAGTGCCCGGTTTATGGCAATAGGCTCGTTGCCTATTACATTGGGACCTAAACATAAACTGGCGAAATGTGGGTGCTAGCACCTCTTCCTACCCCTTCGGGGAATACAGGCGTGACTTTATGTTATGTTATGTATGTTATTAATTACTAGCTGACCCGTCCCGGCTTGGCCCGGGAAGAAACCGTATTAAATATTTGATAGTGAGTAACCTAAATGACGAACTTACCATACAAACGTCGATTCCCGCTCAGTGCAAATATTTGTATGCATGAATATGGCTATTTGCATTGGTCTGGGTGTTTCTATGTATATTATGTATGTATTTACAAAAAAAAAATGAATATAAGTATGTATATCCGCATTCTAGATTCCATAACACAGGCTAGTTAAGCTATGCTTACCATGGGTCTAGATAGCGTTGTGTAGAATGTTGGGAAATATTTATTATTATTATTATCACCTATTTTACTATAGCAGTTAAATTTTGAAAAACGCTGATACACGTGTTCATTTATTTCTTAAAAGACACAGGTTTATGAAATTTAGCGCATTTAGCTCTGAAAGACAGACTTTCATACAAACTTCTATCCCTTATTTACCCCTTTAGTAGCAGAATTTCCAAAAATCCTTTCTTAGTGGATGCTTACATCATAAAATGCATCTACTGTCAAAATTTCTAGTTTGTAGATTCAGCGGTTTAGGCTCTGCGTTGATGAATCAGTCAGTCAGTCGGGACAAGTAATTTTATATACAGTATATATTTAATTAATTAAATAAAATTACAACATAACTAATTTGAATCATTACAATTCCATTCAGTTAAGTAATACTTAAGTAGATAAACAAACTTGATGTCTTTTTATTATGTTTAAATAAAAATTCAGTTTATTAATATTATTCTGATTAGAAACTTATTACCCGACTACGGCGAAGCCAAAAGGAGGGTTATGATTTTGACAGGCTATGTATGTATGTATGTATGTATGTATGTATGTATGTATGTATGTATGTAGGTATGTATGTATGTTCATTTGTTCCCTCATAGCTCCTCAACTACTTATTAGAATTGGACAAATGAGGTATCGTTTGCACATTTTCAAATGTTAGTTCAATATAATAACATTACAGTCAACGTTCGATCTTGAAAAGTGTGTAACGAGAATACCATTGTAGACATTTGGGAGATTAGATCGGGATTAGATTTTGAACAGATTTTTGTTACGAAAATTACCTTTCAACTAATAACAATAAAAATCCTCTCAAAATCGACTAAGTCACTTTACTTAGCAAACAAATAGAATATCAGACCGAATGATTGACAAAATTTCCAAAAAAGCTATTTTTTATAGTATCTTGTATCCGTAGTGATTTATAGGTATTATAAATCTGAAAGTAACTCTGTCTATCCGTCTGTCGGCTTTACACTTCCAGTTAAAAAGCTATTATTTTAACGTTATAAACAGACACTCCAATTTTATTTATTTTTATAGGTATTATAACTAAGCAAAATGTAAAATAATTATAAACATGTTCTATCAGGTAGGCCCTGCGCTTCGGCCGGGCTCGGTCGGCGAAAGATGTCGTGCGGTGTTCCGCAGGGATCGGTCCTGGGACCACTACTGTGGAACATCGGTTACGCCTGGGTGCTTCGCGGTGAGCTCGCGGACGGTGCCGCCGTCACGTGTTAAGCGGACGACACGCTGGTGACGGCGTGCGGGGCTACATACCGCGAAGTGGCCCTGAAGGCCACGACCGCGGTTGCCCAAGTCGTGGAGCGGAATCGGCGGCTGGGTCTCGAAGTGGCTCTGCATAAAACCGAGGCCATGTTCTTTCATGGGCTTCGGAGCATGCCACCGGAGGATTCCAGCCTCATAGTGGGAGACATTTGCTGCCCAACATGAGGGGGCCGGATGACTCCTGCAGGAGACTCTATGCGAGAGTGGGCCCGGGTTCATGGCCCTATAGGTGCCCGATATGGGCGGAGACCCTGGCAGTCTACAATGCGCGTCTCCTGCGTGGGCCGCAGCGTGCAATGGCCAGCAGGGCCATTAGGGGGTACCGCACAATATCCTTGGAGGCGGCGAGTCTCCTTGCCGGATCCCTACCGTGGAACCTGGATGCGAGAGCCATGAGCGCTGGCCTGGGGGTGACCGGTGGAGCCGCCTGTCACCCTAGCAGAAGCAGGCCGCAGCAGCGGCGCAAAGTGCGCCTCCCCGTACCCGGGGCTAGATGGGGACACTAAGGTCCCCACAACCCGAAGGGGGCCATCTCGAAAGAGATGGTCCTGGGTTTCCCGGGGTGCGAGAGATATGCTTTCGGAATCTCACCTCCAGCAACCAAGGACCCAAGACGGCGTGCGTTTTGGTCCGATATAACCGCCTCCAGCGTATTTTTCGCACAGTAAAAAAAGGCCCTGCGCTTGTCTGCCACTGTGATATAAAAAATATAAACTTATCTCCACAATACATAAAAACACAAAAAACTTCCACATTTTTACTAGACGAAATCTTAAATGTATAAAAAATTCACTGCACTATTACTTTTTATCACTAGTTTTCTCCTATTTTAGTCTTATCAATATTTAAGCTTATTTTTCATTAGCTTAAAATGTACTTTGTCTTATCCGACCAATGATATTTTATACAAGATATGTTACGTTCATAGTAACTGACTCCTCAAATCTAATCCAACAGTCTGTCAGTACACAATAGTTGACAATTAGCGGTAAAGTAGTACGAAAGATGGGATAAGCACGTGAGTGAAAAAGATGGCTATAATTCGGAATGATTCGGACGATTGTACTTAGGATCGCTTCGAAGCAAAGATTATGATTTTGTTGAACAGAAGGGGTATTTCGTTGGTAGGCAAGAAATTAAATTCGTGAAAAATACGTCATTATTTATTTCGGAAAATGATAATAATTCAAAAAGATAATTAGGAAACTTCTCGAAAATAAAACCATAGTGCCGTACTGACGTTATAATCAAAAATTAACTCCTTCAAATAAATTTTATTTATGTCTTTTCTGCCTCTTAGAAAGTTTTTTATTTTGGGATTATTTTTATGAGCAGAATGAAGCCGAACAGTGGTATATTTGTCAGTTATTTGTATTCTTCCTGAGCAATGTTCCTTTTTTCGAAGTATATCTCTCAGTGGCTTCAAAATTATTGCTACAAATTCTGCTGCTTTTTGAAGGTGTCCAGTCAAACTCATTTCGTTGTTCTTTAACAATTGCAATCCACTCCTGAAGTCGAACTTCATTAGTCGGAAACCTTGAAAAAAAATTTAGGTTATTACAATTATTTAAAGGACAACAAATAAATAAAACAAAAATTATGTTACTCAATTTTAAATAACAAATAAAACTGAACAGCAGGTCGAAATTATTACTTTAGTAGGCAGTAAACTGAAAATTATCGTATGTCGCATCTGTACTGATAATCTATGCAAACAGTGTTGTTGTGTCCTTGTCGTACTCATATCAAAAAGTATTTCTGTCCTTTTTCGTTGCCGCCATTATTTTAAAAATATTATTAAACGAATTTTAATGAAGTACACTAAAAAATCGGTAATATTGTATGTACTTACATGTGATAGAAGGTCCTTCGTATTTTATTGATTTTAGTGTCGTAATTTGTACATTTTTAAAAATACACGGTGGCATTTTTATTGAATTTTTTTTATGCGCTTACATACGTGACAACTCGGCGTTTGCCAGACATATACTAAATGCGATACGTCCCAATTAGGACGTTTTCGCGTCTTCACCAGGCGCAGTCTAATAACATATCTGCCCCTTTTTTGTATGTAATATCATTGTATCCGACAATATTTAATCACCAAAAGAAAAAGACGATATTCCTACGACGTTTCATTCATATGACATCGTTGTCATAACCATAACAAATGGCATGTTTTATGCATCATTGGCCGTCTCCCCCTCACCTTATTTTGCACGTTTATATCGAAATCTAAGATAAATTAATATAAAAAAGTAAACAGTTACTTTAACCAATGCGGGTGTATAAATGCGCAAAAAGTTGGTTTTATATTAAATTTTTGGTTTCGGTCCATTTTTCTGACTGTACTTTAATATTCACGCGAGTTGACGACAGCAAAATAAAATAAAATGCAAAAATGCCAATCCGCGGTATCCCGCAAGTTTATTGCCCGCGAGTTGATGAATGACCCAAATGAAAGAGTGTGCTTAAGGGTCCGTACCACTCCAGCTCGAATTCAAATTTTACCCCCGCGCGCTTCATCAACGCACACGCGCCGGCACTGCTCGCGCGCAGATGCTGCTATCTCACTCCCGCGATGACCCCGTGTTCACGTTCAGAGTTCACGCGTGTATCAATCGACAGGGTAAAGTAGCTAGTAATTAGACATCAAGAAAGTTATGGCAATAAACAAACTTTTGAGAAAAGTGTGCATATTGTAATGATAATTTACATAAAACTTATAATATATTTATACTTATCCTATTAATATTATAAATGCGAAAGTTTGTGAGTATGTATCGCTGTATGTATGGATGTTTGTTACTCTTTCACGCAAAAACTACTAAATGGATCTGGCTGAAATTTGATACAGGGGTAGATTAGAACCTGGAATAACACATAGGTTGCTTTTTATTCCGGGTTAAGGTTCCCATGGGTTGCGGGAACGGGAACAAACCTCCACGCGGGCGAAGCTACGGGCAGCAGCTAGTATAATATAATAATAGCAGCCCTTTCAATGTCTCACTGCTGGGCACTGCTCTCTCACCTGAAGGTACAATAAAATACTCCACCACGCGAACCCAATGCATATTGGTAGAGGTGCTGGGTAGGAAAACCTCCGCGTGGTGCACCCTGGTAACGTGGGCGACGGCGTGGGCTTCACGCAAGGCGCACGTCGTCGCCCATGGCCAATAGTCCACCAAGGAGGGGGGGCCTTTATGGTCGGTTTCGAGTTCTCCGCACGCGCTCTGCTAAGCCTAGCGGAGAACTCTAAGGGCGACGAGTACTTTGCCACTGTACGATCAGTGGTGAAATAGAAGGTCCCATGGGGACCAATTCCGGACCATCGATCGGCCGAGCCGTACCGCCGTCTGGCAACAGAAGGGCATGGTAGCTCTTAGGAGTTGCGAGGAAGAAAACCTCTATAAAAAATCACCCCGAACCCCACGCCTGGCAATGGGATGCATCACTGGGGGGAACTCAGTGCCTAGGGCGTCATTCACTCACTCCCACCTTTCCCATCCTCAAATACACTCCCAACCTCTCTACTTCCACCTCAATGTCGGTGGACATTAACCGTAAAACAAAATATGGCATTTTTTTTTATCGTGCGATAAATCTCCACGGATACCACCCCCACAGAGCCAGTGGAGGTGGTTATGTCGGACTCGAACCGACTAAAACGCACGCCATCTTGGATCCTTGGTTGCCGGAGGCGAGATTGCCAAAAGCATATCTCTCGCACCCCGACAGACCCAGGACCATCTCTTTCGAGATGGCCCCCTTCGGATTGTGGGGACCAAAATGTACCCATCTAGCCCCGGTTACGGGGAGGCGCACTTTGCGCCGCCGCCGCCGCGGCCTGCTTCTGCTAGGGTGACAGGCGGCTCCACCGGTCACCCCCAGGCCAGCGCTCATGGAGGACGGAGGTCGTTCTGCGACCTCCGACGTCCGGTTCGCCTTCGCTCTGCACGGGCTTCCCGGGCCCGGAGTCTGGTCCGGACCCGACCGGCCGCCTCCTTCTCGAGCATTACTTGCTCGCAGAAGGAGGCGGCCGCACCCCAAGCGTTTGCGCATCGTACCATCGCTGTGAGCAATGTGACGAGTGTGAGGACTCCCACCCCTAGCGTGTCTCACGCCGGGCACTCGGTCAGCGTGTGCAGCTCTGTGTCCTCGCTCGCTTCACAGTGATGGCACTCGGACGTTGGCTCCTTCCGGATCCGACACAGGTAACTCCCGAAACACCCGTGTCCGGTAATCACCTGCGTCAGCCGGTACGAGAGGCTGCCGTGTGGCCTCTCTAGCCATTCCTCCATGATAGGTCTTACCGCCGCTATTACGGCGTGCCCTGCGCTTGGTCGCCCAAGTCGTAGCTCCCATTCCGCTACCATGTCCCTGTGGAGCTGAGACCTCACGGCCCGAATTTCTTCGGGCTCGGGTTCCCGTCCCTGCTCCCGCGCCTCCTTACGATACCGATATAGCATCGAAAGGGCTCTCGCATCCAGGTTCCACGGTAGGGATCCGGCAAGGAGACTCACCGCCTCGAAGGATATCGTGCGGTACCCCCTAATGGCCCTGCTGGCCATTGCATGCTGCGGTCCATGCAGCAGACGCGCATTGTGGACCGTCAGGGTGTCCGCCCGTCTATTGGACACCCATATAGGGCCATGGACCGCACGACTCCCGCGTAGAGTCTCCTGCAGGAGTCATCCGGCCCCCTCATGTTGGGCAGCAGCCGCCCCAAAGCGGCAGCTGTGTCCTTCAATTTGGGGGCCAGTCTTCGGAGATGCTCCCCGAAGTTCCACCGGCTGTCGATCACGAGCCCCAGATATTTCATCTGGGCCTTGATGCCGATAGAAATGTCTCCCACTATGAGGCTGGAATCCTCCGGTGGCACGCGCCGAGGCCCATGAAAGAACATGGCCTCGGTTTTATGCAGAGCCACCTCGAGACCCAGCCGCCGAATCCGCTCCACGACTCGGGCAACCGCGGTCGTGGCCTTCAGGGTAGCTTCGCGGTATGTAGCCCCGCACGCCGTCACCAGCGTGTCGTCCGCATAACACGTGACGGCGGCACCGTCCGCGAGCTCACCGCGAAGCACCCAGTATTACCGATGTTCCACAGTAGCGGTCCCAGGACCGATCCCTGCGGAACACCGCATGACATCTCTCGCCGACCGAGCCCGGTCGCACTTGGGTAGACGACTGAACAAAATATGGCTATGGAAACGATAACGGATAAATCTACCCATGAGGGTACCCGGACTCCGTCTGGGGAATCCCTAGCTGTGACTGGTGATCGAATGGACACCCATTCGGTGACTAGCCATGGCGACCTTCCTAGTAAGGCTACGCTAGACGGCTAGGCGCGAGTAGAGGTCGAAAGCCGACCTCTACACAGCGAAAGAGAGAGTAGCAGAGCCGCCAGCGATTGTGTCCCCGCTACCAAAGGAGGACACGGAGGTGCCGGCGGTGCAGAACATCCTGGCGGCTCTTTCCCGCATTTCTGGCGCCGTAAAAGGCCAGAAAATTACGGGAAAGAAGAGGGTCGTGGCGAACGCGATAAAAGGTGCCGCCAAAGCGCTGGGGGAGCTCCTGGAAAGGAGGGTCTCCAGGGAGGAGGTGAAACTCCGGGCTCGGGTTGCGAGCCTGGAGACGGAGATTGCTGACTCCCACAAGCAGCAACGGCTGATGCGGGAGGAGATCGGTCAGCTGACGCAGCTGGTCCAGGGGGCCGGGGAGGCTCGGGGTGTGAACACCCCCGCTCCCCGTGCTCCATCTAAGGTGACACCAACGGTGGTCCAGCTGCTGGAGGTCATCGAGCGACGCCTCGGCGTCCTCGAGGACCGGGCATACCGCCCACCGCTGGCGGCACCCGTCGTCGCGTCATGAGCGACGACGGCTGCACCCTGTGGTGCTCCTGGTCCCAAGCCAAGGCCTTCGCCCCTAAGAAGACGGCACCTAGGGGAGGTGGTGGAGAACGACGTGCCCATAGTTACGGAGGGTGAGGAACATCGGCTACGATTGGGTGATGCGTGGTCCGTTGCTCAGAGGGGTCAGCATAACGTGTTCCGCCGATGACACCCTCGTTTTTTATTATCGTGCGATAAATCCCCACGGAGCCGGTGGAGGTGGTTATGTCGAACTCGAACCGACTAAAACGCACGCCGTCCCAAGTCCTTGGTTGCCGGAGGTGAGATTGCCAAAAGCATATCTCTCACACCCCGGCAGACCCAGGACCATCCCTTTCGAGATGGCCCCCTTCGGGTTGGGGGGACCACAGTGTCCCCATCTAGCCCCGGTTACGGGGAGGCGCACTTTGCGCCGCCGCCGCGGCCTGCTTCTGCTAGGGTGACAGGCGGCTCCACCGGTCACCCTCAGGTCAGCGCTCATAGAGGACGGAGGTCGTTCTGCGACCTCCGACGTCCGGTTCGCATTACACCATCATTACGGCGCGGGGAGCAGCGCACCGAGACGCAGCACTAAAGGCCACGGCAGGGGTTGCTCAAGTCGTGGGTCAGACACGGCGGCTGCACATGCGGGATCCAGCCTACAGGTAAGGGGCGTCAGCAGCGGCATCGAGCCCACGATGAAGTATCTGGGGCTCGATGGCCGGTGGAACTTCGGACATCACTTCCGAAGTTTGGTCCCAAAACTGAGGGGGGCATCAGCCGCACTCACGCGGCTGATGCCCAACATCAGGGGACCCAACGCTCCCTGCAGGAGACTGTACCTGGGGATCGTGCGAAGTATGGCCATATACGGGGCCCCCGTATGGGCAGCAAATCTGACGGCCAGTAATGTGGCTAGATAGCTGAGCCTACAGAGGGCGATGACTCTACAATAGAAACAGATGAATGGAAATTCATAATTATTACGTACTGTCTATAATAAATATAGGAATATGTATGGTAGTAGTACCTAACTACTGCTATATTTATATTATGATCATTCGGGTTGGTAGGTACTCATGTATTTACAGAAATATTCCGTTTATTCCGAACCTGACCCGAAAACTAGACCCGGTCGCGGGTTAGGTAGAAACTTTAAAAATTTGTCCCGAACGTAACCCTCTTCCTAACCTGACCCGACGGTCTCGTTCCTATCATAACCCGATCTGGCACTTCGCCGGCCGCTGCCTGCTGCGGCACGCTCGCTACGCTCGTTCGGCTCATGCGTTGGGGTCACAGTTCTAACCTAACCTACAGAAGTTAGAGTTACCGCACTTCGACTTTCGGCTCTGAGTCGCCCAACCGCGTCGTCCGTCGCGTCGTCACAGTGAGCGACCTGTAGTAGGCAGGACCTGCCTGAAAGACTTGGGCTGCTACTGCAAGATTATTTTTGTCGATACACAGGCAGGTATGCCTATGTCAATCCAAAATTTTGAAATAGGTACCTAGGTATTTTACTGACCTATTTATTACTTTCTACTAATATAGTACCTATTGCAAATTGTTATGTACAGTATAAGCTACTTAGGTAGGTAGATTAGATACTTACTATAATCCATACTAATATTATAAATGCGAAAGTAACTCTGTCTGTCTGTCTGTATGTTACGCTTTCACGAACTGAGCCGATTTTGATGAAATTTGGTATAGGGGTAGATTAGACAATGAGAAAGGACATAGGCTATGTTTGGTCGCGATAACCGACATCCACGCGGGCGGAGCCGCGGGCAAAAGCTAGTAATAAATAAATAAATATTCCACAACATTCTACACAGCGCTATCTAGACCCATGGTAAGCTTAATTAGGTAGCTTGTGTTATGGAATCTAGAATGCGGATAAACATACGTATATACTTTTTTTTGTAAATATATACATATTATACGTAGAAACACCCAGTTCAATGCAAATAGCCATATTCATGCATACAAATATTTGCACTGAGCGGGAATCGAACCCGCGCCTCTTGCGTGGCAGTCGCGTGCACTACCACCACGCCACAGAGGCTGTCTACATAAGACATCATTCATATGTTTTAATGTTTTTTTACGCCAACATACAATTTTCCTCTTTCGGTTTACTTTATTAACCCATTTCGCCTGTCAAAAGGTAGGTACTTGAATACTTTCGTATCGTCTATCGTAATCGTCTGCGCAGAGCGCGTGCGACACAAGCTCCCCGTATGATAGCCGAAGCAACACTGAGGAGGAGGCCGGGCGGCAGGGCGGTTCTAAGTTTAATGGTATCGCTTGAGTAAAAATTTAGATATTTGCTAGTTACGCAGAAACCAATGTATATTTGTAAAATTTGAAACACATAATGTCTCTTAACCACTAAACTGCACTTGTTGTGTAAGTTTAGTGATCCTATTTTGCGTAATTAATCCATAATATCGTTTTATTTGTACGGTTTAGAGGTAACTTTGCAATGGTTTTCTATCAAGAAAATTATACGGAATCGTGTTTTTGCCACACATAAACATTAGTATTTATCCTCAACTTTACCACACATGAATTAAAAAGTCCATGCTTTAGAACTTTTGATATTATACACGTTTATGCTATGTCATTTGAGGTAGTACGGACTCTTAATGAGCACATTTCAAATATGTATAAATTATTAGTTTTACCTTGCCCCAAATTAATTTAAATAAAAAATAAAGTTTAAAACTAAAACCCGACTACCGAAAAATCACGTTCTAAAAAGTGGCAAACAAGAAAATATCAAGGATAGCCGTGGTCGTATGCCACTTACTATAACAAAACAATAGGTATATTCTCGGTAAAAGTGGCATACGACCACGGCTATCCTTGATATTTTCTTGTTTGCCACTTTTTAGAACGTGATTTTTCGGTAGTTGGATTTTAGTTTTAAACTTTTTTGAAGACTAAAACATACTTAGATACTTTTGTAAATACATACATATTATACATAGACACCCAGCCCAATGCAAATAGCCATATTAATGTTTACGAATATTTGCACTGAGCGGGGATCGAACCCGCGCCTCCTGCGTGGCAGTCGCATTCACTACCGCCACGCCATATCTATCTTGTAGATAAGTAACATCTGTGTATATACATCCTAAGTACCGAAAATTGTGTGCCCTTGACGGCATGAGGATAACATAACGTATGCGTTGGTATTTGCTTAACGAGAATTCTTAGAACGCAATGCGTCCATTGTTGAAGATACCAGAAGGAGCATATTATGTATATCTATTTACTACCGGACCCGGCGGGCTTCGTACCGCCAATTTTTACTGCCCGCGTGGCGTCTAATTCCGTTCCCGCTGCACCCTCTACTATATTAAGCATCCATACTAATATTACAAATGTGAAAGTAACTGTCTGTCTGTCTGTCTGTATGTTACGCTTTCACGCCTAAACTACTGATCCGATTTTGATTAAATTTGGTATAGGGGTAGATTAGACCATGAGAAAGGACATAGGATATGTTTGGTCACGATAACCGACATCCACGTAGGCGGAGCCGCGGGCAAAAGCTAGTGTATTATACATATAAACCTTCTTCTTGAATTACTCTATCTATTAGGTCCTTACATATGAAATTGGCATTTTTCATACTGGCCACTTTAATCACGATTTTCTCCTCTTTGGTAAGGAATTCCAAATTCAAATTTGTACAGCTATTTACTCATGTATTTGTGTTTCGATGACCGTCATTAATTTGTTTTTTCTTCTGTTTTTTTCTGATTGCGTCACTCATTTTACAAAATGGAAAACTTAAAATATCGCATTATTTACGAATACGAGTTCCGCCGTGGCACTAGTGCTGCGGAAACGACTCGAAGGGTGAATGATGTTTATGGTGGTCATGTTGCAAAAGAAAACACAGTTCGTTTTTGGTTCCAACGTTTTCGTTCTGGAAATTTCGACCTGCAGAACAAGCCCCGTGGACGGCCTGAGACCCAAGTTGATAATGAAGGCTATTGTGGAAACGGATCCATCGCAAACCACGTCCGAGTTAACTGCAGGCTGCGGTGTTAGTGATAAAACTGTTTTAATTCACTTGAAGCAAATTGGGAAGATTAAAAAGCTTGAAAGGTGGGTACCTCACGAATTGACTGAATCAAACCGGCAAACGCGCGTCGACTGCTGCGTTACATTACAGAACCGGCACAATAATGAAGGTATTTTAAACCGAATCATTACCTGTGATGAAAAATGGATTCTTTACGATAATCGGAAGCGATCAGCGCAATGGTTGGATCCTGGCCAGCCAGCCAAATCTTGCCCCAAGCGAAAATTAACCCCAAAAAAGTTACTTGTGAGCGTTTGGTGGACTAGTGCCGGTATTGTTCATTACAGTTTTCTCAAATCTGGCCAGACTATTACGGCTGATGTCTAATGTCAGCAATTGCAAACAATGATGGAAAAGCTAGCGGCTAAACAACCTAGGCTGGTCAATCGCGCCACGCCACTGCTGCTTCACGACAACGCTAGACCACACACCGCACAACAGACGGCTACCAAATTAGAAGAGCTTCAATTGGAATGTCTAAGACATCCTCCGTACTCCCCGGACCTTGCTCCAACAGATTACCATTTTTTTCGAAATTTGGACAACTTCTTGCAAGGGAAAAAATTCAACTCTGATGGGGCAGTCCAAATCGCCTTCACAGATTTTATTGATTCCCGTCCGACTGGTTTTTTTAGTAAAGAGATCAATGAACTACCTATGAGATGGCAAAAGTGCATAGAAAACAATGGTTCATACTTTGATTAATTAAATATATTATATTTAAAAATATTCGACTTTTTGTTCCTCCCATACCAAACGCCAATTTCATATGTAAGGACCTAATATTAAAAGAAACCGCAACAAAATCTGTAGCGTAGTTTTGAAGATATAAGCATACATAGGGACATAGTGACGCGGAAAACGACTTTGCTATATACCATGGAGTTTTTTTTTGTCTAGGACACGTCAATTTGACTTCACCTCGCCTGATGTTAAGCTAAAGGCAAAGTCTCGGAAAGAGGGTCACCATCGTAAACATGTACCATGTTAACAGTGGTGGCACTCAGCTTGACGGCCTCATCAGATGCCTTTTCACGCCCCGCTTAATGGACCCGGGACTGTAGGAAGAAGGAAACACGTGAGCTGGCAGGGAGTTCCGATCTCCTTTCTTACATAGGACAACACGTGCGGGGCGTCTTTACTCAAACGTATTCGTTTGAGTAAAGAGCTTACTGAAGCTCTTGGCTAAAACGGCGTTGATTGGATCTTACCAAATTTGGATAGGTAGAGGGGGGAACACGACTGACGGTGGAGGTGAGCGCTGATGCGTCACAAGGTGGCCACCCTAAACCTACACCTGGGTCGCAAGTCCCAGGCGCCGTCACAGTGTTCCTCTCTGTACCACGCCATGGACCATGGAATCGGATATCTTCTCCTTGTTATCCCTAGAATAGGGGACTCCGTACCACGCGGACGATGTCACGGTCAATAGATAGTATTTCTACGGTTTCCGTGCTCAACCAAGGAAACTCTACCCATTCAATAGATATCAAACAGATGTTTGACCTTACTTGACACTACCAAAATTCATTGACCTTGTGATATTTTTATACTTTTTCTTTGTCTGAATCATTTTGCATGATAATTGTGTGATTGCATAACAATGTTCTTTTCACACCACGAGGCAGACATATACAGTTAATTACTTGTATACCAACATAAATCTATATCTATCCATACTAATATTATAAATGCGAAAGTAACTCTGTCTGTCTATCTGTCAACAGACATAGTGATCCCGAGACTACGATCCACAGCAACCTATACGGTTTACGGTTCTACTCAACCGATTGCAATCAAACAAACGTAAGATTTTAAGTCTGATCAAAATCTGTTCAGTAGTTTTTGCGTCCATCGCGAACAAACATTTCCAATTTACAATTATATAATAGTACTAGCTTTTGCCCGCGGCTCCGCCCCCGTGGATGTCGGTTATCGCGACCAAACATGTCATGCCTATGTCCTTTCTCAAGGTTTAATCTACCCCTATACCAAATTTCATCAAAATCGGTTCAGTGGTTAAGGCGTGAAAGCGTAACATACAGACAGACATACAGACAGACAGACAGACAGACAGACAGACAGACAGACCGACAGACAGAGTTACTTTCGCATTTATAATATTAGTATGGATGTCTTATTCTGATGTATAAGCATTAAGCTATATTATTGTAAAGTTTCATAAAAATACCAGTCAGTAGTTTTTACGTGAAAGATTAACAAACATCCATCCATACTCACAAACTGTCGAATTTATAATATTACTAGCTTTTGCCCGCGGCTCCGCCCGCGTGGATGTCGGTTATACCGTACCAAACATAGCCTATGTCCGTTCTCAAGGTTCTAATCTACCCCTATACCAAATTTTATGAAAATTGGTTCAGTGGTTTAGGCGTGAAAGCGTAACATACAAACAGACAGACAGACAGAGTTACTTTCGCATTTATAATATTAGTATGGATCAAAGAAGAATCAATCAAAGAATCAATTTCATTTATTCAGTTTAGGCACATAAAGAGCACATATGAACGTCAGAATTTTACAAGTAGGTAATGTCAATCACAGAAAAAATAAATTAAATAAATCATTAGAAAATGATTCTTTCGCTGGTTCGGTAGGTGGTTCTACTGAGAAGAGACCAGCAAGAAACTCAGTGAACTCGATTATCCTTTTTTTTTTTTATTTTAAATATGGTTTTATTTATAGCAATTTTTATAGTATAGATAGTAGGATTACAAAAAAATCTGCGCGTGCCCAGGTTTTGGTCCAAAATATGTGAATCGAGCTATACATCAAACAATTAGCCTCTCGCACTCGCAGCCCATATAGGACTGCTGCGATTGGACATAGGTCTCTCCCAATGTTGGGAGGCCTTAGCGTACTGTTCCCACGCTGGGCAGACGGGTCGGTACAGGAGTTATATCAAACAAACCTGAACCTCCTGTCTGTAAGGGCTAATATGATCGCCCGCAGATTCGCTTGTTGTTCGGACTTCGGAAAGCGTCAAATTAACGCTTTTCCGAGCATACTGTACATCGCTTTATACTGGCTGTCTGTGGGTCTCATACACGCAGAAACAGTTTAACGCCCTTCGCATCCAGTACAACAGTGCACTTAGGGTGCTGTTGGGCCTGCCCCGACACTGCAGCGCTCCGGGGATGTTCACCGAGTTGGGTGTTTTTTTACATGCGATAAATCCCCACCCCCACGGAGCCGGTGGAGGTGGTTATGTCGGACTCGAACCGACTAAAACGCACGCCGTCTTGGGTCCTTGGTTGCCGGAGGTGAGATTGCCAAAAGCATATCTCTCGCACCCCGGCAGACCCAGGACCATCTCTTTCGAGATGGCCCCCTTCGGGTTGTGGGAACCACAGGGTCCCCATCTAGCCTCGGTTACGGGGAGGCGCACTTTGCGCCGCCGCCGCGGCCTGCTTCTGCTAGGGTGACAGGCGGCTCCACCGGTCACCCCCAGGCCAGCGCTCATGGAGGACGGAGGTCGTTCTGCGACCTCCGACGTCCGGTTCGCCTGTGCTCTGCGCGGGCTTCCCGGGCCCGGAGTCTAGTCCGAACCCGACCGGCCGCCTCCTTCTCGAGCATTACTTGCTCGCAGAAGAAGGTGGCCGCACCCCAAGCGTTCGCGCATCGTACCATCGCTGTGAGCAACGTGGCGAGTGTGAGGACTCCCACCCCCAGGGCCGCCACTAGGACCCGCCGTGGCGTGTCCCACGCCGGGACCGAGTTGGGTGTAGACTATTTTTACACAACGTTGCGCAAACGCTGCACGTCTCTTTACCGTAGGCTTCGGGGCAGCACTAACAGCATACTAAGTGTTTTTATAAATAGGTTTGACTGTCAGTACATAAACCACTTGTGTATGGTTTGCACGGACTAACGAGGCAAGTGCAGATATTCAGATTTTGTATTTTTTTTTAACTAACACTAGGTCATAAGAGCGATGTAACTAACACAATATGGGCTTGCCTGAAATAAAACCCCACTGGAACAAATAGAAACGATAATATTATGAGAAGTGATGATATATTATAACAAACGTTAGAATAAACTTATACGAATTGATGTCTTACTTTTGTGGAAATTGGAAATTCCACTTTTACCCCACTGCGCCAGCGAGAGTAATGATTTACGAATGTATGTATGTACTAGCTGGTGCCCACGACTTCGTCTGCGCAGGATTAGACTAGGATTAACGCTAGACTAAAAAATGATTAAAGAATAAAAAAAACCTGACTGCTTTGCCAATAATAAACCGAAAGAACATTAATGGGTACCGCCTACCACCTGTTATCAAACTTATTTCAATGTTTTCAGTGGCAGTCGGGTTTTTTAATCATTTGTTTTATTTTATACTTTTTAGTTATGATATAACATCCTTCATTTTGATACCCTACTCGATAAATTTGAGTCAAACATATTTTTGACACCATACGTTTTGGCGCCTAAAACAACTTGTTATGATTCACATTTTTTCACAAGTAGGTATCTTATCTAAGAATGTCTAATGCATTACTGACGTCAGTTCGTGGAACAGACTATTTTTATCCCCGACGTAAAAACGACGGGGTGTTATAAATTTGACGTGTCTGTGTGTGTGTGGGTCTGTCTGAGGCATCGTAGTACCCAAACGGATGAACCGTTTTGGATTTAGTTTTTTTGTTTGAAAGGTGTATTAGTCGGGAGTGTTCTTAACTAAGTTTGAAAAAAATCTAAATTCAAATTCAAAAGTAATTTATTCTGCATAGACCATTAAATCGGCACTTACAAAACGTCAACATAAAGTAAATATTAAATACTAACTAATACTAGTAAATGGACCACACCGGTTCGAAACGCGGCCCAGACCTGAGAAGACTCCGGCAAGAAACTCAGCGGGCATTTTTTTTGGTCTATTTACAAAAAATTTACTTACTTAGCCTAAAACTTATGGTCAAGATCATGTCTATACTCCATTTGTTTAGGTACTTAAAAAAAGGTAAACAAGAAAAATGGTGGATTTCAGAGATAGTCAACCGTCAATGACAATAGTATTTTTGCGCATGATTATGGGCAACATAAAGACTACATTTACCTTATTAAATAATTTTAAAATTTATAATATTAAACTGACACGTTCAACACATTCACTAAATTATAATAACAATCAAAGTGGTTTCAAATTCAATCACTGAATAAAATTTTTGTCTGAGTCCGAAGAACTATCACCAACACTAATTACAAAGCGATCATAGGTTTCGTCAATTATCTTATCTAGGGATGACATCTCCACTTCTTTCAGTACATGCTCTTCGCAGCTCTTTATGGTACCGAATAATAACAATAAATACAAACTACAAACTGCGAATTGACTTTGACAGTCACGCACGTATGGGCGCGATCTGGAAAAAACTGTTTTGAATATCTGTCTTTTTAGTTTCTTTATGGTAGGCACAGTGCTATAGTTTTTAAAATCATTCTAAATAATAAAGTTATTATAGTTTTTCAGCTTAGGAAATAATAATTGCAACTTAATATTAAACAAAGTAGTTAAATATAGAAAAATATAAGATAGAAATGGATTTTAAGTTCTAAAATGATTTTATTTTGGTTTCTTTTTATGTCGGAACGAAAAATGCCCCTATAGAAGAACCCTTTTTACGATTTGTTTACCTTTTTTTAAGTACCTAAACAAATGGAGTATAGATACAATGTTTTGCTTGAGTAGCATAGCTGAGCGAACAGCTCATTTCCAAGCTTGTTTATCGTTTAAATATTCTTGGATTTTATAATAGCCTTTCTGGCACAGTTTGCTCTTTACTTTATTTTTAAATTTATTAACAGGTAATCGGTCCAAGATGGCCGCCGCCACAACATGTCGGAATACATATTTTTTCATAACTACCTCAATTTGGGTATCAAATGAAAGAGTTTGACTAGTAGATCAATTTAAAAAGTATAAAATAAAAATTAAATTAAAAATTTAAAAAACCCCCGTCACAAAAAAAAAACACCTTCAAAAAGTTGAAAATAAATGTAGTTTGCCTTATAACTTTTGATATAGGTACCTATTAATATTTTGATTCAACGGTCGCCATGTCGGAGGACCTTGAATCGTTCTGATAATATACCGGAATGCTTAACCAGTAAGGGTCCCCCGACATGGCAACCGTTGAATCAAAATATTACTAGATACCTATATGAAAAGTTGAAAGGCAAACTACATTTATTTTCAACTTTTTGAAGGTGTTTTTTTTGTGAAGGGGGTTTTTAAATATTTAATTTTTAATATACATACGCTCACGCCTAATTCCCTCCGGGGTAGGCAGAG
Organism: Eilema sororculum; assembly: GCA_914829495.1. Classification (NCBI taxonomy): domain Eukaryota; kingdom Metazoa; phylum Arthropoda; class Insecta; order Lepidoptera; family Erebidae; genus Eilema; species Eilema sororculum. Next base: position 15,175,661 of record OU618559.1, on the reverse strand, counting down.
GCAACAGCCCGTTATCCATACTAATATTATACATGCGAAAGTAACTCTGTCTGTCTGTCTGTCTGTGTGTCTGTCTGTATGTTACGCTTTCACGACTAAACCACTGAACCGATTTTGATGAAATTTGGTATAAGGGTAGATTAGACCTTGAGAAAGGACATAGGCTATGTTTGGTCACGATAACCGACATCCACGCGGGCGTAGCCGCGGGCAAAAGCTAGTTTGACTATATCCTTCACATTTCAAGAGGAACTCTCAGAGGATCAATTTAATATAATGTTATCATGAATCAGAGTACAATTTGGTCCACCCCGTCTCTTCCCATGCGGTGTCGTACAAGGCGACTAAGGGATAGCGCTGTTTAACATCACACAGATGTAAACAGCCCCTTAGACTAAAAGAATACATAGATGGAACGTATACATAGAACTAGCAAGTGAAGCTGCAAAAAGGAATACTAAACTAGTGCTGTCTTATTCGCACTTACTGTGAGCACGCACGAGTGCAAGCGAGATGGGACTACTTAAGTATTTGACTGAATTTTTTACAGCATTTTTAATAACATTATACATACATTACATAAACTCACTCACACTCCTGTATTCCCCGAAGGGGTAGGCAGAGGTGCTAGCACCCACATTTCGCCAGTTTATGTTTAGGTCCCAATGTAATAGGTGGCGAGCCTATTGCCATTAACCGAGCACTTATAAACCTGCGATAAATACACACATAACTTCGAAAAGCATCAAAAAGTCATTGGTGTGTGCCATGGTAAACCTGGGATCGAACCCAAGACCTCGTCTCAGCAGTCCATTACCCATACCACTAGGCTACCGCAGATTCTGAATTTTGATTCCGGATTTTAAAGGGGTTTTTTTATAGAAAGAGTAATTCAAGAGGATGGTTTATATGTATAATACATGCTTAGGCTAGGTATTCCAGCAAAGGCCGCGCTTTTGAGTTTTTTAAAACCATCTGAATCATAGAAAAAAGCGTTTTACTTTCCGGAAAAAAGATATATATTAGTTAAGGATTCAGTCTAGTCAAATTCGCATTCAGTTACCAGATCTGATGAACTTCACTCGATAGAAAAAAATCCCAAAGTTACCCCTTTTCGTAATGTTTTTTTTTTCAATATTATGACTAAACTACTGATGTTTTCTATAAAATTTTCTTACTAAACTGCCACTACATATGTCTAGACACTTTCGCAGATTTTGACTATATTATTAAATTAACTTTTAAAGTTATGTTTATATACCTACTAAATTCGCGACATAGAAATGATCATACCTACTTAATATTAAAATATTAGAAAACATTGTACACTGTTTGTGACTGTACCAAAATTTATGTATTGCTATTCGTTGGGAATAGAATTGGTATTTCATTAAAACATTTAAGATTTGGTATCCATACTTAATATTATAAATGTGAAAGTAACTCTGTCTGTCTGTCTGTATGTTACGCTTTCACGCCTAAACCACTGAAGCGATTTTGATGAAATTTGGTATAAGGGTAGATTAGACCTTGAGAAAGGACATAGGCTATGTTTGGTCACGATAACCGACATCCACGCGGGCGTAGCCGCGGGCAAAAGCTAGTTAGGAATATACAATTTATTACGAGGTATTAGTATTAGTATTAGTTTTTGGTATTAGAATGGAATAGATCGAAATATAGTAGAGGGTGCAGCGGGAACGGGATCTGAAGCCACGCGGGCGGAAAAGAATTCGCGGTACGACGTTTGCCGGGTCAGCTATTCATTAATCTGTTATCACTGGCGTAAATACCCATTGATAGCACGATATATCGGAATTCCCGACAAAAGTCAGAGGTCAACAACGGAGGGAGAGTAATAAAAATAACACAGATAACATCGTTTTAATCTACACTGCGCCCGCGCCGCGCCAGACAAGTAAATATAACAATTTATATTTATTTGTTTAATTGTGTTGTTGTACAGGAGACGGTACTGTTTTTTACCCGGCTGCGCTAGCAAGGGTAATGTTTTTTTTATACCACTTAGGTGGTAGACAAGCACACGGCCCACCTGATGTAAGGTGGTTACCACGGCCTATGGACGTATGCAACACCAGGGGCGTTACACTCGCGCTGCCTACCCTGAAGAAACCTTCTAATGCCCCTCTTGAAGAACCACATATTGTAGTCGCTTAGGAAAACCACGGCAGGGAGTTCATTCCACAGCTTAAGCGTGCGTGGGATCAGTCAGTGTATTTAAAACATCATTTGTCAACTCAGATAATCGTGCTTCCACAGGTGGGATAGTGTCCGTTACATCCTAAACATTTGTAATTATCATTCAAATCGTCAAAGTCAAACAGTCACAAAGCGTGGCTTTCTGAGTCAGTAATTAATACAATTCACAAATTAAAACTAATTACTGTGCCTACAGAGTTTTTAAATGTTATAAGCTAAGTAAATATATTCTGTGCTGAGTCGTCTACACATTACCGTCTGCTGTTACAACACGACACAAAACCTCTCCTTCTTTTTTATTATACAAAGAACACGTCAATTTGACTTCACCTCGCCTGATGGTAAACTAAAGGCAAAGTCTCGGAAAGAGGGTCACCATAGTAAACACGTACCATGTTAACAGTGGTAGTAAACACGTACCATGGCAACAGGGCTGCCAGCTCACGTGTTTCCTTCTTCCTACAGTCCCGGGTCCTTTAAGCGGGGCGTAAAAGGCATCTGATGAGGCCGTCAAGCTGAGTGCCACCACTGTTAACATGGTACATGTTTATAATGGTGACCCTCTTTCCGAGACTTCGCGTTTAGCTTACCATCAGGCGAGGTGAAGTCAAATTGACGTGTCCTTTTATAAAAAGAAATAGAGGTTTTGTGTTGTGTTGTAACAGCAGACAATGTGTAGACGACTCATCACAGAATATATTTAGCTTATACTATTTACAAACTTTGTAGGCACAGTAATGGCCACTACAACGCATTTATCCTTTGGTACAAGTTAAATTGATATATTTATGTAAGTACAGTCAGCATCACATTGATTACTTTAACAAAACAATACATTCTAGGGAAAGTGGCATGGCCGGACCGAGGCGGGAGCTAGTGGTGGCCCTGGGAGTGAGAGTTCTCACCCTCGCCACCCTGCTCACAGCAATGGTCCGCCGTGCGGACGCGTGGGCGGCCGGCGTCTCCTTCAGCGAGCAGCTAATGGTCATGAAGGAGACGGCGGAACAGGAGTGGCGGCGCGAGCGAGAGAGGCGGCGCAGGCAACTCGTGCGTCGGAGGGCACTGCTGATCTCCGTCCCCCATGAGCGCGGGCCTTGGGGTGACGGGTGGAGCCGCTTGTCACCCCAGGAGAAGCAGGTCACAGCAACGGCGCGCTAAAAAGCGCTCCTCCCCATGCCGGGGGCGAGTCGGGGACACCGTTGTCCTACCTTCCGAGGAAGGCCAGACCGTAAGGGATGGCCCTGGGTCAGCCGGGGTGCGAGGGATATGTCGAAGATAACCTCACCTCCAGCCTAGCACCACGACCCACAGTCGGCATGCGGTTTTCGTCGGTTCGAGACCTTCCGGCTCCGGCAGGGGAGGTATCCGAGTGAATTTTGCGCACGAAAAAAAAAGGCAAAGTGGCATACGACCACGGCTATCCTTGATATTTTCTTGTTTGACTGAATTTTTTATAGCATTTTTAATGCTAACTTTAAAAGTTCGAAAAACATCGGAAAAAATGAAACGCTCAAGTGAGGCTTGAACTCACGACCTTTCCCTTACAGGGGGAATGCTCTTCCAACTGAGCTATTGAGCAACACCTGATTCATTTCAAATTTTCCTTCTCTTTATATCCGTCTATAAGGGCGGCGGTGGTGCCATCTACCAACATTCTTACGAACTGTTGGAAACATTGAATGATTTTTCAACCATTTTTAAACATTGAACGTTAAAGTTTGATTTCCTTGTTTGTTACTTTTTAGAGCGTGGTATTTCAGTAGTCGGGTTTTAGTTTTAAACTTAAGATCATTTTAAGACTTTGCAGTCAAGATATTTAGTGACGCCGACTGTACAATGTACATATGACATAGTTTAAAGAAGAATATTTACTTTTACATTATCTTATGTACACATATCGGGTATTTCATGCGTCTTTAGTCTTTAACGGTATACGGACAAAGATACTTAAAGTAAAGCCAACGAAGCGAGAGAAAAAAGGTTAACAATGTTTCAGCGGTTCCAAACTTTTTTATTTGAAAATGATTACGTATCACTTCAAACCATTTCAAACTCATTCCAGACAGGAATTTCCTGTACTACGAAACACGGAACATCAGCTGTCGCTCGGTCATCATCGCGTACGTGTGACATGTGCGACAAGGACAGAGACAATAATCGCTAGTTATCGCAACGTAACTCAGTAATGGTCGCTTTGTTTACCTTTTTTCTCTCGTCTCGTTGGCTTTACACTTATCGCGTATTTCATGTGTCTATTAGTCTTTATAACAGTATATGGAAAAAGATATTTAGTTTCTTTGGGACGACACGCAAGCCACCCAGGGCTGTGGCACATGGGCTGTATAATTAAGAGTTTAATGACAGCCTCTGTGGCGTGGCGGTAGTGAACGCGACTGCTACGCAGGAGGTGCAGGTTCGATCCCCGCTCAGTGCAAATGCAAAGACCCCGTTCCCGCTGCACCCTCTACTATATTAAGCATGTATTATACATATAAACCTTCCTCTTGAATCACTCTATCTATTAAAAGAAACCGCATCAATTTTTAGTGTAGTTCGCAATCCGTTGCGTAGTTTTAAAGATTTAAGCATACATAGAGACAGACAGACAGCGACAGTGACTTTATTTTATACTATGTAGTGTTATGTAGATTTGCAAATGTCTTTTTAAAACTTTTCATCAGGTAAACCGTGTGCTTATCGTCATCTGTCATCTCTTTGCCGGACCGTTTGCACGCCAGCTTAACCCTTTCGACTCGGTGCAAAGACGTGCGTTGAGGCTTGCCGACAGTCCCATACTCGCAGGCGATGTGGAACCTCTCAGCCTTAGGAGGGATTTTGCCTCACTGTGTGTTTTCTACCGCCTGTATAATGGTTTGTGCTCAGATGAATTATTTGACATGATGCCCACAGCTACATTCTATCATCGCACCGCTCGCCATAGACAGGGAATTCATCCCCACACATTGCATCCGAATACGGTGCGCACCGTGAGGTATGAAAGGAACTTCATCCCACGTACGCTCAAGCTGTGGAATGAACTCCCTGCCATGGTTTTCCCAAGCGACTACAATATGGGGTTCTTCAAGAGGGGCATTAGAAGGTTTCTTCAGGGTAGGCAGCGCGAGTGTAACGCCCCTGGTGTTGCATACGTCCATAGGCCGCGGTAACCACTTTCCATCAGGTGGGCCGCGTGCTTGTCTGCCACCTAAGCGGCATAAAAATATCATAAGATTCATTTACCTTTCGTGAACGTAAAGTATGACGTCACTATATCGGGCTAGGTGTGGAGAAAAGTACAATGTGCTTGTGTTGTGTGATAGTATGCGCGTGGGCAGCAGACAGAGCGACTGTTATAACAGATAATGCTACCGAACCGGTTCTATAGAGGTTAATGCGAAGAGGCTTGAATAACATCGTTAGTAGTATTATAAATATTGAATGATGTATTGTTTTTTAACGACTTTATAAAAGAAGTTCACATATTGGAGCATAGTAGTAACATTCTCCCTGTAAGATCGCGGGTTCGAACCTCGAACCCCATCTGATCTAAACTGATAAAAATCCAACTTTTTAATCTTCTCCCGACCAGATTCGGTCACAGGCTTCTGTTTAATGAGAGCTTCGTTGATGTGCTCTCAGGTGAATGATGTAGCCTATCTTTGAAGCGCATGTACGGCCACATACGCTACAACTCAGCACCCCCCGACGTAGTTATAATGTATGGCCCCGGGTGGGCGAGCCTTGAGCTCGTCTCCTTTTGCATCGAGCTCCTCTCTCCTTCTCGTCTCAAAATCGGACACCTTGGTGTGCACGGTGTTCCTCCACCATGATCTGTCCGCCGCCATTGTCTCCCACCGTGACAATTTAACTTCACCTCGCCTGATGGTAAGCTAAAGGCAAAGTCTCGGAAAGAGGGCCACCATCGTAAACATGTACCATGCTAACAGTGGTGGCACTCAGCTTGACGGCCTCATTAGATGCCTTTTCACGCCCCACTTAAAGGACCCGGGACTGTAGGAAGAAGGAAACATTATCATCATACAATCCTATATTATTAATCTACTAGCCGACCCGGCGAACTTCGTACCGCTAATTTTTCTCCGCCCGCGTGGCGTCAGATCCCTTTCCGCTGCACCCTGTACTATATTAACCATGTGTTATACATATAAAACTTTCCCTTGATTCACTCTATCTATTAAAAAAAACGCACCAAAATCCGTAGCGTAGTTTTGAAGATATAAGCATATTATGAACGGACAGAACAGACGCTGAAAGCGACTTTGCTTTAAACTATGTACTTAGTGATTTATCGATAATACAACATTTTGACCAGAAGAAGAAAGAAGATACTATGTGATACATGACATATTAGTATAGATTAAGGTCTGGCCCTGGGTCAGCCGAGGTGCGAGGGATATGTCGTAGACAACCTCACCTCCGGCCTAGCACCACGACCCACAGTCGGCGTGTGGTTTTTTTTTTTTTTTTTATTATCGTGCGAAAAATCCCCACGGATACCTCCCCCACGGAGCCGGTGGAGGCGGTTATGTCGGACTCGAACCGACTAAAACGCACGCCGTCTTGGGTCCTTGGCTGCCGGAGGTGAGATTGCCAAAAGCATATCTCTCGCACCCCGGCAGACCCAGGACCATCTCTTTCGAGATGGCCCCCTTCGGGTTGTGGGGACCAAAATGTCCATCTAGCCCCGGTTACGGGGAGGCGCACTCTGCGCCGCCGCCGCGGCCTGCTTCTGCTAGGGTGACAGGCGGCTCCACCGGTCACCCCCAGGCCAGCGCTCATGGAGGACGGAGGTCGTTCTGCGACCTCCGACGTCCGGTTCGCCTTCGCCGGCGTGTGGTTTTAATCAGTTCGAGTCCGACATAACCTCCCCTTTCGGCTCCGGCTGGGTATAGGAGGGGATTTCCGCACGAAAAAATAAATAGATTAAGGTGTCTGGCGCATGCCCGGTCGAACAGAACGAGAAAATCTCATCTCTTGCTCGCACTGTAAAAATTAGCTAAGTATACTTAAATAAAACCATATTAAAAAAAAGAAGGATAATCGAGTTCACTGAGTTTCTTGCTGGTCTCTTCTCAGTAGAACCACCTACCGAACCAGCGAAAGAATCATTTTCCAATAATTTATTTTATTTATTTTTTCTGTGATTGACATGTCAAAATAACCTGTTAAATCCCTATCAGTCTGGATTTCGTCCTGGTCACAGTACCACTACAACTCTTATCAATATTACGGACGATATAAGATCCGGCATGGAAGATGGCAAACTTACTGTCCTGTGTTTATTAGATTTCAGTAATGCATTCAGCACTGTGGACTTTGATATTTTGCTCGCTATATTGTGCTCCCTTGGCATATCTCCAACGGCAATTGAATGGTTTCGTAGTTACCTGTTTGGTCGCCAGCAGCGAATAAAACTTGACAATATACTGTCATCTTGGTGTTCGACCTCTGCCGGTGTACCACAGGGTGGCGTTCTTTCCCCTTTGCTTTTTTCAATATTTATAAACTCTATTTCCAATGATCTCATTTCTTCCTACCATCTTTATGCAGACGATTTGCAAATATATTGTCAAATACCCTTTGACAATCTGCCACAGGGTATCTTAACGATAAATAATGACTTGGATCGTATATGTGCGTGGACAGGAATGTATGGTCTTCACGTTAACCCCACCAAAACGCAAGCTATAATTATTGGAAATTCTCACTACATTTCTCGAGTTGACTGGATGGCGCTTCCCAAAGTTTGTTTTAACGGAGTCACGATTCCGTTCAGTGACAAAGTGAAAAACTTGGGCATTTACTTTGACCGGACTATGTCATGGGACCCCCAATTACAAAACGTGAGCAGAAAAATATATGCGTCTGCGTCGTGCTTAAGGAGGTTGCGTAATTTTCTCCCCACTGACACCAAAACTGCGCTCGTGCAATCTATCCTACTCCCTATTCTTGACTATGCCGATGTGAGTTACCTCGATCTTAATCAGAATCAACTTGACAAGCTTGAGCGACTCCAAAACTTTTGCATTCGATTCATATTCGGATTGCGCAAGTTTGATCATGTTTCCGAGTTTCGCACTAAGCTCAAGTGGCTACCAATCCGTCTTCGACGAGATACTCACATTCTTTCTCACCTGTACAGTATTCTTTTCAATCCTTCTACTCCTAATTACCTCAAAAACCGCTTTTCATACTTGCATGACATGCATATGAGGTGCTTGAGATCATCGGAAAGCCTGAAGTTGAGTATGCCTAGACATTCCACAAACTTCCTTGATAAATCGTTTACCATTGAAGCAGTTCGTCTGTGGAACGCGCTGCCAGAAACAATAAGGCGAGCACAAACTCCCCAGACGTTCAAAAAACTTGTAGGGGAACACTTCTTATTACTGAGGTAGGTACCCATCATGTTCAAGATTGTAGGTATGTATGTATATGTACGTGTGTATGTATGTATATCTATATATGTGGGTATGTATGTATGTATGTGTATATGTGAATATATATATATGTATAGAGTGCTTTTATCATATTTGTATGACAGACTTATTTCGATAAGTAATATTGTAAGTAGTCGGTATTATAATTATGCATATTATGTAATGGAATTTATTCGTGTTTATTGTATATATTTTAAGAACATTATTATTATTTCAAAGTACATAAGTACACCACCTGTTGCCTACTACTCCAAAAGACCAGTCCATCAAAAGGTTGTCTGGAAGAGATCGCAGTCCGCGATAAGACCGCCCATTGTACTAAATCAAGTATGTAAAAATTTATTTATGTATTCATTACTGGTGTACAATAAAGTTTTATTCATTCATTCATTCATTCATTACTTGTAAAATTCTGACGTTCATATGTGCTCTTTATGTGCCTAAACTGAATAAATGAAATTGATTCTATAATTCTTTGATTCTTTGAAAACATGACATCACCGTATCGGATTACAAAATTCTCAGTAGCATTTCAGTTTCGAAACGTGCCCTTAGACGGCAATTGGCTTGACCCGAATTACGAGAGACCAACAAATTCGCGAAATGTCGGTGTGGTAGTCTGCCTACACATTTGGGGCTATATTAGCCTAGTGGTATGGGTAATGGACTGCTGAGACGAGGTCTCGGGTTCGATCCCAGGTTTACCATGGCACACACCAATGACTTTTCGAAGTTATGTGTGTATTTATCGCAGGTTTATAAGTGCCCGGTTAATGACAATAGGCTCGCCACCTATTACATTGGGACCTAAACATAAACTGGCGAAATGTGGGTGCTAGCACATCTGCCTAACCCTTCGGGGAATACAGGTGTGAGTTTATGTTAGGTAAATATTTGCACTGAGCGTGGGTCTGGGTGTTACCGTATCTCGGAGAGCACGTTAAGCCGTCGGTCCCGGTTGCCATACGAACATCTATGGCAGTCGTTACGGGTAGTTGGAGCCCTCAATAGTCCAACAACTGGTCAAACTGCAATACCTACTTCGATATCGCCAATGGGTTTTGGAGGTCGCTTCGCGCCAAATGTCGAAGTTCAGCCCATCCCGCAGTTAATTAGGCATAAACGAACTCTGGACTTCGACAGATATGCTTATCTAGACCCCGTTGAAATCCCTCAAGACTCTGTTTGGTAATAGACCAACTATTTTGCGCACATACCCTTTTATTAAGGCGTCAATTTAAATTTTAAATCAAACGCTTATTATTTTCTATGGTTAAAAATTTCCGCGCTGAACTCGTGGTCTCCATTAAGGCGGATTTCCAAGATCCATGCATGCGTCGGATCAACAATTTATCGAGAGAATTAAATGATTACACATAGGCCGAAATACCCAGATGCCAATTTTAACACTTATAACTATATTTACACCACGTTTCGAAGTTCAATAGTTTAAAGTAAATAGATAAAATCGCCAGTCATCTATAAATACGATAGACAAACCCAAGCCATTAACTTTTTAATTATCACGTTACCAAGAAAAGTATGAATGTTTACCTTGCAAAATCTTAGCATCCGTAAGCGATGACGACACAAAACATTACATATTTCCGCCAATCTTTACCAAACCACACTTAGTTAACACACTAAAACACTACACATACACAGTGTCATAATATTATTTGTTTATCAAATGGTTTTCTTCCAATTCAACACTATTTTCGTAATATTTTGTTGTAGTAAAAGTTTCACACGAATTACGCTCACGCAGCGCTCCAACACGCCACAGACTAAAAATTATTTGGGGAATTGAGCAGTTGTAAAAGGAATGCCAGATCAATAGTTTGTTTTCCACCATAGTACCTATTTATTTTTTAGTTCGTAATAATATTCTTCAATGGCTTACCTACATATTATTTTACAACAGACGGATGAACAACATCCCTATTCTTTTGTCGCCCCACGGGAAGAGATGGGGTGGCTTTATTCTACACCGCTAGGAACCAACAGGGCAAAATGTCTGTCAAGTGTGACTATGCTATAATGTATACTGAAACGTGTGGTGTGAATGGATTTCAGTGAAATTTGAAATCAAAATTCCTGGAGCAACTCATTGACAACATACACCACTTTTATCCTGAAATAATAAGCAAGGAATGACACTGTTGTTCTTTAAGAAACTGATGACAGCATTACATCACCTACAGCAAAGACGTCCCGCCCGAATTAGCAGTAATAAAATAAGTATATAATTGAATGGAGTGAAACTGACATGAGGAAATAAACTATTTCACCGGCATCATACCACAAAGAAGCAATATTCATAATAATTTTAGTATTAGAAGAAGCGATAGTATCATTCATCATCATTTATCTGTTTTCCTTTTAATATTATTATGTCGCATAGTAGCGAGTTGTAGTTTTTAAATAAAATACATGCCAAGTTTCTCCCACCAAATTCTTAACTCCCTAAACATAACCAATATTTATTTAGCTGGCAACATTAAATCTGGTTTCATTTCTGTGTTGACCAAGACGGATGTAACATTCCTAAGTGTCTACTAGTTACCAACTAAAATAGCTCGTATATCAATGTCGTAAAGTTGATTTTATTTTAACAAATATTATACATTCGCTTATTGACAATTGAATAGGATTTTGTAGTTGAGTCAATCACCACAAACGATTCATACCGTCGTGTTAATCATTGTAGTCTTTATGATATTAGAAATAAGGTTTATTTTATAAAAAGACAGTGAATAATGCAGATTTTTCAAAATGGCCGAAAATGAATGGTTTCATTTTCTCAGTACCTATTGAATTACTAGTAGCGTAGCGACTACTAGCGAATATTACAACGAACGACCTTGTTTACATACTAAAATAGAAAGAATTTAAATTCGCCATGTTGAATGATACCTAATTATTTCACTACCACGTAAAATCCCAAGAGTTTATTGGGAAATAGTATCTCGAGCGGCACTTTCAAATTAATTTGAGGTTTATTTTTACGCAATACGTAGGTTTTTAAATGGGTATTACTAATGAAATATTAATGAATTCTTATTAAATATCATTTAACCTACCTACCACAGCATCGTTTGATAGGTTTTTGGTACCTACTTCTCTCAATAAGTACTTAAGTTTTATTGTGTACTAGCTTTTGCCCGCGGGTCCGCCCTCGTGGATGTCGGTTCCCGGCGAGTATTCGAATTTTTCTTGCCGTAAAAACCTTCCCTGGACTTCCACGAATAATTCAAGACCAAAATTAGCCAAATCGGTAAAGGCGTTGAGTTATAACATTACAACGAAAAGTGGCATTGATTTTTATATATTAGCTAGGATTAATTCTTTTTCCTTCAATCTAAGTTATAGACTACCATTCTCGATGCTATTGAATGTAAAATGGTGGTCCCTAACTTGACGGCCTTGATAGTTGCCTTTTCACGCCCCACTTAAAGAACCCGGGACTATAAGAAGAGGGAAACAAGTATGCGGGCTGAGCATTCCAGCTCTTTATCGTGCGGTAGAGGAAGGAGACCTCAAAGGGGTTTTTTTATCGTGCGAAAAATCCCTACGGATACCCCCCCACGGAGCCGGTGGAGACGGTTATGTCGGACTCGAGCCGACCAAAACGCACGCCGTCTTGGGTCCTTGGTTGCCGGAGGTGAGATTGCCGAAAGCATATCTCTCGCACCTCGGCAGACCCAGAACCATCTCTTTCGAGAAGGTCCCCTTCGGGTTGTGGGGACTATAGTGTCCCCATCTAGCCCCGGGTACGGGGAGGCGCACTTTGCGCCGCCGCCGCGGCCTGCTTCTGCTATGGTGACAGATCAGCGCTTATGGAGGACGCAGGTCGTTCTGCGACCTCCGACGTCCGGTTCACCTTCGCTCTTCGCAGGCCTCAAAGAGTTTGGTGCGACATGGTATGTATTCTGTGAAATCGCTGAAAAAAATTATAATTTCTTATTTATTTTCAGATGGCCAAGCATCTTGAGGTAGCTGCGATGGACTGGATGACGGAAGAAGGGGTCGAGAGGGTACTGTGGAGTATATTGAGACAGGCCTATGTCTAGAAGGAGCTTGCTAACATCTATACATTCTATGTGTTTATTATCTATAAAATAAAATTACTTGTCGCGACCCGACTGACTGATTGATTCCTCAACGCAGAGCCTAAACCGCTGGACCTACAAACTTGACATTTTGACAGTAGATGCATTTTATGATGTAAGCATCCACTAAGAAAGGATTTTTGGAAATTTTGCTACTAAAGGGGTAAAATAAGGGATGGAAATTTGTATGAAACTTTGTTAATTTTAAACCGATCGATCGGGCTGTTTATGCTCAATAGCGTTGATTCAACACTAACGATAACCGACATCCACGCGGGTGGAGCCGCGGGCAACAGCTAGTTTCTATATATATTGAAACCGACAAATATTTTTCAACCATTTAAAAAATACATTCATCGGTTCCATCTGTTCGTAAGAGTATCCGTGGATAACTCCACCGTCGTCGCCTTGAAGACGGATATATAGAGAAGGGAAATTTGAAGTGATCCAGGTGTGGTTCTATAGCTCAGTTGGAAGAGCATTCCCCCTGTAAGGGAAAGGTCGTGGGTTCAAATCCCACCTGAGTAATTAATTTTCCTGATGTAATCGAATTGTACCTATGTTAATGGGAACAGCAATTAGTCGATTCAAGACCTTCATACCTCTGTGCACATAAAAAAAGCAGCGTGGTTCCCGACAGAGTAGAATTTATGCCACCCCTTCTCTTCCCATGCGGTGTCGTACAAGGCGACTAAGGGATAGGGCTGTTTAACATCAGACAGATATATACAGCACAGACTCAGCCTCGGATATAGGCTTGAGTCAACAATAATACCCGGAATAAGGCAATAGGTTCACCCCCTTTTCTTATACAGGACAAGTCAATTTGACTTCACCTCGCCTGATGTTAAGCTAAAGGCAAAGTCTCGGAAAGAGGGTCACCATCGTAAACATGTACCATGTTAACAGTGTGGTGGCACTCAGCTTGACTGCCTCATTAGATGCCTTTTCACGCGCCGCTTAAAGGACCCGGGACTGTAGGAAGAAGGAAACACGTGAGCTGGCAGGGAGTTCCAGGTCTTAATGGCGCGGCATAGGAATGAGTCACTGAAACGCTTGGTTCTAGCAGGTATACTCTGCACCGTAAATGGATGGCATCTTAGCCCTGCACTGCCTATTTCGTGGGACCGAATCCAATGATTGGTGAAATGTGGGTGTTAATTCACCTCTGCCTAACCCTCCTACGATAAAGGCGTGATTGTATGTATGTATGTGTAAAAAAAGTGTGTTACGCGTGAAAGTTCCGGACCAAACCCCACTTGCAAATGTCAAATCTGTCTACAAAGAGAACATGTTTTTCCTATATTCCTCATTTATAAAATAGCCGTGACTAGAAATAACAATAGATACCTTTGTACTACCCACTAATACTTATACGATCTCTACACATTAGTATGCTATGCTACACATCTGTGGCTAGTGAGCCGAAAAGTATGGGCTTACAGAGTAGAACGCGAGATTATTTAGAGTTCCACAGATAATAATCTATACATTATAAAATTACTTGTCCCGACTGACTGATTCATCAACGCAGAGCCTAAACCGCTGGACCTACAAACTTGAAATTTTGACAGTAGATGCGTTTTGTGATGTAAGCATCCACTAAGGAAGGATTTTTGAAAATTCTGCTACTAAAGGGGTAAAATAAGGGATGGAAGTTTGTATGAAAGTCCGTCATTTTCAGAGCTAGATGCGCTAAATTTCATAAACCTGTGTCTTTTAAGAAATAAATGAACACGTGTATCAGCGTTTTTCAAAATTTAACTACTAAGAGGGTAATAAGGTTATAAACGTTTGTATTTTTTTTTAATACAGGACACGTCAATTTGACTTCACCTCGCCTGATGTTAAGCTAAAGGCAAAGTCTCGGAAAGAGGGTCACCATCGTAAACATGTACCATGTTAACAGTGATGGCACTCAGCTTGACGGCCTCATTAGATGCCTTTTCACGCCCCGCTTAAAAGACCTGGGACTGTAGAAAGAAGGAAACACGTGAGCTGGCAGGGAGTTCCAGGTCTTAATGGTGCGGCATAGGAATGAGTCACTGAAACGCTTGGTTCTAGCTGGTATACTCTGCACCGTAAATGGATGGCATCTTAGCCCTGCATGTGTCGTCCTGTGAAGGAAAGGAGAGGGTGGGATTAATTGGAAGAGCTCGTCAGAACATTCACCATGGTAGAGACGGTAGAAAACTGCCAAAGATGCAACATCTCTACGCATCTGCAAAGGCTCTAGGGTGTTCGTGACCTCAGGATTCCCAATAATGCGGACCGCACGTCGCTCCAACCTGTCGAGAGCATCTAGTAAGTACTTTGCGGAGCCGTCCCAGAGATGTGAGCAGTATTCCACGCACAGGAACGAATTTGGGTCTTGTATAGAAGACACCGCTGCTCCGGCGTGAAAAAACGTCTCACTCTGTTCAGGACTCCGAGTTTACGCGAGGCTGATTTGATGATACTCTTGATATAGTTTTTGTTATTCAGTTTACAGCGAACATCCATACCGAGGATAGTGAGGTGATCCTGCAGTGGCAGTGGTGTGCTCTGAAGAGTGGGAAGGGGAAGGAAAGGAGATACCTTTGCTGTAAACGCACATGCCTGGGTCTTTTTGGCATTGAACTCGACCAGGTTCCTAGCGCCCCGTTGAGAAATGTGGTCCAAGATCCGGTCCAGCTCAGTGACAAGAAACTGCCTTTTTTCTGCGATATCAGACTGCTTGGCCGCAGGATGTGCGTAATAACTCCCGTGTAAGGTGCTGTCGTCTGCATAGCAGTGAATGTTGTATGGTAAGTTCGTCATTTAGGTCACTATCAAATTTTCCTGGGCGAAGCCGGGACGGGTCAGCTAGTTACTTAATTTAATTGACAGCCTCTGTGGCGTGGCAGTAGTGAACGCGGCCGTTACGCAGGAGGCGGAAGTCTGATCCCCGCACAGTACATTATATTTATATGCATGAATATGGGTATTTGCATTGGTCTGGTCGTGTTTATTGGTTCCTACAGTTCTTAAGAAAGTTGGTAGATTTCGCCACCGTCGCCCTTGAAGACGGATAAAGAGAAGGGAAATTTGAAGTGAAACAGTCATGGCTCAATGTCTCAGTTGGAAGAGCATTCCCTGTAAGGGAAAGGTCGTGAGTTCAAGCCCCACCTGATCACCTGAGCAATTCAATTTCTTGATGTGATCGAACTTAATTATGGAACTCGTAATCCATACTAATATTATAAATCAAGGGTTCAAGTCCCACTTGAGCGCTTCCTTTTCCCGATGCATTACGAACTTAAAAGTTAGCATAATAAATGCTAAATATACCTGCTTCTGCCTACCCCTTCGGGGAATCACAAGCGTGAATAATTAATCATTTAAAAATAAATCAGTAAACCACAGATGCGCGGACGCTGTTAACATTAAACTGTGGCATCATTCGTGCAGGTCCGGTACACATCGCGAGATGCCAATCTAATATCAATAACGGTAGAACGAGATACAACGATACAGTATTGTACCAGTACGAGCGAGACAAACACATGTCTATCAGTACAGTTAGAATGATTTAATTCGGAGAAGTCATTGACTCATTGTATTGTACTCTTTAGATCTGCATAAAAAATACTACATACTATGACCATATGAGGCTAACATGCTTATTTAAACAATCTATTGGCACTAAATATCAGTTATAACATTCCCACGTCTTTTTCCTGTTACCCGACTACGACACTAAAGGAAGGTTATGATTTTGACAGGCTATGTTTATGTGCTTTTTTTTATAAACGACACGTTAATTAGACTTCACCTCGCCTGGTGTTAAGCTAAAGGCAAAGTCTCGGAATGAGGGTCACCTTAAATATGTACCATGTTAACAGTGGTGGCACTCAGCTTGACGGCCTCATTAGATGCCTTTTCACGCCCCGCTTAAAGGACCCGGGACTGTAGGAAGGAGGAAACACTGAGCTGGCAGGGAGTTCCAGGTCTTAGTGGAGCGGCATAAGAATGAGTTACTGAAACGCTTGGTTCTAGCGGGTATACTCTGCACCGTAAATGGATGGCATCTTAGCCTTGCACGTGTCGTCCTGTGAAGGAAAGGGGAGGGTGGGACTGATTGGAAGAGCTCGTCAGAACACCCTTTCCTTTAAACTGTATTGAAACAAATATTATCTACTTAATTTGAATGAATTTTTTATAGCATTTATTATGCTAACTGTTAAGTTCGAAAAACATCGGAAAAAATGAAATGCTCAAGTGAGACTCGAACTCACGACCTTTCCCTTACATGGGGATTGCTCTGCCAACTGAGCTATTGAGCACCACTTGAATCATTTCAAATTTTCCTTCTCTTTATATCCGTCTATAAGGGCGACGGTGCAGCCATCTACCAACATTCTTACGAACTGTTGGAAACAATGAATGATTTTTCAACCATTTTTAAACATTGAATTTTGATGACTGCGCCCAAATATTTGAATGAATTTTTTTTATAAATAAAATATATAAATACGGACGGATATAAAGAGAAGGAAAATTTGGAATGATTCAAGTGGTGCTCAATAGCTCAGTTGGCAGAGCAGTCGCCCTGTAAGCGAAAGGTCGTGAGTTCGAGTCTCACATGAGCATTTCATTTTTTCCAATGTTTTTCAAAATTATCTACTTAAGTTCAATATTTGCACTTAGCTGGAATTAAACCCGCAATATTTGATATTGCTACGGCACAGAATTCAATTATTTTGACTATAAGCCATGTTGGATCCCGGTGGTGTAGAATAGCACCACCCCATCTCTTCATGTGGGTGTCGTAAAAGGTGACTAAGGGATAGGGATGTTCTCCATCCGACAGTAAACATACAGCCCCAGACGAAGTCAAAGTCATTTATTCTCAATATTGAACAATAAAATTGTTTCTTATGGACGTCAATTTTAAGATAACATAACATAAACTCACTAGAAGTAATAACAGGACACTGTCGACTAAACAGGCACCTGACACTTATAGGAGTGAAAACCGACCCCAAATGCCCAGAGTGCATGGAGGCCGAGGAGACCAGCCTCCACCTGCTTGCCAAATGCCCCATGTACTCAAGAGCAAGATGGGAAAACATGGGGACGGACACATTAGAAACACCAGACCTTGAGGATCTGAAGGTGGAACAGATCGTAAGATTCTGCAAAGAAACAGGTAGGTTCGACGGAGCGCCGTGATTGCCGGACGCCCCCTTGGCCTCCCCAGGGGAGGCACAGGGGATTTGGGTGAAATGGCCCACAGAGAGGGCAGATCACCCGTCCGGTCGACGGTGTCCCCCGCTGGAAGTAAGTAAGTAAGTAAGTAACATAAACTCACGCCTGTATTCCCCGAAGGGGTAGGCAGAGGTGCTAGCCCCCACGTTTCGCCAGTTTATGTTTAGGTCCCAATTTAATAGGTGACGAGCCTATTGCCACTAACCGGGCACTTATAAACCTGCGATAAATACACACATAACTTCGAAAAGCATCGAAAAAGTCATTGGTGTGTGCCATGGTAAACCTGGGATCGAACCCGAGACCTCGTCTCAGCAGTCCATTACCCATACCACTAGGCTACCGCAGATATTTTAACACTACTTAATCTAAGTTTACCACCGCTTCCAAGGCGTTGGTGGAGAAGAAACGGCGCAACAAACTCCACAGCGGCATTTTTTAGACGTCAATTATTATTTACAATAGTTATTTACTTAGAGCTAAATGTGGACAAATGTACATTTCGCGTCTGGATAAACAATCTCAAAATATATAAGATAACTCAAAGATAATGACTGACATAGTGATCTATCAATGCACAGCCCAAACCACTGGACGGATCGGGCTGAAATTTGGCATGCAGGTAGGTGTTATGACGTACGCATCCGCTAAGAAAGGATTTCGATTAATTCTACCCCCAAGGGGATAAAATAGGGGATGAAAGTTTCACTAAGCGATAACAGACATCCACGCGGGCGGAGCCGTGGGCAACAGCTAATAGGCAAATAAAATACTTTATAGTGCCCACTTGACGACACCCGGCGCTCGCCGAAAATCATAGTTCTCTGCCTACCTCTTCGAAGATTTACCGCCGTGATTATATGCTTATAACATTACATAACATAAACTCACGCCTATATTCCCCTAAGGGGTAGGCAGAGCTGCTAGCACCCACGTTTTGCCAGTTTATGTTTAGGTCCCAATGTAATAGGTGACGAGCCTATTGCCATTAACCGGGCACTTATAACCCTGCGATAAATAGGTACACACATAACTTCGAAAAGCATCGAAAGGTCATTGCTGTGTGCCATGGTAAACCTGGGATCGAACCCGAGACCTCGTCTCAGCAGTCCATTACCTATACCATTAGGATATACTGTATTTAGGAAAGTAAAGTATAACCCAATAGGAAACTATTTTCAGTACCTACCTAATTAAAAAGATGTCCAGGAAAACCGCATTTAATCAGTTATCCTCATGACGGCACAAGGAATTCACGTCATTATTGTTTAAACAATATACATCGTCATCAGTATACGTGCGCCAATCACGTATGGTTATGGCAGTTGCTCTCATAAAAGTCAATAAAACTTAATTGCGGAATAATATTTTATAGCATCCTAATATCATAAACGCGAAAGTTTGTTACTCTTTCACGTACAAAATAACTGAATGGATTTTCATGAAACTTTACAATAATGTAGCTTATACATCAGAATAACACATAGGCTATATATCATCACGCTACTACTCAAGGGAACGGAGCAGTGATAATTAATGTCAACATATTCGGCCGGCATGGCATACACGCAGAAGTGACAGTGTGGTTATTTCTGTTGCTGTTTGGATAACTATATCATTGTATAAGAGGGTGCAGCGGGAACGGGATCGCGGGTGGAAAATAATTGGCGGTACAAAGTTTCGCCGCTAGTTTATTATGCTAACCATACAATTGGATTACATCAGAAAAATGAATTACTCGGAAGGGGCTTGAACCTACGACCTTTCCCTTACAGGGGGAATGCTCTTCCAACTGAGCTATTGAGCCACACCTGAATCAATTCACGGGCGGAGTAATAAAAAATCATAAAAAATTTGGAAAAATCCACGATGTAAAATGTTTAATGCAGCGCCCCCTAGTGGTTGTCACCGTAACACCTATCTAAGAACATGCAACAATCAAACCCAAACCAATAATTGAAAACTGCATCAAATTCGGACTATAATAATTTTTGGAGAAAATTGGCAACATTGATTTGCATTAAAAATGCTTGCTGTAGCGCCCTCTTTTGAGTTGTCATTGTTACACCTATCTAAGAACAAGCTCCAATTAAAGCCGAACACATAACTGAAAACTGCAATAAAATTGGATTGGTAGTTTCGGAGAAAATGGCAACACAAGCAAACACATAAACATCCTCTCACCCCAAACGCATATTTTTTTTTATCTTAGGATAAATCCCCACGGATACCACCCCCCCGGATCCGGTGGAGGTGGTTATGTCGGACACGAACCGACTAAAACGCACGCCGTCTTGGGTCCTTGGTTGCTGGAGGTGAGATTGCCAAAAGCACCCCAAACGCATATACCGTCTTCGTTCCGTCGCAGTGTCGCGTCCCTTTATCATAAATAATTTTTTCGAAATATCTTAAATACTATATTGTGATATGGCAATACAATCATTGATAAATTCTGCAATTTATGAGGGTAGTTATATATTTTTCATCGTAAAATTCACTAAATAATAAGCAGTTGAAATCAGACAAAAATTTTGTAGTTTTAATTTGCGTAAGTGAACTCTCGTACTTTATCGTTTGTTCTGTTAAGTGAACTAATTAATATTCCACTGTTTTTAATACAATTAGTTAAAATAAGTGTGCATTAACGACAGCAAGCTATTTAAATACTATTAGCGACGATAAATAAGTAAGTATGACTATTTTAATCTTACAAGAAAAAAACGATATATAATTAATGTTTGCTCAGAGTTTTAAAAAATATTTCTCACAATACCTTCGTAATTTTTTGATATTGTGTAGCCCAATGGGTCTACTTGTATGCAAAAGCCGAGTTAGCGCAGATTAGCGCAATGCTTTTTAGATCCCCTAAGGTGTAAGGCGTCAAATCACCAATAAGCAATGCTTCGAAATTTGGCATTCAGCAGAATTGGATGACCCACGCGGTGTCGTACAAGGCGACTAAGGGATAGCGCTGTTTAACTTCAGACAGATAAAACCCAGACTCAGCCTCAGATGTCAACATACATTCACGCCTTTATCCTTGGAGGGCTAGGCAGAGATGAATTTACATCCATATTTCACCAATCAATGTTCTGTCCCACCTAATACGGGAGAGGCCTACTGACGTATTTCAGGCACTATTATTGACTCGAGACTCGAGACACAGAATACTCGAGGCATGCATCTGAGGCTGAGTCTGGGTTGAATATTATCTATCTGATGTTCAATTCAAGCATACAAATATTTGCACAGAGCGGGAACCGAACTCACAGCTCCTGCGGGGATGACCGGTGGAGCCTCACCCTAGCAGAAACAGGCCGCGGCGGTCCCCGTACCCGGGGCTAGATGGGGACACTGTGGTCCCCACAACCCGAAGGGGGCCATCTCGAAAGAGATGGTCCTGGGTCTGCCGGGGTGCGAGAGATATGCTTTCGGCAATCTCACCTCCGGCAACCAAGGACCCAAGACGGCGTGCGCTTTAGTCTGTTCGAGTCCGACATAACCACCTCCACCGGCTCCATGGGGGTTGTGTCCGTGGGGATTTATCACACGATTAAAAAAAAAAGCTCCTGTGTAACATTCGTGTTTATTACGGCCACGCTTGATAGTACATAATATCATTAAAAAACCTAACAAAATTCTACCTAACCCGGCAACTGTCGGCAAGAAAGCGTCGCGTCGGCAGCTTAGTGGGTAGGGTGTCGGCCTTACGATCGAAAGGTCTCGTGTTCGAATCCTGGCGTATCCACACTACCGATATAAACCCACTCCACTCCTAACACAAGCAATTTAGCTTAGCTGGAGGGGTTAGAGGGAATATTCGTAATTTCGGTTCTTAAAAAAAAACTCATCTATCTATAAAGTTTCAACTCACTGCGCTTGAAGCTCTCAAAATTTAAGCTAAATATTCGTTTATTATTCCTGTGTACTCCATTCGACAACTACCCTCACATGAATGTTTAAATATTTGATTTCCAAGAGGGCGTTTCATCCCTTATAGTAGGAGGGGTTGATACAAGCCACGCCTGTTAGAACCCACCCTATGCGGCAGTAGTCGATAGTCTGTCGGATAGATCGGTGATCGAGCGACTACGATTTTTAGTCGCAGCGATTTGTCGTGTCGTGTTGTGTGTGTGTGTTTGTTTGGTGTAAAAATAGGTAGGAATAGTTTAAGCTAAAACCAACGAAGCGAGAGAAAAAAGGTAAACAAAGTTTCAGCGGTTCCAAACCTTTTTTGTTTGAAAATTATTACGTACTAGCTTTTGCCCGCGGCTCCGCCCGCGTGGATGTCGGTTATCGCGACCAAACATATCCTATGTCCTTTCTCATGGTCTAATCTACCCCTATACCAAATTTCATCAAAATCGGTTCAGTGGTTTAGGCGTGAAAGCGTAACATACAGACAGACAGACAGACAGACAGACAGACAGACAGACAGAGTTAGGTACTTTCGCATTTATAATATTAGTATGGACTAGCTTTTGCCCGCGGCTCCGCCCGCGTGGATGTCGGTTATCGCGACCAAACATAGCCTATGTCCTTTCTCATGGTCTAATCTACCCATATACCAAATTTCATCAAAATCGGTTTAGTGGTTTAGGCGGTTCTGAAAAACCTATACTACGAAACAAGCAACGACAGCTGTCGCTCGGCCATTTTCACAACGACAAGGACAGAGAAAATAATCGCTAGTTATTGCAACGTAATTCAGTAGTGGCACATAATAGTTGGTTGTGGTCGATTTGTTTACCTTTTTTCTCTCCTCTCGTTGGCTGTACTTTAGGATTGTAACGAGGAATACCATCGTGTTGTGTTCCCGGCAGTGAGTATTGTAGCCAGAGCTCACTGGAGAGTGTTTGTGCTGTCAGTGGGAAGACCAAAGGCTTGTCCTGCTTTGTCTTCTGCACTGACGGCACAGAAACTCTCTGTTCTTATAGGGTACACACGAGTGTGATTCCCCTGGTGTTGCATATGTCCATACGCCAAGGTAATTTCCCAACCGGTGGGCCGTTTGCTTATACTACCTATAAAAGAAAGTAAAGGCTGAACGGAAACGGTGTGCACTGTGCGGTAGGAAAGGAACTTTATCTCACGCACGCTCAAGCTGTGGAATGAACTCCCTGCCGTGGTGTGACAAGCGACTACAATATGGGGCTCTTCATAAGCTTGAGAAGGTTTCTACAGGGTCGGTAGCTCGAGTGTGACGCCCCTTTTGTTGCATACGTCCATAGGCCACGGTAAACACAACCATACCGTGGGCCATTCGCTTGTCTGCCATCTTAGTGGTATATAAGACAGTGGTATATATGGTTAAGATGGTTCGGTCATGTTGAGAGAATGAATGAAAGAAGACTAACGAAACAGGTGTATGAGGCGAGTGTGGAGGGTACTGTCGGTAGGGGAAGACCTAGGCGCACATACCTGGACCAAATCGGGGAGGTTTTAGAAAAGGGGCAGGTCAGGAGTACCCTAAACCGACGAGCATGCATGAAGAATGTAATGAGAGTGAATGAAGCGAGAGTAGTATGTCAGGATCGTAGCAAATGGAGATCCGTGATCTCTGCCTACCCCTATGGGAAACAGGCGTGATTTTATGTATGTATGTATGTATGTATATATGTCTCAAATCGCTGGAAATCCTGAGAAATCATTTATCACCCTCATAATTCACGCCACTTCACAGTTTTCAAATCATCATCAGCCCGCGGCAGTCCACTGCACTGCCTATCCCATGACACGCCACTTAGCCCGGTCCTCGGCGGTCCTCCTCCACTCTCCACCAGCCACTCTGCGTATATCGTCGCTCCATCTAGTCGCAGGGCGCCCCACACTACGTTTACCGGTTCGCGGTCTCCACTCAAGGACTCGTTTCCCCCAACGGTTATCGGTCCTACGGCAGATATGGCCAGCCCACTGCCACTTCAGCTTGCTAATTCGTTGAGCCATGTCGATAACTTTAGTTCTCTGCCGAATTACTTCGTTTCGGATTCGATCGAGTTTTCACATCAGTACCTATAATCTTTTTTAAATCTATACCACACGCAAAAATAGTTAAAAGTGACTTGAGACAACATATCGAAAATTGTTTTATATACCACTAAGATGGCAGACAAGCTAACGGCCCAAGTTATGGTTGTGGTCACCGTGGCCTATGGATATATGCAGCACCAAGGGCGTCACACTAACTCTGCCGACCCTGTACCCATCGAGTACTGTTTTTCTTGAACAGGGATGGGCAAACTACGGCCCGCGGGTCAAATCCGGCCCGCCGACGGTCCTTCGACATGTATGATAAATGGCCCGTGAAAATAATTTATTTTAATAGGCTAGACGTATTTATAAAATACATGAATTTTATAGCATTATTCATTAAGTATGCTAACTATACAAATCGGATACACGAAAAATTAATATTCTTGGGCGGGACTCGAACTCCCGATTTTTCCCTTACAGGGGGAATGCTTTGACCAACTCAAATATTTGGGCGGAGTTATCAAAAATTCATGTTTAAAAATGATTGTAAAATCATTCATTGGTTCCGATAGTTCGTAAGAACATCGATGGATGACTCCACCGTCGCCTTGAAGACGGATACAAATAGAAGGGAAATTTAAATCACATCGGGCGTGTCTCTTGGTACCCATAGCCGTGTTTTAGGGTTCCGTAGCCAAATGGCCAAGAACGGAACCCTTACAGATTCGTCATGTCTGTCTGTCCGTCCGTATTACAGCCACTTTTCTCCGAAACTAGCCTATTCTATTGAAACTTGGTAAGTAGATGTATTCTGTGAACCGCATTAATAATTTTATACAAAAAAGGAAAAAAAGCAATCAATTTTGGGGGTAAAAGTCAAAAAATATTTTTTTTCATCAAACCCATACGTGTGGGGTATCTATAGATAGGTCTTCAAATTGCTATTGAGGTTTCTAACATCATTTTCTTCTAAACTGAATAGTTTCCGCGAGAGACATAGGTGGAAAATGTAAGCAAACCCACCCCTGTTCTTGAAGAAGTTATAGTCGCTTGGGAAAACTACGGCAAGGAAATAATTATTTACTTAAGATTACAGCTGTGTAAGTAATTCTAAAAAGCAGTAGATTATTGAGAGGTTGTGATAGTTTTTGAAGAAGTGTCCTGGTGGCCGTGGCTATAAGACAATGATGAAATAGTGTGCCAATCTCCTCAGCTGTCAGCGTATTGAAGGTAAGATGTGATTATTATAAGTAAATTACGCGTGGTTCCCGTCAGAGTAGAATTAGTGCCACACTATCTCTTCCCATGCGGTGTCGTACAAGGTGACTAAGGGAAAAGGCTGTTTAACATCAGACAGATATATACAGCCCAGACTTAGCCTCAGATATAGGCTCGAGTCAATAATAGTGCCCGGAATATGGCAATAGGCTCACCCCCTATTATTGGTGAAATGACACGTCAATTTGACTTCACCTCGCCTGATGTTAAGCTAAAGGCAAAGTCTCGGCAAGTGGTCACCATCGTAAACATGTACCATGTTAACAGAATCATAATCATAATCATAATCATATTTATTCTGTGGATCATAGGTTAGGTATAAAGGTCTTATAAGCTATGTTATGTACGCTATGTCCTACCACATGTGGTTTACAGATTATTGTAATAACTGACACACAATTGTAATTTTAATAGTATATGACATGCAAGTATTATAAAAAACCCATTAAGCACTACATATATGTCGGTATATAATATTAGATAATTAAATATTGTGAATCCAGATATAAAACGTGAATTAATATTAAACGTCAGTAAATTTATTCTACACAAGATAAATAATTCAAATAGTCAAATAGTAAATATTCAAACAGTGGTGGCACTCAGCTTGACGGCCTCATCAGCTGCCTTTTCACGCCCCGCTTAAAGGACCTGGGACTGTAGGAAGAAGCTTGGCGCTTGGTTCTAGCAGGTATACTCTGCACCGTAAATGGATGGCATCTTAGCCCTGCACGTGTCGTCCTGTGAAGGAAAGGGGAGGGTGGGACTAATTGGAAGAGCTCGAGGGTGTTCGTGACCTCAGGATTCCCAATAATGCGGACCGCACGTCGCTGCAACCTGTCGAGAGGATCTAATAAGTACTTTGCGGAGCCGTCCCAGAGATGTGGTGGCACTCAGCTTGACGGCCTCATCAGATGCCTTTTCAGGCCCCGCTTAAAGGACCCGGGACTGTAGGAACAAGGAAACACGTGAGCTGGCAGGGAGTTCCAGGTCTTAATGGTGCGGCATCGGAATGAGTCACTGAAACGCTTAGTTTCTTGGTAACTTGTGAACTCAGTGAACTCATTCTACACAACGCTATCTAGACCCATGGTAAGCTTTTGTAGCTTGTGTTATGGAACCTAGAATGCGGATAAACATACCTACTTTTATACTTTTTTTTGTAAATACATACATAATATACATAGAAACACCCAGACCAATGCAAATAGCCATATTCATGCATACAAATATTTTGCACTGAGCGGGGATCGAACCCGCGCCTCCTGCGTGGCAGTCGCGTGCACTACCGCCACGCGACAGACGCTTTTTTGCCCAACGCAAAGAAATTTTCACAAAATACGTAAAAAGCTTGCTTTTCTATCATAATCGAAGACATACATTATGATATTGGTTGATAATCGTCGCGGCGGGGGGCCCAGGGGGGCCAGGTGGGGGGAGGGGGCCCCCCGCCGCGCGAGTGATCAAACGTCGCCAAACGTCAACCGCATCAGTAGGGTGACTATCACTCCCGACAGGTTGTGCGGGACAGTCTCTCTTCTTCAAATATTTGGCGGAGTCATCGAAAATTCAATGTTTAAAAATGGTTGAAACATCATTCATTGTTTCCAACAGTTCGTAAGAATGTTGGTAGATGGCTCCACCGTCGTTAAAGACGGATATAAAGAGAAGGAAAATTTGAAGTGGTTCAGGTGTGGCTTAATAGCTCAGTTGGAAGAGCATTCCCCCTGTAAGGGGAAGGTCGTGAGTTCAAGTCTCACATGAGCATTTCATTTTTTCCGATGTTTTACGAATCTCTTTTTAATTTAATTCGAACGTCGATGGACGTTGCATTCAATACTTGCAGATTGGACGGTCCGTTTTTATACTCTTTTCTGCAATTTGATTTGTTTGAGGCTCGCTTTCTATATCTATGTATCGTGTTCCATCTGATCCCAAAACTACGCGGACAACTGGCTCAATAAAGTTTAAAACTAAAACCCGACTACCGAAAAATCACGCTCTAAAAGTAACAAACAAGAAAATAGCCGTGGTCGTATGCCACTTTTCCCTAGAATATATTGTTTTGTCAGAATAAGTGGCATACGACCACGGCTATCCTTGATATTTTCTTGTTTGTTACATTTGGGTGAATTTCCCGGGACCAAGAATTGCGTGGCATCGATGAAATCGGTACTAAAAATCATAGTTATAATGCTCTAACATTTTTTGCTAGTTAGGTGAAATAGTGATCTATGTGGGGCACTAAATATTCTATTAAATAGGATTATAGGTACTCCAAAAAAAAACAAAATACACCGAAATTTTTCATTGCCGTGTTTGTCCACACGTCACCTACTGTGTCGTGATACCTCATTGATAAAAATCTATTGGTTATTTTTATTAATACCTATTTTTAGTTGATACGTGAATAGTTAAAGTATTGTTAGGAAATACATTTATTCAAATATTTAAACAATACAACGAATGGTTAAAAAAAATACATTTGTCCCAGAACTGCCTGTCATCGCCGTGTTCTAAACATATTTTAGAATATTGTCTTATCTAACGACTTGCGTCCTCCCTTATATGCGCTAAACGTTGCATATTGGTGCCGCCTAAGTGCTCGACGCGGAAGAACGTACACACGTACCTGCGTTTTGGCACCATAGATGTAAGTATACCATTTTTATGTTACTGGACAATTTTTCTTTCATCGCCGTGGATAGGTATAACTTTCTATTTTAATAAGTTATCCTCTTGATTAAACATTCAATAGAACGCCATTTCTCTTGTTTATTTTTGTGAAGTGATTAATACTTCGAATAATTATTAGATTTTTTGTTATTTTATATTTTTGTCTTGTTTTTCATTGCCGTGCTTTCATTGCCGTAGTTTCCGTGGTCAAAATTTGCTATGGCAATGAAAAAAAAAACACGGCAATGAAAAAAAAATCATTGCCATGCATTGTAAAACGATTTGGTTTCATTGCTGTGGCCTGATGTTTCATTTCCGTGACTTATGTTATCATCGCCATAGTATGATTAGGTATTACATTATTATAGGTAGCACCAAATACTGACATTAGAGGATTCGAAAACTTTCTACAATAAGATGAAAGATTTGATGAGTTTTTTACTGTACAATCAATTATAAATAGTTTGATTTTAATAATGGATTGTTTATTTTGCCAAGACTATGAAGAAGAACCTTAACCGGTGTGCGCTGTGATTATTTTGTCTATAGATTTTATAAAAATGTTATTGTTTCGCTTCACATTAAATATTGATACGTAAATTAAAAACTTGTACTTACTATGTATGTTGTTTGCATTTACTTTTGCATAATTAACAAAAGTATACCATATTATTTGTTTTATTCATATTATATGTATTGTAAATTTCTTTTTTGTTTGAAAGAATTTAAATAAATGATTGGACAATTCTTTGATTCTATTATATTTGTTTAATTGTACCCTACCTACTCCTTTTGCAGATTTTTAACCTATGAAATTTGTAATTATTGTATGTAAGTAGGTATAAGTATTATGATTTATGTGGATTTTCATTTCTGTGGTTGATTCTTTCATTCCCTTGGCATAATTCTTTCATTGCCGTGGACGCTTGTTTCATTGCCGTACACACATGTATCATCGCCGTGGCATGTAATTTTTAATCTTGTATATCTCGTTAGTTTTTTTAGTTATCTGCTAGATATTAAGCGAGAATACATACAGTATCAAAATCTTTAATTAACGCGATGTTGTTTTATTATAACACTTAAGATAAAAAAAACCACGGAAATGAAGATTTTAATGGACTTGTTGAAATTCACCCATTTAGAGCGTGATTTTTCGGTAGTCGGGTTTTAGTTTTAAACTTTATTTTTTATTTATATTATTTTGGGGCAAGATAAAGCTAATAATTTATACATATTTGAAATGTGCTTATTACGCCCTTTCATTTGATACCAAACACGGTATATTTATCTCAAATTTATTTTTTAACATAGTACCTTATGAGCGCTAGAGGGCGCCACACAAGATTGAGTGACACGTCATATAGCCTATAACCATCGGACGATCAAGCCGCTTGTAACGATACCTCATATGTCCAGTTCTAATCAGTAGTTAAGGTGCTATGAGGGAACAAATGAACATACATACATACATACATACATAGCCTGTCAAAATCATAACCCTCCTTTTGGCTTCGCCGTAGTCGGGTAAAAATATATATTTTTTCAAACATGTTATGTTTAAAAAATAAAACTTTAAATTTAAAAAAAGGGCTATAAAACACTAAAAAAGTACTTAAACCACGCTTTCACAAAATTTAAATTAAAGCACGGAATCCGCTCTGAGGGTCAGCATAGAAATGAGCTCGTGAATGAATTATTATTTAGTTATGTAGTGAGATAAATAGCAGCAAGTACCAACGTAGCACAAAGTACTTTATATAGGTAATACTAGCTGACCCGGCGAACTTCATTCCGCCAATTTATTCCACCCGCGTTGCGTCAGGTCCCGTTCCCGCTGCACCCTCTACTATATTAAGCATGTATTATACATATAAACCTTCCTCTTGAATTACTCTATCTTTAAAAAAAGCAGCATCGAAATCTGTAGCGTAGTTTTAAAGATATAAGCATACATAGGGACGGACCGGTGCGGAAAGCGACCTTTCCTTTATACCAGTGGTTCTCAAACTTTTTAAATGACGGAACCCTTTTGGGAAGCAAAATACTTGATGGAACCCTACAATAAAACAATTATTTTTATAAGTGTATTCTTTATTAATCAGCATAATAAAAGTACAATGTATCAGTTACTAATTATTATTTACTTCACCACTTGGTAAGGACAATAATAGAAAACATTAAAAAAGAAAAAATCTAACTAGTGGGAGGTATGAAACTGTTTTTTATTTTTGATCAATTGCTTGATATCAGGTTTGATGGAAGAAAGTTGGAGTCTCATATCAGCTTCGGCGTCCAGTCTATTGCGATATTTAGTTTTCGTGGCTGCGTAGGTAGAGAATCCTGTTTCGCACAAATATGTAGTTGGGAACGGGAGAAGAATATCCAGAGCCATTTGGCCAAGCATAGCATATTCATCTTGAATTCTGCACCAAAAATCATTAAGAGGCGTCGTTTTGAACAATGACTCCATACTTGTGTCTGATGACATTTCTAAAAGAGATTCATATATCTCATTTGACATGTTTTCAGGCTTTTCCAAGTTGGGTAAAAAAGGATTATGAATCCAGGAGTTCACTTTAATTTTTGTATTGTGTTCTTCGGGAAAATACTTTTCAAAAGATGCGCGCATCGAACTGAGATATTGGACCAATTCTTCAAACACATTATCTTCAAACATTTCTGGGTCGTTTTCGCTAACAAACTCACTGAGTAACGTAAAACTTTCTATTTCTTTCTTGCAAATGATCCAAAAATCTAATTTTCTTTTAAAAGCAGTTATTTTATTATAGGCCTGAAACACTGTTGTCTGTTTACCTTGCAACGATAAATTTAATTCGTTAAGTTTTTGAAAGATATCCGCCATAAAAGACAATCGGAACAACCAAGTTTTATCATACAAACGGTCCTTCAAATTAAAAGAAGTATCTGCTGAAAGAAACATTTGTAACTCGGCTCTAAGTTCAAATAGCCTTGTTAAAGTTTTTCCCCGAGACAGCCATCGCACTTCTGTATGGAGCAGCAGTGTTTTATGTTTGCTGCCATAATCTTCACACAATAATGAGAACAATCGGGATTGTAGTGGTCGTGATTTGATAAAATTAATTATTTTTACCGCTTCATCCATAACTAATTTTAGATTAGACGGCATTTGCTTCATCGCAAGTGCTTGTCTATGCAGAATACAATGACTGGAACTACAATTAGGCGCTTTATTTTTCATTCGTGACACTGCTCCTGCTGTTTTACCTGTCATCGCCTTGGCCCCATCTGTACAAATGTCAATGCAATTGTTCCAACTGAGATTATGTTCTTCAAAAAATATATTTATTTTATTAAAAATTTCTTCCCCGGTAGTGTTTGTAAGCAGCGATGAACACATAAGCATGTCTTCTTCAAAAGAACTTTTATATGGATATCTCACAATAACCAGCAGGATAGCCAAACCAGCGACATCAGTCGACTCGTCCATTTGCAAAGCGAATCGTGTATTTTGTAGACGTGTAACTAGTTCTTGTTTGACGTAGCTTGCCAGATCATGGATTCGTCGTGAAACAGTATCGTTTGATAGCGGAACAGTAGAAAGATGCTTTGCAGATTTTTCATCAAGCATACATTTTGTTATGTCTAATACACATGGTTTTATTAATTTCTCAGCGATAGTGTGCGCTTCACCTGCTTGTGCAATGCGATAGCTAACTAAATATGATGCCTCCGTGGCCTTTTCGTTGGTAGTTTGTGTTACATGCATCATATTTTTTTGACTTTCTAATAACTGATCTTTTTTGCGAACAAAAAATTATTTATTCTTGTCTTTAGTCTCGGGGTGTACGGTTTCTAAATGTCGACGCAATTTGGCAGGTGCCATGGAACTATTAGGAAGCAGTTTACTACAGAGCATGCAGAGAGGTGAGCCGTTGGAATCAACAAATCCGAAACTGATATAAGATTCATCATACTTCCTTTTTTTCGTCTTTGAAACCGTCGAGCTTGACGTCGTGGCACTCGTGGTATCATCTTCTGGATCGGTGATTGCTAAATTCTCCGCGCGCATTGCTTTTGAACATTCAGCGTCATTAGAAGATGTTGTTGGAACACGTTTAACACCTTTAAGCCAACGTTCCATTCTTCTTTATTTATAATGTTACAAGTCAGGATAGTGGGGTTTAAATAATGCACAATCGTTACTGCGTATAAGAGACTAAATTTAGAACCTACAGGGAAGAAATGTATAAAACTGAGACAACAGAATACAGCAGGCAGTAAAACAATGAACACTAGTTTCTCGCTAGCGAGCTTGTAAGTAGGTAGTAACTTATCGCTCCGAACGCTAATCATCAACTGACGACGCCAACGCGCGATCGCCGCTTTTATACTTAGTCCTAGACTCGATCTCAAATATTCTCGAAAATACTCGAGTCGGCACCTTTGATAAACAAAAAGCAAAAATAAAAACAGAAATTTAAAAATAGCGTTGTAAACAATATCGACTTTATCCTTTGAAGTTAGAGACGAAAGTCGCTTGTTGACAACTATAGCGTCTAATTCAGAGGCGGCTTTTATCAAAGAGACTGAGCGCTTACAAGTATACTACCCGCTCGTTTTAAGTTTGCCGCTGGCGATAGGTATGAGTGTATGACGTTCGAAATTTTTTATTTAATTGTAACAATAAAAATTGTGTACGTTAGATATTTGGGTAAAACTATGACACATTATAAGTTTTGTTGTCACGTGGGGGAGGGTACGCGCATTCCACAGACCGGCAAACTTAGAGCGAACGCGTTGTACAAGTATAAAATTGTTGAGACCAAACTTATGAGATATTGTACCAGCTAATGTAACACAAGCTTATACAAATACAAATAAATAAATAAATAACATTCATAGCGTTTTGTCTCCGCGCGGCCGCGGAGTCCGCACAGCCGCGGAGCGACCTGAGAGAGGTGTTTTGATTTTTTTATTTCTAAATTCTTGCGGAACCCCGACAGAGGTATCACGGAACCCTAGGGTTCCGCGGAACACACTTAGAGTATAGCTGCTTTATACTATGTAGTGATAGTGATGATAAGTTGTTACTACTGTTACGAGGTTGTTTGGTCAAGAGTTTTTGAAGTGAGAATCCCCGGGAAATCTGACATAACCATAACGAGAAAAATTATTCAAGAAATTGTTTTTTTTTATATAGAATACTAGCCTTTGCCCGCGGCTCCGCCCGCGTGGATGTCGGTTATCGCGACCAAACATAGCCTATGTCCCTTCTCAAGGTCTAGCCTATCCCTATACCAAAATCGGTTCAGTGGTTTAGGCGTGGAAGCGTAACATACAGACAGACAGACAGACAGACAGAGTTACTTTTGCATTTATAATATTAGTATGGATATGGATTAGAACCGAAGTTACTAATATTCCCTCTAACCCCTCCAACTAAGCTAAAATGCTTGTGCTAGGAGTGGGTTCACGCCGGTAGTGTTATGGCCAGGATCGAACCCGGGAACTCTCGATCGTAAGTCCGTCTCCTTAACCACTAAGCTACCGATGCTTAAATTGAGTCTTTAGTTCTTGAGTGGATTTTTTGATATATGACTATTCAAGAAGGGCATTAGAAGGTTTCTACAAGTTTGGCAGCATGAGTGTTTTTTTTAAACCACTCAGGTGGCAGACAAGCACACGGCCCACCCGATGGAAAGTGGTTACCGCGGCCTATGGACGATAACACGAGGGGCGTTACACTCGCGCTGCCTACCCTGAAGAAACCTTCTAATGCCTCTCTTGAAGAACCCCATATTGTAGTCGCTTGGGAAAACCATGGCAGGGAGTTCATTCCACAGCTTGAGCGTACGTGGGATGAAGTTCCTTTCATACCGCACAGTGCGCACCGTATTCGGATGCAATGTGTGGGGATGAA
Organism: Eilema sororculum; assembly: GCA_914829495.1. NCBI lineage: Eukaryota > Metazoa > Arthropoda > Insecta > Lepidoptera > Erebidae > Eilema > Eilema sororculum. The sequence continues at coordinate 15,141,807 of OU618559.1, read as the reverse complement.
TTCCCTGTCTATGGCGAGTGGTGCGATGATAGAATGTAGCTGTGGGCATCATGTGTGACGTACTTAGTATTGCACACGCTCATGGGCCAGACATGGGTGAACGAAATGGCACACAGTGGGAAAAGCCTATGTCCAGCTGTGGACTGCGGTGGGCTGTTTTTTTTTTATAAAAGATTATTAGAACCGAAATTACTAATATTCCTTCTAACCCCTCCAGCTAAGCTAAATTGCTTGTTAGGAATGGGTTGACGTCCGTACTGTAATGGCCAGGATTCGAACCCGGGACCTCTCGATCGTAAGGCCGACTGCTTAACCTCTTACAGCCTCTGTGGTGTGGCGGTAGTGCACGCGACTGCCACGCAGGAGGCGCGGGTTCGATTCCCGCTCAGTGCAAATATTTGTATGCATGAATATGGCTATTTGCATTGGTCTGGGTGTTTCTATGTATAATATGTATGTATTTACAAAATAAAAAGTATATAAGCATGTTTATCCGCATTCTAGATTCCATAACACAAGCTATAAAAGCTTACCATGGGTCTAGATAGCGTTGTGTACAATGTTGTGAATTATTTATGTATTATATTTATTTATTTAATTATTTAACTTCCGACGCTTGATTGACAGGTCATGGTAACCGCTTTCTATCAGATATTTATTTACGTTATTACACACCAAAAGTCTCCCATTTTCCGAAATCATTGTCACCCTACAAAAGGTGACGTCCCGCGGCGCGAATCAAAAATAACTTACTTCAAATTTATTTACAAATTTACTCACACACCCGCGCAACTAACAGTACATTAAAAAACAACCCTTATTACCTTGTAATACGAGACCAAACTTCAATGAAAATTTGAATCAAACCGCAAAATATTCTTGGTTAGTAATACAATCTATTGGTTTCTAATCACGCAGACAATATTCAACTTTATTAATATTGAGATAACAGTTATATGTCTGTTTATAAGTGTATTTTGAGCGCGACATTGGCAAGGCTGTCAATATTTTCGACTAGATTATTTGATGAAAGAAAATTTAATGTCATCTGTGTATATCCGCTTTGGGAAAACAGTTTTGCTTTGAAATATCGATACGCTACGTTAACTATAGCCTATCTAAAGTCAAGCCAACGACATAACATAAACTCACGCCTGTATTCCCCGAAGGGGTAGGCAGAGGTGCTAGCACCCACATTTCGCCAGTTTATGTTTAGGTCCCAATGTAATAGGTGGCGAGCCTATTGCCATTAACCGGGCACTTATAAACCTGCGATAAATACACACATAACTTCGAAAAGCATCGAAAAGTTATTGGTGTGTGCCATGGTAAACTTGGATCGAACCCGAGACCTCGTCTCAGCAGTCCATTACCCATACCACTAGGCTACCGCAGATTAGCTCTAATATTTATTCCGCCGATTAGATCTAATATTTACTAATCCATAAAGAATCATATTAAATCATCTGTCCATACTTTTCATCCATACTAATATTATAAATGCGAAAGTAACTCTGTCTGTCTGTCTGTATGTTACGCTTTCACGCCTAAACCACAGAACCAATTTTGATCAAATTTGGTGAAGGGGTAGATTAGTGCGGCGGTAGCTTATTGGTTAAGGAGTCGGCCTTACGATAGAGAGGTCCGGGTTCGATCCTGGCCATTACACTACCGACGTGAACCCACTCCTAGCACAAGCAATTTAGCTTAGTTGGAGGGGTTAGAGGGAATATTAGTAACTTCGGTTCTAATATTCTTTTATAAAAAATAAAAAGGCTATGTTTGGTCGCGATAACCGACATCCACGCGGGCGGAGCCACGGGCGAAAGCTAGTATAATATAAATCAAAGTCGTTGTCGCTGTCTGTCCGTCCATATGTATGCTTAAATCTTTAAAACTACGCAACGAATTTTGAAGCGGTTTTTTTAGATAGAGTGATTCAGGAGGAAGGTTTATGTATATAATACATGCTTAATATAGTAGAGTGTGCAGCGAGAACGGGATCGGACGCCACGCGGTCGAAAAAAAATGACGGTACGAAGTTCACCGGGACAGCTAGTTACCTTATATAGGTAAATATTATATTATCCGTAAGTAACAAATTGTGTATTCTACTGACTAATCAAAATAGTTGCTTTTTACTAAACATCAAAACGATAAGTTATAAGGTAAGTTGTATGAAAAAAGATTTAGTGACGTCATAAAATTTAATAGTCAAATCAGTTGAAATAAAACCACTTTTTACCCGACTACGGCGAAGCCAAAAGGAGGGTTATGATTTTGACAGGCTATGTATGTATGTTCATTTGTTCCCTCATAGCTCCTCAACCACTTATTAGAACTGGACAAATGAGGTATCGTTACAAGCGGCTTGATCGTCCGATGGTTATAGGCTATATATATGCTCATAAGGTACTGTGTTAAAAAATAAAATTGAGATAAATATACCATGTTTGGTATCAAATGAAAGTGCTTAATGAGCACATTTCAAATATGTATAAATTATTAGCTTTACCTTGCCCAAAATAAATTAAATAAAAAATAAAGTTTAAAATTAAAACCCGACTACCGAAAAATCACGCTTTAAAATGTGACAAACAAGAAAATATGAAGGATAGCCGTGGTCATATGCCACTTACTCTGACAAAACCATATATTCTAGGGAAAAGTGGCATACGACCACGGCTATCCTTCATATTTTCTTGTTTGTCACATTTTAAAGCGTGATTTTTCGGTAGTCGGGTTTTAGTTTTAAACTTTATTTTTTTACGGATTCTATCGCGATATATTTGTTATTATTACTTTTTAACCCGACGTTTCGGCTGCTTAATTCCATGCTTAATCAAACCCAGTAAGCAGCAAAATCCAGCAAGACTTAACAACACAGTGAGCTCCTTCTGCGTAAATACGAACATTTGATTTTGAGATAACTTATACTTCAAACTATGTGACAACTACCATCGTGAGTCACACCGCGAAAATGGCTGCTGCAAAGCAGCCGAAACGTCGGGTTAAAAAGTAATCATAACAAATATATCGCGATAGAATCCGTAAAAAGTGGTTTTATTTCAATGAGTGACATTCGCGTAAACTTCAGAAAATATCAGTCAAATCAGTGACTATTATAGGTTGGGTGGATGATTAAAAATAAATAAAAACTATAAAATGACAACCGACGCAATTTTTACCGCTCTTTTACCATTCTTAATTTAATAAACTCGGTTAGATAATTTATTTTAACTATAGGATAATACTCAATTATCAACCCTTTGCCACTAACCCTATTACAGTGATGGTTATGTCCACATAAGTGTCACTGCCCCATAAGTGACACTCATTACATTAAGTGTTTCGGACACTATTTAATTACCAACCCTCGCGCGACGAAAGGGTTGCACTACAGGTGGTCAAAGGGTTAAATTCCGGTATAATACTAAATTAAAGCCAACGAGACGAGAGAAAAAAGGTAAACAAAGCGACCATTACTGAGTTACGTTGCGATAACTAGCGATTATTGTCTCTGTCCTTGTCGCACATGTCACACGTACGCGACAATGTTCGAGTGACAGCTGTCGTCGCGTGTTTCGTAGTACAGGAAAGCTGTCAGCACAGCGGTTCTAAACTGTCAGATCCGCCATCTTATGAGCAATTCCATTCCTGTCTGGAATGCGTTTGAAGTGATACGTAATTATTTACAAATAAAAAAGTTAGGAACCGCTGAAACTTTGTTTACCTTTTTTCTCTCGCTTCGTTGGCTTTACTTTACCTAGTTGTGGACCGTAACTCCGTCTGTGTGGATGTCAATTTTTAGCGTTTTTAACAATATTTACAATTTTTTTTAAATATTTCACAACATTCTACACAACGCTATCTAGACCCATGGTAAGCTTTTATAGCTTGTGTTATGGAATCTAGAATGCGGATAAACATACTTATATACTAATTATTATATAAGAAACACCCAGACCAATGCAAATAGCCATATTCATGCACACAAATATTTGCACTGAGCTGGGATCAAACCTGCACCTCCTGCGTAGCAGTCGCGTTCACTGCCGCCACGCCACAGAGGCTGTCAACCTATAATATTAAGTAACCCACACTCTGCTAATCAAAGGGATACGTACAAGCCTAGGTACATTAGACCCTGGTAATCATTTAGGAAGGGTTAATAATTGAGCAGGCTATTAAAAGAGCAACAATCCATTTAGCACAATAGATACGTACGGCTTAAACAAATAATTCAAAACATAATGCCCCTCGCGCTGGGCCCGTAAAGCCGCGGGACGAGCGGGGGAAGCACGCTCAGAGGCCTCGCGGAGGGGATACCTACATAACAGGCTTGGCTACTGGCTAGTATTTTTTTTTCCGTGCGAAAAATCCCCACGGATACCACACCACGCCCACGGAACAAGTGGAGGTGGTTATGTCGGACTCGTACCGACTAAAACGCACGCCGTCTTGGGTCTTTGGTTGCCGGAGGTGAGATTGCCGAAAGCATATCTCTCGCACCCCGGCAGACCCAGGACCATCTCTTTCGAAATGGCCCCCTTCGGGTTGTGGGGACCATAGTGTCCCCACAGAACAGATAAAGGAGGTTAGAAAGGAAATAGTTCCTAATTTGTATTAGGACGCGTGTCGCCGCTTGTCTCCCACTCTTTAACTCCACTATAAAAATAGACCAATACGATGCGGTTTACGCACACAAATAAATCAGCACACTTAAATCACGAGTTTGCTATTAGTTGTCACACTAATGCAAATACTGCACTGGACGTGTACTCACACACGCACAAAAGCAATAAAAATTTCTCATACATGTTACGGTGACCAAAGGTCGATTTTCGATATCGATAAAACTTCCGTAATTTTGATACTAGGTATCTGAAGTTTTGGTACACAAGTATTTTTTTTTTTTAATTAATATCAACTAATGAAATTCCAGGTCAGTGCAAATATTAGTACCTATGCATGCATGAATATGGGTAATTGCATTAATCTGGTCATGTCTCGAAGAACATGCTATGCCGTCGGTCCTGATTGACATACGAAAACCTATGGCAGTTATTACAGGTAGTCAGGAGCCCTAAAATGTCCAACAACCCTGTCTGCCTGATTGCAATGCTTCGATATCGCCAATAAGTTGTGAAGGTCAGAGGGCAGTCGCTTCACTGAAAATATCGAAGTTCAGCCAAACCCATATTTTTTTAATATCTGGATTTGTTGGAAACCTAAAATCAAATTATAAATGTGTTTTCAATATAAACGGCTGACATCAAATAAAATTTTACAATTATTATTGACTGTGTAATAAGCAAATGTATTTTGATTAAAATATTACTGATAATAACAATTTGTGTACGTACTTAATATCGACACTGTTTATAACGGATCATTTTGTCCAACACTATCGATACGCATGGTTATCGCGGCATTGCAAGCGTTGGCTCGGCACACGCGACTATCGCAAAGAACGCAATACACTGCGCGATCGCTCACGTAGTACACGATGGCACTCATGTATTGCAAGCAATGTATAATTTTGTATCAGTTTGCAATTATGTCGTTTTTGTCTACAAACTACATAATACTTTTGTAATAATTACAAATATTACTTGTATTTTTAGGTTTTTGGCCTTACCAATGAAAAGAAATCCCTTCTCAGGCTACACTACATACTTGGCTTCTTTTCCGACACGTTATTATAGCGCAAGACGGCATAATTCTTTTTTTTTCGAGGAGCTTCTTACGTTGGCACAATAAGAGCGCGACTGTGTTTAAATTTCGGTGGAATATGAGCATTGCTCATATGTGCGGCGCGCCTTCCCCGCCCACAAGGCCCTTCTAACCTCCTTTAACTGTTCTGTGAGTGTCCCCATCTAGCCCCGGTGACGGGTAGGCGCACTTTGCGCCGCCGTCGCGGCCTGCTTCTGCTAGGGTGACAGGCGGGTCCACCGATCACCCGCAGGCCAGAGCTCATGGAGGACGGAGGTCGTTCTGCGACCTACGATGTCCGGTTTACCTTCGCTCTTTGCGGGCTTGCCGGGCCCGGAGTCTAGTCCAGACCCGAACGGCCGCCTTCTTTTCGAGCATTACTTGCTCGCAGAAGGAGGCGGCCGCTGTGAGCAATGTGGCGAGTGTGAGGACTCCCACCCCCAGAGCCGCCACTAGGACCCGCCTCGGCGTGTCCCATACTGGCTAATATTGCTTGCAATGTATTCTACTTGTCACAAACGTGAAAATAGATGTCAATCACACACATTAATAATTCTATTGTACAATTGTAAAACGAATTTTCATTTGTCTAGAAGGGAAAGACATCATTGACAAAATCTCCGCTCATTTCGTGGCCCCACAGCTAATAAAAAGCACAGACTATTAACCCTGTGTTTGCGCTCGCTTATCGCGGGGGCCCTACCGACCCACCGCTACTGTTACGGGGCGCTTTCGACCCCAGGCGCTGTTCAATATTGACAGATTATCGTTAACTTTAGTTATGCTTCCGTTGCCAAATATTTATATATTACTTTATTAATTTTGATATTGTTTATTGAATGGAAATAATACGGTTTGATTGAGTGGCGATAGAGCATTAGACTGTCATCAAATACATAGGGAAAAAGAATCTTCTCGGGCGGGACTCGAACCCGCAGTCTAAGAAGAAAAAGTATAAGATGGGAAATTTGAATCATATCGGGCGTGTCTCGGTAGCCGAATTGGTCAGGCATTCCCCCTGTAAGGGAAAGACTGCGGGTTCGAGTCCCGCCCGAGAAGATTCTTTTTCACTATGTATTTGATTTGTATAGTTAGCATACTTAATGCTGTAAAAATTCCTTCAATTAGACTGTCATGTCATAAAGGTCGCAAGGAGAAAAGAGCATTAGGGATAGCGCTGTTTAACATCAGACAGATATATACAGCCCAGACTCAGCTTCGGATGCATAGTTTGAATAAAAATAAAAGCCAGAATACGGCAATAGGCTCACCCCCTATTACGTGGGAGCAATTATAATGACTTTTTTTATACCACTTAGGTGGCAGATAAGCACGCGGCCCACCTGATGGAAAGTGGTTACCGCGGCCTATGGACGTATGCAACTCCAGGGGCGTTACACTCGCACTGAAGAAACCTTCTAATGCCCCTCTTCATTCCACAGCTTGAGCGTACGTGGGATGAAGTTCCTTTCATACCTCACGGTGCGCACCGTATTCGGATGCAATGACTGTTCAAAATGTGGTTGTTAATTCTCCCTTGTGTAACCCTCCAGGGATAAAGGCCTGATTATATGTATGTACTAGATAACCCGTCCCGGCTTCGCCCGGGAAAATTTTGTATTCCATATTTGATAGTGACCTAAATGACGAACTTTCTATACAAAGGTTTATCACCTATTTTGCCCTCTACGTAGTTAAATTTTGAAAAACTCTGATACACTCGCTCATTTATTTCTTAAAAGACACAGGTTCATAAAATTTAGTGCATCTAGCTCTGAAAATGACGGACTTTCATACAAACTTCGATCCCTCATTTTACCCCTTTAGTAGCAGAATTAACAAAAATCTTTTTTTAGTGTATGCTTACATTATAAAATGCATCTATTGTCAAAATTTCAAGTTTAGGCTCTGCGTTGATGAATCAGTCAGTCAGTCAGTCGGGACAAGTAATTCTATGTATATTACATAACATAACATAACATAAACTCACGCCTGTATTCCCCGAAGGGGTAGGCAGAGATGCTAGCACCCACATTTCGCCAGCTTATGTTTAGGTCCCAATGTAATAGGTGGCGAGCCTATTGCCATTAACCGGGCACTTATAAACCTGCGATAAATACACACATAACTTCGAAAAGCATCGAAAAGTCATTGGTGTGTACCATGGTAAACCGACGAGACTGCTAAGACGAGGTCTCGGGTTCGATCCCAGGTTTACCATTTTATATTAGATGTTTAAAAAATCAATTAATAATCTCCTCCTTTATTAAGTCGGTCAAAAACATTCCCCATCAATTCTATTACCATCATAAAGGCTAGCCCTACAAGCGCACCCTAAGCTACCTTCATCCTTCATGCCTAAACAGTAGCGCTAGCAACAGATAATGCGCTTTAATATTTAACGATTTGTAAGCTTTTATCTCGCAAACTCCCCAGAGAGACAGGCCTGTTTCTCTCATACTAGGAAGGATTTGCGCATTTGCTTGTTTTTAACGTGATCATTTACAATAGATATTACAATACATACTCACGCCTATACATTTCCGAAGTGCTAGGCAGAAGAGTAACATCAACCACAATTCGCGAACTATGATTTATCAGTCCCACTCACGTAATAGAGCGGTCCGCTTTATTGGGAATCCTGAGGTCACGAATACCCTCGAGCCTTTGCAGATGCGTAGAGATGTTGCGTCTTTGGCTGTATTCTACCGTCTCTCGGTGAATGTTCTGACAAGCTCTTTCAATTAATCCCACCCTCTCCTTTCCTTCACAGGACGACAAGTGCAGGGATAGGATGCCATCAGTATACGCGGGTGCAGAATATACCTTCTAGAACCAAGCGTTTCAGTGATTCATTCCTATGCCGCACCATTAAGACCTGGAACTCTTTGCCAGCTCACGAGTTTCGCTCTTCCTACAGTCCCGGGTCTTTTTAAGCGAGAAGTGAAAAAGCATCTGATGAGGCCGTCAAGATATTGGCCGCCTGCCGTCTCCGAGTCCCTGATGGTCGCTAGTAGGCTCTTCATCTATCCGCACATTCTAGATATTTGAATGAATTTTACAGCATTTTGTATGCTAACTATACAAATCGAATACATAGGGAAAGCTCCCTATGTATTCGATTTCTATAGTATAACTATAGAAATCGAATACATAGGGAGCGGAGTTATCAAAAATCAATGTTTAAAAATGATTGTAACATCATTCATTGGTTCCGATAGTTCGTAAGAAAATCGGTGGATGACTCCACCGTCACCTTAAGAACGGATAAATAGAAGGGAAATTTGAATCACATCGGGCGTGTCTCGGTAGCCGAATTGGTCAGGCATTCCCCCTGTAAGGGAAAGACTGCGGGTTCAGGTCCCGCCCGAGAAGATTTATTTTTCCCTATGTATTCCATTCTAGATATTTTTATATTTCCTTTGACCACGGCCGGTGTAACCTGGTCGAAACGTCACGTCAGGTATGTATGTAACTATACCATGATCGCGTTAATTCCTGCTAATATTATTGTATAAGTAATATAACTAGCTGTCCCGGCGAACTTCGTACCGCCAATTATTTTCCGCCTGCGTGGCGTCCGAACCCGTTCCCGCTGCACCCTCTACAATATTAAGCATGTATTATACATACAAACCTTCTTCTTGAATTACTCTATCTATTAAAAGTAACCGCATCAAAATCTGTTGCGTAGTTTTGAAGATATAAGCATACATAGGGACGGACCGGTGCGGAAAGCGACTTTGCTTTATACTATATACTCGTAGAGATGGAACGCGTGAAATTAAATTAATGCGGTTAGTTTCGCTATGCTCTAGTCCCGCTATGATCGACTCCTGAAATACCCGGAGAAAAGTTCCGCTATGCACAAATTCTCATTTAAGGACTCTCGTGAAGAAAACTGTTACAGTGTGATATTTTATATGAGGATTTCAGAAGTACATTTCGAAAACTTAACCTACTTTTCACGATTATCATATATGCCAAAAAAGTCAAGCTTAGCGCTATCATTGAAGTGAAGAACCCGGGACTTAGTAGAATTCATTGTTACACACATTTATTGTTTCCTCTAACTTTTGTAATTTTTAAATCTTTAAAAAATGCCGTAAGATGAAACCGGTCAGTTTCAATAATAAATACTGTGGAAAAAATATGTGTTCTCAAAATCGACATTACATAATCTACATTTTTGATCCAAGTTTCAACAGTTACATCAAAACCATAAAAGGTATCCTCCAACCTGAACAGGGTGGCTAGGGCGCAGCCGACACGCTGTGTCCGGGTGAACCGTTCCACTATTACTCGTACCTGTTATTATAATAAATATATAGTAATTCTACTCAGTCAACTCGGTACAATATATCGACGGTCCCTACGTAGAACAACGCAAGTGGTAGATGAGTGATTTGCATGTTTTGTTTTCATGACCTTTAGAACACCCTAACCTATCGTTCAGTTTAATAAAAATAAATCTAAGATGAAAAATTTAACCTTAAATCGATGCACGACATTTCCCATAACTACAAAATGTACTCTAATTTCCAACGTAGAGCAACAGTAGTGGTAATTGAGTGATACTACGTAGGACGCTCAACCCCTCGTCTACCCCGCAACTGCCACTTGCGGTACAGTACGCTATGTACCTATCCTCGTACAATTCTGTAAATGGTAATTACGCCTTAAAGAAAATCGCGTAAATATACAGAAGTACCACTTAGGCTACTGTTTTTAGGCTTAGTACCGTCGTATAATTAAGTAAGTGACAAATTACATGTTAAAAATTAATTTTGTGCACAATGTTTTAATGATTCATAAAATATACAATATATTCAACATCTGTACTAAATTTTATGGCTATACATCAAGTAGAAGACAATATACAAGTAATTGAAATTTTGAAGCGCTCTCCTGTAAAATTTGTCATTTGTAGTTAGGATGTTATTCGTAGGGACCGTCGATATTATTGTTTTATATGTATACACTGTCATGAGTTACAGTCCAGTTCAAAATGTTTGCCAGTTGTTTGTGTCTTGCTAATGATTTGATTGTAGCTTGTTGTGTATCAATAAATAAATTAAAAAAAAAACAATATGTGTAAAAATAAGTTACTTGACAATTAGAAGAATGACATCAAAAAACAAGTAACTTTAACCCCTCGCCCGCTGTTCCTTTGTGTACAACTTGTGAGTTGCAACAAAGCGCTGACGGGGGTCGAACCGGCCCCAACTCATTAACTAATTGTGTCGTCACTCGTCACACCTGCGTGTGTCATCCATTGGTGTTATTTGCTGTTGATATTGCCTTAGATCTTTGAAATAAAAGAAAGATTTTCTTTATTCGGGGATCGAGATTTTTGACGGGATTTGGGGTTTAAGGTGTTGTAATTTTTTTATACTATCGAGGACTGTCAGGGTAGATTTGACTGGCATGACCAAGGTAGTGAGTTCGATTCGCTTTCAGTGCAATTTGTTTTTATGAATGAATTGGAATTCTAGCTTTATATTGAGAGATTGGTTTGGTTATACTTGAATGATTTTTATAGCATTTATTATGCTAACGTTAAAGTTCGAAAAACATCGGAAAAATGAAATGCTAAGTGAGACTTGAACTCACGACCTTTCCCTTACAGGGGCGCCCTTTGGGCGGAGTCATCACAATTCAATGTTTAAAAAGGGTTGAAAAATAACTGGCGAAATGTGGGTGCTAGCACCTACCCCTTCGAGGAATACAGGCGTGAGTTTATGTTATGTTATGTTATGAAAAATCTTTCATTGTTTCCAACAGTTCGTAAGAATGTTAGTAGCTGGCTCCACCGTCACCCTTAAGGACGGATTTAAAGAGAAGGAAAATTTGACCCGTTTTGAATTCGCACCCGTGGTCACGACTTAACGGGATGACTCCTATCCCTTACCCTTTTACGACACCCAAGGGAAGCGGAAACCAACAGCTAATATATACATATTGATTTTGTATTAAAATATTAAAAGCTAATGTCTCAAAATACCAAAACAAAAGGGTTATTATTTAACCCTTCAAGCCGCTGAAGGGTCAAAAATCACAGCAGACTGTTCATTTAGACCGCTCAATTATTCATACCGGCTATTACACGCTGGGTGAGCTGCATCGCAAGGGTTAAGGTATTTATGGGGTGAACCGGTACTAAACAGTCGGGAGAAAAAATATTAATACATACTAATCTATGATACGATAGCCTCTGTGGCGTGGCGGTAGTGAATGCGGTCGCTCTACAGGAGGTGCGGGTTTGATTCCCGCTCAGTGCAAATATTTGTATGTGTTACCGGCAATGACAGCCTCTGTGGCGTGGCGGTAGTGAACGCTGCCGCTATACAGGAGGTGCGGGTTCAATCCCCACTCAGTGCAAATATTTGTATGCATGAATATGGATAAATATGGTCTGGTCGTGCCTCGGAGAACACGCTAAGTTATCGCATCGGTTCGATGTTGTCTGCCTAGAACATTGTATAACAAGTATACCACTTGGTATAAAACTAATCAATGTACATCCATGATCACGGCGCTTGTAACAGCACCGAAATATATCGGATACTGCCAGCTCACGTATTTCCTTCTTCTTACAGTCCCGGGTCCTGATGAGGCCATCAAGCTGAGTGCCACCACTGTTAACATGTTACATGTTAACAGTGGCAACCCTCTTTCTGAGACTTTGTCTTTAGCTTAACATCAGTCGAGGTGGGGTCAAATTGACGTGTCCTTTCATAAATATTTATATAATTAAAAAAACTAAAAAACACGCTTTTATATTTTTTCGTATTCCTGACAGCAAATCCTTTCATTTGATACCCATATCATGGGGGTGGATTTCTAACAGCCAGTCCGCCATCTTGGTGTGGCCGCCATATTGGATTTGTAATGACGTTTCTTAGCTAGTCATGTATTGCCATCAGAACTCAGAGCGTGTGCAAAATTTCATCCTAATCGAAGACCGGGAAGTGGGTCGAATAAAGATTCCAAGATTTTCTTACATACATAGTTACAAGTGTAGCTAATAAAAGCGTGTTAAAAAAAAACAAAACGGTTAATATTCCGGCGAGTGTTTTACTATTGATGTTAATGACCATGTTAATCTCAAAGGTATTAAACTAATACATTTCGGAAATAACAATAGTAAAAGTACAAAAATAAATTAAAATTGATAAAATTGGTAATAAAAAATAAAAATTAAAAATGGTTGAAAAATCATTCATTGTTTCCAACAGTTCGTAAGAATGTAAGGGAAAGGTCGTGAATTCAAGTCTCTCTTGTGCATTTCATTTTTTCCGATGTTTTTCGAACTTAAAAGTTAGCATAATAAATGCTATAAAAATTCATTCAAGTAAAAGTACAATTAAAATTCCATCAATATAGGCCTAGCTGAGACCAGCTGATTGTCCCGGCTTCGCCCGGGAAATTTCGTATTCCATATTTGATAGTGACGTGACATAAATGACGAACTTTCCATACAAACGTTTATCACCTATTTTACCCTCTTAGTAGTAAAATTTTGAAAAACGCTGATACACGTGTTCATTTAATTCATAAAAGACACAGGTTTATGAAATTTAGTGCATCTAGCTCTGAAAATGAAGGACTTTCATACAAACTTCCATCCCTTATTTTACCCCTTTAGTAGCAGAATTTCCAAAAATCCTTTCTTAGTGGATGCTTACATCATAAAATGCATCTACTGTCAAAGTTTCAAGTTTGTAGGTGCGGTTTAGGCTCTGCGTTGATGAATCAGTCAGTCAGTCGGGACAAGTAATTTTGTACATTAGATATACATCAGTATAGAATAGATTTATAGTTCACATCACATATCAGTAGTGGCGAAGGTTAAGCGTAAGTGAACAAAGAGATATTTCAGAGTAAGCCGGCAGGAATTGAGTTATATCTCTCGCCACTGCATATTATATATACTGAAGTAAATCCAACGAGATGAGAGAAAAAAGGTAAACAAAACCACCATTACTGAGTTACGTTGCGATAACTAGCGATTATTGTCTCTGTCCTAGTCACACATGTCACACGTACGCGACAATGGCTGAGCGACAGCTGTCGTTGCGTGTTTCGTAGTACAGGTAAGCTGTCAGCACAGCGGTTCTAAACTGTCAGATCCGCCATCTTATGAGCAATTTCATTCCTGTCTGGAACGCGCTTGAAGTGATACGTAATAATTTTTAAATAAAATGGTTTCTAACCGCTGAAACATTGTTTATCTTTTTTCTCTCGCCTCGTTGGCTTTACTTTATAAATATTCATTCATTCAATATAGCAACAAATCGATAGACTTATTCGTTTATTGACTTAACAATATTACATGGGCAACAATGGATTTGAACCCGTGTACGTCAATAAAGCTGATGAGCTGAGTCACTGAGTTACAACACACACTCGCTTGATTGACTACCACGTTGTGTTTCGTGTTATGATCGTTTTGAATGAAATCTGTATGGATTAATTTTTCGTCCGCATGGTTCTCGACAGCGGAGAATTTGGTCCACCCCATGCGGTGTCGTATGTACAAGGCGACTAAGGGATAGGGCTGTTTCTCATCAGACAGATATATACAGCCCAGACTCAGCACCAGATATAGGCTTGATAATATGGCTATAGGCTCACCCCTTATTAAGCAAATGTGCGGACGCGTGGGCGGCCGGCGCGGCGTCTCTTTCTGCGAGCAAGTAATGGTCGTGAAGGAGACGGCGGAACGGAAGCGGCGGCGCGAGCGAGAGAGACTCGCAGATCGTACCGCCCGCGTGCGCAGGCCAGTCGGGCGTCGGAGGGCACAGACTGACCTCCATCCCCCATGAGCGCGGGCCTGGAGGTAACGGATGGAGCCGCCTATCACCCCAGCAGAAGCAGGCCACGGCGGCGGTGCGCGTAGGCGCGCCTCTTCAGGAACGAGTCAGAGACACCGTTGTCCCCCCTCCTGAGGCGGGCCAGATCATAAGTCATGGCATTGGTCGTGCGATTTTAGTCGGTTCGAGTCCGACATAACCTCCCTTCCCGGCTCCGGCGGGGGAGGTATCCGAGTAGAGAAAAGTTAGCATAATAAATGCTATAAAAAATCATTCAAATATCCGAAAAGATTTCCGCAAGAAAAAAATTTAAGGTACAGTCAACATCAGAAAGATGTTGACGAACAAGGTACTCAAAATGATCTTAATTTCGTTTTTTTAACCCTCTTTCAGTTGACCGAGTGTTCTGATAGCTACTTTCCATTCTGTAAACCTCAAACTATGCCTACTAAAAAGTTTCGTTTAGTAAACATTTCGTTACTTCATACATGGTATAACTACATCTTTAGTTCGGAAAATAATAAAAAGTTTGATTTGCTCGAGATCATTTTGAGAATACATAGGGAAAAATTAATCTTCTCGGACGGGACTCGAACCCGTGATCTTTCCCTTACAGGGGGAATGCCTTGACCAACTCGGCTACAGAGACACGCCCGATGTAATACAAATTTCCCTTCCATTTTTATCTGTCTTTAGGATTATGAGTCATCCACCGATGTTCTTTAAGAAAGGAAAGGAAAGATCAGGGGTCCGAGGCCCGCCCGAGAAGATTCATTTTTACCCGACTACGGCGAAGCCAAAAGGAGGGTTATGATTTTGACAGGCTATGTATGTATGTATGTATTTTCATTTTTTCCCTCATAGTTCCTCAGCTACTTATTAGAACTGGACAAATGAGGCATCGTTACAAGCGGCTTGATCGTCCGATGGTTATAGGCTATATGACGGGTCACTCAATCTTGTGTGGCGCCCTCTAGCGCTCATAAGGTCATCTTAAAAATAAATTTGAGATAAGCATGCCGTGTTTGGTATCAAATGAAAGGGCCTAATAAGCACATTTCAAATGTGTATAAATTATTAGCTTTACCTTGCACCAAAATAATATAAATAAAAAATAAAGTTTAAAACTAAAACCCGACTACCGAAAAATCGCGCTCTTAAAAGTAACAAACAAGAAAATATCAAGGATAGCCGTGGTCGTATGCCACTTACTCCAACAAAACAATATATTCTAGGGAAAAGTGGCATACGACCACGGCTATCCTTGATATTTTCTTGTTTGTTACTTTTTAGGGCGTGATTTTTCGGTAATTGGGTTTTAGTTTTAAACTTTATTTTTTTCCCTATGTAATTCGATTTGTATATTTCTTCAAATTCATTCAAATCATTTTGAGACTTTGTCGTCAAGATATTTACGTCAATATCTACGAACGTTGATTGCAGCCATTTTTTTGCGATGCATTTTTACTACTTAAGTACGTCTATTGCTGTATATTGTTTAAGCCTTACCATTCAAAGCGCTTGTAATATTAGTATATCACACTACTCTGTTGACCCCATATGCGTCTATCTTCAAGCCTGGCGCGATAGGGGGCGCAGCCATATCCGGTACCGCCCCACTCTGCCCCGCCCTAACCTGAAATATTAATACAAGCCTTTCGTACGGCTCTGTCTGCACTTATGTGAATAAAGTATTTAGATGATAATCGGAAATAATATCGCTTAGATGATAGTGATAATGTGTGAGTGTGTGTGTACAGCCTCCGTGACGTGGCTCATGGACAAGAGGCGCGGGTTCGATTCCCGCTCAGTGCAAATATTAGTTTGCATGAATATGGCTATTTGCATTAGTCTGGGTGTTTCTATTATAGTAAGTATGTATTTACGAAAAAAAAATATCTAAGTATGTTTATCCGCATTCTAGATTCCATAACACAAGCTATAAAAGCTTACCATGGGTCTAGATAGCGCTGTGTAGAATGTTGTGGAATATTTATTATTATTATTTATTCTAGACTAACTAACCCGGCGAACTTCGTACCGCCTATTATTTTCCACCCGCGTGGCGTCCGATCCCGTTCCCGCTGCACCCGCTTATACAATGATATAGTTATCTAAACAGCAACAGAAATAACCACACTGTCACTTCTGCGTATATGCCGATGCCGGCCGAATTTGTTGACATTAATGATCACTGCTCCGTTCCCTTGAGTAGTAGCGTGATGATATATAGCCTATGTGTTATTCTGATGTATAAGCTATATTATTGTAAAGTTTCATGAAAATCCATTCGGTAGTTTTTACGTGAAAGAGTAAAATACATACATCCATACTCACAAATTTTCGCGTACCTATATAATACTCGTATTAGTAGGATCTAGATCATGCTACACAACGTTCTCTAGACCGAAATAGAAAGTAAGCATAGCGTAACTAGCTTGTGTTATGGAATCTAGAATGCGTATAAACATACTTATACTCCATTCGATTAAGGTACCTAAACAAAATATATAAAAATGTTAAAAGAATATTTTTACTCCTATACAGACCTTTTAATCATACAATGCACAGAATACAGTTATGTGTGGATTTGTCGGTTTAAGCTTCCTTAGGTTCTGAGTACGCCAGTAAATTTATAACAAGCATACATAAATAGTTATCTGCGGTAGCCTAGTGGTATGGGTAATGGACTGCTGAGACGAGGTCTCCGGGTCGATCCCAGGCTTATCACGGCACACACCAATGACTTTTCGATGCTTTTCGAAGTTATGTGTGTATTTATCGCAGGGTTATAAGTGCCCGGTTAATGGCTATAGGCTCGCCACCTATTACATTGGGACCTAAACATAAACTGGCGAAATGTGGGTGCTAGTACCTCTGCCTACCCCTTCGGGGAATACAGGCGAGAGTTTATGTTTATGTAATATTATACATAAATACTTAAGGAAAATTTGCATGCCCAATTTAGCAAAATGTAGACGACATTAATTTACATCTCTGCCTACCTCTTCAAACACTTACAGACGTGAATATTTGCCTGTGCCACTCATAAAAACGTGAAAAAAATACCACAGAATAAAATTTCACAGTTTTTGAATAAGATCCGTGACAGAAAACGCGCAAGGAATTGATTACGTCACCATTCTAAGAAACGCTTTCGTATTCACGTTACGCGCGATTGTCAACACGTATTGTTATTCTAATATCGCGGTGTAAACGTGGAACGTCGCAAAAATATAGTCCGGGAGCTAGCGGCGCAGGTAGACGACAAAAGTTAAAAATCAAATTAGAAGGTGCAACCGTAAGGGATGGCCCTGGGTCAGCCGGGGTGCGAGGGATATGTCGATGACAACCTCACCTCCGTCCTAGCACCACGACCCGCAGTCGGCGTGCGGTTTTAGTCGGTTCGAATCCGACATAACCTCCCCTTCCGGCTCCGGCAGGGGCGGGGGGGTATCCGAGGGGATTTCCACGCGAAAAAAAAGGGGAATTCATATATATCATATATAAATATATATAACTCAAAGGTGACTGACTGACATCACTATCATCTATCAACTCACAGCCCAAACCACTGGACGGATCGGGCTGAAATTTGGCATGCAGGTAGATGTTATGACGTAGGCATCCACTAAGTAGTTTATTTTGATTCTGAACCGGACCGGTTTCGCCTTACGGCATTCTCAAAGGTTTACATTGATGTTTTTAACCCCCGACGCAAAAACGACGGGGTGTTATAAGTTTGACGTGTCTGTGTGTGTGTATGTGTGTATGTCTGTCTGTGGCATCGTAGCACCCAAACGGATGAACCGATTTGGATGTAGTTTTTTTTATTTGAAAGGTATATTAGTCGGGAGTGTTCTTAGCTATGTTTGGAAAAAATCGGTCCAAGATGGCCGCCGCCACAACATTTCGGAATACGAATTTGTACATAACTCCCTCAATATGGGTATCAAATGAAAGAGCTTGACTAGTAGATCACTTTTAAAAGTATAAAATAAAAACCCCCACCTTGAATTGATCCGATTAATATAACAGAGTGCTTAACCAATTAGGGTCCCCCGTCATGGCAACCGTTAAAGTTAAAAGGCAAACTTCATTTATTTTCAACTTTTTGGAAGTGTTTTTTTAAATATTCAAAACATCAAACTCAGTGGAAAGTACAAGTGTGTTATTCAATTAAATAGCACTACTTTAGTCTTCTTTTTGCGACTTCACTTGCTAGTTCTATACGTCCCGTCTACGTTATTCTTTTAGACTGAGGCATAGCCTATGTCTTTTCCTAAGGTCTAATCTATCTCTGTATGAAATTTCATCAAAATCAGTTCAGTGACGTAGGCGTGAAAGTTTCATAACAGTAGTCAACATTGTCATTTGGGTATTATCTAACCGAAATTATTAAATTAAGAATGGTAAAAGAGCGGTAAAAATTGCGTCGGTTCTTATTTTATAGTTTTTATTTATTTTTAATCATCCACCCAACCTATGATACTAACTGATTTGACTATTAAATTTTATGACGTCACTAAATCTTTTTTCATACAACTTACCTTATAACTTATCGTTTTGACGTTTAGTAATAAAAATAACTAATTTGAGTAGTCAGTAGAATACGCAATTCCATACAATAATCAATCTATTCTATTTTACAAACGTATTGTCACTTATCTGCGGTAGCCTAGTGGTATGGGTACGATGGGGACGAGGTCTCGGGTTCGATCCCAGGTTTACCATGGCACACACCAATGACTTTACGATGCTTTTCGAAGTTATGTGTGTATTTATCGCAGGTTTATAAGTGTCCGGTTAATGGCAATAGGCTCGCCACCTATTACATTGGGCACCTAAACATAAACTGGCGAAATGTGGGTGCTAGCACCTCTGCCTACCCCTTCGGGGAATATAGGCGTGAGTTTATGATAAGTATGTTATGTTATGTCACTTATTTATCACAGCTCGTCAAAGTGTGTTACAATTTCGTCTGCAGCTCCCTGACTATACTAGTCCTCACCCCTATTTGAAAGTACCCCTAGGTGATATTTATTAAATCTTGCACCAATATGAACTGAATATTAAAAAAAAGGTTGTACCGGATTAATTTACTGTAACAGATTGGGGTAAGATTCCTGTCTTATAAGACTAGATTTGACAAAACCTACATTTATACACGAGTAACTATTTCGGAATTCTCGAGTAAATCATTTTTTTTTTAAATAAGACACGTCAATTTGACTTCACCTCGCCTGATGTTAAGCAAAGGCAAAGTCTCGGAAAGAGGGTCACCTTCGGAAACATGTGCCATGTTAACAGTGGTGGCACTCAGCTTGACGGCCCCGTTAGATGCCTTTTCACGCCCCGCTTATAGGACCCGGGACTGTAGGAAGAAGGAAACACGTGAGCTGGCAGGGAGTTCCAGGTCTTAGTGGTGCGGCATAGGAATGAGTCACTAAAACGCTTGGTTCTAGCTGGTATACTTCGTAATAGACGTTTTTCCAGGCAAGCTACCGTATAATTAATCTAGAGCAGTAGTTCCCAAACTTATTTTTCTCGTGGACCACTTTCAAAATGTTACTAGTTTCGATGGACCCCCTGCTGCTACATTTCTACCACATTCTTAAAGTCACCAAAAAATGAAAAAGTGTCGCTTCTGAGTTCTGTCCCTATATTCCGATAGGTAAAATAAAAACGAAAAATGGTACATTTTATAACACTTTATTTATTAAAAGAATAGAATTACAAGAAAAAATTAAAAAGGTAAGTCATAATTTTAATTAATGGGAAGGATGTATTTGGTGGAGTGTCAGCAAACGATCAATGTTTGGCTTTATTTTTGTGAGCAATAACCGCAAATCCCCCCGCTCTGTGATGTTTAATTTGCTCCTTTTTTTTGTTAAGAGATTTGAAACGGCACTAAAACTCCTTTCTACAAGGTATGACGAGGGAAAAGCTATTAAAAATTTCCTTGCGATTTCCCACAGTCCAGGATATTTTTCGGGTATTTCTGCTTGCAGCCAAAATGTTTGGTAGCCTTTTCTAAATTTCACCTTCAGCTCCTCATTGGTGCTTAGCTCGAGCAGCTCCTCTTGTAATACTACATTGGCCACTTCCGTTTCATCAAATGGATTTATGATCCATGGTGGTATATCCATTGTCAGCATATCTTCAAACCTGGTTTTGAAGTCAACATGCAGGGCACTTAAATGTTGACTGTAGGTATGGATATCCTCATCAATACATTCTACCTGTGACAAGTTTGGAAATTGAGAGAATTCGCGCCGACTAATGTTTTGCTTCATTAATTTCAATTTCCCAAGAAAAGCCGAAATTATCCGGATTTTCGATTATCCGAATGCCTATCGACAACAATTAGTCCGGTTAATCGAGTTTCTACTGCACCTAATTTACCACTAATTTTTAATACTACAAAAAAAAAACTCAGTATCGTATGCTGATCAAATTTGTGTAGGAAAAAATAAAAGTCGAAATCCCAAAATTGTCCATAAAAACCATAACTAACATCAAATCAATGAGTTCACGCTTAATTGCTCTGCAATATTGCTTATTCGGCCTTTTTAGAGAGGCAGTGCTTCTCTCGTGAAAAAACAATTGAATAAAACGTGCTGTGTTTGTCTTCAAATCGAAAGAGGACAATTAAAATATCCGTAAGTTACTAAGTCACCTATCTATACAAGCAGTTGTGATCAACTGACTAGTACACGTAAACAAAATACTTAATTACTATAACAAAAAAAAAGGTAAGTACTTACTTTTCTTCGGCACTAGCAATCACTGATATGACGTTTCTCACACCTTTTTTTCGAAATTCCGGAAACAAATGAATGAGTTTGCCTTTGGCATCAAGTATTATAGTGGTGATCAAATTCATGTCTGAACAAGTTTAAGCATTGTCGGGCGGATAGCGCTTTGCAAGTCTGTACACGAAATTGTACGTAATATCATACGCAAGTTTAGACAAGTAACAGTCGCTTGCCTTATTAAAATATTATCTGCTTAGTTAGGTACTTAAAATAATATAGGTAGGCCCTTATAAAAACTATGCTTGCTCTTTACTATTGACGGCCACTTTGGTTCAGTGGTAGTGGACGCTGCCTCTGAACCAAGAGGTCGCGGGTTCGAATCCCGCGGGGTACTAACATTTGTGTGCATGAACATGTTTGTTTGTATCTGTCTACTAGGTGTTTTCTATATACAGGGTGTATCGTAAATCGTTTAAAACCTCTTGGCCACGTGGTCTATAGGTCACCCTGAACAATGTTTGTTCTACGACTTATCCAATACAGACATTAAATTTTTCGACTTCCCATACAAACCTCGATCAGCTGTTTGGTCATTTTGTTAAAAAAAGTATTTAAGTATGTTTATCGGTTGTCTAGTACCCATAGTACACAAGCTCTGCTTAGTTTGGGACTAGTGGCTATGTGTGAATAATGTCCAAGAAAAGCAGATAAATTTTCGTGGACCCCCATTAGCATCTTATGGACCCCCATTTTTTGTTCACGCCTACGTAGACCCCCAGCAAGTCTCCCGTGGACCCCTGGGGGTCCACCTGGACCACTTTGGGAATCACTGATCTAGAGTGAATGAGGAATTAATGTAAACATTAGCCGGCAATTATGCGTTGTTTTAAAAAGGCACGGTGTTAACCGTAAGTCATGCGTAGAGATGTTGCGTCTTTGGCAGTTTTCTACCGTCTCTACCATGGTGAATGTTCTGACGAGCTCTTCCAATTAGTCCCACCCTCCCCTTTCCTTCACAGGACGACACGTGCAGGGCTAAGATGTCATCCATTTACGGTGCAGAGTATACCTGCTAGAACCAAGCGTTTCAGTGATTCATTCCTATGCCGCACCACTAAGACCTGGAATTCCCTGCCAGCTCACGTGTTTCCTTCTTCCTACAGTCCCGGGTCCTTTAAGCGGGGCGTGAAAAGGCATCTGATGAGGCCGTCAAGCTGAGTGCCACCACTGTTAACATGGTAAATGTTTACGATGGTGACCCTCTTTCCGAGACTTTGCCTTTAGCTTAACATCAGGCGAGGTGAAGTCAAATTGACGTGTCCTGTGGAAAAAAAAAAAAAGTCAACTCTCTTTTTTTCACATGGTGTACAATAAAGTATATTGTATTGTTTTGTATTTAGTCGCATTATAGCGTGTGACAGAACTTGTCAAACATAGAGTTAAAATATGACACTATGAGACGCCATTTCATAATTCTTAGAATTGTTCTTTATCCCGGAAGAAACGGTGGTAAGTATATTATCTATTCCCGTATAAGTTCAATGGGAAATTTGTTTACTCTCGAATATTTTTTTTTATAAAGGACACGTCAATTTGATTCACCTCGCCTGTGAATATGTGGTTGTTTATTCTAAAAATAAACTTTTATTCGCGTTTGGTCGAACCGGCCCGGCCCTTCTAGCATGAGATGGGTGGCTGCATTTCACAGCCGGCTCACGTTGCCTTTCATGTATGATTTGGCTAAGTTTTGGCCTTTCCGAGGGCGACTGCCGTCTGACCCCCCAACCCCGAAAGGAAAACCAGCGCCAGAGCCTCGTCCGTTTTTCAGCAGGTGCACTGGCTTGCAGGTAAGGTTGGCTTGCGTCCCGAAGATCTTGGTGGGACCCCAGAGCACCCACCCAGTGAAGTTAAATTAACGTGTCCTTTATAAACATAAAAATAAAATAAAATCTATTCCATAGTATTTATTGACCTATATAAAAAGATAAACCATCTGTTTCATCATCAATCCACAAATCGATAAGTAACCTCTCAGCATCCTACGAGATCTAATCTCAGGCCGGATGTGTCGGGGCCTCCCGCGGCGCTGTGACGACGGCTTCTATTACCTACGAGAGGAAGTAGCGAGGGATGCTGCAGAAATAAAAGGCTATGGAGTGTTCGTTAGATATCGATCTTGAAGTTTTATTAGGAAACTTGATTTGGATAAAGATGGCTTGCTTTTTTATGCGGTGTTTACAAAGATATCAATAGTTTGCACCTAGCCTTTGTGATGTCTTTATTGAATACGACTATTCAAACGGCGCAAATATAGTAGTTTAAGTAATAATTACATATTTGAGCCGTTTGGAGTCGAGACGCTGGGATCATGGGGTCCAAGTGCACGTCTATTATATAAAGACATAACAAAACGTTTAATAGACACTACCCGTGACCAGAGGGCTGGTTTATTCCTTGCGCCAAGGATTGGCATTGCCATTCAGCGTGGCAATGCCGCCAGCCTTCTGGCCACCCTCCCGGTTGACGTCGATGGGGAGGAATTCTTTGACGCCTGAACCTGCAGTTTTGCACATATCTTATTCAAGATTTTTATTTATAATAATTATTGAATATTATTATTATGTACACTATTCGATTTCCGCTTTAATGCAAATATTTGTATGCATGAATATGTCTGGTCGTGCCTCGGAGAGCACGTTACGCCGTCGGTCCCGGTTGCCATACGAACATCTATAGCATTCGTTACAGGTACTTAGGAGTTTTAAAAGTCCAACAACCGGTCTACCTGTAATCTAAATAGGTATATAACTCAAATGTGACTGACTGACTGACATGGTCATCTATCAACGCACAGCTCAAACCACTGGACGGATCGGGCTGAAATTTGGCATGCAGGTAGATGTTATGACGTAGGCATCCGCTAAGAAAGGATTTTGATTAATTCTACCCCCAAGGGAATAAAATAGGGGATGAAAGTTTGTATGAAACTTTGTCAATTTTAAACCAATCAGGCTGAGACAAAGCATAAAGCTACGTAGGCATCCCCTGGAAAAGGATTTTGAGATGCAGGCTATATAAGAAATAAACAGAGATCCACTAATTGAAGGAATTTTTACAGCATTAAGTATGCTAACTATACAAATCGAATACATAGGAAAAAGAATCTTCTCGGGCGGGACTCGAACCCGCAGTCTTTCCCTTACAGGGGGAATGCCTAACCAATTCGGCTACCGAGACACACCCGATATGATTCAAATTTCCCATCTTATACGTCTTTAAGGCGACGTGGCGTCATCTACCGATTTTCTTACGAACTATCGGAATCAATTAATGATGTTACAATCATTTTTAAACATAAAGATCTAGCAAAGCGGCTGATCGACGCCACACGTGACCAGAAGGCTGGTTATTACCTTGCACAGAGGTTAAGCATTGCCATTCAACGTGGCAATGCAGCCAGCCTTCTGGGTACGTTACCGGTCGGTGACGATGCGGAGGAATTCCACGACGCATTATGTATGTAAATATTTTATTAATATCCTTATTTTCTTTAGTTTATTTTGTCTCTAGCACCTTGTATGATTTTATGTAAATATACCATTGGGACTTTTTAAACATTGATTTTTAATAACTCCGCACAAACACAAACAAAGAGATCCACTAAGTCCACGCGGACGAAGTCGCGGGCTCAGCTAGTACTTCGATATCGCCTTTGAGTTGTGGTAGTCAGATGGCTGTAGCTTCACGGGAAATGTTGAAGTTCAGCCAAATTCACATTTAGACTGGTAAAGCAGACCCCAGACTCCAAGTTTTGAACTTGGAGTCTGGGGTCTGCTTTACCAGCTTCAATGCGACTGGGATTTACGCTAGGATGAAGAAAGTTGTAGTTATGTATTTAATTGTTTTGATCCGACTGGGAAAGTACCTCCGCCCTACATAATACGGCGTACGGCATACCGCGGCCATAATAACCTCGTGTTGTGTTCCCGGCGGTGAGTAGCGTAGCCAGAGCTCACTGGAGAGTGTTTGTGCTGTCAGTGGGAAGACCAAACGCCTGTCCTGTTTTGTCTTCTACACTGACGGCACAGAAACTCTCTGTGCTTACAGGGTACACTCGAATGTGACTCCGTGTTGCACACGTCCTTAGGTCACTGTAATCTCTTTCCATCACGTGTGCCATGTGCTTGTCTGCCAACTAAGGCCTACTGTCCACGGAGGTGTAGCTTCATAGATGCTTCAAAATACGATGTGTTGCTTGTGAACTACTGAACACTATCCACGAGGCGTATTGCACGCATACGTTTTCATAATTTTCATTCATTTTTCGCCATTTTTAAGAAAAGAAACATTTGCGTTCACTCGTTGTACGCTTGGACGTATAACATGCGGTACGCCAGGCGTCGTGAAGCTTGCATGCAACTACGCGAGCGCGACGCTGACGCTCCGTCGACAAAGTTACATTGTTTTTACCCGACTACGGCGAAGCCAAAAGGAGGGTTATGATTTTGACAGGCTATGTATGTATGTATGTATGTTCATTTGTTCCTCATAGCTCCTCAACTACTTATTGGAACTGGACAAATGAGGTATCGTTACAAGCGACTTAATCGTCCGATGGTTATAGGCTATATGACGTGTCACTCAATCTTGTGTGGCACCCTCTAGCGCTCATAAGGTGCTGTGTAAATAAATTTGAGATAAATATGCCGTGTTTGGTATCAAATGAAAGGGCTTAGAAGTACATTTCAAATATGTATAAATTATTAGCTTTACCTTGCCCCAAAATAATGTAAATAAAAAATAAAGTTTAAAACTAAAACCCGACTACCGAAAAACCACACTCACAAAAAACAAACAAGAAAATATCAAGGATAGCCGTGGTCGTATGCCACTTAGTCTAACAAAACAATACATTCTAGGGAAAAGTGGCATACGACCACGGCTATCCTTGATATTTTCTTGTTTGTTACATTTCAGAGTGTGGTTTTTTTAGTTTTAAACTTTATTTTGTATGGAAGCAGCAAGCAAGCGTGAAGCTTCACCTCCGTGGACAGTTGGCCTAAATCAAAACGCATATTCAAATACTATCTCACTTGATTCTGGATATAAAACCACATCATCCGCCGGATATTATCCCACAAATCAATCAAAGATAATAAGATTGTAGCGCGGCGGAGACGCGACACGAATGTCTAAAGAGCGGGACCGCGGCTCCACGCCCCAACCTGCTTCCGACTCTTATTAGAGCGTCTCTAAAACCAATTTGCAGTTTGTTTATATTCAATCGTTTGGTAAAATATGGATTTTTTGGTTTTGTTACTTTTAAAATGTATAAGTTTTACTTAAGTCATCATGATTGTGTGCGTGTAGAGCGTTCAACTGCGTCAGAAATTGGGAATTTGATTCCCGGTCAGTGCAAATTTGAATATGTATATTTATAGTAGTGTTAAGTGTATGTTTATCTGCATTCTAGAAGCTATAATACAAGTTAGTTAGCTTCAATGGCTATTTGGCGTTGCGTAAAATGTTTTTTAAAAGAATATCAATTATTTTTGATGTAAGGGAGAGGTCGTGAGTCGGTCTTACTAGAGCATTTAATTTTTTTAAATTTTTTCGAACTTAAAAGTTAGCATTCATTCATTCATTCAAATATTTGGGTGGAGTCATCAAAATTCAATGTTTAAAAATGGTTGAATAATCATTCATTGTTTCCAACAGTTCGTAAAATGTTGGTAGATGGCTGCACCGTCGCCCTTATAGACGGATATAAAGAGAAGGAAAATTTGGAATGATTCAAGTGTCGCTCAATAGCTCAGTTGGCAGAGCAGTCCCCCTGTAAGGGAAAGGTCGTGAGTTCGAGTCTCACTTGAGCATTTCATTTTTTCCAATGTTTTTCGAACTTAAAAGATAGCATAATAAATGCTATAAAAAAATCATTCAAATATTTTTGATAAGTTAGTTTTTAAGAGTAAAAAGTGCTGTACTTACAGAAGTATATTTTATTTTTTATTTATTTTCTATTTATATATTATCTGTGACAGTACCTAACCAACATTGTATATTAGAAGTACGTTCACGTTTGGTAGTGTAATCGCATTGACCAGGGTTCGAAACCCGGAACCTCTAGATCACTAAGCTACCGTAGTTTCACAGTAAATATCAGTAGGTTTCAATCCAATATGGCTGCGTTACTGAGTTACCTGGATCTGCTTTTTATTGCATAGTTCGCGGTACGACCTTGAGGTAAAAGAGAGAGAGAGAGAGAGAGAGAGAGAGAGAGAGAGAGAGAGAGAGAGAGAGAAGTGGGAGTTGGGATGGCGTATTGAGGGTTCCATACAAAATCGAATTGAGAGATTTACATATCCTACTAATATTATAAACGCGAAAGTTCGTGAGTATGGATGGATGTTTGTTACTCTGTCACGTAAAAACTACTGAATGGATTTTCATGAAACTTTACAACAATATAGCTTATACCTCAGAATAACACATAGGCTACATATCATCAGGCTACTACTCAAGGGAACGGAGCAGTGATCATTAATGTCAACAAATTCGGCCGGCATCGGCATATACGCAGAAGTGACAGTGTGGTTATTTCTGTTGCTGTTTAGATAACTATATCATAGTATAAGAGTGTGCAGCGGGAACGGGATCGGACGCCACGCGGGTGGAAAATAATTGGAGGTACGAAGTTTACCGGGTCAGCTAGTGCAACATAAACGGATTAGTTTTTGATGGCATTGACATATGTTTATTTTTTTCTATACATCAATTTTATTATAATAAAGATTTGTTCCGCGTTCGTAGATTAATATTCCACAACATTCTACACAACGCTATCTAGACCCTTGGTAAGCTTAACTAGCTTGTGTTATGGAATCGATAATGCGGATAAACATACTTAGATACTTTTTTTTATAAATACATAATATATATTTGCCTTTTGCCTTACCGGTCACTATAAGACGTGCGCAATCACTGCCAATCTTTAAAAAAATGGTTACGGCCCACTATTTGCAAGAAAAATAGTGTCTGAATGTGTCTATATTAGAACTGTGTCCCATAGTATGTATCCTCTACGTATATATATTATTATGTATAAGAACTATATAAATTTGAAACTCCTTGTAAGTATTTACTGTTATTTATATTACCAATGTCTTCTGAAATATTATTAGTATGTATTCTATATTCTATAATATACCTACATATAAGTACTCCTAATATTTACATATCTAATAATTCTTCTAAAAAAAAATCATTATAATAATCTCTCAGTACACCAAACTGCCCCTAATCTCTCGGTCTGAGTCTTACTCCATCCTATGGTTGCCTGTAAGAGATTGCCTCAGAGCGATAAGGCCGCCAATTGTGTACCACATAAATTGTACCTTTTATTTATTGTAAATATCCTTGGTGAACAATAAAGAATTTTTTATTTGTTTATATTTATTATATTATACATAGAAACACCCAGACCAATGCAAATAGCCATATTCATGCATAAAATTATTTGCACTGAGCGGGGATCGAACCCGCACCTTCTGCGTAGCAGTCGCGTTCACTACCGCCACGCTACAGAGGCTGTACATCTTGACAGACAATGAAAGGTGGTGAACTGGTTTTTTTTTTCTTTTGGGGGACGGGACTACGCATCATTTTTAATTTTTTAAATATTTGACTTCATTTCTGTAACTAAGACTTTTACTTCGACAGCGTTCAACGATGCGTTCGGCGCGGGGCCTGGGCCAGCCGTACGACTGGTGAGATGACGCAGCAGGGCCAGCCCTACCCCATCCACTGGGGCCTGCACTACCAGCACACCAGGTACATATAACTAGCACCCCCAATCAAGTGGGAATTCTTCTATCGAGGCGATAGCGCCTCGGCCCTCAAATTATCTTCTGTGTGTGGGTGACGGGTGGAGCCACCTGTCACCCCAGCAGAAGCAGGCCACGGCGGTGCCTCCCCATTCCGGGGGCGAGTCGGGACACCGTAGTCCCCCCTCCCGACGAAGGCCAGACCATAAGGGATGGCCCTAGGTCAGCCGGGGTGCGAGGGATATGTCGATGACAACCTCACCTCCGGCCTAGCACCACGACCCACAGTCAGCGTGCGGTTTTAGTCGGTTCGAGTCCGACATAACCTCACCTTCCGGCTCAGGCAGGGGAGGTATCCGAGGGGATTTCCGCAAAAAAGTGTGCTGCCGCCTGTTCGGCGTTCTCGGAGGCGCACATAAGGTCGTGCGGTGTACATGGTGTATGGGCATTTAGTACACGTTAACAGATGGGCCATTGTCTGTAGAGTAAATCCACATTCACATCGCAGGTCCACCCCTTCCGAGAACCCCCATCTGGCCCAGCATTCCTTACTTCGGCCAACCCGAGTCTGGAGTCTGTTTAGTGATAGTTTCTGATCCAGGGCAGATCATGTCTAGGCAGGAGTTACTTCAAAAGCGAAACGAAAGGGGTCAGTAGCGGACCCTGTGCTCTCCAGTGTTCCTTTATGGTTTGGGAGGGGTCACCAACAATTGGGCTAATGCACGCCCAGAAGCTCCTGCGGCTTTTCAGCCTTAGTGATTCAGATTTTTTTTAAGGATATTAGAACCGAAGTTACTAATATTCCCTCTAACCCCTCCAACTAAGCTAAATTGCTTGTGCTAGGAGTGGGTTCATGTCGGTAGTGTAATGTCCAGGATTCGAACCCGGGAACTCTCGATCGTAAGGTCGACTCCTTAACCACTAAGCTACCAACGCTTTTAATGAAATGGGGGTGTTTTGGTGAGAATTGAGATTGCCACTGGTATCCCTAACGCCCTGGCTGAAATAATTTTAACGTGTCTGACGCACGGCAGCGCTCAGATGAAATACCATTAAGCAGTCCACCCATCCAAAAAGCAACAAAGCCTAGGTCACTTAAACTACTGATGTATTTTGTGTCAAAGAATCAAAGAATCAAAGAATCAATTTCATTTATTCAATTTAGGCACATAAAGAGCACATATGAACGTCAGAATTGTACAATGTCAGTCATATTAAAAATAAATAAAATAAATCATTGGAAAATGATTCTTTCGCTGGTTCGGTAGGTTGGTTCTACTGAGAAGATACCAGCAAGAAACTCAGTGAACTCGATTATCCTTCTTTTTTTTAAATATGGTTTTATTTATAACAAATTTATACAGTGCGAGCAAGAGATGAGATTAGGATGTCCATGGATCTTTATCATATAAGTATTCGTCTAATTTATAATAACCTTTTTTTATTCAGCAATTTTTAACTTCAATTTTAAATTTATTAAGTGGCATGTCTATCAGATCCTGAGGAATTTTATTAAACAATTTTAGTTGAGTTGATTCTCAATAAATGAGTTTTCTTTCTTCCTTTCTTTTCTTTCTTTCTTTCTATACAAAAGTGAGAATGCTTAGAAATTTGGCCATTTTATTATGATACTTATCGTTTCATGTCTTGTACCGTGTTGGTTCCGAGTAGAATTGAACCTCTCCATGTTTATCCGTGGGTGTCGTAGAAGGCGACTAAGGGATAGGGCTGTTCTCCATCCGACAGTAAACATACAGCCCAAGACAAAGGGCCCGCTACACGGCAATGGGCTCACCCACTATTGCGTGGGACCGAAAATCATATGTGGCGAAATGTGGGCGTTACTCATCTTCATAACCCTTTGGGGGGGGGGATTGCCTCCTTCTGCGAGCAAGTAATGCTCGAGAAGGAGGCGGCCGGTCGGGTCCGGACTAGACTCTGGGCCCGGGAAGCCCGCGCAGAGCGAAGGCGAACCGGACGTCGGAGGTCGCAGAACGACCTCCGTCCTCCATGAGCGCTGGCCTGGGGGTGACCGGTGGAGCCGCCTGTCACCCTAGCAGAAGCAGGCCGCGGAGGCGGCGCAAAATGCGCCTCTCCGTAACCGGGGCAAGATGGGGACACTGTGGTCCCCACAACCCGAAGGGGGCCATCTCGAAAGAGATGGTCCTGGGTCTGCCGGGGTGCGAGAGATATGCTTTTGGCAATCTCACCTCCGGCAACCAAGGACCCTAGACGGCGTGCGTTTTAGTCGGTTCGAGTCCGACATAACCGCCTTCACCGGCTCCGTGGGGGTGGTATCCGTGGGGATGTTTCGCACGATAAAAAAAAAATTTAAAAAAAAAAAGCCTTTGGGGATTTACATAATCATAACATAAACTCACGTCTGTATTCCCCGAAATGGTAGGCAGAGGTGCTAGCACGCACATTTCGCCAGTTTATGTTTAGGTCCCAATGTAATAGGTGGCGAGCCTATTGCCATCAACCGGGCACTTAGAAACCTGCGATAAATACACACATAACTTCGAAAAGCATCGAAAAGTCATTGGTGTGTGCCATGGTAAACCTGGGATCGAACCCGAGACCTCGTCTCAGCAGTCCATTACCTATACCACTAGGCTACCGCAGATGGATTTACAGATGTATGTATGTATTAATCGTTCCAGAGAGACGGCTACCCCCAGCTCGACGGCGCGCCCCTACGAGCAACCCCACTCGCACACCCATCCACAATTGTACAGCAGACATCACACACATACGTTACTGGAACCACAGACGCAGTAAGTAGCGACATCTAGCCGACTTTTGAAGAAGCAAAATCAATACGACGGTAGCTCTACCGGCGTGAACCCGCTCCTAGCACAAGCATTTTAGCT
This sequence comes from Eilema sororculum, assembly GCA_914829495.1. Lineage (NCBI taxonomy): Eukaryota > Metazoa > Arthropoda > Insecta > Lepidoptera > Erebidae > Eilema > Eilema sororculum. The sequence goes on along the minus strand of OU618559.1, from coordinate 15,109,822 downwards.
TAGTTGGAGAGGTTAGAGGGAATATTAGTAACTTCGGTTCTAATATTCTTTAAAAAAAAAAGAATTTCTATAATTATATATATCCACATACATAAGTAGCGACATCTAGCCGTTGGTAATAGAAGCTTCATTATAAGTAGCTTGGAAATAGAAGCTTTATCATAAGTAGCGACATCTAACCGTAGGTAATATAAGCTTTACTAACAAGTAGCGACATCTAGCCGTAGGTAATAGAAGCTACATTGACAAGTAGCGACATCTACCGTTGGTAATGGAAGCTTCATTAACAAGTAGCGACATCTAGCCGTAGGTAATAGAAGCTACATTGACAAGTAGCGACATCTACCGTTGGTAATGGAAGCTTCATTAACAAGTAGCGACATCTAGCCGTAGGTAATAGAAGCTACATTGACTAGTAGCGACATCTACCGTTGGTAATGGAAGCTTCATTAACAAGTAGCGACATCTAGCCGTAGGTAATAGAAGCTTCATTAACAAGTAGCGACATCTAGCCGTTGGTAATAGAAGCTTAATCATCACCATAAGTAGCGACATCTAGCCGTAGGTATAGAAGCTTCATTAACAAGTAGCGACATCTAGCCACCGGTCATAAAAGCTTCATTAATCCGTCGCATTAGGCGATTGGCACACTGCGACGCGCGACGCGGCGTCGAGCGTTGTTGCGTCGACGCGGCGTCGCGCTCGTCGCCTCTACGGAGCTCATTTTGTATAGAAAAACGCGGGGTCCCACACACTGACAACGCAATCACGCGCGTTGCCGCAGAATACGCGCGTACAAGCAGAAAACGCGAGGTATGGCACACTGAAATCTGCCATCACGCGCGTGTTTTTCGAGGGATTTTTAGTCCGAGAGCTGTTAGAAATTTCTGTGTAGGTAATTGAGACGAATTTTAAATTAATATTATTGCAATGCAACATGACTATTTAACGGCAAATTTTTTGGCTTTCACATCAACTGACGTCCGATATCCAATATCCGACATCCGAGATCGGAGGAAGTCAAATATCGATGCCCAATATCGGGTATTGGAGCCTACACCATTGTTTTGGCTCGTTATCGGAACACGCAGAGACTGTAAGCGACTTTCAACCTAAATGGCATTTTCTTAGTTACGTCTCTTTTCGCGTTAATAGATGACGCTGATCACGAATATAAGAAAAAAAATTAGTTACTATGTCATGTCAATAAGTCGAAAATAGCTTGCACTTCTAATCATTTTCTTTTCATCTCTAGCGTTCTTAATATAGTCTGGGCTATCGAGCTAATGGTCGGATGGCTTTACTTTACTTTTCTCAAAATTTTAGATTACTTCACACACCTACCTACCAAAAAAATTCTAAATCTCTCGGACTATACTAGCTCTCTCGCGTCCACGCGCGTCGACGAACGACGCCGCGTCGAGCGTTGCAGTGTGCCAATCGCCTTACTGCTTCACTTCGAAGTCCGAGGTTCCGCTTTCACTTTTTTGTCTTCTCCCGGTGCCAAAATAGCACCCTATATATACAACAACTTTACGCACAATAACACAAGAAAAGATTTTGGTGCAGCCGTTGGAAATATTTTACTTAAGGCAGGCAAACACATAGTCCCCGATAGAAAGTGGTTACCGTGGCATGTGGACATGTGCAACACCAGACATCACACTGCCAACCCTTTTTTTTTTTACTTGGTGGAATGCGTTTAAGCTCTTCGCTCACCCCCTACGGGGGCAGGGGGCGGGCTTCGTGTGGGACTCCTAGCCTCCGAAGGATGCCAGACTACCCACTAAACCACCACGGTATCCGTCGTCACCACATATCGACGATGGCGGGAACAACATCTTCCGCCATCGTCGTGTGTGTCGCTCGCCACTGATCGGCGCTCTGGTGCGGCAGATGAATAGTCCTTCTGCCACCCGACACTGCCAACCCCGTGAAAATGTCTGCCTTTGTTGAAGAACCCCATATCGTTTGTCATACCACAGAGGAAGTTCCTTTCATGCCGCTCCTGTGTCCTCTGTCTCCGGTCCCAATGTTTGAAGATGAATTCCCTGCCTATGGCAAGCGCTGAGATCATTCAATTTATCATCATTTTTTTTAATAACTTAAACACTGTTCCCATATAACCGAGAACTCGTTACAAACAGGAATCTGCAGCCAATACAATCGGTGACCCTTTGCATAGCAATGATAGTAGACCTTATCGGTTCACAGGTGCAAGGGAGAAGGAGACGAGTCCCGGACTGACTACAGGGACCACTACACAACCCAACTGCACAGGTATGCTCTTGTTGACTACATCCACGAACCTCTGTCGCGTGGTGGTTGTAAACGAGTCGCGTTTCCGTGAAGCAGCTGGTATCTGACATCTATAAACCATTGGCGATCAGAATCAATGTTTAAAAATTATCATTACAATCATTTTTAAACATTGATTTTTGTTAACGCCGCCTGATAGTTCGTAAGAAAATTGGTAGATAACTCCACCGTCGCCTTAAAGACGTATAATATGGGAAATTTGAATCACATCGGGCGTGTCTCGGTAGCCGAATTGGTTAAGGCATTCGCCCTGTAGGGGAAAGACTGCGGGTTCGAGTCCCGCCCGAGAAGATTCTTTTTCCCTATGTATTCGAGTTTCTATACTACTATTGTGTTATCAATAACTAATATGTCGGCCTGTTTAGATGCAACCCCTCGTACACCAAGTGCACAGAGGAGGTGCCGGAGGAGACTCGCGACCGGGAGGAGGTCTCCAGCAGCGCTGAGCACCTGCAGCACTGGGACGAGAAGATTGGTAAGGACACCATTAACACCTGGCTCTCGATTCTGATCTTCTTCTTTTCGTGTCAACGATTCACTTTTATATGACTACGCTAATCGGGAATAAAATTCTGCCATCTTAATCGCGCTGTCAGTGGCTTATCAGCCGACGTCTATAACCAAGCTGGAATGTCCTTAAAAATTTACCCGACAATATAGGAACGAGCAGCGTAAAGGACTTACGACCCATGTTTACGTCGCTGTTGATTGCCACACAGGTAGGTAGGTACAACATATTTACATTTGTTCATTATTATTTTTAGTGGAATCGACGGCCTGGAGTTTCTTCCTAGCTCACGTTTTACCTTCTGCCTACAGTCCAAGGTCTTTTAAGCGCGGAGTGAAAGCTCAGTGGTCAGGGAATTCCCCCTGTAAGGGACTGGTTCTAGTTTCAAGTCCCGTTACCACTTGGCTATGAGCCCTTCTCTTTCACCCGACTGTCTTTACCCGACTATCAAGAAGAGTTATGTTTTTCGCGCGCTTCTTGTATGTATATTTGTAATATTCTTTACTACCTCATCTTCTGAACCCCTACACTTTTAAATGAATAATGTCTCAAACTTCCTCACACTCGCCACGTTGCTCACAGCGATGGTACGATGCCCGAACGCTTGGGGTGCGGCCGCCTCCTTCTGCGAGCAAGTAATGCTCGAGAAGGAGGCGGCCGGTCGGGTCCGGACTAGAATCCGGGCCCGGGAAGCCCGCGCAGAGCGAAGGCAAACCGGACGTCGGAGGTCGCAGAACGACCTCCGTCCTCCATGAGCACTGGCCTGGGGGTGACCGGTGAAGCCGCCTGTCACCCTAGCAGAAGCAGGCTGCGGCGGCGACGCAAAATGCGCCTCCCCGTAACCGGAGCTAGATGGGGACACTGTGGTCCCCACAACCCGAAGGGGGCCATTTCGAAAGAGATGGTCCTGGGTCTGTCGGGGTGCGAGAGATATGCTTTTGGCAGTCTCACCTCCGGCAACCAAGGACCCAAGACGGCGTGCGTTTTAGTCGGTTCGAGTCCGACATAACCACCTCCACCGGCTCCGTGGGGGTGATATCCGTGGGGATTTATCGCACAATAAAAAAAATTATCTCAAACTAAAGGTATCTGTCGCCTAAGTGTTCTTGGATACATGAAATGTGAAAAAAAAGCTATAATAATGAACTTTTGGCGCCAAAATGTATGTTGTCATAAAATATTTTCACTCGAAATTATTCGAATCGAAATCGAGCAGGGTATCAAAATGAAGATAATTAAAAAGGAAATTACAAAAATATATCACACATAATATCGTAACTAAAAAGTATTGCAAAAAATATTCAAAATAAAGAACCCGACTGATATCCGGAAAGATCGAAATATGTTTGATACCCATATCTTAATCTTGAACTGGATTAAAAATAATGGGCACTGCCTGCTATCAAACTTATTTCGATCTTTTTAGTATCAGTCGGGTTTTTTACTTAGTATTTTTTTATGTTTGATAGGCTCGCCACCTTTGACCTTTGGCAAGTGACGTGGCCGACGGTGGAGCACGCTTGCTTCGAAATAACCTATTCACTATAATCTCTTTTTAACTATCTGAAAACATAGATTTGGGCAGAGCATTCCACTCCTTAGCGTAACGCATAATGAACCTATCCCTAAATAGTTTGGTACATATAAGTGGAATGTCCTGTGGAGTGGCCCGTCACCATCTTCTTATCTCTCTCTCCTTGTTCTCCAATTAAGTATAATTCCTTTGTGTCCAGTGAGCAGTTCCCTGTGCCCGGCTCCCGCGCAGACTGCACGCTCTGATGCTGCGTCTCCACACCAACACGTCACCACCACAAACGCAGGTGAGATTCAGTGAGATACTTGTTGATCTGCAAACGAAGAAAGACGTTAGGATTCGTTGGAAGAGCTCATCAGAGCCCTCTACGTGACAGAAGAGGTAACAATCAGAGAGGCAACGTTTCTGAGCGCACTGTAGGAGGTCTTTGAGTAGGCCGGGTGTGAGAGATATGTCTCAGTCCCCTCGGACAACTGGCGACCCACAAACAATGTGTGTTTAGTCGGTGTTTCCGGAGGATTGTTACGTTTTTTTTTATAAAAGGACACGTCAATTTAACTTCACCTTACCTAAAGGCAAAGTTTCGGAAAGAGGGTCATCAACGTAAACATGTACTATGTTAACAGTGGTGACACTCCGCTTGACGGCCTCATCAGATGCCTTTCTCCGCTTAAAGGACCCGGCTTAAAGGAGCTGGCAGGGAGTTCCAGGTCTTAATGTTGTGGCATAGGAATGATTCACCAAACCGCTTGATTTTAGAAGGTTTATTCTGCACCGTATGTGGGTCCTGTGTAGGAAAGGAGAGGGTGGGACTAATTTGAAGAGCTCAACAGAACATTCACCACGGTAGAGACGGTAGACTACTGCCAAAGACGCAACATCTCTGCGCATCTGCAATGGCTCGAGGGTGTTCGTGACTTCAGGATCCCAATAATGCGGACCGCACGTCGCTGCAACCTGTCAAAAGCATCTAATAAGTACTTTGCGGAGCCATCCCAGAGATGCGAGCAGTATTCCACGCAGGTGTCTCAAACCAAGCGGTTCGAAACTCCTTTTCTTTTTTAGACTTTCACTCTTTGACAATAAAGTCTAACGTTTAAATGGCATTTTTCAGGTGGTGGTCGCCGTGGAGCGTTACAACTCTGGCAGTTCCTGGTCTCCCTGCTGGCAGAGGGCGCGCGGTGCGTCGCCTGGACGGGCAGGGGACTGGAGTTTAAGTTACATGAACCTGAAGAGGTTAGCTATGCCTCCCACCATATATCATGGACCTATAATTGTTCTATACACACATTACATGTATTTCGGGTGTCTTTTATAGATATCGCAGGGTGTTGCGGTAGCCTAGTGGTATGGGTAATGGACTGCTGAGACGAACGTCTCGGGTTCGATCCCAGGTTTACCATGGCACACACCAATGACTTTTCGATGCTTTTCGAAGTTATGTGTGTATTTATCGCAGGTTTATAAGTGCCCGGTTAATGGCAATAGGCTCGCCACCTATTACAATGGGACCTAAACATAAACTGGCGAAATGTGGGTGCTAGCACCTCTGCCTACCCCTTCGGGGAATACAGACGTGAGTTTATGTTATGTTATGTTGTGGCTCAAATCTAATATTGTAGATTATAACAAAACAATTCACTCACGTCAGTACTTTAGTAAGGCTTTATCGAATTTATTTGGTCAACTACTTATTAGAACTGGACGAATGAGGTATCGTTACAAGCGGCTTTATCGTCCGATGGTTATAGGCTATATGACGTGTCACTCAATCTTGTGTGGCGCCCTCTAGCGCTTATAAGAAACGGGACAGAAAACGTAGACTCGACATAGAGGGAATAGAAGCGAGACAAGGTTTTTGGCTCGACATAAAGGGAACAATTCAACAAAACAATATATTCTAGGGTAAAGTGGCATACGACCCCTGATAGTTTCTTGTTGGTTACTTTTTATAGAGTGATTTTTCGGTAATCGGGTTTTAGGTTAGAACTTTATTTTTTTACTAGCTTTTGCCCGCGGCTCCGCCCGCGTGGATGTCGGTTATCGCGACCAAACATAGCCTACCCAAGCAGCACACGAGGCTGCTTAATAGCCGAATAACGGATTTCCAAAACGCTTAAAGCCGAATATGGAAGCTGCATTAAGTCTGTATACGACCTTACACAGCTCTTATACCTCTTAAATGGGCGCAAAATTATTCAGCCTTGGGTTCACATAGCTGCTTAAGAGCTGTGTAGCAGCAACTTAACAGTGTTATAAAGGGTAACAGCACAAATTATATAGCCTCAAGTTCACATAGCTGCTTATGAGCTGTGTAGCAGAAATGTAACAGTGTTATAAAGGGTATCGACAGTACTTTGCGCTGAAATCCGACTGACTAAGAGATCACAAGTTACTCTTTATTCAGAAAATATGTCTGTAATGCGCGCTCTATACATATTTTAAACCGCGAAACGCTACTTAATTGCGGTCTGTGTATTAATGAACATGCAATATTGCACTTTGTTACGTGAAGTGAATATTGGAAACGAAATTAATGGTGGATAATATATTCATATCCCTGTTAAGTACATTGATTTACATATTAATAAAGGAAAAATGATTGGGAATTTAATTTTACTGACATTATACATATATATTATCTAAGAAAATTTTAGTGCGCCATGAAAATATTTTGTTTTAAATTAGTTTTGTGATATAAATAAGCTGTGATGTACACTATGACTAAATAATTTGTAGTGCTTTGAAAAGAATTATAAGATAAAAAGTTATTATTATGATATTAGGAAGTAAAAACTAATGCAATACATTTTATTTCTTGCACAAAACATCGTAAAGGTTGAAAATTCAGTCAGAATATGTTTAGGTTATAAAATAAAATGGTGGATTTATGTTAAACAGTAACGTGAATAGTTAAAACTCTTATATTCTACAACAGGCTGTCTAATAGTTCACTAGTGCGCTGTTATTCTACTAAAAAACTGAATAATATTACACATGTGAACTGTATACAGCTATAAGCTGTTTTCTTCACTTTTAATTATTCACAAGCTCTACCTTTAGCCATGATGTGAACAATTAAACAGTTATTATAACGAATCTTTAGGGGTCCCTAGTATTAAATCTAAAACCACCGCATGGACTTCCATTACACAATTGTCAAAGCGGTATTTTTCTTTCTTCTAATGCCTCCTGTTCTTGCTTTCAATTTCCACGAATTAAGCGAATTCATTTTAATATATAGCAAATAAAAATACGTTGGATATGGTCTCAACTTAGTTCCACTGACTGATTACAGTACCACATATGTTACTTTTATTCAGATAAGGTCGAATTTAAGGTACTTATGTGAACCATTATACAGTAGAAGCCGTTAATTCTATACACTAGTGAGTCTCTAAGCAGCTGCGAGGCATCTAGTGAATGTTTAAATAGCCATTATGCAAATACTATCAATTGCAGTATAAAGGCTGATTAGCGGTAGACATATTCAGGTATAAGCTGTAATATGGGCCACATATCGTCCATTATACAGCTATTCACTTTAAAATAGTTCACACGTGCCCCTTTAATAAGTCAGTGTAATAAGAGTTCACAAATATCTTCTTAAACAGCATTTGGCGTAATTTTATGCATTAAACAGGCCTTACTACGGTTTAGGCAATAGAAAAGGTTAGAAACTGAATAGAGTCATTAAAAACATACCTTTATAGCACTCTTAGCGTATTAATGGTGGTTTTGTCGGTCTTAATCAGCCTTAATACAGCTTTTAATTAGCTAAAGCTGTTTAAATATCACTGACCGCTATTATACAGCTGTAGCATCACCAGTGTACTCTTAGAAGCGTCTTAATACGCACAGAGTTTCAAATAAGTCTTAAAGTGAGTAGTTATACAGCTATCTGTGCTACTTGGGTATGTCCTCCCAAGCAGCACACGAGGCTGCTTAATAGCCAAATAACGGATTTCGAAAACGCTTAAAGCCAAATAAGGAAGCTGCATTAAGTCTGTATACGACCTTATTCAGCTCTTATAACTCTTAAATGGGCACAAATTTATTCAGCCTTGGGTTCACATAGCTGCTTAAGAGCTGTGTAGCAGCAACTTAACAGTGTTATAAAGGGTATCGACAGTACTTTGCGCTGAAATCCGACTGACTAAGAGATCACAAGTTACTCTTTATTCAGAAAATATGTCTGTAATGCGCGCTCTATACATATTGTAAACCGCGAAACGCTACTTAATTGCGGCCTGTGTAAAATTAATGAACATGCAATACTGGGTTTAAGCAATTTACCGGTGCTTCTAGCTGCCTTGATGGACATTGCACTTTGTTACGTGAAGTGAATATTGGAAACGAAATTAATGGTGGATAATATATTCATATCCCTGATAAGTACATTGTTTTACATAGTTATAAAGGAAAAATGATTGGGAATTTAATTTTACTGACATTATACATATATATTATCTAAGAAAATTTTAATGCGCCATGAAAATATTTTGTTTTTAATTAGTTTAGTGATATAAATAAGCTGTGATGTAAACTATGACAAAAAAATTTGTAGTGCTTTGAAAAGAATTATAAGATAAAAAGTTATTATTATGATATTAGGAAGTAAAAACTAGTGCAATAATACATTTTATTTCTTGCACAAAATATCGGAAAGGTTGAAAAATCAATCAGAATATGTTTAGGTTATAAAATAAAATGGTGGATTTATGTTAAACAGTAACGTGAATAGTTAAAACTCTTATATTCTACAACAGGCTGCCTAATAGTTCACTAGTGCGCTGTTATTCTACAAAAAAACTGAATAATATTACACATGTGAACTGTATACAGCTATAAGCTGTTTTCTTTACTTTTAATTGTTCACAAGCTCTACCTTTAGCCATGATGTGAACAATTAAACAGTTATTATACCGACTCTTTAGGGATCCCTAGTATTAAATCTAAAACCACCGCATGGACTTCCATTATAAAATTTTCAAAGCAGTATTATTTAGAACACTATTTTACGCGTGTGCGAACCTTTCAAGTTGGGTAGTAAGATATAGTAATATATTATTAATATATTTATTATTTTTTATTGTAAAATTAAATTGTACAACAACATAAACGCAATATTTCACCCTAAACATCATCTTCGGAGTTATTCATATTTTGTACGGAACCATCCTGTTTCAAACTATTTGCCAAGCTTTGCGTTACGTCCCGACTTGAAGGTTTTATTTCTTCTACCTTTATAATTATTTGATTCTTCTAATGCCTCCTGTTCTTGCTTTCAATTTCCACGAATTGCGCGAATTCATTTTAATATATAGCAAATAAAAATACGTTGGATATGGTCTCAACTTAGTTCCACTGACTGATTACAGTACCACATATGTTACTTTTATTCAGATAACGTCGGATTTAAGGTACTTATGTGAACCATTATAAAGTAGAAGCCGTTAATTCTATACACTAGTGAGTCTCTAAGCAGCTGCGAGGCATCTAGTGAATGTTTAAATAGCCGCTATGCAGATACTATCAATTGCAGTATAAAGGCTGATTAGCGGTAGACATATTCAGGTATAAGCTGTAATATGGGCCACATATCGTCCATTATACAGCTATTCACTTCAAAATAGTTCACACGTGCCCCTTTAATAAGTCAGTGTAATAGGAGTTCACAAATATCTTCTTAAACAACATTTGGCGTAATTTTATGCACTAAACAGGCCTTACTACGGTTTAGGCAATAGAAAAGGTTAGAAGCTGAATAGAGTAATTAAAACATACCTTTATAGCACTCTTAGCTTATTAATGGTGATTTTGTCGGTCTTAATCAGCCTTAATACAGCTTTTAATTAGCTAAAGCTGTTTAAATATCACTGACCGCTATTATACAACTGTAGCATCACCAGTGTACTCTTAGAAGCGTCTTAATACGCACAGAGTTTCAAATAAGTCTTAAAGTGGGTAGTTATACAGCTATCTGTGCTACTTGGGCTTTCTCATGGTCTAATCTATCCCTATACCAAATTTCATCAAAATCGGTTCAGTGGTTGAGGCGTGAAAGCGTAACATACAGACAGACAGACAGAGTTACTTTCGCATTTATAATATTAGTATGGATACTATGTATGTACTGTACTGTTTTCAGGTGGCTCGGCGGTGGGGTGCACAGAAGAACCGTCCAGCTATGAACTACGACAAGCTGTCCCGATCGCTGAGGTACTACTACGAAAAAGGCATCATGCAGAAGGTGGCTGGTAAGTATCCTGGGGATTGTATGAAATTTTAAAACAGTTTAGTCCGACCCATTAGTCCCACCCTCTCCTTTCCTACACAGGACGACACGTGCAGGGCTAAGATGCCATCCATATACGGTGCAGAGTATACCAGCTAGAACCAAGCGTTTCAGTGACTCATTCCTATGCCGCACCACTAAGACCTGGAACTCCCTGCCAGCTCACGTGTTTCCTTCTTCCTACAGTCCCGGGTCCTTTAAGCGGGGCGTGAAAAGGCATCTGATGAGGCCGTCTAGCCGAGTGCCACCACTGTTAACATGGTACATGTTTGCGATGGTGACCCTCTTTCTGAGACTTTGCCTTTAGCTTACCATGAGGCGAGGTGAAGTCAAATTGACGTGTCCTGTATAAAAAAAGCAATTATTTATTGTATTCCATTTTTTCTGATAGTTCGTAAGACCGAATAGGAACAATGACAAGGACATAGGAAAAATGATCTTCTCGGGCGGGACGAAACCGCAATCTTTCCCGTTCGTAAGAACATCGGTGGATGAGTCCACCGTCTCCTTAAAGACGGATAAAAATAGAAGGGAAATTTGAATCACATCGGGCGGGTCTTGGTAGCCGACTTGGTCAAGGCATTCCCCCAGTAAGGGAAAGATCGCGGGTTCGAGATTCGCCCAAGAAGATTAATCTTTCCCTATATATTCGATTAATAAAGTTAGCATACTTAATGCTGTAAAATTCATTCAAGTTCGTAGGACTATGGTCCCATAGAAGAAGCTATAACAATCTAAAGTAAAGCCAACGAGACGAGAGAATAAAGGTAAACAAAGCGACCATTACTGAGTTATGTTGCGATAACTAGCGATTATTTTCTCGGTCCTTGTCGCACATATCACACGTACGCGACAATAGCCGAGCGACAGCTGTCGTTGCGTGTTTCGTAGTACAGGAAAGCTGTCAGCACAGCGGTTCTAAACTGTCAGATCCGCCATCTTATGAGCAATTTCATTCCTGTCTGGAATGAGTTTGAAGTGATACATAATCATTTTCAAATAAAAAAGTTTGGAACCACAGAAACATTGTTCATCTTTTTTCTCTCGCTTCGTTGGTTTTACTTTATATTCTTTACTCCACAGGCGAACGTTACGTATACAAATTCGTCTGCGACCCAGAAGCCCTCTTCAGCATGGCCACGCCCCCCCGCGCGCGGTCACCCCCCGCCCCCCCTCCGTACGACGTCCTGTCCCAGCTGTACGGAGGAGTGGTGTACCCTCAGTACCTTCAGCAGCCACAGGAGTACCAGGGCAGGCGGTACTATCATCATCCCGGGCACTTGGGACATTATGATAGTTAAAAATCATATCTTAGAATAATATCTTCTGTGAATGGTATTCGTAAGGATTAAATACGGTCATACTATTGAATTTTCTGACGTTTCGGTGTTTATTCACTGGCTGGTGCACGCCCCCCGTCAGACTCCGTGAGGTAGTAGGTTCCTCAGCTACCACGTATAATTTTTTATACCACTTTTTTTTCGTGCGGAAATCCCCTCGGTCGGAGCCGGAAGGGGAAATTATATCGGACTCGAACCGACTAAAACTGCTCGCCGACTGTGGGTCGTGGTGCTAGGCCGGAGGTGAAGTTGTGACATATCCCTCGCACCCCGGCTGACCCATGGCCATCCCTTACGGCTGAGGTGGCAGACAAGCACGCGGTACATCTGATGAAAAGTGGATACCACGGTCTATATAAGTGTGCAACTCCAGGGGAGTTACATTCGTGTGTACCCTGTAAGCACAGAGAGTTTCTGTGCCGTCAGTGTAGAAGACAAAGCAGGACAAGCGTTTGGTCTTCCCACTGACAGCACAAAGACGGCGCAAAAAATTGGCGCCAAATTTAAAAAAATCAACACGTTGCAACACTGAATGTACCTACACCGAAATAACGGAGTCGATACTAGAATCTTTTTCCTATTAGGCATGCATGAAAAGTTGCCTATTATAGTACATGGCCAGAGTCTAGTCAGTGTTGCAACCTGTTGGTTTTTCGAACTCGGCGCCAACTTTTTGCGCCAACTTTCGTTGGCCAGAGTCTAATTTGGAAGCGATACTAAAGCATTTTGATGTATGATTTGAGACTGACACACATCGGGATATCTATCATGTAACATTTTAAAGAGGTTCTCAATATTGCGGGCCTGGGGGTGACGGGTGAAGCCGCCTGTCACCCCAGCAGAAACAGGCCACGGCGACGGCGCGCTAAGAAGCGCGCCTCCCCATTCCGGGGGCGAGTCGGGGACACCGTTATCCCCCCTCCCGAGGAGGGCTAGACCGTAAGGGATGGCCCTGGGTCAGCCGGGATGCGAGGGATATGTCGATGACGACCCACAGTCGGCGTGCGGTTTTAGTCGGTTCGAGTCCGACATAACCTCCCCTTCCGGCTCCGGCAGGGGGGTATCCGAGGGGACTTCCGCACGAAAAAAAAAAAAGAGGTTCTCAATAAAAACTATCTTCACTCCTTTTAAAAAGCTGTCACAATACCTACGCACGCCTAAGGACAGTTTTCCTTTAGAACATCCATGTGTCTATAAAGTTGACTGCAGCTATGGGAGCTCCTACATAGGCCAGACCAAGCGCACTGTCACTGGATCAAGGAGCACATCAGGGCGGTCAAAAGCAACGAGCCACAGAAATCGGCTATCGCTTAGCACCTGCTGGAGGAAGGAACATATCACTGGATTGAGTTACACAACCCTCAGATTCTCTCGACAGACCCAGAATGGTGAAAGAAGCAATAGGCTATTTGACAATTTTTTTTTTACATTCTAAAAATGACCACTTTCTTATAATATAATGAACTGTGAAAGTTCAAGTTATTTGATTTTTAAAAATTCAATTTTACGCGCCGCCCGAAAACGCTCCTTACAAAATCGTAAAAAATTGTGACGTCACGCTTCTGTAACGCGTAGTGCAAATGTATGGAGTGCAAGAGAATATCGCATTTATCTCGGTCTACGTTGCGTTTACAACACGTATATAGTTCATAATAAAAGTTATTTAAAATTTAATGAGGATTCTAACAAGTTATATGTTTGAATTGAATTTGATTGTTTATATTTTGAGTTTTTTTGGAAATTTCAACTAATGAAAAGTCATAGTTTCAGTTCAGATATGCAAGATTTTATTTTGCCAGGCAATTTTTTCAGAACTAGCTATCATATTAAGCAGTATTGGGAAGAATCGACGACTTAGTCAAATAGCCTATTGAAATTAAAAAATACAAGAACTGTTTTTTTTTTAATGAATTTTTTATAGCATTTATTATGCTAACTGTTAAGTTCGAAAAACATTGGAAAAAATGAAATGCTCAAGTGAGACTCGAACTCACGACCTTTCGCTTACAGGGCGACTGCTCTGCCAACTGAGCTATTGAGCACCACTTGAATCATTCCAAATTTTCCTTCTCTTTATATCCGTCTATAAGTATTATTTCATTTTTTCCAATGTTTTTCGAACTTAACAGTTAGCATAATAAATGCTATAAAAAATTCATTCAAATATTTGGGCGCAGTCATCAAAATTCAATGTTTAAAAATGGTTGAAAAATCATTCATTGTTTCCAACAGTTCGTAAGAATGTTGGTAGATGGCTGCACCGTCGCCCTTATAGACGGATATAAAGAGAAGGAAAATTTGGAATGATTCAAGTGGTGCTCAATAGCTCAGTTGGCAGAGCAGTCGCCCTGTAAACGAAAGGTCGTGAGTTCGAGTCTCACTTGAGCATTTCATTTTTTCCAATGTTTTTCGAACTTAACAGTTAGCATAATAAATGCTATAAAAAATTCATTCAAATATTTGGGCGCAGTCATCAAAATTCAATGTTTAAAAATGGTTGAAAAATCATTCATTGTTTCCAACAGTTCGTAAGAATGTTGGTAGATGGCTGCACCGTCGCCCTTATAGACGGATATAAAGAGAAGGAAAATTTGGAATGATTCAAGTGGTGCTCAATAGCTCAGTTGGCAGAGCAGTCGCCCTGTAAGCGAAAGGTCGTGAGTTCGAGTCTCACTTGAGCATTTCATTTTTTCCAATGTTTTTCGAAATACAAGAACTTCAACCGGGAAGATGGGTTCCAACTGTCGAGTGCCTGGCATCCAGTGATTCGTACATTCACAAGTAAATATCCCGGTGAGTGTTATACTGCATAGATTGTTGTTGCTAGTGCAGAAAAAAAAAATAATGAGAAAAGAGGTGGTACAAGAAGGCTGTTGTAAGTTTCAACCCTTTCTGTAGCAGCAGCATTTCCCATTCTGAGTAAAGTTAGCGTTAGAAATATTGAATAACACACTTGTACTTTCCACTGAGTTTAATTTATTAGTATTAATCCCATATTTTGAGAAAAAAAGAATTTTCACCGGTATACCGAATTTTAAAACTACCCACACATGAAAAAATTCAAATATTGTAGTGTTTCGGAATTACAATTCTTGAAACATCAATGTATACCTTTGAGAAATCCGTAAGGCGAAACCGGTCAGGTCTAGGAATGAAATAAATTAAACTCAGTGGAAAAGTACAAGTGTGTTATTCAATGTGTAGCAGATTCCACAAAGCGCCATCAATCTCCAGTATAAACAGCGTTAGAAAGATGTTGACGAACAATTAAAGTACTCAAAATGATGTTAACACTTTGGTATCCCCTCCCTGTTGACAGATTGTTCAGATATTTGCTACACACCTATATTTCGGACAATAATACACTTTTAAATCTATAAGTAAAACCATTTATTTTGCTAGTGGATCACAGTGAACTTCGGCGTGTTATTCTATCCACTGGTGGATCGACATAGTGGATCCTACTGGACAGAGGGATTTTACCAAACTCCCTGATTAACATTCGATCCACTGGTGGAGCATATCAGGAGATGCAAGTATCACAGGATCCACCGAGAGAATCGGTGGATCACAGTGAACTTCGGCGTGCTATTCGATCCACTAGTGTGGATCTTACCAAACTCCCTGATTTACATTCGATCCACTGGTGGAGCATATCAGGAGATGCAAGTATCACAGGATCCACCGAGAAAATCGGTGGATCACAGTGAACTTCGGCGTGCTATTCGATCCACTGGTGTGGATCTTACCAAACTCCCTGATTAACATTCGATCCACTGGTGGAGCATATCAGGAGACGCAAGTATCACAGGATCCACCGTGAGAATCGGTGGATCACAGTGAACATCGGCGTGCTATTCAATTCACTGGTGGATCGAGATAGTGGATCCTACTGGACAGAGGGTAATTTTAAGATCATTTGCATAAGATCGGTAGCTCAGTTGGAACAGCATTCCCCCTGTTGGGGAAAGGTCGTAGGTTCAAGACCCATCTGAGCAATTCATTTTTCCTGATGCAATGGAATAATTTTGAGACTTTGATATTTCTGATGCTCACTGTACCAAATTTGATATTAAAATATACACTTTGAGAACAAAAATATGTGTAAGTATATCTCTTTTTAAATAAAATATACTTATTGTAGAAACCTACATGCTCTTTCAGTCAAATTTATCATTTAGCAATCATTTTGAGTTCCAAAAAAAATTGTTATCAAAATTAAAATTAATAAGATTAAATTATTATTAAGGTAAGTTGTAATAGTAATAGAATGTGCAATATTATTTTAGAGGTAGCAACATTGTGACGTTATAAGCAATTTTGTGAATAAATAAGTGATAATATTTAGACAAGTCGTTTGATTCAGAAACCCAGTTTCGGACTTGACCAATCTGATGTATACAAGCCGGAAACCCCTAATAGTACTCCAGGTACATAACACATTGGAATGAAAATAAAATCGATTTGGACAAGAAAATAATCTTTTCGTTTTTTTTATTTACTCTCCATCGCGTTAGTAAAGCTAAATGAAAACTTAATTTCATAAAAAAAACACTACAAATAAAACAACAAGCGCCAACTGCGTGCTTTTATGTAGTGTTGTTTTTTTTTGTCCAAAATTATTTTATTTTTATGTCAATGTGTTATGTACCTGGGGTACTACTAGGGGTTTTCGGATTCAGGAGCGTTCCCCTTACACCCGGTAGAATAAATAGTGGAGCTAATTATTAAGCACGTAGTAAGTGGAAACATGAGGTCCCTGCCTGCCCATTGGGTGCCCAACGAACTACAGTCTAGACAGATGAAGAAATAAAATATAATAAATCTTAATTTTGCGATCCAAAGTTTATTCCTAAAATTTTATTATCATTTTAACAAATACAAAAATATATCTACCAAATAACAAGAACGATATTAACATAATTATTTACTTAGATATATTTACATTACAAAAATTTGACGTTTTGTAAATTCCGTTAATGTTGTACACAGATCTAACTAACTGTCACCACACCAAGCTCAATGTCATGCTACCAATGCACGTCTAAAGGCTGGTGGCACTACCGCCGGGCAAGCCACCGGTCAGGCCGCCGCTGACCCGGCGCCATAAAACCGTCGGTTTTACCGCACAAAAAAGCCGCCGGACCCGCTCGGCATAAAACCGGCGGCACTACCGCCGGCACTGTGTGTACTAGCATTAAAATGGCCACTTTGAGTGATTCTGCCAAAATCCGAGTAACTATGAATTGTCAGTAGATCTTGATCGATTCCCATAAAATTCGTAAAGTGGTAAATACAACAATTCGTTTCGCGAGCATATTCTTATTTCGTGTACATGTTGCCGCATGACAAAAATATAGATCGCGTTGATTTTCTGTACTGTTTTTACAACCTAAGCAGGCTAATTTGTGGAACATATATGTTTTATTAAAATAATAATACACACATCGAGATGGTCTAGGGATATTTAAATTAAATCTAAATAACTAAAATTCTATGAACTTTTTGTTAAGACATCTACACATTAAAATAAACCTTGTTTAATAGCCTATCTAATCTGATAATAAATTTTAAGGTAAAGTTAAATTTAAAAAAAAACTTAGTAGAAAAGGAAAAACTTAGACAAAATTTCAATCTTAACTTTATTTTTGAAACATCATAACCTAAACAAAACAACTATTTTTTTTATAAAAATTGTTGAAAACTTAAAATTTAAAAAACTTAAAAAAAAATTAAAAAGGTTGCCTGTAAGAGATCGCTCCTAGCGATAAGGCCGCCATTTGTACATAATGTCATGTATTGTCCATACATTCACTGTACTACTGGTGTACAATAAAGATTTATTTATCTATCTATCTATCTATAATCCGTGGATCCACCTAAGACTCTCCTGACACATCTGCAGCGATTCTGCATACTGAAAGTCCTGCTAAAATGCAAGAGAAGCTGGTTTTCATGCACATTATCTTCAGGGAAATTCCTAAGAGCTCTTCTCTGAAGCATATCCCAGGCATGCTTAATAGGATTTAAGTCAGGGGATTGTGCAGGCCAGTCCAAAGCTTGAACATCATGCTGTTGTAGCCAACTTATAACGATACGCGCCGTATGTGGACGGGCATTGTCGTGCATTAGCTGGAAATTTAGTCCCATTTGCTGTCAGTGTGGCAAGATTACAGGCTCTAGCACCTCATCTCAGTATTTCAAAGCAGTCATATTGCCTTGTATCCGAACGAGGTCCGTTCTACCGCCGAGACGAATTCCTGCCCAAACCATAATCGTGCCACCTTGATATGCATGAACTTGTTGTGGGTGCTGCAGCCGATTCCAACATCCAGATCCTCTCCAAACGCGTACTCTTTCGAATCAGGATGAAATCCAAACCTGGGTTCATCAGTGAAAAGCACAAGTGACCATTGAGAATGATTCCAGTTTTCGTGTGCAATAGCCCATTGTAATCTTCTTCCTCGATTGCCTTTCCTTAGCGCTGGCAACCGAAGTGGCCTACGAGCACGTAGGTTGACTTCATGCAGTCGTCTTCTCAACGTTTGACCGCTTACCAGCAAACCATACTCTCTCTGTACCCTTTGAACCAACTGCATCGCCGTTACATTTGATTGACTTCGTGCAGCTTTTACTACGAATCGGTCCTGTACATTTGTTGTAATGCGTTGAGGTCCTCGTTGCCGTTCCACCACTTCCCCCGTGACACGATATCGTGACCAAAGCGCGTGGATATAACGCTCTGACTGGTCCTCATGGCTTCAGAAACCGCAATTTGGATAGCGCCAGCTTAAATCATGCCCACTGCTCTTAACATTTCGTTCCTGGTCAAGTGTCTACGTGGCATGATTAAATGAACACCGGAGATGCGTTTGACAAAGATTTATAGAAATTTATGGAGTTTTAATCAAGTTAGAAGTTCGTGAACATTTAATTCTTTTGAAGAAATTCTATGAATGCGAATTTTATCTTAAAACAAAACCTATTATATACAAAATTTAATTTAAAAAAGGAACTTTTTAATGTTTTTATAATCAGTCATCAATAGTTTTTTTAAGTTATTTAAAAAATATATATATCCCTAGACCATGTTGATGTGTTTATATGAATGAATAGAAAGATTATTATCACAACCCTGTTCTCGTCCATATTTATTTATTAGTATTATTTTTTTAGGAGTGGGTTCACGTCGGTAGTGTATTGGCCAGGATCGAACCCGGGACCTCTCGATCGTAAGGCCGACTCCTTAACCACTAAGCTACCGACGCTCATTTCTAATTGGTGTCCGCGTCACACATCATCATTTACGTTTGCATATAAAGCATATAACCATGGAGTACCAACATGAAGCAATAAATATCTTAAATACAACTTAAATATATATTATATAAATAAAAAGCCCATAGATGGCACTAGTGGTCTCATTTTAAGAAATAAAAGATTAAAACGCTTATTTCCCTATTAATTATTTCAGAACTTAAAAAAATGGTAATGTAAGCATGCAAGCATAATAAGACTCGTTAATAATGTAAACAAAAATGATTTCGTGAAAGTGATGTTTTAGAAAACGACATTTTATCATTCCATTTTATTTACTACTTTTACAATTACTGCACAATCAATATAGATTAGGACATTTATAGTTTTATTCAGTCATATTCAATACTGTCTTCTCAATTCTGTCTTTTATTAAGTTAATTTTTAATACTAATAAATTAAAAATTTAAAAAACCCCCGTCACAAAAACACCAGAAAGTTGAAAATAAATGAATAAATTTTAATTCAACGGTTGCCATGTCGGGGGACCGTAACTGGTTAAGTACTCCTTTATATCATAAGGTCCCCCGACATGGCAACCGTTGCATTAAAATTTATTCATTTATTTTCAACTTTTTGGTGTTTTTTGTGACGGGGGTTTTTTAAATTTTTAATTTAATTTTTATTTTATACTTTTTAAATTGATCTACTAGTCAAGCTCTTTCATTTGATACCCATATTGAGGGAATTATAAAGAAATATGTATTCCAACATGTTGTGGCGGCGGCCATCTTGGACCGATTTTTTTCAAACATAGCTAAGAACACTCCCGACTAATATACCTTTCAAACAAAAATAACTAAATCCAAATCGGTTCATCCGTTTGGGTGCTACGATGCCACAGACAGACACACACACACACACACACACACACACACACACACACACACACACACACACACACACACACACACAGACACGTCAAACTTATAACACCCCGTCGTTTTTGCGTCGGGGGTTAAAAATGAGAAAAATTCGCCAAAGTATTATCGCCATCTAGTAACAACTCTTGCTGACTAAAAGTTGCCTGCCTTTATTTGCAAATTACGAGTGTAACCGTTTTGTTTGTTCCTGATTGTGCATCTGCATTTGAATTATATTATATTATCTGTGATATAACCTACGCTTGATTTCAAAACATTTCGTACGCAAGGCCCATGTACTTAATCTATCGCTGATCTACAGAAGCGTGAACGCTTCTGATGAATTTCCAAAGTATGTGATTTTACATAGGTTTTGTTGCAAACATTACACTGATACGGTTTAACACTATGTTTTATAGAGATATGGCAACTAAGCGACTTACTAGTACTAAACTTTCTATTACACAAACAACAATTATACGGTTTATCTACAAGGTGACACTTTAAAATATGAGACGTCAAAGCTTCCTTACGTTTAAATAATGTCTGACAATCATTACACTGATATGATTCAAAGGTATGGTGTTTATGTATTTTAGACTGATGCATATTAAGCGACCGCTTAGTACTATACTTTCTATTACACAAACGACAATGATACGGTTTATCTCGAAGGCTACACTTTAAAATATGAGATGTCAAAGTTTCCTTACAATTAAATAATTTCGCACAATCATTACACCGACATGATATAAAAGCATCATGTGTACATAAGTGCCGAGTTAAACGAATCTTTGATCCGAAGCACTTTTCGCAATGAATGCATCGAAGCGATTCTTTTGCCGTAAGACCTGAAAATGATGTATCTATAATACTTGTTTTTGGTTCATCGTTGTGTTTATATGGGTGCACAAGAAAAACATGTTTTAATAAATCACTGTTTGTTGAAAAACCTTCTTGACAACAATCACACGGATATCTCTTAATGGTTTTAACCGAGCGAGCGTACACTCGAGGGGTA
The DNA here is from genome assembly GCA_914829495.1 of Eilema sororculum. NCBI lineage: Eukaryota > Metazoa > Arthropoda > Insecta > Lepidoptera > Erebidae > Eilema > Eilema sororculum. The sequence continues at coordinate 15,088,622 of OU618559.1, read as the reverse complement.
TGACCTCTAAGTGATGACGTCACATTATTTTTGTCAACACTGTTCACAAAATCGATGTTAGAACTTGGTTTGCTTAAGACTGTTACGTAGTCTGTATGTTCTTCAGTAATTTCTCGCTTGCACGACGTGATATCCACAGTGTTCTCTCTCTGCCTCGATGGTCCTGGTTCCTCAAAGACAGGGGCACCTGAATGATCAATATTTCTATGTTCATACTAACATGAGAATTTGAGTGATGGACCAAATAAGGAATAGGATTATAAAGGAACGTTATGGTGTGGTAGGAGTTGTGGTGATCAAGATAGAAAATGGAATGCTTAAATGAAGAGAATGGACTAAAGAAAATTGGAAACATATTCAAGAGAGGAGGGTGAATAGGTAACATGGTTCATATAATAGAAAACATTACATTACAACCGTAGCCTACGGATGTGTGCAACAATGCGTCACACTCGGGTTTTTTAATCGGTAAGAGTCCGGTGTAGCATGAATGATAGATTTTCCCTCACGTAAAAAAAAAGTAAGTATGAATATGTGGTCAATGCCCATCTCGATCTATAAAAAGCTTTTGACACCGTCACTATTCATTTTAGGTGAAGAAACTACAAGGAGACTACTTTAGAGGGCGTCCGTTAAATAGCTTTAGAAGTTACTTTACCGATTGTACGCAAACGCGTTACTATTGTTAACTACACAAATGCAGAAGAAGCATCAGCTATGGCGTACCTCAGGGCAGCATGTCCGGGCCCATCCTAGTCATGAACTAAGTCAACGACTTTTGCAAGCTTACCTACATAACGCTACAATTAATGTAGTTGCCGGCAAACTTCGTGAACAAACATCTAAAAGTTCGGTAATATATACTTTCTGTCCAAATACAAAACCAATAAAAGGACTAATCAACCAATGACGGTAGCGTGTTAAGCCCGCACATACATATGTCCCCGAAGGGGTAAGCACAGGTGTATTTAACGCCCACATTTCGCCTCGGTCCCACGTAATAGGTGACGATCCTATTGCTGTCAAGTGTCCACTTTCTCATGGACTGTATCTTTATCATTGGAAATAGAACTCTGGAAACACTTACTGGTTTCAGCATCTAGTGATTCGGTCTTGACAGTGACGAGAGGTATGTCGTTGCCTGGGATCGAACTTGGTACATTTTCAAATGCTGTTGTTGCTACGCTGTCTTTTGGCAGCGGACCACCTGCCTCATCTGTAACAGAGATGCTGTCTGCTCAAGAAACATCACAATGTGAAAATATCGAAGTTAGACCTCAGCCCCTGCAGACAAGTGGCAATTCGCTGGCGATTTCTATACATTTGTACATTTATCATTATATCGAATAGAATGACAAAACAAACAAAATATTTGAAGTACGGGAGAGTCGAATTATTGTATTGCCTTTTAAATCGTGTCACCTCTAGATTGCTCATTAAATGGCAATCCATACTCGTAACACCTATTTTTGTTTTTTTTTGTCGTATTGCTAGGCCGGCCGTGAGGCTGTCTTCGACATATCCCTCGTACCCCCTGACTCAGGGCCATCCCTTACAGTCTGGCCCTCCTCGGGATCGGGGATAACGGTGTCCCCGACTCGCTCCAGGAATGTGGAGGCCCCTGAATAGGGAATACTCGTAACACCAAACGATGCTTTAGTTAGAGTCAGATCTCATACATTCATCACGATACGCCGGCCAGCGAGTTGTCATTTCTCTAGGGGTGCAGATGCGCTGGGGCTCTGTCGAGCTTAGTTAGTAGACGCCATATGAGATCTAGTTTTAGGTTCAATTGTGAATAAGAAATCTGTGTCGTATAATCATTTATTAATCAACATAATTAATTCAAGTATAGGTAATATAAAAAAATATTTTACCCTTTACTTTAACTGTGAATATGTTGGTGGAGCGCTTATGTACTTTCTTAATTATTTCCCACATAATTTAATTGTGTTTCAATTTTGTAATTTAAGAAACCGCTTTTATGAACGAATAATGTTTGAATATTGGCGCTCATTTGTTGACCACTTAGTGTTGAAGAAGGCCAATAGAGGCGCTGTGAACGGATCCCGTTCATTTTTTAATCAGTCACTAACCCGCAGCAGCACAGAAAGGTGTCTATGACTCCGCTCCGCACCAAACGGAAGTTTGAGTAATTCAACTCCTCGTTTCTTTTTCTGTGTAATTCTATAAGTTCCTTTGACCACATTCTCAAGTCAGTATAAGTGAAGTGTATCGGAAGAAAACGACAAATTCAAGAAAATAACAGGCCGGTCGAAACATACCTACCTACCAGCACGTGCCAGGAACCACGCCTGTCTACAGCTGAATCCTCACGAGGTGGAACTCAGGTCAGTGCCGGTTCTCTTACGTTTTCGTTCATAGAAGCGGTCACATGTGTATTTTCTTTTCATTACTACCTAACTGCTGGTCATAGGAGCTTATACGCTCTGTGTGCAAACACACCAATTGGTAGGACTATTTACACGTTCTACCACAATTTATGGTCCTTACGAGTCGGATAGGCCAGTAAATAACATATTCACGTAATTATTGGTGAAAAATATTTCTTTCCTATTCATTTAATTAAAAGATTCACGTAATTTTGGTGAATTCTTACCGCCATCTTAGTTTCATTACTTTCATTCGCTAACAGATTTACGTAAATTATTTGGCAAAATTCTGCATTTAAAACGCTAAATCTACGTAATAATTGGTAGATATTTATAATAGTTGGTGATTTACGTATTAATTGGTAAATAATCATCATTCTATTCGCATACGCGTAACTTTGTAGGTACCTATCTAGGTACGTAGTTAGTTACATTCCCGCTCCGCTGTGCTACTTGCGCTATTATATAATAAGCCGTAGTACAATTTTCAATAAAAAAGTAGGTATATCTAAACTGTTTGTGTTGAATTACTATTATATTATAGTAGGTACCTTACAGATAATCTTATTGTTATATTTCAATAGGTAGGTCCTACCTATCGTTAATTAGCAAACATGTCGTCAGATCTCGAGACGAAGCTTATTCTGTTGAATCAAAAAAAGGAATTATTGTTTGCACGCATTAATCGTTGGTATAAATCGTCGAAATCAGTTGTGTGTTTTGATATAACGACGCGAGCGAATGAGGATTTTCTGTCTGAGACCGAGAACATCGATGTCGTTCGCGATAAGTTCGAGTCGATTGTAGATCAAATAAATAGCTTAAATTTGTCATTGGAACCCCCTGTGGAGTCCGACTATTCTTGCCTTGACTCATTTGATGAATTGTATTCGAGAATAAAACGCATTAGAAATAAATTATCTACGCCCAAGGTCAGGGAGGTCGCCTCACACGGGGCGAGTAATTCGAACGCGTCTGTAGTGAAATTGGAAATGCTTGTTATTCCGAGTTTTGACGGACGCCCTGAAAACTGGAATACATTTTATCAGTCCTTTAAGGCCAATATTCATTCGAACAAACAATTGTCTGATTCGCAACGTGTGCAATACCTATTCTCAAAATTAACCAAAGACGCATTAAAGTTCACTGCCGGTATTGTTCCGTCAAGTGAGACCTACAGTATAGTGTGGGACGCCTTGGTCAAGAAATACCAAGATAAACGCTCATTAGGTTCATATTATCTTAATAATATATTAGACTTAAAGAATTGTTCACCTAGTGTGAACTCACTTGATTCATTTATAGGTATATATTCCTCCTCTATCGCCGCGCTTAAAGAGTTAGGTATAAATGATTTAACGGACTTCATGTTTCTACAATGTGCCTTGAGGAAAATGGACACTCTAACCATCCAAGCCTTCGAACTTTCTGTTCGAGGTGTCGATATACCTACGACGCAACAGCTGATCGACTTAGTACAAGATCATGCTAAGATGATTGAACGGTCAAACCCGCGGTCTTCGTCATATGCGAAGTCGTCCACTGCTGGGACGCCACAGTCTAATGATAGGCGTGTACAGCGTAATTCTAAGTCGTTTGTTGTCAGTGAGCCGATTAATAATAAGTCGAATGCGCCCGCCGCAGGTAACGCGCCCTGTTGTTTATGTGGCGGCAGTGACCACCGACACCTGTATGACTGCGCTCAGTTTAAAAATATGCAAAATGCAAAGGCTAGATATGAGTTTATTAAATCTAAGCGTGGTTGCGTGAATTGTCTAAGCACATTACATAATCTCCCGCAATGTAAAAGTACGTCAGTTTGTTTCTGTCAGAAAAAACATCATAAATTATTGCATTTTTATAATAATGTTAATAATTCGCACTCGCATGCGACGACTGTTGCCGCATCCCCGCCGCCCCAGTGCGACCTTGTTAGCCCCACTCCTGAGTCACCGCTCGCTTCAAGCACTGTGCATTCGTATGCCTCTAGCCATAAGGGTGAGCCATTATGAATAGCCTTACGGATCAATTGCCCTCGCAATTAATTAAGTGTGATCGCGAGTTAAATCTTCGCGATTTACCGCTTGCTGACTTAAGCTGGAACATTCCAGGAAACATTGATATAGTATTAGGTGCACAGCTCTTCCCGTATATCTACTTAGGAAATAGAGTCGAGTGTGGTCCCAGTGCCCCTTGTGTACTATCAACCGCGTTTGGGTATGTACTTATGGGTGATTACCCATGTAAAGTTGTTGTGCCTACAACCGCATCCTTTTCTGCGCTAGCACTAAATGATTTAGTGCAAAATTTTTGGGAACTTGAGGAAGTTCCTGTGAAGCGCCTATTGTCTCCAGAAGAAACCGAGTGCGAGAATATTTTCACATCTACTGTGACTCGCGATGACGTAGGTCGTTATACTGTTGCGCTGCCGTTCTGCAAGGATCCCTCTGAACTAGGGAACTCGCGCGGCGTCGCTCACCGCCGGTTTTTGTCGCTCGAGCGTAAACTTCGTCAATCACCAACCGTACGCGAAAATTACAATAAGGTTATTCGGGATTGTTTGGATAACGGTTGTCTTGGTCTCGTTGATGACTCTAATTTGTCTATGGATGGTTATTACATACCACATCACGCAGTAGTTCGACATGACAAACCGATGCCGCGTATTGTGTTAGACGCGAGCGCTAAAACCCACACTTGTCTTTCGCTCAATGATATTTTACATATTGGTCCCAATTTACAGGCAGACCTGTTTTTATTATTATTAAATTTTAGGCTATTTCCTATCGCAATGAACGCTGACATAAATACTCACCGCAAATCGCTTGAGTTTGATGTTGGCAGTCATGTCGCAAAGGTTTTAGGTCTCTCGTGGGAGCCGTGTGGAGATAATTTTTATTTCATATCCACCTTGGTAGATGAGAAGTGCACTAAGAGAAATATACTCTCTATAGTTGCGCGACTATTTGACGTGCTCGGGTTGGTGGCACCTGTGATACTCTACGCCAAGTTGTTAATTAAGGAACTTTGGCTTAGTAAGAGTGATTGGGATGACCCTGCTCCAGAGCATATACGCTCACGCTTTTCCGCTCTCGTTCAAGAATTAAAATTGCTTGACACTTTAAAAATTCCGCGACATATAGGTGTCGAAGTTGATTGCGAATTACGTCTTGTCACATTTTGTGATGCCAGCCTGAATGGCATGGGATGTGTTATTTATGCACATTGTACCTACCCATCTGGCATTCAAACTCGCATTTTGTGTGCGAAATCAAAGGTCACTCCGACTAAGATTACTACGCTTGCTCGCTTAGAGTTATGTGCTATTTTGCTTATGTCAAAGTTAATAAGAACTGTACGTGATTCTTATGCATTACGCATTCCCATTACTGACATTTACGCCTTTTCTGATTCCACGATTGCCTTATCATGGGTTCACTCGTCACCACATCGGTGGTCGATTTTTGTTAGCAACCGGGTCGCTCAGTGTCAAGAAAACTTGAACGCTAAACATTTTTATCACGTCGCCGGAGACATTAACCCGAGTGATTGTCTATCACGCGGTATGCTCCCCTCGCAACTTTTGGCTTATGATTTGTGGTGGAACGGTCCAGCATGGATCCGCGGCCCCCCTGATGAATGGCCTATTAAGTCATTCTCTCCCGCCAACTGTTCTGACTTACCTGAGCATGAGGCAAATGTGTTGAGTGTGACAACAAAACACACAGAGTCGCCATTGTTATGTACATTAGCACAACGTGTTTCTTCTTGGCAGAAACTACTACGCATCATTACATACGTTTTAAAATTCGCACGATTTAAATTTAAGATCGAACCTCATTCTGTATCAGGATTACATCCTGTCCTTCTCCCTAAACGCGATCACGTTGTTGATCTAATAATTCAGCATTTTCACGTTGTCAATTGTCATACTGGACCTGGACTCCTCATGTCTATCATAATATATAAAACGCATACTGGTACTTACAAACGCGCTGTAACCAAATTGTATCCTATCCCAACGCAATAACTTACAACGCTAAACAGAATCTTAAACTTTAATTTTTAACTCAAACTTTAAACATACTTTAGATAGAATATTGTTAGTCTAAGTTGTTATTTTAGCTATGTGTATTATTATGTTATACAAATTCACTATGGGCTCTAATCAGCCAGTGTTCGCTTGTTTGTTTCGTAACGTCTTGCGACGTTCCAAAGCCGGGTGCATGGTGGAGCGCTTATGTACTTTCTTAATTATTTCCCACATAATTTAATTGTGTTTCAATTTTGTAATTTAAGAAACCGCTTTTATGAACGAATAATGTTTGAATATTGGCGCTCATTTGTTGACCACTTAGTGTTGAAGAAGGCCAATAGAGGCGCTGTGAACGGATCCCGTTCATTTTTTAATCAGTCACTAACCCGCAGCAGCACTGAAAGGTGTCTATGACTCCGCTCCGCACCAAACGGAAGTTTGAGTAATTCAACTCCTCGTTTCTTTTTCTGTGTAATTCTATAAGTTCCTTTGGCCACATTCTCAAGTCAGTATAAGTGAAGTGTATCGGAAGAAAACGACAAATTCAAGAAAATAACAGGCCGGTCGAAACATACCTACCTACCAGCACGTGCCAGGAACCACGCCTGTCTACAGCTGAATCCTCACGAGGTGGAACTCAGGTCAGTGCCGGTTCTCTTACGTTTTCGTTCATAGAAGCGGTCACATGTGTATTTTCTTTTCATTACTACCTAACTGCTGGTCATAGGAGCTTATACGCTCTGTGTGCAAACACACCAATTGGTAGGACTATTTACACGTTCTACCATATGTTACTAGCAAAAAATATATCAACTTACTCATAAAATAACACATAAAAATGGCAGGCGCTTGTACTAAATTATCTTTATTGAATTATGGTGAATAAAAGTTATAGAAAATGGCATTATTGAAAACGAAAATTATAGCAAATACATTTGTGAATTTAAATTATTATGACACTTGATCGATTATGGCCACTGGAATTAGTGAAAGTAATTTTATGTCATTTCACGATTATGGCAACTGAAGCGTTATTTCTTATGAAACTATGGGAAATACCAGTATGGCATATGAAATTATGGCATTTTAAATCATGGCAAACATTAGTAAACCGTTTGGCAGGTGGGTTAACTTACATGACTAACCTCAGGGTTCTACACTCGGTCCTCACCCGTATTCCTTAATCAATACTGTATCTTTTATATTAGTTAAGCACGTAGCAAGTGGAAACATGAGCTCTCTGCCTGCCCATTGGGTGGCCAACGAACTACAGTCTAGACAGATGAAGAAATAAAATATAATAAATCTTAATTTTGCGATCCAAAGTTTATTCCTAAAATTATATTATCATTTTATCATTCATCATTACGTTAAAATATATCCACCAAATAACAAGAATGTTACTAACACAATTATTTACTTAGAAATATTTACATTACAAAAATTTGACGTTTTGTAAATTCCGTTAATGTTGTACACAGATCTAACTAACTGTCACCACACCAAGCTCAATGTCATGCTACCAATGCACGTTTAAAGGCTGGTGGCACTAACGCTGGGCAAGCCACCGGTCAGGCCGCCGCTGACCCGGCGCCATAAAACCGTCGGTTTTACCGCACAAAAAAGCCGCCGGACCCGTTTGGCATAAAACCGGCGGCACTACCACCGGCACTGTGTGTACTAGCCTTAAAATGGCCACTTTGAGTGATTCTGCCAAAAACCGAGTAACTATGAATTGCCAGTAAATCTTGATCGATTCCCATAAAATTCGTAAAGTGGTAAATACAACAATTCGTTTCACGAGCATATTCTTATTTCGTGTACATGTTGCCGCATGACAAAAATATAGAACGCGTTGATTTTCTGTACTGTTTTTGCAACCTAAGCAGCCTAATTTGTGGAACATTTATGTTTTATTAAAATAATAATACACACATCGAGATGGTCTAGGGATATTTAAATTAAACCTAAATAACTAAAATTGTATTAACTTTTTGTTATGACATATACACATTAAAATAAACCTTGTTTAATAGCCTATCTAATCTGATAATAAATTTTAAGATAAAGTTAAATTTAAAAAAAAACTTAGTAGAAAAGGAAAAACTTAGACAAAGGACAACCCCTAACTCTCATACAATCTTGGGCCCGCATGTACAGGGTTGAAAATTAGGCAATATTTAGACCATCTAAGGACATTTTGTTTGCCTAATTTTCACGACGATTCACAATGGCCAAGTTTGTTAAATCGAGCATTGTTCATAGGTTTTTAGGTTATGTTGTAATACATAATGCGGTCAAACAGCGTCTTATGTTGTGTTGTGTGTGATAGCTACACAAGTTATTCGCGTATCGCTTTTATTTGTAAGTAGGTTAGCAGGTTTTATTAGTAAAGAAAAGGGCAGGTCATTAATATTTTTAGTCATTAATGTGGAATGGTCAACTATATATGCTACATAATAAAACTGATATGTAAAAGCAAGCAAAGACATGCTTTAGCTACTTTCTTGTTGCACGATATTAAACCATATAGTTTTATGATATGCAACTGACATTTACTCTAAAGGTGGTAAAGCAATCCTTCCCTACCCTCATTTCAGACGGCAACATCTGAGTGACATCCTTTTGCAACGGTTACCACTTTCCACATGGCTGTATACATACTTGTTTGCTGTAGTAATATAGAATTCATTATGTAGGTAATAAAATAAAACAACACTATTTTAAAGATTACTATATTTTAAAAAAGTATTTTAATCTCTATCCCGGGTATCTTCCTATTTGGCTTTAGAAATGCTTTCACTAGGACTTAGGTCTTTCCTCCCCTTTTTAAGCATCATCATAGTTTATTAAAATATTGTCAAGAAACTGTGCAGGAGGTGTTATATTGTCTTGGAACCGTGCCCAACCGAGATACCATATTACACTCATTATGTGGGCACAGCCCCCGACTGTTCTCTTACCTACAATACAATTACAGCAATGCTGTAATATAGCATTCCTACCGCTCAAAGAACTGTCAACTAATATATATACGTAATAAGTTCTACTACTTATATTCCTGGACTTTATTTTTCCTCTTAATAACCAAGTCGTCTGAGATATTGACAGTTCTTGTAGGAGGTCTCTATCTACCTCTCTGCACACTTCAATGACATACAGAATACACACTTGTCTGTGCCCCACTGGTGATTGTGCTGGTCTGTTCTCATCCAAACATGCACATTGAGCTTGAATCCAGCAAGATTCGCAAATGATTGCATTCACCTTAAACAGAGATCATGTTATAAGCACTGAATATTCCATTAGTCATATAGGCTAGTTCTTCATGAACGTTACACACATCAGTCAAAATAAATTGTCATATACAAAAGTTGACATAATTTTCTACGGGATTAGGTACACTCGTAGTAATTTCTATTCTATAGCAGCTATCACACAGCTTGTTAACGTTAATTATAATAACAATTTCAAAAGAGCGAGAAATAACGAATAGGTACTTACTATTTGTGGTGCGACCCATTCACGTATACAAGCTAGTATCACTGCATCGTTCAATAAATGTCTGCCTATAATATTGCACCGATCGGTAGCGATTCCACAATTCACACAGAGACTCATTGTGATAGCTTTCAGCCGATGTGGTAAAGTCTAGTCCAGTTTTAAAGCCAAGGTCAACAAATGTAGCAAATAACGGTGTCCGGTAATCAAGCAAGGGTCAATTAGTTCGAAAATCATATACAATTCACAGAGTAAAAGCAACAAAACACAATGATCTCAGGGAGCCGAAGGAAAGCGAATGCGACATTTTCAATGACAGGAATGAAAATCAGTGAAAATGACATATGATGTTACAGATTATTATGAATTCTAAATGATCGATTATTTACATAGACTTTGAATACACTATGATTTTTTACAATCGATATTTTGACTTCCATTATGAAGGAGACAGGTGTCTTTCTGATTAGTGAACTGAATAACGAAAATAAAGATGCTACATAGATATTTTGAAATCATTTAATAAAGCCACGAATTTTAAATTCATAGTTATTAGTTATCGATTCGATTTCATAATCGAATCGATAAAGCAAGTATAATCATAGCGCATTTACGAAGATCGGATTAAGTATTACATTCGACGTTTACGAAGCTTGTTGATTAATGAAAATCACATTTTTAAACTTTTATCGCACTTGGCCATTGCTGATTGTAATGAAGTCTTAACAAAATTATAACACAAAATAGACGAATTTTTTGAGGTAGGTTTGATGTCTGTGCACTCGGGCCCAAAATGGGGTATCTCCTTTCAATCTTAACTTTATTTTTGAAACATCATAACCTAAACAAAACAACTATATTTTTTATAAAAATTGTTGAAAACTTAAAATTTAAAAACTTAAAAAAATTTAAAAAGGTTACCTGTAAGAGATTTTGTACATAATGTCATGTATTGTCCATACATTCACTGTATTACTGGTGTACAATAAATATTTATTTATCTATCTATCTATCTATAATCCGTGGATCCACCTAAGACTCTCCTGACACATCTGCAGCGATTCTGCATACTGAAAGTCCTGCTAAAATGCAAGAGAAGCTGGTTTTCATGCACATTATCTTCAGGGAAATTCCTAAGAGCTCTTCTAGAAGCATATCCCAGGCATGCTCAATAGGATTTAAGTCAGGGGATTGTGCAGGCCAGTCCAAAGCTTGGATATCATGCTGTTGTAACCAACTTATAACGATACGCGCCGTATGTGGACGGGCATTGTCGTGCATTAGCTGGAAATTTAGTCCCATTTGCTGTCTGTGGGGCAAGATTACAGGCTCTAGCACCTCATCTGAGTATTTTAAAGCAGTCATATTGCCTTGTATCCAAACGAGGTCCGTTCTACCGCCGAGACGAATTCCTGCCCAAACCATAATCGTGCCACCTTGATATGCATGAACTTGTTGTGGGTGCTGCAGCCGATTCCAACGTCCAGGTTCTCTCCAAACGCGTACTCTTTCGAATCAGGATGAAATCCAAACCTGGGTTCATCAGTGAAAAGCACAAGTGACCATTGAGAATGATTCCAGTTTTCGTGTGCAATAGCCCATTGTAATCTTCTTCCTCGATTACCTCTCCTTAGCGCTGGTACCCGAAGTGGCCTACGAGCACGTAGGTTGACTTCATGCAGTCGTCTTCTCAAAGTTTGACCGCTTACCAGCAAACCATACTCTCTCTGTACCCTTTGAACCAACTGCATCGCCGTTACATTTGATTGACTTCGTGCAGCTTTTACTACGAATCGGTCCTGTACATTTGTTGTAATGCGTTGAGGTCCTCGTTGCCGTTCCACCACTTCCCCCGTGACACGATATCGTGACCAAAGCGCGTGGATATAACGCTCTGACTGGTCCTCATGGCTTCAGAAACCGCAATTTGGGTAGCGCCAGCTTAAATCATGCCCACTGCTCTTAACATTTCGTTCCTGGTCAAGTGTCTACGTGGCATGATTAAATGAACACCGGAGATGCGTTCGACAAAGATTTATAGAAATTTATGGAGTTTTAGTCAAGTTAGAAGTTCGTGAACATTTACTTCTTTGAAAGAAATTCAATGAATGCGAATTTCATCTTAAAACAAAACCTATTATATACAAAATAGAATTTAAAAAAGGAACTTTTTAATGTTTTTATAATCTGTCATCAATAGCTTTTTTAAGTTATTTAAAAAGAATTATCCCTAGACCATGTTGATGTGTGTATATGAATGAATAGAATAGAAAGATCATTATCACAACCCTGTTCTCGTCCATATTTATTTCTAATTGGTGTCCGCGTCACACATTCATCATGTTTACGTTTGCATATAAAGCATGAAACAATAAATATCTTTAATATAACTTTAAAGCCAATAGATGGCACTAGTGGTCTCAATTTAAGAAATAAAAAGATTAAAACGCTTATTTCCCTATTAATTATTTCAGAACTTAAAAACATGATAATGTAAGCATGCAAGCATAGTAAGGATCGTTAATAATGTAAACAAAAATGATTTCGTGAAAGTGATGTTTTAGAAAACGACATTTTATCATTCCATTTTATCTACTACTTTTACAATTACTGCAGAATCAATATAGATTAGGACATTTATAGTTTTATTCAGTCGTATTCAATACTGTCTTCTCAATTCTGTCTTTTTTTGTTAAGTTAATTTTTAATACTAAAAATGAGAAGAAGATAATGTAAGCATGCAAGCATAGTAAGGATCGTTAATAATGTAAACAAAAATGATTTCGTGAAAGTGATGTTTTAGAAAACGACATTTTATCATTCCATTTTATCTACTACTTTTACAATTACTGCAGAATCAATATAGATTAGGACATTTATAGTTTTATTCAGTCATATTCAATACTGTCTTCTCAATTCTGTCTTTTTTTGTTAAGTTAATTTTTAATACTAAAAATGAGAAGAGTTCGCCAAAATATTATCGCCATCTAGTAACAACTCTTGCGGACTAAAAGTTGCCTGCCTTGCAACTTGCGAGTGTAACCGTTTTGTTTGTTCCTGATTGTGCATCTGTATTAGAATTATATTATATTATCTGTGATATAACCTACGCTTGATTTCAAAACATTTCGTACGCAAGGCGCATGTACTTAGTCTATCGCTGACCTACATAAGCGTGAACGCTTCTGATGAATTTTCAAAGCATGTGATCTTACATAGGTTTTGTTGCATACATTACACTGATACGGTTTAACACTATGTTTTATAGAGATATGGCAACTAAGCGAATTACTAGTACTAAACTTTCTATTACACAAACAACAATTATACGGTTTATCTACAAGGTGACACTTTAAAATATGAGACGTCAAAGTTTCCTTACGTTTAAATAATGTCTGACAATCATTACACTGATATGATTCAAAGGTATGGTGTTTATGTATTTTAGACTGATGCATATTAAGCAACCGCTTAGTACTATACTTTCTATTACACAAACGACAATGATACGGTTTATCTCGAAGGCTACACTTTAAAATATGAGATGTCAAAGTTTCCTTACAATTAAATAATTTCGGACAATCATTACACCGATATGATATAAAAGCATCATGTGTACATAAGTGCCGAGCTAAAAGAATCTTTGATCCGAAGCACTTTTCGCAATGAATGCATCGAAGCGATTCTTTTGCCGTAAGACCTGAAAATGATGTATCTATAATACTTGTTTTTGGTTCATCGTTGTGTTTATATGGGTGCACAAGAAAAATATGTTTTAATAAATCACTGTTTGTTGAAAAGGCTTCTTGACAACAATCACACGAATATCTCTTAATAGTTTTAGCCGAGCGAGCGTACACCCGAGGGATATTACCTCTAAGTGATGACGTCACATTATTTTTGTCAACACTGTTCACAAAATCGATGTTAGAACTTGGTTTGCTTAAGACTGTTACGTAGTCCGTATGTTCTTCAGTCATTTTTCGCTTGCACGACGTGATATCCACAGTGTTCTCTCTCTGCCTCGATGGTCCTGGTTCCTCAAAGATAGGGGCACCTGAATGATCAATATTTCTATGTTCATACTAACATGAGAATTTGAGTGATGGACTAAATAAGGAATAGGATTATAAAGGAACGTTATGGTGTGGTAGGAGTTGTGGTGATCAAGATAGAGAATGGAATGCTTAAATGAAGAGAATGGACGAAAGAAAATTGGAAACATATTTATGAGAGGAGGGTGAATAGGTTACATAGTCGTACCTATGTTCATCGGATAGAAAATATTAAAAAAAATTAAAAAACCCCCGTCACAAAAAACATGAAATCCAAAAAGTTGAAAATAAAGTGTGTTTTCCTTTAACCTTGATATACTATTAATATTTTGTTTCAACCGTTGCCGGTAAGATCGGGAGTAATAGTGTACATTGAGAGAAGCCGACTTTTGCAAGCTAACCTACATACCGCTATCAACCAATGACGGAAGCGTGTTGAGCCCGCACATACATATGTCCCCGAAGGGGTAAGCACAGGTGTATTTAACGCCCACATTTTCGCCTCGGTCCCACGTAATAGGAGATGATCCTATTGCTGTCAAGTGTCCACTTTCTCATGGACTGTATCTTTATCATTGGAAATAGAACTCTGGAAACACTTACTGGTTTCAGCATCTAGTGATTCGGTCTTGACAGTGGCGAGAGGTATGTCGTTGCCTGGGATCGAACTTGGTACATTTTCAAATGCTGTTGTTGCTACGCTGTCTTTTGGCAGCGGACCACCTGCCTCATCTGTAACAGAGATGCTGTCTGCTCAAGAAACATCACAATGTGAAAATATCGAAGTTAGACCTCAGCCCCTGCAGACAAGTGGCAATTCGCTGGCGATCTCTATACATTTGTACATTTATCATTATATCGAATAGAATGACAAAACAAACAAAATATTTGAAGTACGGGAGAGTCGAATTATTGTATTGCCTTTTAAATCGTGTCACCTCTAGATTGCTCATTAAATGGCAATCCATACTCGTAACACCTATTTTTGAATTTTTTTGTCGTATTGCTAGGCCGGCCGTGAGGCTGTCTTCGACATATCCCTCGTACCCCCTGACTCAGGGCCATCCCTTACAGTCTGGCCCTCCTCGGGATCGGGGATAACGGTGTCCCCGACTCGCTCCAGGAATGTGGAGGCCCCTGAATAGGGAATACTCGTAACACCAAACGATGCTTTAGTTAGAGTCAGATCTCATACATTCATCACGATACGCCGGCCAGCGAGTTGTCATTTCCCTAGGGGTGCAGATGCGCTGGGACTAATACCAGGATGATGACGATGACTAACATCATAACCACGAGAAGAAAACCTCGTCCTTCAATCCGCGGGTATACCGGTTGGATGTATACCAGCTTGCAAGTATGTAAGTATACAGGCTTGTAAGTATGCCAGTTTGTGAGTATGCCAGTTTGTAAGTATGCCGGCTTGTAAGTATGCCGGCTTGTGAGTATGGCGTAAGTATACCGGTTTGCAAGTATGCCAGCTTGAGAGTATGCCAGCTTGCAAGTATACTGGCTTGTAAGTATCGAAGTTCAGCCGCGTCGCAGTTAGACCTCTGCCACTCTAGACCAGTGGCAATTCGCTGACCGGTGTATCGTGGAATAGAATCACAAATATATGGGAATTGAAATTTTGAAGTGCGGGAGAGTCGAGTATACTGTACCACCTATTAAATCGTACCACCTCTAGATTTCTCATTAAATTATATGTTTTTTACACTGGCAACACCAAACTATGCTTTAATGTCGCCTCGAACTTACCCGCCATTTTAAATTGTCATCTAACGTGTTGCCAGTGTAGAAAAGAGTACTATAAAAAACAAACAAGGTTTGGCAGGGTAATCTCTCGTTTTTTCCATAAATTCATTTGCACTAATATTGTTTGCCATAATCGTCACCGATCATATTTACTTGCACTACTATCATTTATACTAATAACGTTTAACATAACAACTTAACAGTCATAACTTTTGTTTGCCATAAAATGACTTTCTATAACAACAAAATATCATAATAATTAGTTTCCATAAGTAACACCTCATAATCGACTCTTGACATAATCAAAATTTGATATTATTGTGAAAATAATACAAAATATTATTCGGCCGAAATTAACTATCGCTAACACCCCGACCTTTTTTTTAGACCACCCAGAAGTAGGAGCCCCGCCAGGCGGGGCTCTGTCGAGCTTAGTTAGTAGACGCCATATGAGATCTAGTTTTAGGTTCAATTGTGAATAAGAAATCTGTGTCGTATAATCATTTATTAATCAACATAATTAATTCAAGTATAGGTAATATAAAAAAATATTTTACCCATTACTTTAACTGTGAATATGTTACTAGCAAAAAATATATCAACTTACTCATAAAATAACACATAAAAATGGCAGGCGCTTGTACTAAATTATCTTTATTGAATTATGGTGAATAAAAGTTATAGAAAATGGCATTATTGAAAACGAAAATTATAGCAAATACATTTGTGAATTTAAATTATTATGACACTTGATCGATTATGGCCAATGGAATTAGTGAAAGTCATTTTATGTCATTTCACGATTATGGCAACTGAAGCGTTATTTCTTATGAAACTATGGGAAATACCAGTATGGCATATGAAATTATGGCATTTTAAATCATGGCAAACATTAGTAAACCGTTTGGCAGGTGGGTTAACTTACATGACTAACCTCAGGGTTCTACACTCGGTCCTCACCCGTATTCCTTAATCAATACTGTATCTTTTATATTAGTTAAGCACGTAGCAAGTGGAAACATGAGGTCTCTGCCTGCCCATTGGGTGGCCAACGAACTACAGTCTAGACAGATGAAGAAATAAAATATAATAAATCTTAATTTTGCGATCCAAAGTTTATTCCTAAAATTATATTATCATTTTATCATTCATCATTACGTTAAAATATATCCACCAAATAACAAGAATGTTACTAACACAATTATTTACTTAGAAATATTTACATTACAAAAATTTGACGTTTTGTAAATTCCGTTAATGTTGTACACAGATCTAACTAACTGTCACCACACCAAGCTCAATGTCATGCTACCAATGCACGTCTAAAGGCTGGTGGCACTACCGCTGGGCAAGCCACCGGTCAGGCCGCCGCTGACCCGGCGCCATAAAACCGTCGGTTTTACCGCACAAAAAAGCCGCCGGACCCGCTCGGCATAAAACCGGCGGCACTACCACCGGCACTGTGTGTACTAGCCTTAAAATGGCCACTTTGAGTGATTCTGCCAAAAACCGAGTAACTATGAATTGCCAGTAAATCATGATCGATTCCCATAAAATTCGTAAATTGGTAAATACAACAATTCGTTTCACGAGCATATTCTTATTTCGTGTACATGTTGCCGCATGACAAAAATATAGATCGCGTTGATTTTCTGTACTGTTTTTACAACCTAAGCAGGCTAATTTGTGGAATATATGTTTTATTAAAATAATATACACACATCAACATGGTCTAGAGATATTTCAATTAAACTTAAATAACTAAAGTTCTATTAACTTTTTGTTAAGACATCTACACATTAAAATAAACCTCGTTTGTTTAACCGCAATTTGGGTAGCGCCAGCTTAAATCATGCCCACTGCTCTTAACATTTCGTTCCTGGTCAAGTGTCTACGTGGCATGATTAAATGAACACCGGAGATGCGTTTGACAAAGATTTATAGAAATTTATGGAGTTTTAATCAAGTTAGAAGTTCGTGAACATTTATTTCTTTGGAAGAAATTCAATGAATGCGAATTTTATCGTAAAATAAAACCTATTATACAGTATGGATACGACATATAGGCATTTACGAAAACCGCTAACCATCCTGGTCCGTAGGAATGTAACCAAACTAAATTTAAACTTAAATTCCCTAATTTAAGAAAACCGAAATTTTCTAAAAAAATAATTATCAAAGTAAATGTTGAAAATGAAACCATCCGTATAATATCATTGATAGTTACTAAGTCATTAATAAATACGCACACGCCTTTATACACATACGCACGGTTTACGACAATAGGTAGGTACTGTAGGTAACTTACCCGGAACAGCAAAGCTTTACTGGTGGTAGAAATTTGATGGCACAAATTTGACACTTATTTCGACCGGGTTGGTACCACCGTGCACAAGTGCGAAAAACCCTCCATAGTAATCCAATCTCGGTTGGATTGCGTTCAGGGGTCAGCAAGTGCATAGCCGGGCCAAGGTGATGGTAGTCGCAGCACTAGTGGGACCGGTGGGTGTTGGCGTAGTCTAGTGGGGTGTGACGCGGGGCGCCGCGCCGGGCAGGGAGACCCGTAGAAACGGTGGTGCCGCTGGCCGCCCGCGGCATAGTACAGGGGCCCAACTGGGACTAACCACCCTGGGAGGCTGCCCCACCAGGTCGCGCATAATCCCGATATGGCTCGTCGTGCCGGTTGGCGACCGGACGGGAGCCCGGCGACCATATTCGGGAGGGTACGGGGGCCCTTCCGTTCGGCGCGTCGGCTCTCGTCACGCCTCACATTCATAGATAAAACCAATCTCCCATGTTTTGTCACGCGGTGCTGCGGCGACAATCACCTCTTTTTCACGCCTTCCCTTACCCTTCACCTCATGGCAGCGCACAAAACAAAATCTGTTGAAACAGCGGCTAAGGACTCTCCCACAAAAACTCTATTTGAGGTGGAGTCCACGAACATCTGTGGGCTCCATAAGAACCTCAACGCCGTCCACCAACACCTGGAGACGGCGAAACCAGCTATGCTGTTTCTAACGGAGACACAAATACGCCGCCCTGACGACACGGCCTACCTGCTTTACCCCGGCTATGTTATCGAGGAAAATTTCCGAGCAAAAGCCGGGGTGTGCGTGTTTGTTAGGGCGGATATTTGTTGTCGCCGTTTGCGCTGTCTAGAGGACCCATCCTTTTCCATCCTGTGGGTACACGTAGACCATGGCTCCGCGAGTCAGATCTATGTGTGCCTTTACCGTTCCCATACAGGAGATGCAGAGATAACTCGACTATTCGAATACCTGAGTCAGGCGGCAGATGATGCGCAGGAGCGGTTTCCGAACGCCGAATTGGTGTTTTTGGGAGACTTTAACGCCCACCACAAGATCTGGTTGGGCTCCGCCATAACAAACCATGCGGGAAGAGCCACTCACGCATTTGCCCTGGCGCATGACTTGACTCAATTGGTGCACAAGGTCACGAGGATACCAAGAGAGTCCGGCCTAGAGCCCTCTCTGCTAGACCTTCTGTTGACGAGTCGCCCGGACCAGTACAGTGTCTCGGTGAGTGCTGCTTTAGGTAACTCCGACCACTGTCTGGTCCGCTCCACCGTGCCCATTGTAGCGCCCCCACGACCCGTGCAGGGGAACAGGCGTCTATGGCACTACTCGTCAGCGGACTGGGATGGATTGCGCGACTATTATGCGTCCATCCCGTGGGTTGAACGCTGCTTTGAGGGTAAGAACCCATCTGAGAGCGCTACTGCCGTCGCCGGTGAGATCGGTCTAGGTATGGAATACTATATCCCATACACCGATGTCACCGGAGTCCGCAGAGCGCGTCCGTGGTTCGGGCGCGAGTGCGCGGAGGCTGTTGAGCATAAACAGTTTGCGTACCGCGCCTGGGTGCGGGCGCGCGCCACGCGCGATCCCAACGTGGGTCACTTCAAGGCGGCGTACAACAGAGCCACAAAGGTCTGCAAGAGGGCATGCGTCAGAGCGGATGCCCAGCGCATAGCACGGCTGGGCCAAGAGCTAGTGGCGCATCCCACAGGTAGCCGTGGCTACTGGCAACTGGCCAAAGCCGTGCAAGCCAACTTCTGCCAGCCCTCGCTGCCCCCGCTGAGCAATCCCGATGGATCTCTGGCCCATGAGCCGCAAGAGAAAGCAAATTTGCTGGTCAATCTCTTCGCGGCCAACTCCCGAGTCGATGATTGTGGTATGCAACCACGGACAATGCCCACTGGTGACCACGCAATGCCTGATATACGTATCAGGCAACGCGATGTCCGTGCAGTACTGCAATCACTCGATGTCCGGAAAGCCAGTGGTCCTGATGGTATTCCAGCGGTCGTACTTAAAAAATGTGCAGCGGAGTTATCTCCTATGCTAACGCGGCTGTACCGACTGTCCTACAGTTCGGGTACAGTGCCTTCGGCTTGGAAGGAGGCGAATGTCCAGCTGATCCCCAAGAAGGGGGATCGCTCGGACCCAGCCAACTATCGACCCATAGCCGTCACCTCAGTGCTGTGCAAGGTGTTCGAGCACATAATTAACACACAGCTCATGCGCCACCTAGAGGATCACTCCTTGCTTAGTGACCGGCAATACGGTTTCAGACCGAAACGGTCAACGGGTGATCTTCTGGCGTACATGACCCACCTTTGGGGTGAGGCTATGGAGAAGCACGGTGAGTCACTGGCAATTAGTCTTGACATCGCCAAAGCTTTCGATAGGGTATGGCACAAATCGCTTCTTTCCAAGCTACCAGCCTTCGGCCTGCCTCCTAGACTGTGTAACTGGGTTGCAAGCTTCCTGCAGGGGCACCGTATTCGCGTCCTTTGTGATGGACGAGCTTCGGAGTTCTTGCAGGTAAATGCTGGCGTGCCGCAGGGTTCCGTCTTATCTCCCACTCTCTTTCTTCTGCATATCAATGACATGCTCTGTAACGGAAACATTCACTGCTATGCAGACGACAGCACCTTACACGGGAGTTATTACGCACATCCTGCGGCCAAGCAGTCTGATATCGCGGAAAAAAGGCAGCTTCTTGTCACTGACCTGGACCGGATCCTGGACCACATTTCTCAATGGGGCGCTAGGAACCTGGTCGAGTTCAATGCCAAGAAGACCCAGGCATGTGCGTTTACAGCAAAGGTATCTCCTTTCCTTCCCCTTCCCACTCTTCAGAGCACACCACTGCCACTGCAGGATCACCTCACTATCCTCGGTATGGATGTTCGCTGCAAACTGAATAACAAAAACTATATCGAGAGTATCATCAAATCAGCCTCGCGTAAACTCGGAGTCCTGAACAGAGTGAGACGTTTTTTCACGCCGGAGCAGCGGTGTCTTCTATATAAGACCCAAATTCGTTCCTGCGTGGAATACTGCTCACATCTCTGGGACGGCTCCGCAAAGTACTTATTAGATGCTCTCGACAGGTTGCAGCGACGTGCGGTCCGCATTATTGGGGATCCTGAGGTCACGAACACCCTCGAGCCTTTGCAGATGCGTAGAGATGTTGCGTCTTTGGCAGTTTTCTACCGTCTCTACCATGGTGAATGTTCTGACGAGCTCTTCCAATTAGTCCCACCCTCCCCTTTCCTTCACAGGACGACACGTGCAGGGCTAAGATGTCATCCATTTACGGTGCAGAGTATACCTGCTAGAACCAAGCGTTTCAGTGATTCATTCCTATGCCGCACCACTAAGGCCTGGAATTCCCTGCCAGTTCACGTGTTTCCTTCTTCCTACAGTCCTGGGTCCTTTAAGCGGGGCGTGAAAAGGCATCTAATGAGGCCGTCAAGCTGAGTGCCACCACTGTTAACATGGTAAATGTTTACGATGGTGACCCTCTTTCCGAGACTTTGCCTTTAGCTTAACATCAGGCGAGGTGAAGTCAAATTGACGTGTCCTGTATAAAAAAAAAAAAAAAAAAAAAGCGGCAACAAGCAAAGCAAACCGCCACGCCGGCGCCGGGCCGTGCCGCCGGTTGGCGCGCTCGCTCGTACCTACGTACGTACGTAAGTAGGTGTCACCAGATTCCGCAGAACCACAGATTAAGACGTAATAGTACACAGAACTTTAAATAGCAATGTTGGTTGTAAATTTAGATTTTCAAATTTTCAAAATGTCCGCCACTTGCTTGAGTACACAAATTACATCGCCGAACAATATTGTTCCGAACTCTGCTCAGTAGATTTCGATTCGGATCCGAAGCCATAGCTTTTAATTTGTCAAATGCCTCAATAATTCGGCTGCGCAGTGCTTCTTCACTTTCAGACACACGTGAATACACCTCGTTTTTTATGAACCCCCACAAAAAAAAGTCCAGAGGAGTGAGGTCTGGTGACCGCGCTGGCCACCTGTGGGGGCCATAACGTCCGATCCATCGGTCGCCGAACATGGTGTTAAGCCGCTCTCTTGCGAGAACTACGGAGTGTGGAGGAGCTCCGTCTAACTGGTACCACACCCGTGAATATGCTGCTATGGATAAGTCATCTAAATATTCTGTTACTGGACCATTTAAAAGTTCTAAGAACTTCTGCGCATTTAGATTTCCGTCAATAAAGACTGGGCCAATTATTTGATCCCCGTGAATCCCTGCCCAAACATTAATCGAGAAGCGGTACTGGTGAGCCGACTCTCTAAATAAATAGCGATTTGTATGGCTCCAGTGACGCAATAATTGCCTGTTCCACATTCCGTTACGGGTGAATGTACTCTCGTCTGTCCAAAAAACATTTGACAAGAAACGAGGATCTTCAGCAGTTTTTTGAAGTAACCAATTGCAGTAAAACTGTCTGACAGGCTTATCGCGAGGCAGCAGCGCCTGCACCTTTCGAAACTTATACGGACGCAGTTTTTCTCTTTTGAGCACTTTGTGTACAAATCTGTGGCTTACTCGAAACTCACGTCCAGCATGTCGAAGGCTGCAGGTTGGGTTGCGATCGAAATGGTCCAAGATGCGCTCTTCCAAACTAGAAGGTATGTGACGCGAGGCAGCACCCTCGTGAGTGTTAGGCACTATTCTTTGATTTTCCCTGACCCTCTGGATAGCTCTCAAAATGGTCCTGCCATTAGGACACACACGATTTACGTAACGCTCACGATACCTACGTTGAGTTAGAGCCAGATTTTGGCGGCATTCACCATACATTAAAATCATGTCAGTGTACTCTGCAGCCGTGAAAACATGTCGAGGCATTTTGATTACACAAAACAAACCGGATGGCACAATAACAATTAAATAGAATAATAATAGTTTTAAATAACACACAATTTCAAAATACACAATAGTTATGAAAAAAGCACTAACACTGGATGGCACAACACTAAATAAATACTTACTACGATAATAGTTTAGAATAACACTATTAAAAATACTAAGTTAATTAGTGTCAATTTCACTCTAAAAAACTGTCTAATAAATCTCGATACGAACATGCGCGCGTGCTCTGCTGACGAATCGCGGTCACTGGCGAGCAAATGTCAGGGGAATCAACGAATGATCGGTAGCGAACTGAAAAACGGGTGCTTTACCCTAAACCTGGCGGCATCTCAAAGCATTATTTCTCTCTCTTTTTAGTCGTATTTTTACGAATTTGCTGAATGAATATTTGAATGAATACACAGTGCGGCAACGTCGCATTTTACAATTTCTATAGTAATTAGGTTTTCCATATCTTGAATCAAATCAGGACAAGAAGTTTTTTTGTACTACTAAGGTGGCAGACAAGCACACGGCCCACCTGATAGAAAGTTATTACCGTGGCATATGGATGTATGCAAGACCAATATCCTTTTTGAAGAACCTCATGTTCTAGTCCCTTGGGAGACTCATAGCAGGGAGTTCATTCCACCGCCTGAGTGTGCGTGGGATAAAGTTTCTTTCATACCCTACAGTGTACACCGTTTCTGGGAAACAGTTTCAACGGTCCAACACCAAGCTATGTCGCACCATTAAGACCTGGAACTCTCTGCCAGCTCATGTGTTTCCTTCTTCCTACACGCCCGGGTCCTTTAAGCGGGCCGTGAAAAGGCATCTGATGAGGCCGTCAAGCTGAGTGCCACCACTGTTAACATGGTACATGTTTATGATGGTGACCCTCTTTCCGAGACTTTGCCTTTAGCTTACCATCAGGCGAGGTGAAGTCAAATTGACGTGTCTGTTATTAAAAAAAAACTTATTGGCGGCAGCTACTAGCTGATGGACTCACATGGACAAGTAGGAGTGGTCATAGTGCTCTCCGAAGCTCCGTGACAGCATTTTGGAGATGAAAGACTACAGCACCCAACTTAGGGTCGTGACTCTTGAGGACTGCGTCGAAACTAGGACAAATCCGGGGAAACCCGGACGGATGGTAGCCCTAATAGTAATAAAAATTTTACGACTATCGTTTCTAATGCCGATTACACACTCGCTTACATTTTGTTCTGAATTAAATCTGAATCGTGAATGTAGAAATAAATTTATCTTAAAATGTGTAACAATTTTGAGTCGGTCTTTTCCTGTATGTAAAGTTCAAAGTATTCATGATCAATAAACATAAACACTATTGGTGAAATTATTAAGCAAAGGCGGTTTACGGCGGTACATCATCGACTGCGAGGTCGAAAAATCCTGTCTATGCATGCCCCTTGACGCGGCCATGCCATCCTCGCGGAGATGCGGTGCCTCACACGCGCATACGTATAACCACTCTGTGATCGAACCGGTCAATTCCGCGTTAAATACATAGCCGCGCGCGCAATGCGCGTCTATCGCCGTACCGCGTGGATGTCGAGTGTGAAAGAGTCCTTATACGTAGGCATACAATTGAATGAGAATTTAAAGTTCATTGAAAACTGCTATTCTACAGAATGTTCACAGCTGATCAAAATTCACTAAAACTAAAACTCTAGTTTCTGACCTTAATACTTGACCGATTTTGTTCAAACTTTGCCCGTTTCATGCTAACAGGGTACCAAGTATGTGGCTTCAATTAATGCCTATATGTCGTATCCATACTGTATACAAAATAGAATTTAAAAAAGGAACTTTTTAATGTTTTTATAATCTATCATCAATAGCTTTTTTTAAGTTATTTAAAAATATATATATATATATATATCCCTAGACCATGTTGATGTGTGTATATGAATGAATAGAATAGAAAGATCATTATCACAACCCTGTTCTCGTCCATATTTATTTCTAATTGGTGACCGCGTCACACATTCATCACGTTTACGTTTGCTTAACAAGCATATAACCATGGAGTACCAACATGATGCAATAAATATCTTTAATATAACTTAAAAGCCAATAGATGGCACTAGTGGTCTCATTTTAAGAAATAAAAGATTAAAACGCTTATTTCCCTATCAATTATTTCAGAACTTAAAAACATGATAATGTAAGCATGCAAGCATAATAAGACTCGTTGGTAATGTAAACAAAAATGATTCCGTGAAAGGGATGTTTTAGAAAACGACATTTTATCATTCCATTTTATTTACTACTTTTACAATTACTGCAGAATCAATATAGATTAGGACATTTATAGTTTTATTCAGTCATATTCAATACTGTCTTCTCAATTCTGTCTTTTTTTGTTAAGGACCGGGACCGCGGAGCGCACGACTCAAAATCTGTCAAAATACAGACGCAGCCGTGCACGCACACATCACCGAGATGCACAGTGGGCTGCAAGACGCTCTTTACCAGTCAAAATAATGGTGAAAATTGTCTTACCAATGATGAAAAAACTATTTTAAGCCTTGTGGTTAGAGTGCATTTTTGAGTAATATGATTTATTGTGACGTATTACGTCTGTCAATTACATTTCGTATCTCTTTTCTTCTTATACATTCATCCCTGTCATATTATGTTACGTGACGTCATTGGCATGTCTTTTGTTTCAGTGTCATACATAGCATGTTCAACTTTTCACAGAGATTATAAGATTTCGAACAAAATAAGGCTGGGGACATACCTATACCTAATTGTTGATATCTGAGGATACTGAAAATACTCATAAAATTAATATGCCCACCGCGTAGACAGACCATACCTGCCAGTTACGTACAAAAGAAACGATATTTAAAAGCCCAAATTACGAAATTCCGAAGTTCAAACCTGTACGAAATATCAAACTACGAGATACCGAAGATCACATTAGTTTATATTTTATGTATAGAGCGCGCATATTAATCTAAATGTATAGGAGCCGAGCACGACAATTTGACTTCTCGTCGCCTGACGGTAAGATAAAGGCAAAGTGTTAAGAAAGGGCCACCATTACAAACACGTACTTAGTTAACAATTGTGGCACTCAGCTTGACGACCTTACTAGATGCCGATCCGATTGTCGTTTAGTGGTAGTGGCGTGCTCTGAAGAGTGGAATGGTGTAAGAAAAGAAAATAGCTTTTTTTTTATACAGGACACGTCAATTTGACTTCACCTCGCCTGATGTTAAGCTAAAGGCAAAGTCTCGGAAAGAGGGTCACCATCGTAAACATTTACAATGTTAACAGTGGTGGCACTCAGCTTGACGGCCTCATTAGATGCCTTTTCACGCCCCGCTTAAAGGACCCGGGACTGTAGGAAGAAGGAAACACGTGAGCTGGCAGGAAATTCCAGGTCTTAGTGGTGCGGCAGAGGAATGAATCACTGAAACGCTTGGTTCTAGCAGGTATACTCTGCACCGTAAATGGATGGCATCTTAGCCCCGCACGTGTCGTCCTGTGAAGGAAAGGGGAGGGTGGGACTAATTGGAAGAGCTCGTCAGAACATGGTAGAGACGGTAGAAAACTGCCAAAGACGCAACATCTCTACGCATCTGCAAAGGCTCGAGGGTGTTCGTGACCTCAGGATTCCCAATAATGCGGACCGCACGTCGCTGCAACCTGTCGAGAGCATCTAATAAGTACTTTGCGGAGCCGTCCCAGAGATGTGAGCAGTATTCCACGCAGGAACGAATTTGGGTCTTGTATAGAAGACACCGCTGCTCCGGCGTGAAAAAACGTCTCACTCTGTTCAGGACTCCGAGTTTACGCGAGGCTGATTTGATGATACTCTCGATATAGTTTTTGTTATTCAGTTTGCAGCGAACATCCATACCGAGGATAGTGAGGTGATCCTGCAGTGGCAGTGGTGTGCTCTGAAGAGTGAGAAGGGAAAGGAAAGGAGATACCTTTGCTGTAAACGCACATGCCTGGGTCATCTTGGCATTGAACTCGACCAGGTTCCTAGCGCCCCATTGAGAAATGTGGTCCAGGATCCGGTCCAGCTCTGTGACAAGAAGCTGCCTTTTTTCCGCGATATCAGACTGTTTGGCCGCAGGATGTGCGTAATAACTCCCGTGTAAGGTGCTGTCGTCTGCATAGCAGTGAATGTTTCCGTTACAGAGCATGTCATTGATATGCAGAAGAAAGAGAGTGGGAGATAAGACGGAACCCTGCGGCACGCCAGCATTTACCTTTGCTGCGCCTGCGTCTTCTTAGCATTGAACTCCACCAAGTTCTCAGAGCGCCATTGCAAAATGTGATCCACGATCCGGACAATCTCAGTGATAAGAAGCTACCCTTTTTCATCGATATCAGACTGTGCATAGCAATGAAAGCTGAAGAAAGAGAGTGATGGGGAGAGAGGAAACGAATACGGCGATCCTGCAGGCACCTAGCAACCCAATTGCACAGTTTCAGGGTCCGTCTTGCAGCTCTTCTTCCTACATTTGCAGGATGAGAACTCTCACTCCCAGGGCCGCCACGAGCTCCCACCTTGCCGGCCACTCGGTGAGCGTGTGCAGTCCCGTGACGTCGCTCGCGTCGCAATGATGGCACTTGGACGTTCGCTCCTTATCGATCAGACGCAGATTGACGTGATCATACCAACGAAGGCGGCTCTCTTGCGTATCTGCGACATTGCGATACATAAGGCTTTTAATCCAGTGCACCAGGTCTACTGGTGGTCGCACTAACTGATACCCGCGACTCCTGCGACTCTAGTGATGCTGCTAAATATGAATCAGTATCTTTAATATAACATAAGCCAACGAAACTTTTTTTATTACTAATATGTACGGAAACAGCTACTTTACAATATACATATGTATATACCTACTTACCTATACAATCATATAAAATAGACCATGAAGTTAGTATCTAATTATAATTTCATTACAACAGAACCTAAAAATATTGTTTCTACAAAAAATATTTTAACTAGGTATATCCCCAACTTTACAGTTCAAACCTTAAAGCAAGTATGTCAAAATCTGATACATTATGCTATAAATGTACCAACGAAAGTGTGAAATGGCTAAAATCACTATGGTTGTCACTGTAAAATGCATACTATTTTATTGCCGTCCAAATGATTATGAAGACGGTGGCGCCATTTTTCATTTCATATATTTCTTGGTAGGCCTATTTGTGTATGCATGAACTGTCATCACGCGCCAAAGAGACGTGCTCCTGCTTCGAAGGCCCGTGGGCGACTGACGGGCGATGAGAATAAATATGGCAGAAAAAAGACACTATTTTACGCGTTTTTCAGTAACTTTGAATTGATTTTTTAGATTGATTACTAAATGTATCATCAAATAAGTTTTGTCTTCCCTATCAAGAAGTCTTTGACTTTCAAATGTATACCGGTTCATTGCTAAAATCACTCATTTTCAATATGAATTTACTCAAAAACTGGAGCCTATTTCACTTAGCCTGTATGGAGAATTTACGTAAAACATATCTAGATTTTAGCGCTTTAAAAGAGGAAGTCCTTGTTTGTAAAGGTACAAAAAACGTACACACTATATTTTATTGGTTTCTTCAGTGTTCAAAAAGTGTTTCTTTTTATCAATTTGTGTTGATTTATTGGGTTAAATCTGAAAAATACGAAGGCATGTTTTTGCATTTTTTCTCAATTTTGTGCGTTTGTTGACGTTTATTATATAACAACTATTAGGTTTTAAGAGTTTAATATAAGCATACCATAATTTTTGGTCTTTCATTGTAATATATACAAAGTATCATTGATATCAATCATATCTAAATAGGTTAAATATGAAAAATTGTAACACTCTTTTCGGTGATTTTCACGATCTGGCCCCTTAAGTTAATTTTTAATACAAAAAATGAGAAGAGTTCGCCAAAATATTATCGCCATCTAGTAACAACTCTTGCGGACTAAAAGTTGCCTGCCTTGCAACTTGCGAGTGTAACCGTTTTGTTTGTTCCTGATTGTGCATCTGTATTAGAATTATATTATATTATCTGTGATATAACCTACGCTTGATTTCAAAACATTTCGTACGCAAGGCGCATGTACTTAATCTATCGCTGACCTACATAAGCGTGAACGCTTCTGATGAATTTCCAAAGCATGTGATCTTACATAGGTTTTGTTGCATACATTACACTGATACGGTTTAGCACTATGTTTTTGAGAGATATGGGAACTAAGCGACTTACTAGTACCAAACTTTCTATTACACAAACAACAATTATACGGTTTATCTACAAGGTGACGCCTTAAAATATGAGACGTCAAAGTTTCCTTACATTTAAATAATGTCTGACAATCATTACACTGATATGATTCAAAGGTATGGTGTTTATGTATTTTAGACTTATGCATATTAAGCGCCTTCTTAGTACTATACTTTCTATTACACAAACGACAATGATACGGTTTATCTCGAAGGCTACACTTTAAAATATGAGATGTCAAAGTATGCTTAAATTTAAATAATTTCTGACAATCATTACACTGATATGATTTAAAAGGATCGTGTGTACATTTGTGCCGAGTTAAATATACCTTTGATCTGAAGCACTTTTCGCAATGATTGCATTGAAGCGATTCATTTACAATAAAACCTGTTAGTGCTGAAAATGATGTATCTATAATATTTGTGTTTGGTTCATCATTGTGTTTAACTTTATATGGGTGCACAAGAAAAACATGTTTTAATAAATCACTTTTCGTTGAAAAGGCTTCTTGACAACAATCACACGGATATCTCTTAGTGGTTTTAACCGAGCGAGCGTACACCCGAGGGGCATTGCTTCTAAGTGATGACGTCACATTATTTTTGTCAACACTGTTCAGAAAATCGATGTTGGAAGTTGGTTTGCTTAAGACTGTTACGTAGTCCATATGTTCTTCAGTCATTTCTCGCTTGCACGACGTGATATCCACAGTGTTCTCTCTCTGCCTCGATGGTCCTGGTTCCTCAAAGACACCTGAATGATCAATATTTCTATGTTCATACTAACATGAGAATTTGAGTGATGGACTAAATTAGGAATAGGATTATAAAGGAACGTTATGGTGTGGTAGAAGATGTAGTGATCAAGATAGAGAATGGGATGCCAAAATGAAGAGAATGGACGAAAGAAAAGTGGAAACATATTTATGAGAGGAGGGTGATTATGTAACATAGCCGTACCTATGTTCATCAGATAGAAAACATTTGAAAAGAGATGGAAAGTACCGTAGCCTATGGATGTGTGCGACAATGAGTCACACTTGAGTTGTTTAATCGGCAGGAGTCCGGCATAGCATGAATGAAAGATTTTCCCTCACGTTAAAAAAGTAAGTAAGAATATGTGGTCAATGCCGCTCTTGATGTATAAAAAGCTTTTGACACCGTCACTATTCATTTTAGGTGAAGAAACTACAACGAGACTACTTTAGAGGGCTTCCGTTGAATAGCTTTAGAAGTTACTTTACCGATTGTACGCAAACGCGTTACCATTGTTAACTACACAAGTGCAGAAGAAGCATCAGCTATGGCGTACCTCAGGGCAGCATGTCCGGGCCCATCCTATTCATGAACGACTTTTGCAAGCTAGCCTATATAACGTTACAATTAATGTAGTTACCGGCAAACTTCGTGAACAAACATCTAAAAGTTCGGCAATATATACTTTCTGTCCAAATACAAAACCAATAAAAGGACTAATCAACCAATGACGGTAGCGTGTTAAGCCCGCACATACATATGTCCCCGAAGGGGTAAGCACAGATGTATTTAACGCCCACATTTCGCCTCGGTCCCACGTAATAGGTGACGATCCTATTGCTGTCAAGTGTCCACTTTCTCATGGACTGTATCTTTATCATTGGAAATAGAACTCTGGAAACACTTACTGGTTCCAGCATCTAGTGATTCGGTCTTGACAGTGACGAGAGGTATGTCGTTGCCTGGGATCGAACTTGGTACATTTTCAAATGCTGTTGTTGCTACGCTGTCTTTTGGCAGCGGACCACCTGCCTCGTCTGTAACAGAGATGCTGTCTGCTCAAGAAACATAACAATGTGAAAATATCGAAGTTAGACCTCAGCCCCTGCAGACAAGTGGCAATTCGCTGGCGATTTCTATACATTTGTACATTTGTCATTATATCGAAAAGAATGACAAATGTGTGGTATATGAAGTACGGGAGAGTCGAATTATTGTATTGCCTTTTAAATCGTGTCACCTCTAGATTGCTCAATAAATGGCAATCCATACTCGTAACACCTATTTTTGTTTTTTTTTTTGTCGTATTGCTAGGCCGGCCGTGAGGCTGTCTTCGACATATCCCTCGTACCCCCTGACTCAGGGCCATCCCTTAAAGTCTGGCACTCCTCGGGATGGGGGACAACGGTGTCCGGGGCCTCCCCATTCCAGGAGCGAGTTCCTCGGAATGGGTAGTACTCGTTACACCAAACGATGCTTTTAGTTTCGCCTCCAACTTACACAGCATTTTAAATTGCCATCTAACGAATCGAATACATAGGGAAAAAGAATCTTCTCGGGCGGGACTCGAACCCACGATCCTTCCGTTACAGGAGGAATGCCTTGACCAACTCGGCTACCGAGACACGCCTGATTTAAATTGCTCTTCTTATCCATCTGTAAGGCGACGAAGGAGTCATCTACCGATATTCTTACGAACTATCGGAACCAATGAATGATGTTACAATCATTTCTAAACATTGATTTATGTTAACTCCACCCAAATAATTGAATGAATTTTACAGCAATTCATGCCATCTAACGAGTTGCCAGTGCAGAAAAAAAAAGTAATTTAATGAGCGGTACAATATACGCGACTCCCCTTCCTATAAGACAGTCGTCAACGAATGTCACACACGTCAAATCTCATACATTCATCACGATACGCCGGCCAGCGAGTTGTCAATTGACTAGGGGTGCAGATGCGCTGGGACTAATACCAGGATGATGATGACGAACATCATAACGACTGCCGGGGTGCGAGAGATATGCTTTCGGCAATCTCACCTCCGGCAACCAAGGACCCAAGACGGCGTGCGTTTTAGTCGGTTCGAGTCCGACGTAACCGCCCCCACCGGCTCCGTGGGGATTTTGCGCACGATAAAAAAAACATCACAACTACCTGAGTCTCATCCTTCAATCCGCGGGTATACCAGCTTGAAAGTATACCGGTTTGAAAGTATGCCGGTTTGTGAGTATGCCGGTTTGTAAGTATGCCGGTTTTTAAGTATGCCGGTTTGTAAGTATACCGGCTCTAAGTATGAGTATACCGGTTTGTAAGTATACCGGTTTGTAAGTATGCCAACTTGTAAGTATGCCGGTTAGTAAGTATGCCGCCTTGTAATTATACCGGTTTGCAAGTATGCCGCCTTGTAAGTATATCGGTTTGTAAGTATGCCATCTTGTAAGTATGCCGGTTTGTAAGTATGCCGGTTTGTAAGTATACCGGCTTGTAAGTATACCGGTTTGTAAGTATGTCAGCTTGTAAGTATTCCGGTTTGTAAGTATACCGGTTAGTAAGTATGCCGGTTTGTAAGTATACCGGATGTAATGTTGTAAAAATAATTATGTGCAGTAGCGCGGTGCCACCCAGTGGCGACGGGTGAAACGGCAGGAGTAGGATAGTAAACGATGATAGTGGGCTAGATAGCAATTCAGCCGACGACTCAGAGTGCGAGTACCGACTTGCAGTGCACCAGCTATCTATCAAAAAGTGGATATACATACCAACAGGTCCTTCATCCACCATCATATCTGCAGGTTCTTCTTTAATGCCAGTACTCTTGGGGAATTCCCCACCTACGCTGAGGGTAGTCACCAATGACACTCTCAGAGTGTTCGACGCTTGCTGTGTGAGTCGCAGCGGTTCTGGCTGTGTACAAAGTCATGATGATATTGCATTAGAACACTATTTTTAGATGAATTTTTAGAGCATTAAGTAGCTAACTATACAAATCAAATACATAGGGAAAAAGATTTTCTTGTAGATGACGCCACGTCGCCTTAAAGACGTAGAAGACGGTAAATTTGAATCATATCGGGCGTGTCTCGGTAGCCGAATAGGTCAGGCATTCCCCCTGTAAGGGAAAGACTGCGGGTTCGAGTTCCGCCCGAGAAGATTCGTTTTCCCTATGTATTTGATTTGTATAGTTAGCATACTTAATGCTGTAAAAAATCATTCAATTGTTTGGGCGGAGTTATCAAAAATATATGTTTAAAAATGATTGTAACATCATTCATTGATTCCGATAGTTCGTAAGAAAATCGGTAGATGACGCCACGTCGCCTTAAAGACGTAGAAGATGGGAAATTTGAATCATATCGGGCGTGTCTCGGTAGCCTAATTGGTCAGGCATTCCCCTGTAAGGGAAAGACTGCGGGTTCGAGTCCCGCGCGAGCAGATTCTTTTTCCCTATGTACCTATTTGAACTATTTATAGGGTTCCCTACCTCAAAAGGAAAAAATTGAACCGTTATCCGTCTGTCTGTCAAAAACCTCTTTCTCAGGAATGCGTAGAGATAATAAGTTTTTTTTTTTTATAAAGGACACGTCAATTTGATTTCACATCGCCTGATTTTAGGCTAAAGGCAAAGTCTCGAAAAGAGCAAAGTCTCAAACATGTACCATGTTAACAGGGGTTACAATCATCTCGTCTTAAACGCAACTGGTAGAAGTAGCCACTGGTCTAAAACGCAGCTGGTCACTGGGTTTAAATCGCACCTTGTCTAAAACGCTTCCGGTCTAAAACGAAGCTTGTCTAAGTATCAATTAGTCGAAAAATACAAGTCGCCTGAAACGCAACTGGTCTAAAATGCCAATGGCACAACCAGTTGTGCTAACGTAGTTGTACCTGAGGAAAACGGGCTAAATAGTATCTCATTGTCGATTATTATAAAAGAAGAGCAATAGCTGTTAATAGTTATGTATTTTATTACCTTAAAACATACGAATAGATAATCAAATCCTATAGAAAACTATAAAACTAAAAATGCTCCCTGTACAACTAAAAATGTCCCTTACTTTAAACCACAGAACGCCAAGCCCACGTTTATTCAATTTTTGGAGAAATTACTACGAGAAGCGAAAATACTAGATATTTTAAAGCACAGAAAAGAGAAGACTGCTTTAAACAAATCTTTGTTCTACACTATTGTTTATATGTATATTTTTTATTTCTTGCTTCCGATATTTTCTCTAGACAATCGAATGCTGTAACCAATCCATTTTCAAAAGCAGTCAATAACTTCGAGTACTCAGCATTGAATATTTTATCTCCCATTTTTTTATTATTGACTGTGCTTTAAAATATCTTGTATTTTCGCCTCTCGTAGTAACATAACATAACATAACATAAACTCACGCCCGTATTCCCCGAAGGGGTAGGCAGAGGTGCTAGCACCCACGTTTCGCCAGTTTATGTTTAGGTCCCAATGTAATAGGTGGCGAGCCTATTGCCATTAACCGGGCACTTATAAACCTGCGATAAATACACACATAACTTCGAAAAGCATCGAAACGTCATTGGTGTGTGCCATGGTAAACCTGGGATCGAACCCGAGACCTCGTCTCAGCAGCCTATTACCCATACCACTAGGCTCTCGTAGTAATTTCTCCAAAAATTGAATAAACGTGGGCTTTGAGGGCACTCGACTATTTAATCTACGATGCCATGCTTCAACACTAGGTAATTTGTTGTGCGGTGCTTTTCATGAGCAGAGCTAATCATTGCCAAGGACAGCCATTGTCTGTTAACATAATGATGGAATTTTTTGCATATCTTCTGCATTTTAGACCAGTTGCGTTTAAGACGAGATAATACTTAGACCGGCTGCGTTTCAGACCAGATACTACTTCTACCAGTTGCATTTAAGACGAGATAATACTTAGACCGGCTGCGTTTCAGACCAGATACTACTTCTACCAGTTGCGTTTAAGACGAGATGATTGTAACCCGTTAACAGTGGTGGCACTCAGCTTGACGGCCTCATCAGATGCCTTTTCACGCCCCGCTTAAGTTGAAATTCATACCACATATTCAGGTCTATAACGTCCTGAAACTGTGCAAATATCAAAAGTCAACGCGATCATATACTGGGTGATTTTATAGATATTTCGGGTAAAAATTATTTGGGCTCAGTTTCGACAACAAAATCATCTGGAAGTATTACTTTGGCGAAAGT
The DNA here is from genome assembly GCA_914829495.1 of Eilema sororculum. Taxonomy (NCBI): domain Eukaryota; kingdom Metazoa; phylum Arthropoda; class Insecta; order Lepidoptera; family Erebidae; genus Eilema; species Eilema sororculum. Next base: position 15,053,450 of record OU618559.1, on the reverse strand, counting down.
TTTTTTTTCTTTATACACGACACGTCAATTTGACTTCACCTCGCCTGATGTTAAGCTAAAGGCAAAGTCTCGGAAAGAGGTTCACCATCGTAAACATTTACCATGTTAACAGTGGTGGCACTTAGCTTGACGGCCTTATTAGATGCCTTTTCACGCCCCGCTTAAAGGACCCGGGACTGTAGGAAGAAGGAAACACGTGAGCTGGTAGGGAATTCCAGGTCTTAGTGGTGCGGCATAGGAATGAATCACTGAAACGCTTGGTTCTAGCAGGTATACTCTGCACCGTAAATGGATGGCATCTTAACCCTGCACGTGTCGTCCTGTGAAGGAAAGGGGAAAGTTGTAAAAAAAGATTTTTTTTCTTTCACCAAATTAATACTTCCAGATGACTTTGCTATCGAAACTGTGCGAAACTGTGAAACGACTATAAAATTACCTTGCATATTACGGTTTATTTAGCTTACAAGCCAACATCCCTCAGCAGGCACGCTGTGGCATACTGGCCCCCGACCCACAAGGACTTCTGGAGGATGCACGCAGCATAGGGCGAGTTCTAGCCTTCCAGAACCCCGAAGTTGAGGTCGCGAAGTGGACCCTCCTAAATGCGGCGAAACAGAACGCCGCATGGTTCCTGGTGGTCGGAGTCCCAGAGGACCAAGTACCGACCCTAATGAAGGCCGGACGCCCTCTCGCTTTCGGAGTGGGGACGGTTTACGTAAAGTTCCAGGGTCGGTCCGGTAGGTTTACCGACGTCCCTCTGGGATGGGACCCAGCCACAAACACAATTAAACAGGAACTTAAGCGACCACCTGCGATAGAGGAGACACAGCCTCTTCCAAACGCTCCCGAACCAAGCGGGGAGATGCCAGCACCGACACCAACAGCTGCTCCCGCCAGTGGGCGCACCCATGGAGACAGAGGAGACGGAGGACGTTCTGGCCTCAATCTTCGACCTCCTGGAGGGCGACGTCGAGCCCGGTGACCTATTCGCGGGGTTAAAACTTGAAGGAGACGAGGAGGGCCCGACCAGTGATGGCGTCCCCTTCGTCGAAGATTAGTCTCCTCCAAGTGAACCTCCAGCATAGCCGGGATGGGACGGTTCAGCTGCGAAAATGGCTGGAGGTTCAACAAACGGCCTTTGTCCTGTTCCAGGAGCCATGAATTAGGGCAGGCCACATACAGGGGCTCTCCAACTTAGGAGTTAAGCTTATAGTGACGGATGGACACGATCACCCCAGATCGTGTATATACGTCACAAAAACCTAAAAACACAGGTCCTTACTGAGTTCTGTTACAGAGATCTTATTACAATAAGACTGCACACACAGCTGGACGTCGAGGACAAGGTGGTCATCCTCGCCTCAGCCTACATGCCCGATAAGGAGGGGCTGCCCCCACAACACCTCATCCGGATGGTGGACCACTGCGAAAGGGAAAGGATGGAGGTCATCATCGGGGCTGACATCAATGCCCACCACCCGCTATGGGGCATGAGCACACAAAATGACAGAGGTAAGTCCCTTGTTGCATATCTCTACATAACTAACCTTACCCTACTAAACACACGCTCCGAACCAACCTTCGTCACCAAAAAGAGGCGCACTATTATCGATTTAACACTAGCCACGGAAAACGTAGCGGAGGCCATCACGGGCTGGCATGTCTCCAAGGAGGCATCCTGTTCAGACCATAAGTGGATTCTCTTCGATTTACAGGCGGAGACATTACGATTTCCGCCAAAACGCAACCCAAGAAAAACGGATAGGGTCAAATTTGAGCAGCATCTAAAAACAGGCTAGCTCAACTGCGCTCCCCACAGACCCTCCATAACCATACACAGGAACAGGTAAACCACCTAACGAAATCTATAATAGACAGCTACCACATAGCATGCCCAGCCGTGGTGCGGCCCAGAGCTAGAGCGCAAGCGAAGGAAGGCTTTCAACAGGGCTATGAACACTTGTGCAGATGAAGACTGGGACGCCTACCGTTCAGCCAAATACAGCTTCAAAATTGCATCAGATACCGGAGCAAACAGGGTTGGCGTAAATTCTGCGAGAATATAGAATCATGCCAACAAGCAAACAGGGTAAGGAAAGTCCTAGCACAGTAGATGCTGACCGCACCGCCCACCCTCAAAAAACAGGACAACACGTTCACATCGTCGCCAGAAGAAACCAGACGCCTACTTATAGAGACCCACTTCCCTGGTTGCGTCTTTACAACACAAATCAACTGGCATGATGAAACCATAACACCTACTGCTCGAGACTGGCAGTATGCAAACAAAGTGGTCACCCTGAAAAAGTCCAGTGGGCCATCAGCAGTTTTCACCCTTATAAGGCATCCGGCCCAGACGGAATCATCCCTGCTATGCTACAGTGGGGTAACCAACCACTCGCGTGCAGATTGGAACGTATTTTTAAAGCCAGCTTGGCATACAGATACGTTCAGAAAGGATGGCGGGAAGTAGCAGTCATCATCCGAAGCCAGGAAAGGGTGATTATACAAATCCCAAAGCACACCGACCAATCAGTCTGACCTGTTTCATGCTAAAAACCATGGAGCGCTTATGCGAGAGGGAGCTGAGAGATGGTGCACTGAAACAGTTACCCCTACACGCAAACCAACATGAAGTTCACGGAATTAGCCCTCCATCTGGTAGTCAGCCGGATAGAGGAAGCGATCGAACAACAAGGCATTTGCCTGGGAACGTTCATTGACATCGAAGGAGCTTTCGACAAAACCAGCTTCACCAGTATTAAGACCGCCCTGTCAAAACATGGAGCGGAACCGGTACTATCAGACTGGATAACAAACATGCTCAGTAAAAGAGTGGTTCGCCTTGAGAAAGAAGACCAGACAGTTCTGACTCTGATAGCCAAAGGCTGCCCACAGGGCGGTGTAATCTCTCCCCTCCTGTGGAACCCAGTGATAGATGACCTAATCACAAGGCTGAACAAAAACCGAGACTATACCATAGGTTTTGCTGATGACCTAACAATCGTAATCTCAGGAAAGGTAGCGGGTACGATCTGTAACCTAACCCAACAAGCCCTACGCATCGTAGAAAAATGGTGCAGGGAATTCGAACTATCGGTGAACCCGAACAAAACCGAACTAGTCATGTTCACAAAAAAAGAGTACTAGGCGAATATCGACTTCCAAAACTCTTCGAAACGGAACTCCAGCTGACAAAAGAGGTCAAATACCTAGGCGTTATTCTTGACAGCAAGTTAACATGGAGTAGCCACCTAGACAATAAATAAGAAAAGGCCGGGATTACCTTCTGGCAATGCAGAAGAATGATTGGCAAAAAATGGGGGTTAGCACCGAAAATCATTCTGTGGCTTTACGAAACAGTGATCCGTCCCATGATAGCATATGGCGCCATCGTCTGGTGGCCAAGGACCAAAAACAGCACAACATCAGCTACACTACAGAAGACCCAGAGATTAGCCTGCATGGCAACCACTGGTTGCACAAAATCCACCCCCACCGCGGCAATGGAAGCCATGCTTGGTCTACCACCCTTGAATCTGTTCATCCGCTAGGAAGCAACAGCTGCGGTTATACGCCTGAGGGCACTCAACCTATGGAGCGAGAGAAACACACGACACACTTCACTGCTCAGTGAGCTCACGAAGGAAATACCCATGATAGGAACGGTAAATGATCGTGTACATAAACAGCACCTTTTTTTCAATACAAGATTCAGCTCCATGAAGACCACCGCTGTGAGGCGTGTCAGAATTGCGTATCTTCACAGATGGATCCAAAACAGGTACTGGCACCGGGGCGGATAATTTATAGTTAACTAGCTGTTGCCCGCGGCTCCACCCGCGTGGATGTCGGTTATCGCTTAGTGTTGAGTCAACGCTATTGAGCATAAAGCCTGCATCTCAAAATCCTTTCTTATGGGATGCCTACGTCATAGTAGCTATATGCGTGCAAAGTCTCAGCCCGATTGGTTTAAAATTGACAAAGTTTCATACAAAATTTCATCCCCTCTTTTATCCCCTTGGGGGTAGAAATAATCCAAATCCTTTCTTAGCAGATGCCTACATTATAACATCTACCCGCATGCCAAATTTCAGCCCGATCCATCCAGTGGTTTGGGCTGTGCATTGATAGATCACTATGTCAGTCAGTCAGTCACCTTTGAGTTATATATATTTAGATATGTTGCAGTTAAGATAAGTTTCACCACCATCATTTTCACATTGCTGCTAAAAAAAACCGCTGTAGCCTAGTGGTATGGGTAATGGACTGCTGCGACAAGGTCTTGGGTTCGATCCCAGGTTTACCATGGCACACACCAATGACTTTTCAAAGTTATATGTATATTAATTGCAGGTTTATAAGTGCCCGGTGTAATGGTTTACATTCATTACATGTTTTTTACTCTTCTTTAGTTTGCGAATACAGTTTGGAAATTGATTTGTGTCACTTTTCTCAAAGGACAGGTGTCCATGTTTCGCGATGACGTTTTTGACGTTTAGTTATCCTGACATATGAAATAGTTTTTCGAACGCTTTTCTAACTAAGATGGCGGGCTGAACAGATTTGCTTCCGCATTGGCCATGAGTTGATTGAATATTTTTTATAATAATTGATTCAAACTAAACATTAAACCCATTTCCGTGGATGACTGAACCGGGATGGTGTTGCGAAGACATATTTTTTAATAAAGGTGAGTGTTTCTAATTGGATTCTTGAACCACCTGTGACACGCACATGTGTTTTTGTTTAAAGGGTTACTAATTGAGTCGAATATTGTTACAGCGTTCTTGCCTCGCGTATTGTGATGGCAGCGCTTGTCACCAAGGCTTTCGGTGAGCTTATTTTCTATATTTTTTGGCCTAAGACAATTAGGTAGACTTTGTAGTAACGCCTGGTAAATTTTCACAGGGCGGCCCAATTGAAGTGCCCGATTAACCCCTGGATTAACCCCTGGATTAACTCCTGGATTAGCTCCAGATAACTCCCGACTAATGGAGGCTTATTTGGCGGTTTACTACGATTACTTCGAATTTACTGAAGATAGTGTTCGCCATGTGACCGCCTTACTTAACCTTGAAATGTCACCACAAATTTAGATTCGTATTATTAGAATAACCTTGACCCAGATGCAGATGATTACCTAATTAATGTAGTTCTACTTTATATTTCAAGCCTCACTGCCTTTGAGATTAAAATTCCTATTGTTCAACCTACAATGTTAGCTATCCAAATCTAATTTCTGGCTATAGAGTCAGATGGCGCCCGAATATGAAATAAAACTCCAAACTGTTTTAAAGGTTTTATTAATATAACTAGACCTTGTATTTTCTTGTATTGATCCCCATACTGGGACATAATTAACCTAGTCATCCCATATTAATATTACACCGGTTAATAGCATTGGGACCTAAACATAAACTGGTGAAACGTGGGTGCTAGCACCACTGCCTACACCTTCGGGGAATACAGGCATGAGTTTGTGTTATGTTATGATTTTTTCTGCCAGTTTCAGCCTCATGCGATAGTTACGTTTCATCTTTAGAAAGAGAAAGTGTATTGAAAACTCACATCATCACTGTTCAGTAGCTGTGCAAACAGCTCCTCACTCCGGAGACAAGTGCTTCGCAGTTGGTAACAATTCTGGAGCCTGTTACGGCATATGTAGCAGACACGGAGAGGTCTGCCATCTCGGATGGTGAACTAAAAAAATACATTTCAATGAAATTTTTATAGCATTTATTATGTTAACTTTTATGTTCGAAATACATCGGGAAAAAGAAGCGCTCAAGTGGGACTTGAACCCCCAACCTTTTTTTTTATGGGTTAGGGAGGCAAACAAGTAGACGGATCGCCTGATGGTAAGCGATCACCGCCGCCCATGGACACCAGAAGAGTCACATGTGCGTTGCCTTCTTTTTAATAGAGAATACGCTCTTTTCTTGAAGTTTTCAAGCTCGTAATGGTTTGGTAATACCGCTGGTGACAGTTCATTCCACAGTTTAGTTGTGCGAGGCAGGCTTTCCCTTACAGGGGGAATAGGGCAACGGTGGAGCCATCTACCAACTTTCTTACTTCTTCATCTACCCTTGAAATCCCAATTGGGCATTTCATTTTACCCGATGTATTTCCCTCACATCAAGATGGTTTACCTTTATTTAGGTAAATATCTGGTTTGACCGAGCTTTGCCAAGAACTGCTTGTTTAAAGATATAATATATGTAATAAGTAAATAATAAATAAAATTCCACAAGATTTAACACAAGGCTTTTACAGACCCATGGTAAGCTTTGATAGCTTGTGGTATGGAATCTAGAATGCGGATAAACATACTTTTTTTAGTAAATTCAAACATTTTATATATAGAAACATACAGGTCAATGCAAATAACCATATTCATGCATGCAAATATTCGCACTGAGCGGGAATCGAACCCGCGCCTCCCGTACATCCATACTAATATTTTAAATGCGAAAGTAACTCTGGCTGTCTGTATGTTACGCTTTCACGTCTAAACCACTGAACCGATTTTGATGAAATTTCCTATAGGGGTAGATAAGACCATGAGAAAGGACATAGTCAATGTTTGGTCGCGATAACCGACATCCACGCGGGCGGAGCCGCGGGCAAAAGCTAGTATTTAAGTAATAATAAGATAACCAAATGGAGTTCTTGTTTGAAATAATAAGTAAGTAATTAGTAAGACTGGGTTTTTTGTTTTTTTTTTTATACAGGACACGTCAATTTGACTTCATCTCACCTGATGTTAAGCTAAAGGCAAAGTCTCGGAAAGAGGGTCACCATCGTAAACATTTACCATGTTAACAGCTTGACAGCCTCATTAGATGCCTTTTCACGCCCCGCTTAAAGGACCCGGGACCGTAGGAAGGATTGATTCTTACCGGTTTCGACGTGAGCGACTCGAATATTTCTTCTAGATGTGTATTGAATATGTATTGCAGTTCAAATTCTTCTGATAAACAAACGCGACATATCGCTAACTGTTCCATTATGAATCTAAACTTTGTTGAAAGTTAAAAAAAAACACGAGCAATACATGTAATATTCCGTAATTACGCTGGGATAGTTGTATAATCGGTTTAAATCATTAATATTAAAAGAAAAATTGTACAATTTGTTGTATTTTTATTCCAAAACAGCAAAACACCACACCATACGTTTTTGAAGTTTTAGATACAGTGTCGCCAGATCAAAATTTCGAATTCTCCCCAAAATTGGTCCAATATTCCTTAGATAATATACTCTACTCTCAGGCATTTGGTGTGGGATGCAACATGTGTTGACACGCCTGCGGACTGTACCTGCACTGCTGCTGCCTCGGCAGAGACCCTCAAACGGCGCAAATATAGCAGTTTAAGTGATAATTACATATTTGAGCCGTTTGGGGTCGAGACGCTGGGATCATGGGGTGACCAGAGGGCTGGTTTATTCCTTGCGCAAAGGATTGGCTTTGCCATTTATGACGTGCTATGCGTCATAGGCAAAGTACACTATAAGGAGGAAATAATATTATATAAACAACACGTATCAATAAACAATAATGTCAGCACTAAACTTATATGAGTAAAACCCCACTCTAAACCTCAGTAAAATCATGTAGAATAATTAGTATATAAGAGTGTGTAAATAGTAAATAATTTAATCTTGTTCCAACTGGTAAAACATCTTTTACTTACTCCGCAACATTGGTGACCCCGACGTGATCTCCTAGTGCTGATATAATTGCAGGCCAACTGCAGTCCTGAAAAGGTTTTCAGCAGCAAACCTAGGAACTATCACAGATCACGGTGGAGCCATATAAGGAAAAATTTACCCAACAGCCCACCAGCTTACCGACCACCACCATCAGCGAAATAGCACATTTCAGTTGACTTCCTACAAGCGGGTCCAAACCAGCTGAAATTTCAAGAGGCTAAACGCAATCATGGCACCAATAATTCCAGCCGGAACACCGTCAAAAACTCCGGCACATCAGCTGAGTCAATCAGCGACAGCCAGGTGGTGGCTGCAATTAGCATTACGGAGAAAATACCATCGTTTTGGACAGATTCACCGCGCTTATGGTTCGCGCAATTCGAGGCCATCGTAGCCTCCCAAAAGCAAGGTGACGAATATAAATATAATAGCGTCATCGCAAAATTACCAAAAGAGGTCATACATCAGGTTAGCGACATCCTGACGTCACCGCCAAACGCAGACAAATACCTTAAAATCAAGGAAAGATTAATTGCGTGCTATGAGGAAAGCGAACAACGACGCTTCCACAAATTGCTATCGGAGATGGACCTAGGTGACTCAACACCATCACAGCTGTTGAGAAAAATGAAAGAAGCCAGCTGCGACAAAATGACCGAAGATACCATCAGATTATTATGGTTCAGACAGCTTCCGGTATCAATCACCTCCATATTGGCAGTCTCCGAAGACCTCGACCTCACAAAATTATGCGAAATGGCGGACCGAATTTATGAAAATATGCGCTATAAAACCAAAACAAACAACTCGTCACAGGAATCCGCCGACGTTAACTTAATAACAATGCTGACGTCACAAATTGCAGCTATGCGAGTTGAAATAAACGAGCTCCGCGGTATGAGTAATCGCCGACCGATGCAACGCAGCAAATTCCGAGCAAGGTCGCAATCGCGCTCACGGTCACGGACACGGCTGTGTTATTATCACAGACGATTCAAAACAAAAGCATATAAATGCGATCAGCCGTGCTCGTGGATAAATAAAACCGATAAAAATTCGGGAAACGAGAACTAGCGCAGAATGAGACGGGACTCTGTGCCATACAACCCGCCAACCGTCTAACTATAACCGACTCAAACAGTGGTTATAGGTTTTTAGTAGACACGGGAGCAAATATTTCTGTATTACAAAACGCACAGGGTAAGAAAAACGCGAGCAACTACAAACTGTATGCCGCAAACGGGTCAATTATTGAAACTTATGGCAAAAGCACATTAACGCTAAATCTGGGGTTACGCAGACCTTTTACTTGGACGTTCTTAATCGCCGATGTAAAAATGCCTATCTTAGGAGCTGATTTCCTAGAGCACCACAGATTATTAGTGGATCTATACGGCAAAAGGCTGATCGACCAAGAAACAAAATTAACGACGACTGCGAAAATTGCAAGAGCAACACACATGCCTTCAATTAGATCCATCGACGCGAAATTACCCGAACATATAAAGCACCTGCTAGAGAAATACGTAAACGTCACTAGACCAGGACCACTTAAAAAACCCACAGAGCATGGAATACAGCATCACATCATAACAAAAGGTCCTCCAGTTTATGCCCGCGCGCGCCCACTACCACCCGACAAATATAAGGCAGCAAAAAAGGAATTCCAAGAGCTAATAAACCTAGGAATATTAGAACCTTCCAGTAGTCCTTGGGCATCGCCTCTCCACATGGTAAAGAAAAAGAATGGGGAATGGAGACCGTGCGGAGACTACCGCGCGTTAAATAAAATAACAGTTCCCGACAGATATCCCTTGCCAAGACTGTTAGACTTTACATACATCGCAAGTGGAAAAACAATATTCAGCAAAATTGATATAAAGAAGGCGTTCCACCAAATCCCTGTTGCGGAACCAGAGAAGACCGCAATAATCACGCAAATAGGTTTATTTCACTGGAATTTCATGCCATTTGGCCTCAGAAATTCAGCTCAAACGTTCCAGAGGTTTATGGACTCCCTGTTCAGAGACCTGGACTATATATATGTCTTCGTGGACGACATACTCATAGCAAGTCAAAATACCGAACAACATTACGTTCAATTAGAGGAAGTATTCAATCGCCTAAGTAAAAACGGCATCTCAATCAATACGAGCAAATACGAAATCGAAAAGACAGAGATAGATTTCTTAGGTTATCATATAACGACCCAAGGAATCACCCCCACGTCTGAGAAAGTACGAGCAATAAACGAATACCCAAAACCAAAGGTGGTAAAGGAGCTACGTCGATTTTTGGGAATGATGAATTTCTACAGAAGTAGCATCCCACACGCCGCCAGACACCAAGCTCCGCTCAACAAATACTTAATAAACTCCAAAAAGAATGACAATACGCCAATCGAGTGGAATACGGAAGCTAACCTAGCATTCGAACACTGCAAACAGGACATAAGAGATGTCACAACACTCGCATTCCCGGAAACAGACACACCACTAGCCATTATGACAGATGCTAGTTTAAAATGTGTAGGCGCCGTACTTCAACAAAAAGTTCAAGGAAAATGGAAACCCGTATCATTTTTTTCAAAAGGGTTAAGCGAGACACAATCAAAATATTCCACATACGATCGAGAACTACTCGGTATTTACATGGCAATAAAAAACTTTAGACGACTAATAGAAAGTCGCACATTAACAATATACACGGATCATAAGCCACTGATTCATGCATTCGACAAGAAGCAATCAGTGGATGAATCCCCTAGAAGAATAAGGTACCTAGAATATATTGCACAATTCTGTACAGACATAAGGCCCGTCACGGGCAGCGAAAACGTGGTAGCCGACGCACTATCACGGGTAATAGAAACAATAGAACTACCCCAAATTCTCAACTGGCAAGAGATAAAAAAATACCAAGACAGTGACCCGGAGTTAACAAAACTAAAACAAAATAGGTCACTAAAAATGGCACGGGTACCAATACAAAACAATAATACCAAAATTTATTGTGATATATCCACCGGTACAACAAGGCCATACCTACCACAAAAGTTCAGAAAAACAATTTTTGATAGTTTTCACAACATGAGCCACCCAGGGAAAAACACAACAAAAAAGTTGATAACCGCAAAATACGTCTGGAATAGCATGCACAAAGACATTTACGAAATGTGCAAAACATGTTTACAATGCCAGCAATCAAAAGTTCAGCGGCACACAGTATCACCCCTGGGCAAATTTATACCAGCAGAACGATTTAGCCACATACACATAGACATTGTGGGCCCCCTAACGACATCACAAAACAAAAGATACATCGTCACTATGATCGATCGTTGTACGTCATGGCCAGAAGCATATCCTATTTCGGACATCACAGCAGAAACTGTAGCCAAAACCCTATACGATGGCTGGATCACACGTTTTGGATGCCCCAATTATATAACAACGGATCAAGGACGACAATTCGAGTCTGAGCTATTCAGAAGCCTAACCAAATTACTGGGTATACAAAAATCCGTACTACACCATATCACCCTCAATCAAACTCCAAAGTAGAAAGACTGCACAGAACCGTGAAAGCAGCTTTGATGGCAAGAGGAAATACCGAAAATTGGACGAAAGAATTACCATCGGTATTATTCGGGATACGTACCAGCATTCGACAAGACACTGGATACTCAGCAGCCAAATTGGTCTACGGAACAACAATAAAATTACCAGCAGCATATTTTGGCGACTGTTCTAAAAACACAACGTATGCAGAGTTTGTGGAAAAAATTAAAGATAACATAACGCACATGACGTCAATTCCACAACGACAAAGCTCAAACAAAAACAAATTCGTACACCCACGCTTAGCCGACTGTACACACGTATTTCTACGATGCGATAAGCTACGTCCTACGCTCACACCACCTTACGACGGACCGTTTCTCGTAGTCAAACGTGACAACAAAATAGTCACGATCAAGCGAAACGGCAGGGAAGTGAACGTGTCGATTGACAGGCTAAAGCCAGCATTCACGACGAGCGACGACAAGATAGAAGCTCAAAATCAAGAGCAAGATAAGGCAGAGCCAAATCAAAACATAAAAAGAACACGTTCGGGAAGAATATCACGACCCACCGTCCGTTTCAAACAATGATATAAAAAGGGCAAAATGAAAATAAAAGTCACTCCACAGCAAGCCACAAAAAACAACACACAAGATGGGAAGCAGTCAAACCCACGAAAAGGAACAAATAAACATGGTGCAGAACAATAACCTGGCAGCAAAGGCAGAAAAGAACACACACATGGCAGCAGAAATTGAAAAAATAAAAATCTGTATCGGAGTACTCATCGCTATAAATTATACTAGCAGCAATAATAATAACAATCACCAGACTCGTACGGAAAACTAACAAAGTCATGGACAAAAAGATAAACAAAATAATCAAGGAAATGCAACAAGTGTAACCAACTGCAGAAAAAGTACAACTCAGCAAACAGCGTTCACGGACAAGGTCGACGCACCACATCAAATAATAAGTAGATTTTTTATAAAGGGGGAGTACTATGACGTGCTGTGCGTCATAGGCAAAGTACACTATAACGAGGAAATAATATTATATAAACAACACGTATCAATAAACAATAATGTCAGCACTAAACTTATATGAGTAAAACCCCACTCTAAACCTCAGTAAAATCATGTAGAATAATTAGTATATAAGAGTGTGTAAATAGTAAATAATTTAATCTTGTTCCAACTGGTAAAACATCTTTTACTTACTCCGCAACACCATTCAACGTGGCAATGCCACCAGCCTACTGGCCACCCTCCCGGTTGACGTCGATGGGGAGGAATTCTTTGACCTACCTACAGTTTTGCACATACCTTGCTTTATATTTTTATTTATAATAATTATTATATTACTTAAATTATTCTCTACTCTCCTGTTCTGTCAAAACGTATCGCTGTTTCTTTTGAAAGTGACGTCATCGACACTACTTCTTTAGTGAAAATATTCTAAGCAATTTCATCAAATACTTGGATGTTTTCAAAAATCCCGCTAAAGTTAGTAGTAGCAGTAGTATATAGGTAGAGTCTGTCTAACGAAAGAAACCCTGAAACCTAGAAAATGCAGCAAATAAAAAAAAATAGGCATGTGTCACCGGCTATAGTAGGAAAAATGTTTTGATTTATTTATTATATATTAATTAAATGCAGTACAATCATCGTATCGTAATCGTTGAAACTGGCGTGCGATGGCATTCACTCAGTGCTCCTGCAGCACGACAGGCTATGGTGTCCGAGGCGGTCAACTGCTTCACAACGGCATCGATGCAGAGAAATAATCGGAGGCACGAGCTGCGACGTGAGAAGAACAAATCGATGAAAATGATTATAAAACAAATCCTTAATTTATAAAACAAATTACTTAATTTTAGGGAAAATAATTTTATAACTATGGGGAAATTCAGATAATCTAGCAGCACTGGTATTAGAAGTGACTCGACAACTCGACATGAACTCGAAAAGCTAAAAGGACTTGTATCCATTGCTGTTTAACAAATTATTAAAAAATTACCGCGACACTTGCTTGAATGTGGAAGTGGGAGTGAGTTTTGGCGGGAAAGCGTAGAGGACGCATCGCGGTATTATTTAATTTTTCCGAAATTGGTGTGAATTCGAGTTCATAAGTATAAAAATTGTGGATTTTTAGCCATAACGCCTTGGATAACACACCCGCGACGTAGGAAAGTGGCATATTACAGTGAATTGTGACTCTACCTGTTCAATCCAAATCTCCCCAAGGAGCTTTTAGTAAAGTCCCCACAATTTTACTGAGGCATCAATCATCATTCACCGTTATCATCTTCATCATCATCATCATTAACGTCCTCAACTCATCATCATTAATCATCAACAATCATTTCTACGAAAAATAAATAAAACTGATGACAAGGCAGCATGGTCATAGTACCTTAACCGGTTCAGAAAGGAACTAAAAGAACAAAAAATAATGGGTGGGAAGCGTACCTAACAAACGTAGTGTATTCAAAGTCTATGGTGGGAAGTGTGGGAACCAGCGTTGCCAGATTGTAACTTTTGTTACAATTTACGTAACTTTTGACCCCCTAATGTAACATCTCCGTAACATGACTCAAAATGTAAATTTATTGTAACTTATGCCGTATTGGTTCGGGTCAATATCAGTCGGAATAATTATTGTTCTGTAGTCTGTGGTAAATATTATTCTACTAACTACGCTACCCGTATCACCAATAATATAAGAGTAATAGCAACCTTGGTATTGTTAGAGAAATCGCTTGTATGGAGATGACAAGGTTCAAACAACTTTAAACTTTTTTTCCCAGTAATAAAGTTTACTTCTGTTCGAATAATATATTTTCAAATCATTCTTCCATGTTCATTCACTAGTGTGGTAGAAAAAATAATAATCGTTATTATATAATGTATCAACGGTGAAAGCGCAATTGTCATAATTTTAAAAGATTTTGTCTCGATTCGATTCGAAAATTTCAATCAGTAAGTACCTATTTAAAAAGAAATTGAAGGTTAAAAAAAAGATTTTCTCGTAACGTAACTTTGATATCGTGATCGTTTTCAACATTTGATCGAGGTTAAATTAAATAAACGCAGTAGAATATTTATGTAATTTACCAAAATGTATTATTTGACACTGGAAATTACTCACAGAGTGAGCCATAGAAAAATTTTGGCACGAACACTGAAGCGAATGCAACGCCGTATTATTTTCCAAAATTGGTGTAATCCGAGTTTTTATGTATAAAACTGGTGGATTTTTAGACATAAAGTCTTGGACAACGCACATACATGTAGATAATTAGAATATTACAGTGAATGATGTCTCTTCGCGTGAATTCCAACTCTCCCTAGTAAGCTTTTAGTAAAGTCCCCACAACTTTACTGAGGTAGCAATCATCTCATCCATCGTCATCAACATCATCATCATCAGCAACAAACATTTTAACCAAATTAATATGCTACAAAATAAGACATAACATAAAGATCTACCTGCAATTATCATAAAACCTACAAAAAGATGAGCCATAGCCAAAAAAAATTGCCGTCAACTCGTGAGTTATAAATCCAGTGGGTATTTAAATAAATACTTTATTACTTTGTCCATAGAGTCAATTATCTAAGTCTCAGTGAACAGTCAATTTTTCAACTGTGATCAAAATCAAAATATTGTTTGGTATTGAAATGGGAAACAGAATTGATATTAAAAATAGTTTATGATGATGACTTTTTTTAAATTGATTAACAAAATAAGTTTCTCCTTCAAGTTTGTAGTTCAATTTCTGAATTATTTGTTGCTATTACTCATAAATCATTCGTTTTATTGTTTTCGTTATATATATTCTTTTGCAAAATCACCACCTGTGGTATACATTAAAAAAAATCGAACAATTGCTGCATTTCTTTTGAAGTTTAACGACTTAATGGGACTGAAAACATTTTACATTAAGTGTAATAAAGTGCCTTATTAACGTTTGTATTGAAGTTTTTCTCGTAATATAAGGTCACGTAACTTTTACCCCGAAAATGTAGCTTTTTAAGCAGTCCCCGTCCCGTGTAACATTTGACAATATTCCACAGGCAACACTGCTGGCAACACTGTTATTGATTGATTGTGGCAGTGTGTGTTTTTGTGTTAAGGTTTTTGCTCTCCATTTATAATTAAGCTGAAACCTGGGCTTCGTAAAAAATCAGAATATCAGTGGTATATTTGTCAAACAAACAAGTTGCTCAATAATCCATAAATACAGCAATAAAGATGGATATCGATGAAATAGAGAACGAGCGCTCCTCCTTAGAAGGTTGGACAAAAGACGAGAAATTCTTCCTTCTACAAGCTTTAAAAGAATTTCCTTACCACGAAGTTGAAAGAATCCGTGAATACATCAGCACGAAAACAACTCAAGAGATTATATTGGCTATAAATCATTACAAAAAGATTGCAATCAAGCATCCTGTTTTTGAGAAATCCGAAACTATGCCGACGAAGAAGTCTTTTAAACCTACTCCGCCGCTCACTAAGTGGGCAGAATTGCTGAACGATAATATTCCATCTGAAGAACTACGAACGGAGACAGCTGCTGCTGTAAGAATGATAGCAGACCTGGAAAAATTCCCCGACCCAAAACTAACGGAGAATATCGATTTTAGTAAGATTTATCACACAATAGCAAACGCTATGGAAGGGAAACCGCTAGTGCCGGATAAAACTACAGTAGCCGTTCTCAACAAGTGTATGGTTGACACCGCCATGTCTAGTAAAGCGTTCATGAAAACGAGTACACTAAAAAATGTTGTCAATTCAATAAATTTAGAAGATAACGATGTACACACCTTCTCAAAACCGAGAGAAACTGAGAACCCGGAGCTTGCAGTTCTGCGACATTTAGCATCGCAGAGGAATTATAATCCGTTGAGAATTCCAGACAATTTAATGCGCCCGTCTTGTGATACTGATCGAAGTGAAAGTGTTCCTCTAGAAGAACCGTTGCCAAATGATACACCGCCAAAAGATACTAACTGACATAAAGATCCCGTTGAACCGTCAATGAGGGCCATTATGCTACAATATCGTTTTAATTAAAGCCGGCCTTTAATTAACTTAAAAAAAAAATATGTTATATCTCTAATAGTGTTAACCCATAAGCAGTATAACATATTACATGAATAGTATTATATAATCAGTGTCAGACATTTACTAAAATAGGATTATTAGAGCCGGCACCCAGTGGCGGCATCGGCACGCATCAGGATTTGTCTAATAACAATAGATCTTATTGTTATAGATATAAGATTGAACTTTAATTGGTAACCATACGGCTGCAAAATGCCAATAGTCAACAATCGTCATTGTAATTTAAATTTTATGATGATCGTAATAAGATCTATTATGTGTGGCCTAAATATCCTCTGTGGGGTGGCGGTATGGCACGCGAGTGCCACGCAGGAGGCGCAGGTTCGATTCCCGCACATTACAAATATTTGTATGCATGAATATGCCTATTTGCATTGGCCTGGGTGTTCCTATGTATAATATGTATATATTTACAAAAAAAAATTATATAAGTATGTTTATCCGCATTCTAGATTCCATAACACAGCTATAAAAGCTTACCATGGGTCTAGATAGTGTTGTGTAGAATTTTGTGTAATATTTTTTTTTTGTGAAATATTTATCCTGAAGCTCGCCGATGCTGATATTAGGCGCTGACCCTAAATCTCTGTCAGTAAATTGGCAAGCGAAACATGCAGTCACTGAAACAAAAAAGGGTGTCCTACTACAATAGTGATGTTTGACTATCAATAGACTTAGACATTTGAGTCATTCCTTATTTTATTAACACATCGCTATAAATTTGAGACAAAAAACCTGCAACAATAGAAATGTCCTACTATTTATACTGTTTATTGATGCCACTTGGTGGAATTTATTGTTATATATATTGATAACACTTGTACTTTTTCCACAGTATTTATACAGTGTTCATACAAAAACATACAAAACCTTTGAGAATGCCGTAAGGCGAAACCGGTCAGGTTCTATATAATAAATATTATGGAAAAAGTACAAGTGTTCTCAATATGTTATTATTATTTTTTATTATTTATGTAAAACACACTAACAGCTATTCAGCTGATGCGTGTGTGTCGGGTGATCTGGAGATTTTGTCGAGTTTGTTTTTAAAAGCATTCAAACTGGGCGCCAATACAACGTCTTCCGGTAGTCTGTTCCACTCTCTAACAACATGGTTAAGTAGAAAGTGTTTCCGGGGTTCGAGTCTGGATCTCATTGTACATAGCTTTAGGGGGTGTCCTCTCAGGTGATAGTTTTCATTGAGGCTATACATGTCTTGGATGGTATTGATATCATGTGTTAAAAAAGTCATTTTACTGACAAAAATTAATAATCATAGTTTTTAACATGTTTTATATGTGTTTATAAGTTATAAATCCTCTTTGGAGGTCTAACTGCTGGCAGGACTGGTGATCAACGGGTGACCTGCCCTTATGTTGGTCATTTCACCCGTTTTTACTATACTATTACAGTCCCGGGTTCTTCAAGCGGGTCGTGAAAAGGCATCTATCAAGGCCGTCAAGTTAGAGACCACCATTTTACGTCCAATGGCACTGAGAATGGTGGTCTGTATCTTCTGGACTGCACGTCAGCTTTATTGCCATATAGCGCGGTGCAATTGACAGACCAAATATTAAAAAAAAATACAGTTAGAACTGTCGTCTAGAATTCGATGTCTATATCTTATGTCTAATCTATACGCCATTTTGTATGTACGAGTAGTAAAATAAACATTATGCAATCTTGATGTGTTTTTTATTGTTTTTTTTTAAACTCAGTTTATTGATATTATTCTTTTTAGAAACCTATTTTTAAAACATAACATAACATAACCTCACGCCTGTATTCCCCGAAGGGGTAGGCAGAGGTGCTAGCACCCACACTTCGCCAGTTTATGTTTAGGTCCCAATGTAATAGGTGGCGAGCCTATTGCCATTAACCGGGCACATAAACATTTAACATAAACTGGCGAAACGTGGGTGCTAGCACCTCTGCCTACCCCTTCGTGGAATATAGGCGTGAGTTTGTTATGTTATATATCAAAGTTAAAGGGCAAACAATTTATTTTCAACTTTTTGGATATCATGTTTTTTGAACCGGGTTTTTTTTTACTTTTTAATTTTTTTTTTTTTATAAAAGTTGACAAAAAATTTTACCAGTATAACAACGCATTCAGGATGCTTTTGGGGCTGTCGCAGAGGTGTAGTGCGTCAGGAATGTTTGCAGAGGCCCGCACGGACGATTTCTATGCTATTGTTAGAAAGCGTTCGGTCTCTGCCTTGGCACGACTCCGCTGCAGCTCCAACAGTCTCCTGAGTGTGTTCAAGGACCGGTGGGACTCTCCCTTGTTGCGGCACTGGATGGCGCTACACTCGAATGGAATCACCAATTTCTTTTTTCGTGCGGAAATCGCCTCGGAATGGGAGGTTATGTCGGACCCAAACCGAATAAAACCGTACGCCGACTGGGGGTCGTGGTGCTGGCCGGAAGTGAGGTTGTCTTCGACATATCCCTCAGGAGGATCACCTATCGTACAAAAATTCTCAGACTAAAGAATAACATAGAAGGTCCCATACTCGCAGGCGATGTGGAACCTCTCAGCCCCAGGAGGGATTTTGCCTCACTGTGTGTTTTCTACCGCCTATATAATGGTTTGTGCTCAGATGAATTATTTGACATGATGCCCACAGCTACATTCTATCATCGCACCGCTCGCCATAGACAGGGAATTCATCCGCACACATTGCACCCGAATACGGTGCGCACCGTGAGGTATGAAAGGAACTTCATCCCACGTACGCTCAAGCTGTGGAATGAACTCCCTGCCATGGTTTTCCCAAGCGACTACAATATGGGGTTCTTCAAGAGGGGCATTAGAAGGTTTCTTCAGGGTAGGCAGCGCGAGTGTAACGCCCCTGGGGTTGCATACGTCCATAGGCCGCGGTAACCACTTTCCATCAGGTGGACCGGGTGCCTGTCTGCCACCTAAGTGGTATAAAAAAAAGGGAAGAACTAGCATGTCAAGCCGCTGCTTGTACGGCGTCGCGTTGCAGACGCGATGTCAGCACATTCCTTACGAGGCGGCGAGCCGCGCTCTGTAGTCAGTTGATACGTGACGCTTGATACAGTCAGCCACATATTAGACTCGCTCACTTATAGATATTCTAAGTTAATATCAGGTGTTCTAGTTACTAGATTATAAGTCCTAGGTACATATTGTGAGACATTTGTGTGATCGGTACTAAACGTTATAAGTGTACGCTATCATTGATTCTTTGGTAGCCTAGTGGTATGGGTAATGGACTGCTGAGACAAGGTCTCGGGTTCGATCCCAGGTTTACCATGGCACACCAATGACTTTTTGATGCTTTTCGAAGTTATGTGTGTATTTATCGCAGGTTTATAAGTGCCCGGTTAATGGCAATAGGCTCGCCACCTATTACATTGGGACCTAAACATAAACTGACGAAATGTGGGTGCTAGCACCTCTGCCATACCTTCGGGGAATACAGGCGTGAGATTATGTTATGTTATGCTATCATTGAAATACTCCCACGTAATCCTATAGGCATAACCTCTAAACCGCTAAAAATATTACTATTCTTGTTTGCACTCTTTGTGAGTAGGCACAAGACGAGCGAGATAGAACTGCTTGAGTATTCCTTTTTGCGGCTTCACTGGTTCTGTACATTCCGTATACTTATGTTATTTTGTTAATCTGTCCTTTTGTCTTTTTGTCATTTTGCGCCTAATCCTATTAGTGTAAGGCATAGATTATTACAAAGCAATCGCTCGCCAGGGCCTTTTATATCTCGCAATTTCGGTCCAAGATATAGGCTTGACCATTACGAAATTAGCTTAGTTCTGTGCTCTGAGAATCCAGTACTGCTTCAGTGGGGTAAGGACAGCTCTGGGACACTTTCTCCCTATAATTGGGTAGGTATTCTACTGACTAGTCAAATTAGTTCTAAACGTCAAAATTATAAGTTAAAAAGGTAACTTGTATGAAAAAAGATTTAGTGACGTCATAAAATTTGAAATAGTCTTGGTCCTGGCCGCACTCCTACTTTACTTTTTTTTAAGTAAGTACGGCATGTCAATTTGTCTTTAACTCGCCTGACGGAAAGTTGAAGGCAAAGTCTCAGTTATGAGGGTCACCAACTCACCATTATAGAAACGTAGCATATTACAATGGTGACACTCTGACAGCCTCATCAGATGCTGTTTCACGCCCCGCTTAAACGTCTCTAGAAGGAAGGAGGAAGGCATTCTGCCGCCTCTTCGCCTACAAATGACTGTGATCTTTTTCGCACATAGATGAGTTTCAAAATCAAAATGGTTTGATATAATATTGCCTCAAAAAGCCGCTGCCGAACCGCCATTTTAAGAGTTCATACCTTGGAAACTAGTTGATATATCGAAATAATTCTTTCACATATATTTTTTTTATTTTCAACATAGAATATAATGAACTAGCATACAGAATTAGCGAACATTCTTCATTGTCATGACTTTCTTGACGGACTATCTATAATTTTAGGTACATACCTAGAGTCTGGCTAATGAAAGTAGGCCCTGGAATTATTTGCGAACTTTTTATATAGCAACTCTGTATTGTCTACGTGTGGTGTTGAATTTCATAGGTTAGTAGACAATATTATTTTGATACTTTAAACACCTACCTATCCAGTCGTCCTAATAAAATTTTGATTTATAATTTACGTATCCTTCCAAATAAGTTACCTACGCTTCTCTATGTATTGAATAAAACTAATTATATTCATTCGTATATCGCATCAGTCAACCAATAATTCATTTTAATAACATCACCTATGTTTTACGTATACCTACTCATAATGAATTTTAATTTTAAAACGATTACCTTTGTTTAACAGAGAATCTGCAAGATGTCGAAGGAGTTAATGAAATAGTAAGATCTATTGAAAATCTCACTGAATTAGAGCAGAAAGATAGGATAATAACCCAGAATCAGTACTTAGAAGAAATAGCTTCAATGACTGGTAAGTTTTTACTATACACTGATGTTTTGAAATTATGCCGAAAAAAACCTTTGCATTTTTACTTACTAATACCAAGAATTAATTACATATTTCGTATTTCTTCGTTGCAGAAGTGAGTGTCAGAACACTTAAAAGAGTAAAAAGGGAAGGTGCAGTAAATGAAGGTGTCTGGAGTACCCCGGGGAAGAAACGTCCACGGAAACCTACTGTGTCTAACCTAGATAACTTTGACATAGATGCTATGCGTAACAAGATAAACGAATTTTATATAGTTAAAGAACAAGTTCCTACACTGAGGACACTGTTGGTGGAGTTAAAAGAAAGTGTTGATTTTAACGGATGCAGAGAAACTCTGCGCCGCTTGTTATTAGCCAATGGCTACGAATTTAAAAAGAATAAAAATGAGCGTTCTGTATTAATAGAACGCTATGACATATCTGCTTGGAGACATAGATTTTTAAGAACTATAGCAGGAAAACGTGCAGAAGGCAAGCCGATCATTTATGTAGATGAGACTTGTGTCCATAGAAACTACAAGCCTAAGAAGTCATGGCAAGGTCCTTCAACTAGTGGTGCAATTGAAAATGTTTCGACCGGGAAAAGGTACATTATAGTTCATGCAGGATCAGAGAAAGGCCCCGTACCAAACTCTTTCTTAGTGTTTAGTACTAAATCAAAAAATGCTGATTATCACCATGACATGAATGCTGAAAATTTTAATAAATGGCTTAAAGAAAAACTTATACCAAATTTGGAAGAACCAAGTGTAATTATAAATGGATAATGCTAGTTACCATTCGGTAATTATAAATAAGGTTCCTAACACACAAACGCGTAAAAGTAATATAAAAGAATGGCTTCGTGATAATGGAATTCAATATGAGGACTACCACACGAAAGCAGAGCTGTTGTGTATTGTAAAACGAAATACGCCTGATCCAAAATATGAAGCTGATGAAATTTTAAATCAATGTGGTCATGAGGTGTTGAGACTTCCACCTTACCATTGTGATCTAAATGTGATTGAGCTTGTGTGGAGTTTGGCAAAACGTAAAGTGGCTAGCAAAAATATTGCAGTTACTACAGCTGCATTAGAAGAGATAATTAAAGATTCATTTGAAAACGTAAGTTCTCAGGATTGGAAGAAAATGACTGATCATGTGATACATATTGAAAATAAATATAAAGAACGTGATAAAATAACAGAAGAAAATTTTGAAAGTTTTATTATAAATGTTAGAGACAGCGAAACTAGTGACAGTGATGAATCTTTTGGCATTGAAATTTTAGAATCTGATTTTGATCATGATGAATAAAACTAAGTTATTATGTGTGGAATATTATCGTATTTTATTTCCCTATTTATTTTCGGATTCTGCCCATATTTACCTCATATACCAACACCTATATATTCCCTAGCATAATTTTCTTATACAGTCTATATATATGATATTTTTAATAATGAATTGCCAGGTATCAAAGTAGGTTATTCCAATTCTCATAGTATGATTTTAGTGTTGTCATGCATGTATTTTTTAAATTTGCCGCCAATATTCTGGGGCCAGCTTTCGTTAGCCAGACTCTAAATAAATCTATAGACCTACTTATAATTTGAGAATAACTATTATATGATACATTAAAGATTGATTTAAAATCATAATCATAAGACTACAATACAAAGACTTCGTTAGACGACAAACAGAAAGTTAAGTTAAAGTTTATTCTTTTACTTCAGTCACAGATTAGGTTCGTGCATGGAGCATGCTTCGCGACTCCATACTTAGTCATACTGACAGCTCCCAGCTCCAAACTTAGTCCACGAACCTACCCGTAATTGTCAAATTTGAACTTGAAGTTTCAAATTTCTTTTCGTTTCCCATACATAATATTTCTGAGAATTTGCAACTTTATACAACCTATTGTTCATAGCTAAGCATTCCTAAAGTAATAACGATTCGTTCAAGCCCTGAACTTTTGCAGTACAATCTATTAAAGGTTATTTTTGAATCGTAATATTAGTGGTGTTTTTATTAACAATTAGAAAACACAAATATGAACGGAAACCCAATGTAAACGGGGACAATTTGAAATGGAGAAGCTCTCAATATGTAGAGTGTGTCTGGCGGAAGATGGCCGGATGCATTCTATATCTAAGACGCATCTTGAAGAAACGTACCGGGCTCTCATTGAGACAGAGGTAAGTTCAACATGACATGCAATCTTGTATTACTATAGCTTTTGCTCGCGCCTACGCCCGCGTGGATGTCGGTTATCGCGACAAAACATTTCTCAAAAGACGTAGGTGTACGAAGTTTCATGCTTCTAACTTTGATAATGGCGAACTTACCATACAAACGTTTATCACCCATTTTACCGTCTAAGTAGTTAAGTTTTGAAAAACGCTGATACACATGTTCATTTATTTCTCAAAAGATGTACGTAGTTTCATGCTGCTAACTTTGAAAATGACAAACTTTTTAATACAAACGTTTATCACTTATTTCACCCTCTAAGTAGTTAAGTTTAAATGAACTTTTAAATATTTCTTATTTAAAAGTTCATTTATATCGTTTTGTTTAAAACCTCAGTTTAAGCAGTAGTCTTTTACTAACCAAAGCATTTCAGTGACTTATTCCTATGCAGCACCACTAGGACCTGGAACTCCCTGCCAGCTCACGTGTTTCCTTCTTCCTACAGTTCCGGGTCCTTTAAGCGGGGAAAGGCATCTGATGAGGCTGTCAAGCTGAGTGCCACCACTGTTAACATGGTACATGTTTACAATGGTGACCCTCTTTCCGAGACATTGCCTTTAGCTTAACATAAGGCGAGGTGAAGTCAAATTGACGTGTCCTGTATAAAAAAAAGTATTTGTGTAAAAAGTGTTTACATTTAGTTTACCCTAATCAAGTGGAGAAAACAAAACTATGGTTACTAATATACCTATTAATTGTACAATATACAGGGTGTATTTTTGAAACGGGGCAGTAAGGGCAAGTACCTTAACCGTTGCAGTTACAGCAAAACGTTCTTAAAAGACCTTCCCTAACTTTTTGGGACATTTTGAACTGCATTCACAGATTTTGTAAAAAACTTAGTTAGTAAAAAAAATGCAAAAAGTTCAAATTTTTTTTTTTATGCCAATCGATTCTATTTCATGTGGGGATCAAAAAACTCTATGGGACCATTTTAGCTTTCAGTACTAGAAAAGACAGAAATCGCCAAAAACGTTTCCCATACGTTTCGTACGGAAATATGATAAATCAACTCGAAACTCATAGGTCAGGTAAAATTTTGAACTTTTTTAAATAAAAAAATCATTTAAACATTTAAGAAATTGGTTTATGAAATAAATTGCTCAAAATGATTTCTATTTTCACGAATAAATAAGTCTATCCTTTTTTGCACTGAACCAATGGCGGCTAATAATGTTCTGGGATGAATATTACGTAAAATGGTCATTAATGCATCCTTGAGCTCTTGAACACTGGCGTACGTCGTCTTATACACCTCGTTTTTCACGAAGCCCCATAAAAAAAAATCAAGTGGTGTTAGATCGAGGCTACGAGGTGGCCACTGTATTGGACCATGTGTACCTATCCACTGTGTACCGAATAGGCGGCTCAAATTGGAACGTGAAAGGTGATTGTTATGTGGCGGAGCACCATCTTGTTGAAAATGAACTTTTCGCAATTCCGACAGGGGCCACTCGTCCATCTCGTTTTCAAGATGGTGTAAAATGACTTCATTATACATGGCAGAATTCAGTTGCCCTTCATAAAATTCCACCATTATGACTCGATTGGACATTATACCACACCAACAGTTGAATGAGAAGCGAACCTGATTATGACTTGCCGTAACTCTTAGTGGATTTTCTTTGGACCAATAGTGGTGATTTTTTCTGTTGTACATACCGTTATTGGAAAAATTCGTTTCGTCTGACCACAGTATGTAATTTAAAAATTCATGATCTCTGCTTATTTTTCCTCTTAGCCATCTGCAAAAAGTAAGCATTCGAACATCATCACCCGGATGTAACACTTGAACTATGCGCCCATATCGATAGCACTTGTAGCCGTATTTCTTCCATATCTTTATCACAAGGGAGTGGGATACACCTACTTCAAGGGCGACTTGCCTGGACGATACCTCTGGATATGCTTCGACATAAGTCAGAACCGCAATCTCCGTGTCCATGTCCACACGAGGCTGCCGCTTTCTTTTGAAAGAATCCTGCAATTCCAGGTTTTTCAAAAGATTTGTAATAACCTTTCTTGTTGGCACATGCCGCAACGGAAACTTATTGCGGTACCACACTAATGCAGCTCCCGCATTTCGATTATTGACAAAATACGCTTCTAATAAGTCAATTTTTTCACGATTAGAAGACATTTTAGTGAAAATCCTTAATTAATAACTCATACGAAGTTTCTCAGCTGAAACTAAGTATAACACACAGATTTTCGAATCAAATTCGAAATTTGAGGGTAAAAATTCTTTTTATTTACTTTACAGTCAATTCTACCCACTTCCTGGCCATAACAAAAAGTTAGACCATCGTAGAAATTTATTTCTGTTGCCGAAATGTATGGGAAACGTTTTTGGCGATTTCTGTCTTTCTTAGTACTGAAAGCTAAAATGGTCTCATAGAGTTTTTTGATCCCCACATGAAATAGAATCGATTGGAATAAAAAAAAATTTTTGGACTTTTTGCATTTTTTTTGCCAACTGTAAGTTTTTTACAAAATCTGTGAATGCAGTTCAAAATATATCAAAAAGTTAGGGAAGGTCTTCTAAGAACGTTTTGCTGTAACTGCAACGGTTAAGGTACTTGCCCTTACTGCCCCGTTTCAAAAATACACCCTGTATACAAAATGAAATATAAAAAGACTGGAGAGGTTGCAGCTTTAGGCATCGTAGAATTCCTCCCCATCAACCTCTCGGGTATTGTGCCAAAAAGCTGGTGGCATTATCACTCTGAATAGCTGTACTAACTCTTTGAGCGAGGCAAAGCCAGCCCTATGGTCACGGGAAGAGTAAATTAGTCACTTCAATTGGAGTATAGACTAAACTAAGCTAAAAACTAAAGGCTAAAAGGCTCGAGCCTTTTCAACCGCTGCCTGATCCTCAAAAGAGGCTTTAGAGTTTTTTAAAGCCAGAACTTTAATTACGACGCCAGTCTTAAAAAAAAGCCTCAAGCCCTTTTTTAGTGAGCAATTTTAGAACTATGTTTTTGTGAGTCCGCCTTTAAAAAAAGCTTTAAATTTAGGGCTAAAAGGCTCCAACCTTTTCGACCGCTAAGTATAGTAGGTTTTGAAATTTACTAACTCATTTGCCTAGTTTCTACATCCTGTCCCAAACTCAAAATTCACTCTCATCTCAATCTAGCATCAATAAAATAGATGTTACTTGTTTTAACCTAGTATTTATTAAAAAAAAAAGTAGATTATGTTGATCAATATCAATATTATGTCAATTTGAATTTACCTCAACCTGATGGTAAGCTAAACGCAAAGTCTCGGAAAGAGGGTCACTGTCGTAAACATGTGCCATGTTAACAGTGGTGGCACTCAGCTTGACGGCCTCATCAGATGCCTTTTCGTGCCCGCTTAAAGGACCCGGGACTAGGAAGAAGGATAAAAGGGCAGGTCTATAAAACCATTATTAGGCCTGGTGAGACTTATCCATGTGGTGACATAAAAAGAATACAAGTTTTACCACTCCTTCTCATCAGAAGGGTGTCATAACAGGTGGCTAAGGGAAAATATGCAGATGGTGTCACTGCGAGAGAAGGAACACTCGAAATATAACCCTGTACTCACCTGTCTGGCAAGTGCGCCTCCCCGTACCCGGGGCTAGATGGGGACACTATGGTCCCGACCACCCCAAGGGGGCCATCTCGAAAGAGATGGTCCTGGGTCTGCCGGGGTGCGAGAGATATACTTTCGGCAATCTCACCTCCGGCAACCAAAGACCCAAGACGGCGTGCGTTTTAATCGTTCGAGTCCGACGTAACTACCTCCACAGGCTCCAGGTGGGTGGTATCCGTGGGGATTTTTCGCACGATAAAAAAGAAAAAAAAAACACATCTGGCCAGCGTGGACACAGTAGGCTAGATCCTCCCAAAATTGGTAGAGGCCTTGTAGAGGTCCAGCAGTGGACTAATATAGTCCAATTGAGTCATATCGTGTAGCATGTAAAACTATCCGCTGATATATATGGTCTTGTACCATCAAATAAATGGGGATAAAACTGGCAGCCGACATTGTAGCAGCCAAAATCAGGAGTAAAACTGGCAAATAAACTGTGTAAAGTAAAGCCAATGAGACAAGAGAAAAAAGGTAAACAAAGCGACCATTACTGAGTTAGGTTGCGATAACTAGCAATTATTGTCTCTGTCCTTGTCGCACATGTCACACGTACGCGACAGGGACCGAGCGACAGCTGTAGTTGAGTGTCTCGTAGTACAGGGTAGCTGTCAGCACAGTGCTTCTAAACTGTCAGCTCTGCCATCTGATGAGCAATTTTATTCTTGTCTGGAATGAGTTTGAAGTGATACATAATAATTTTCAAATAAAAATTTTTGGTACCGCTAAAACTTTGTTTACCTTTTTTCTCTCGCTTCATTGGCTTTCCGGCCGAAGTCGGGAGCAAAATTCGCAACCAAATTGTATAGCAGCTAAAATCTGGACCTGGAAATTGTTACCCAATATCAAACTTGCCATTTCAGACAGAAGACACCAGCCCTATACATGCGTGCTACATCTGTCGCGCTCGGCTGCAGAACTGTTATCAGCTCAAGAAACAATGTCTCCAGAGCCAAGAGCTGTTCTTGCAGATATTGAGAGACAAGGTGAGTTAACAGTATTACGAGTATCCACGGAGGACAGAATATGATTAAGTAACGGAGATGCCCCATTGATATTTCTCCTAATAAAAAAGCGCGCCGAATGCGGGTGTGAAGAGAGACGCGCGGGGTGTCAAAAGTCGAAGGACGTCATAGGTATAACGCTCCTACCGATTGAGTCCATTTGACGTTTGGATGGCACGCGACTCGATTGCCTTGCAACAACTCCGCTATCATTTCCTTCTCCATGGTATTATCATAATAAAGCAAAGTCAAATTTATTTACCATTACAAAACTACATATAACTACTACCACAGATAATACAATATAGTTCTATATATGCCCAATCAGGAACAAGAAACGGATACACACGTGATTCCAAAAGCAGGCAGGCAACTTTGATTTCCAAGCGTTGTTATGGCGACAATGCTGTGGCAAACTTTTCAAAACTATCTTATAAAAAATAAAAAATACACTAAACTCATTATTGAATATAACTGAATAAAAAAATAAATATTCTAATCTATATTGATTCTACAGTAATTTGGATGGTTATAGACAACTTGGACGGTGTCGCTAGATGGCGGTTTTTTAAATTAGTACTTTTGTCACGAAATCTTTATTAATATTATATTACCAACGAGTTTTATATGCTATACTTACATTATCAAGTTATAAGGTTCTGAAATTATTTACGTGTTTCTGAATCGGCAATAAGTTTTTTATCTCTTTTATTTCTTGAAATGAGACTACTAATGCCATCTATTAGTTTTTGAGATATATTAAAGATAGTTGAAGGAAATTTTACAGCATTAAGTATGCTAACTATACAAATCGAATACATAGGGAAAAATAATCTTCTCGGGCGGGACTCGAACCCGCAGTCTTTCCCTTACAGGGGGAATGCCTGACCAATTCGGCTACCGAGACACGCCCGATGTGATTCAAATTTCCCATCTTATATGTCTTTAAGGCGAAGGTGGACGTGGCGTCATCTACCGATTTTCTTACGAACTATCGGAATCAATGAATGATGTTACAATCATTTTTAAACATTGATTTTTGATAACTGCGCTTTTATTGCGAAATGACATGTTATTAAGAAAATGTTATTAAGGTCGATAATCGTTTTTCAGTTCTTAGTAGTCCTTATAGTCGGATTAAGTCCCACAGCATGCCGCCTAACGATTTGGCTATCGAAATTGTGTCCAAAATCTTTTTCTTACTAAACGACTATACAATCTGGATGTATAATACCATTTTAGAAATTTTTAGCGTATTTTAGTTTGTTTTGACAACACAGAATTGGCATCAATGTTTCAGCACTTCCAAACTGTTTTATTTGAAAACGATTACGTAACACTTCAAGTGCATTCCAGACAAGAATGAAATTGCTCATAAGATGGCGGATCTGACAGTTTAGAACCGCTGTGCTGACAGCTTTCCTGTACTACGAAACACGCAACGATAGCTGTCGCGTACGTGCGATATGTGCGATAAGGACAGAAAAAATGATTGCCAGTTATCGCAACGTAACTCAGTAATGGTCGCTTTGTTTACCTTCTTTCGCTCGTCTCGTTGGCTTTACTTCACACTACACTATCTTTGATTTACCGTGTGAGATTTGATCCTTACGATTACCACTATTAATTGAAGCCATAAAAATACAGGTGTGTCTTTTTTCGGCTTTTATTTGTTTCGATTACCGGGTGTGTCAAGCGAGTTTTCGATTTTTTTTAATGCAGTTTTATTTCTTTTTAATTATAAAGGAATGTTTCCTTTGACTGAAATTCTCTATGTCCAGTATTCAAATTAAAATTCAAATATTTTTATTGCGATATCTGGGTACAATGAGGTTACAGGTAATACATTTAGGTTCCACCATATTTCAGCCAGACCGGCATGCAACAATCATCAATTAGTTATTGAGAATTTGCATTAAATATAAAAGATAAAAATAATTTCGTGTCCATATTTTAGATGTCAGTATTTTCATGGTAAACATAATAATCACCTTCATGCAACATAAAACGTTAAATTAATCATGTACATAGACAATTACAATTAATATTTATTAGTACTATGTAAAACATTAAAATTAATTAGGTACAGTATATTATATCTAAATCTACAATATATACAAAAATAAGAAAAAGAAAAACAGGGGTTAAAGAGACTGCAACTTTAGGCATCGTAGAATTCCTCCCCATCGACCTCTACCGGAACCGTGCCCAAAAGACTGGCGGCATTACCCCGCTGAATAGCGATAGCAATTCTTTGAGCGAGGTAAAGGCCAGCCCTATGGTCACGGGAAGAGTCAATTAGACGCTTCGCCATCTCTTTGAATAGCGCGCGCGCACTTGGACCCCACGGACCCAACGTTTCGACTCCAAACGGCTCAAATATATAATTATCAGTTAAATTGGTATATTTGCGCCGTTTGAGAGTCTCCGCTGATGCAGCAGCAGCGCATGCACAGTCCATCGTACTTGGAAGATGGGAAGGCGCCAGAGTGTCGACACACGTTGCGTCCCACACCAAAGGCCTGCCCATCTTCCAAGGCATCAACGACATACCGTCCGGCCTCTTGCCATCGTCGCGCGCCAAGCCAACAGGTTCAAGTATAGCTGGCACACCGGCGGTGACGAGAGCCCGACGGATAATGTCGTTAATATTGGCATGACGAGACATGCGGCCTGCGCTCCTGCTGCAAGATAATCCGTGATGTCCAAGGCAATCGACTGCTTCTCCACATAGACATCGATGCGGAGAAACGCACGGTGCACCCAAACGTAAACAAGTCGCGATGCGGAATGTTGTGTCGTCCAACATTGTACCAATGTTGGGCGAAGGAAGTGCCTGGAGCCAAACACCAGATTCCCACTCCCCCACAGCCAAAAGGCGAGCACGCTCCGCAGCACTGGTAGCTGTATTTATTAAAAGTTTTTTAACACCAAAACAGAGCGGCTCATCCCATTGCCTTTGAGAAGATGGGTTGGCGGGCATGGCGACATTTGGACAAGTCATTTTCCAGGCATTTAATGCTTCGGCCTTACCTGGCACATCCGAACTAACCAGTGAAGGAGATAGAATTTTCCTGACTAATTCTTCAGTGCCATAGACCGAGGACAGAAATGCTGGCATACTTACATCTGCAATTTTGCGAACGCCGAGGCCGCCTAGGCGAACTGGAAGGGACGCCTGAAGCCACACTCGGTCGTTCAAATTTATATTTAAAATTTTGCATAGGGTGTCTTGCAACACCCTATCCACACGACCTAAAAGAGACAAACATTTAAAAAGTTGAGTTGAACGCAGAGCATGTGTAAATTTTGGTACGAAAAGACAAAACCGAATAATGGTGAAGGCTGAATGAATATTAATTTGGAATAGTCGGTCCGAAACTTCACAAAAATTTTGTATTTTCTCTTCAACAAAAGACTCGTAAGCATCTTCTAAGATTGGCGACCCAAGGAGGCGGAGAGAACTTTTTTGTAAAACTTTTAAATTTGGAGCCAAAGCATTGAATTTTGGAAGTACCGAAAGATTGTCAATTTGATCACTAAAGAAAATTTCACATTTGGAGGGATTTAGTTCTAGGCCGATTGAACTAAATTCTTCTTTTAGGAAAGCCAAATCTTTTAATACAGTCTCCACGTCACCACCAAGAGTGCCGTCATCCAAATACCAAATGTTGAATTTAGAATTTAGTCGCTGAATTAATTAAATATATCTAAAAAAATGGCAAAGTTATTTAAAGACCTCGAATTGCCAAGAGCTTCGGTAAGCTCTTTACTCAAACTAATATCTAAAACGGCGTTGATAGGATCTTACCAAATTTGGATAGGTAGAGGGGGGAACACGACTGACGGTGGAGGTGAGCGCTGATGATCACAACGTGGCCCCTAAACCTACACCTGGGTCGCGAGTCCCAGGCGCCGTCACAGTGTTCCTCTCTGTACCACGCCATGGACTCGGCGACCGCACGGTGAATCCATGGAATTATTCCGAGTACTTCCCCTCGAGGGTGCATGAAAATCTTCCACTCTGTATATTGTATATTTTATACACAGGCGGTAAATCTCCCCAAGAAGAACTCGAGCGCTTTGAGAGTAGCAGCTGTAGTTCACCTGAGTGCGGGCGGCGTGATCCAGAGAAGACAGGCCGATGTAAAAATGGAGTCGCTGATTGTGCTCGGAGATGATGGAACGATGAATGGTACAGGTATTTATTTTAGTTCATATTTCTTCGCCCGCGTGGATGTCGGTTATCGCGACAAAACATTTCTCAAAAGACGTAGCTGTACGAAGTTTCATACTTCTAACTTTGAAAATTACGAACATTCCATACAAAAGTGTATCACCTATTTTACCCTCTTAGTAGTAAAATTTTGAAAAACGCTGATGCACGTGTTCATTTATTTCTTAAAAGACACAGATTTATGAAATTTAGTGCATCTAGCTCTGAAAATGACGGACTTTCATACAAACTTCCATCCCTTATTTTACCCCTTTAGTAGCAGAATTTCCAAAAATCATTTCTTAGCTAATGCCTACGTCATAACATCTACCTGCATGCCAAATTTCAGCCCGATCCGTCCAGTGGTTTGGGCTGTGCGTTGATAGATCACTATGTCAGTCAGTGTGTATATTATATCGTATAGCTTAACCTTGCAATGTCTTAACCTGGTTGCCACTTAACCACGAGTGACATCAATCTTTTCTTTTTTTAAAGAATATTAGAACCGATGTAACTAATATTCCCTCTAACCCCTCTAACTAAGCTAAACTGCTTGTGCTAGGAGTGGGTTCACAGAGGTGCGAATCCTGGCCATTAGTGCAATGGCCAGGATTCGCACCCGGGACCTCTCGATCGTAAGGCCGACTGCTTAACCACTAAGCTACCGACGAATAAAAGAATCAAATAATCAATTTCATTTATTCAGTTTAGGCACATAAAGAGCACATATGAACGTCGGAATTTTACAATAATGTCAATCTCAGAAAAAATAAAAAGTAATTATTAGGAAAATGATTTTTTCGCTGGTTCGGTAGGTTGGTTCTACTGAGTAGATACCAGCAAGAAACTCAGTGAACTCGATTATCCTTCTTTTTTTAAATATATGTTTATTTATAACAAAATTCAGTGCGAGCAAGAGATGAGATTAGGATGACCATGCATCTTTATCATATAAGTATTCGTCTAATTTATAATAACCTTTTTTTACTAATCAATTTTTTACTTCAATTTCAAATTTATTAAGTGAGGATCCTGAGGAATTTTACTAAACAATTTTATACAATTGCCTACAAACGAATTACCAACCTTATGAAGCCTGAGTCTGGGCAGCAGGGGGGTTATGTTGACGCTAGCCCACCTCAGTCAGTGGAGGCCTATGTCCATATGGACATAGGCCTCTCCCAATGTGCGCCATTTCACCCGACAACTTTCCACATCCAGTCTGTCCCAGCCACCTTCTTCAGGTCACCAGTCCAACTGGCTAAATAGACTAGGTAATATATGATTATTATTATTTTATAGAAGACAAACTAGCAGAACAGAACAGCACAGAAGGAGAGAAGAATAGTTCAAAAGCAGATGATAGCACTCCCTGTGTGGTCAAGAGTGAGCCGCGCGATGATCCGACAGGTAAGTGTACCCTTTTCTCGTGCGGATATCTCCCCCCCCCCTCTGGGCAGTAGGGCGGTTATGTTGGACTTTGTGTAAGGCAGAGAAGAATAATCACGTCCAAATATTTGCCACGTAAGTGTATGCCCGTTGATGGGCATTATTGAACTTAGTTTAGAAAAAAAAAAAGTTAGGGAATACCCCGTTGACGCAATATTTTACATTTAATGGGGATTAGCGAACTAAAAAGTTCAATAATCCCCATTAGATACGTTAATTGTAACACTGTGATTTTACTAGATATAACGTTATATTAAAAGTTATATTTTTAATAGTACCTTTTTTATTGATAATTGTGATTGATCTGTGATTTTAATAGGTATTTTGTCAAATTGTAGGTATATTAAGAAATTTAAAATCTGTTTTTTACATAACATCTGTACTTTATTAGTAATGTTTTCCTATTTTGTAATACTAGCTCTGTGATTTTATCAAAGAAACAAAAATAATGCATCTAACGAATACCTGTGTTTTGATTTCATTATAAAGGTTGATGAATTGTTACCTCAGGTTGGTAAGCTTAGGTAAAAAAATAAAAATAATCAATAATACAGCCCTTACCTTATAAAAAATAAAAAGTAGATGATTAATTTAGGTATAGTATTTTATTTTTAACGTATCTAATGGGGATTATTGAAGTTTTTAGCTCTAATAGAATTAATCATGATGGACCCTATTAATTAAGAATTTTGCGTCAACGGGGAATAGTGAACAAAAAGTCCAATAATCCCCACCAACGGGGATTGTCAATGCGGAAAAGTGGATTAAGCCTTCAATTTATTGTCAGGGATACCAAGGATAGGGCACGCCGTAATAGCGGCGGTAAGACCCATCATGGAGGAATGGCTAGAGAGGCCACACGGCAGCCTCTCGTACCGGCTGACGCAGGTGAATACCGGACACGGGTGTTTCGGGAGTTACCTGTGTCGGATCCGGAAGGAGCCAACGTCCGAGTGCCATCACTGTGATGCGAGCGAGGACACAGAGCTGCACACGCTGACCGAGTGCCCGGCGTGGGACACGCCGAGGCGGGTCCTAGTGGCGGCTCTAGGGGTGGGAGTCCTCACACTCGTCACATTGCTCACAGCGATGGTACGATGCGCAAACGCTTGGGGTGCGGCCGCCACCTTCTGCAAGCAAGTAATGCTCGAGAAGGAGGCGGCCGGTCGGGTCCGGACCAGACTCCGGGCCCGGGAAGCCCGTGCAGAGCGAAGGCGAACCGGACGTCGGAGGTCGCAGAACGACCTCCGTCCTCCATGAGCGCTGGCCTGGGGGAGACCGGTGGAGCCGCCTGTCACCCTAGCAGAAGCAGGCCGCGGCGGCGGCGCAAAGTGCGCCTCCCCGTAACCGGGGCTAGATGGGGACATTTTGGTCCCCACAACCCGAAGGGGGCCATCTCGAAAGAGATGGTCCTGGGTCTGTCGGGGTGCGAGAGATATGCTTTTGGCAATCTCACCTCCGGCAACCAAGGACCCAAGATGGCGTGCGTTTTAGTCGGTTCGAGTCCGACATAATCACCTCCACTGGCTCTGTGGAGGTGGTATCCGTGGGGATTTATCGCACGATAAAAAAAAAAGAAGGGATACCAAGGATCGATTCTGGTAGTAGTATTAGAAATAAAACTTATGTAACGTGACCGTGGCTGCGGTACTATCGTACAAGTCAGTGTCTTGTTGCAGATGATGACGCATTGCCGGCGCCTCGCGTGGAGACGGAGGAAGATGATGTGCCTCTCATGATAGTGAAGGGAGACCCGCGCGACGAGCACACTCGTAAGTCTTGTACTTAAACGCAGAGTTGTTACGTTTGAAAATTATAGTAGGGGAGCCAACGATGCTAAATGTGTAGTTACTTTACGTCGCAGATAACTGCACAAACACATTATTAAATACATAACATCATCATAACATAAACTCACGCCTATATTCTCCGAAGGGGTAGGCAGAGGTGCTAGCACCCACATTTCGCCAGTTTATGTTTAGGTCCCAATGTAATAGGTGGCGAGCCTATTGCCATTAACCGGGCACTTATAAACCTGCGATAAATACACACATAAAAGCATCCAAAAGTCGTTGGTGTGTGCCATGGTAAACCTGGGATCGAATCCGAGACCTCGTCTCAGCAGTCCATTACCCATACCACTGGGATTAACGCTAAGAAGAAAGAGAAAAGTTGCTTGAGCAACTATTACCTTGCATTGATGCGAGAGGGGTACGAATACGTAAAAAAATACGTGTACACATTGTTATTACACGAATTACATACTTATTGTAACTATATAAGTAGTTTCTTTTCTTTTTTGAAAGAATTTTAGAACCGAAGTTACTAATATTCCCTCTAACCCCTCCAGCTAAGCTAAATTACGTGTATGAATTTTTTGTAGCATTTATTATGCTAATCGAATACATAGGGAAAAAGAATCTTCTCGGGCGGGACTCGAACCCGATTCCCTTACAGGGGGAATGCCTGACCAATTCGGCTACCGAGACACGCCCGATGTGATTCAAATTTCCCATCTTATACGTCTTTAAGGCGACGTGGCGTCATCTACCGATTTTCCCACGAACTATCGGAATCAATGAATGATGTTACAATCATTTTTAAACATTGATTTTTGATAACTCCGCCCAAACAATTGAAGGAATTTTTACAGCATTAAGTATGCTAACTATACAAATCGAATACATAGGGAAAAAGAATCTTCTCGGGCGGGACTCGAACCCGCAGTCTTTCCCTTACAGGGGGAATGCCTGACCAATTCGGCTACCGAGACACGCCCGATGTGATTCAAATTTCCCATCTTATACGTCTTTAAGGCGACGTGGCGTCATCTACCGATTTTCCCACGAACTATCGGAATCAATGAAAGAGTCCCGCCCGGGAAGATTCTTTTTCCCTATGTATTCGATTTGTATAGTTAGCATACTTAATACTGTAAAAATTCCTTCAATTTATTATGCTAACTTTCAAGTTGAACTATGAGTTGGAAGAGCAGTCCCCCTGTAAGGGAAAGGTCGTGAGTTCGAGTCTCACTTGAGCATTTCATTTTTTCTAAATTACTTGTGTTAGGAGTGGGTACTCTTCGGTAGTGTAATGGCCAGGATTCGAACCCGGGACCTCTCGATCGTAACGCTGACTCCTTAACCACTAAGCTACCGACGCTTTCGGTTATCGCGACCAAACATAGCCTATGTCCTTTCTCAAGGTCCAATCTATCCCTATACCAAATTTCATCAAAATCGGTTCAGTGGTTTAGGCGTGAAAGCGTAACATACAGACAGACAGACAGACAGACAGAGGTACTTTCGCGTTTATAATATTAGTATGGATATAATATAAGTTGCTTCAAAGTAGGTATTATTGTTCACTCTTTGAGATTAATTTACACTTATGTATTTTTTTACGTATTCGTAATATTTTTTCACAAATTTAAGTTAGGGCTGCTTACAAAATTTTATTCGTTGAAATAAATAAATAAATAATAAAGAAAATATTGAATAACACACTTGTACTTTTCCACTGAGTTTTTACCTTTTACCAAATTAATTAGAATACTTAAAACATCAATGTAAACCTTTGAGAATGCCGTAAGGCGAAACCGGTCAGGTCTAGAAATGAAATAAATTAAACTCAGTGGAAAAGTACAAGTGTTCAATATGTGTAGCAGATTCCACCAAGCGCCATCAATCTCCAGTATAAACAATAAAGAAAATGATACAAGATGTGTTTCAATGACATTGTTAAGATTATTTTGAAATGTCATCGACCGGCGTGTTTGCATACAGACAGGCTTACTGGCAGGCAGAGGTGCTAGCACCCACATTTCGCCAGTTTATGTTTAGGTCCCAATGTAATAGGTGGCGAGCCTATTGCCATTAACCGGGCACTTATAAACCTGCGATAAATACACACATAACTTCGAAAAGCATCGAAGTCGTTGGTGTGTGCCATGGTAAACCTGGGATCGAACCCGAGACCTCGTCTCAGCAGTCCATTACTAGGCTACCGCAGATATTTTTTGTTGAAAATGAAACTGTTAAAAAAATTTGATTTTAAATTTTGTGTTAGGTAGAGCTCTCACATCACTCGGCACATTTTATTATTTACCTAGCTTCAGAAGTTTGAAATGGCTGTGTTGAATAGGCTCTTTGACTAA
The DNA here is from genome assembly GCA_914829495.1 of Eilema sororculum. Classification (NCBI taxonomy): domain Eukaryota; kingdom Metazoa; phylum Arthropoda; class Insecta; order Lepidoptera; family Erebidae; genus Eilema; species Eilema sororculum. The sequence continues at coordinate 15,015,385 of OU618559.1, read as the reverse complement.
GTCGTCGATTCTTCCCTATACTGCTTAATATGGTAGCTTGTTCTGAAAAACTATGCCTAGCAAAATAAAATATTGCATATCTAAACTGAAACTATGACTTTTCATTAGTTGAAATTGCCAAAAAAAAGTCAAAATATAAACAATCAAATTAAATTCAAATATGAAACTTTTTAGATTCCTTATTAAATTTTAAATAACTTTTATTATGAACTATAGAAGTGTAAACGCAACGTAGACCGAGATAAACGCGATATTCTCTTGCACTCCATACATTTGCACTACGCGCTACAGACGCGTGACGTCACAGTTTCGTACGGAGCGTTTTCGGGCGGCGCGACAAATTGAATTTTTCAAAATCAAATATCTTGAAAACTATTTGTCGTACGAAACTTTTACTTTTACAGTTCATCTACATCTACACTAATATTATAAAGAGCAAAAGATTTGTACCTATTTTTGTATGTTTATATGTTTGTAATGAATAGGCTCAAAAAGTACTGGGCCGATTTAAAAAATTCTTTCACCAATAGAATGCTACATTCTTCCAATTTGACATAGGCTACATTTCATTTTGAAAATAAGTAGGGATCCTTGGTAAAATTTGAACAATGTAACCGAAGGTGTAGAAAAATGAGTCTTTGTGAAATAAAGTGTTCTATATCCAAATTTCCAAAAATAAATAATTGTCTACCCCGTGCGAAGCCGGGACGGGCTGCTAGTTATATTATAAGAAAGTGGTCATTTTTCGAAAGTAAAAAAAAAAGTAGTATAGAATTGGCCAGTTACAATTTTACCCCGCGTAAATACGTTTCCCTTACTCTCCAACAATTCGTAGAAATTATTTCGCTTTCATTCGGAACACTTCGGAATACGTCTAGTTACCAGTAAACTATATATAAACAACTAGCTTTTGCCCGCGGCTCCGCTCGCGTGGATATCGGTTATCGCGACTAAACACAGCCTATGTCCTTTTTCATGGTCTAATCAACCTCTATACCAAATTTCATCATAAACGGTTTCGGTGGTTTAGGCGTGAAAGCGTAACATACAGACAGACAGACAGAGTTACTATCGCATTTATAATATTAGTATGGATCTACTCTGGTTTGACTACTCTGAATACTGGTATTTAAACTGGAATATTGGTATTCACGTCATAGTTGATTTTGACCAGAAAAGTTGAGCAATTTTTTGGTCAAAATCAATTTTGAATTGCCTGATATTTCGATCATATTACACCGGCCGTAATCAACAAAAATAAATCATCTGTGATCTATTACGGTTTATGAGATAAATCCTGATGACAGACAGACGATAAGTAGAGTCTTAGGGCCGGCGCCCATCATCGGCATCGGCGAGCTTCAGGATTTTTTTTTGCCAAGCGTAGTAGATCTCATCACTTTCAACATAAAATTGAAATTTCAATGACGATCGTCGACTATCGTCGGCATCGATCGGCATTCTGCAGCGGTATGGTTACCAATTAAAATTCAATCTTATTTCTATAACAATAAGATCTATTGTTACATGACAAATACAAATCCTTATGGTTGCCGATGCCGGCACTAGGCGCCGGCCCTAAAGCGATTGGCACACTGCACCGACGACCCCTTGTCGCGCGTAAAACGCGGCCGTCGCTCGCTCGTGGTCGCGGGAGAGCAGATCTGCATCCGCGCGGAGATTTGTCTACTGTGACGCGTGGAGCGTCGTTTTTAGTATAGTCCGAGAGATATTAGAAATTTTTGGGTAGGTAGGTGTGTGAAGTAATCTAAAATTTTGAGAGAAGTAAAGTAAAATATTGAATGTTAAAGTCATCCGACCATTAGCTCGATAGCCCAGACTAGGTTAAGGACGCTAGAGATGATAAGAAAATGATAAGAAGTGCAAGTAATTTTCGACCTTATTGACATGACATAGTAACTAATTTTTTTTCTTATATTCGTGATCAGCGTCATATATTAACGCGAAAAAGACGTATTGATAATGCCATTCAGGTTGAAAGTCGCTTGCAGTCTCTGCGTGTTCCGATATCGAGACAAAACAGTGGTGTCGGCTCCCATACCCGATATTGGGCATCGATATTTGACTTCTCAGATCTTGGATGTCGGATATTGGATATCGGACGTCGGTTGATGTGAAAACGCTCTAAATTTGACGTTAAATACATGTTGCATTTCAATAATATTAATATTAAATTCGTCTCAAACAATTACACAGAAATTTCTAACAGCTCTCGGACTAAAAATCCCTCGAAAATCACGCGCGTGATGGCAGATTTCAGTGTGCCATACCTCGCGTTTTACGCGCCATCAGGTCCGTTTTCTGCTTGTACGCGCTTATTCTGCCGCAACGCGCGTGATTGCGGTTTCAGTGTGTGAGACCCCGCGTTTTTTCTATACAAAAAGAGCTCCGTAGAGGCGACACGAGCGACGCAACGACGCTCGACGCGGTGCGGCGTCGAGCAGCGTTGCAGTGTGCCAATCGCCTTACTATTGTATACTTAATAGTTAAATTGATAAACTAACTAATTATTAATTATTTAGGCACTCACAAGCCTGAGATGACAACACCAGCAGACCGCGACGAAGGAAACAAGCACGTAGGAATTAAATTGAAACATGCCGTCGTCAGGTTAGAGAGACTCGAATGGGATGTCGTCAAAGCAGCGCATTTACGCAACTCTAGTGGATTGAATGACCAAGAACGAGCTGTACAAGAAACTGTTCTTGATGACGATGGTTCGGCAGGTGACTCCAGTCGCGGTAGCCTTGGTGTCGTCGATGAAGCTGATAGTGATGACGGTAATGATGTAAGACGGTACTCGAGAAGAGCTCGCGTTAAAAGTAAATTGGACAATTATTCAGCTACCCACAATAGTGATAATAATTATGAATGTGATGTATGTGAGAAAACCTTCAAGACACAGCTGCGCTTACGAGACCATATTTGTCGCGTGCACAACGCGGCGTCACAACATCAGTGCAACGTGTGTAAGAAATATATCAAGACGAAATTTGGCTTGAAATTGCACATGAACTTACACACTGCCTCATATCAATGTGAAGTGTGTAAGAAATGTTTGGGTTCACAAGTTCAGTTGTATTACCATATGCGCTTACACACTGATATAAAACGAAAAGGCTCATAATATGCGAACACACACTCGCGAGAGACCGTATCAATGTTCTAAGTGTGATAAAGGCTTTATTAAACGAGGCGTTTTAGATGCTCACATGCGCACGCACACTGGAGACAAGCCGTATAAATGTGAAGTGTGTAACGGATACTTCAGCTATAAGCACCGGCACCATCCGTCGGATCCGAAGTTATATCAATGTAAAGTGTGTAATAAATCCTACAAACGTGAGAGTTTACGTTCGCACATGAGATCAAAGCACGGAGATAAAAGATATCAATGTGATGTATGTCAGAAAGGTTTTAGTGATAAGCAGGCATTTTTTATCCACGCGCGTAGCCATACTGGGGAAAAACCATTTCAATGTGATATATGTAAGGCACGTTTCGTTACAAAAGCAAGGATAAGAGAGCATATGCGTTTACACGTAGGAGATAAATCTTGTGAGTGTAATATTTGCAAGAAGGTTTTTACTAGGCCTGGTCAATTCAAACAGCATATGTCAATACACACTGGTGAAAAACCACATCAGTGTGATGTATGTGGAAAGAAATTTCGTTTGAAAACTAGTCTGACTGGACATGTTTGCTTACGTAACGTAGCTCATCTGTACCAATGTAAGGATTGTAATAGACTGTTCAAGAAAGAGTATGCTTATAAAATGCATTGTTTGTTGCATACAACTGGTGAACGACATCAGTGCGATGTATGCAAGAGAAAGTTCGCTCTTAAGATTTCGGTTATTAATCATATTCGTAAACGTCACGTTTTTTAGCGTTGTATTGTTGTAATGTTCAAGATCAATAAGCATGTTAATCGATATTTCTCCATCAATGTAATGTATGTTGGTACAATAAAGTATTTTTTAATATTCTGCATTATCGTTGTCGTTATTACTTTTCAAGCCGCGTGGTTCCCGGCAGAATAGAATTTGGGCCAACTCTAAAATTTATTTTATTTGTTTATTTTATTTCTCCACATCACTATCTTTACATGCTAACCTAATACAATAGTGCGGACTAAGTATATGTATTCAAAACATTGAACATTGATATATTAAAAAATAATTAAAGATAACAAATTACATAAAGTACACTTCTTGTGAACTCACTCAGAGAACAAAAAAAAGGTCTATCCTGTCCGCTACTTCATTGAGTATACTTACTTACTTACTTACTTACTTGCACAATGCTTGCACGATGCTGCAGATGCCAAAGGTGCTTTTTGAGTACATTATCAAAGCATACCGCCGTTGGCGTGTGTAAGTTGGTGAACAAAATAAAATATTTGAGCCACTTGTTAACCCTCGACCTCAAAGATTGTGATGACGTGGAAAGGGAACGCAGAGCGCTGTCGGTTAGGGCGAAAATGTTGGCTCGCAGGCTCTCACGTTGCTCAGTAAATGTGAAAGTTTATCTCTTCAGAGCTTATTGCACAAAATTTTACACGTGCAGCCTGTGGGCCGATTGTTTATTTATTTATTTGTTGGAAAATTTTAACATTTATGCGTTATACATTGGTATTACAAATTTACAGTAAATATCTGTTAGGTAAACGCATAACTCACACCAATGTCCGCAGAGTAATATTATAAAAGTGTGCATACAAATACGCGAGTTTCTATGAGAAAAATGTAGTTTGATTATCATACAATTAGTCAATTAGTTGTTTACTGTGAGGGCTTTAATGTTTTAAATGCTTCTGCTCTAAATTTGAAGCGTGAGTTTGCGAATATATCTATATCTGCTAGGTGTGTGTTGTACGTCTCCAAAAGGTGGCGAATAGGTGCCCGTGCCCCCGCATTCGTTCTACACCGTCCTGTGTAGAACAGCCGTGGCTGATGGGGTTGCCCAGTTACTGCAGTGCATCGGGGATGTTTGTAGAAGCGCGGGTAGACTGCTTTTTGCGACTATGCGGAAGTGGTGCGCCTCCCTGCGCAGGGTACGGGGCAGCGCTAACAGTATCCTGTCTATGATAGCGAGCAGGATAGACTGCCGTTATTTAATCATTGTTGTATAATTTGTGCGGGAGTTGTGAGGGCTGAATGATAAATATATTGTAAAATGTATTTGGCATTTAGATTTTATGATTTGATGATAAGAAGAATAATTTAGTGTTTTAATAATAAATACCATAATATTAATTTACTAATTTACTAACTATAAAGAGAAGGAACATTTGAAATGATTCACGTGTGGCTCAATAGCTCAGTTGGAAGAGCATTCCCCCTGTAAGGCAAAGGTCGTGAGTTCAAGTCTCACTTGAGGATTTCATTTTTTTCCAATGTTTTTCGAACTTAAAAGTTAGCATAATACATGCTATAAAATTCATTCAAACTTAGGAAAAGTATTTTTGTAACTAACCAATATGAGTCATTGTTACTTAAATAAATGAATATATTATTAAAGCGTCCACACTGAGAGTAGTCGTAGTAATAAAACTTGTGGAACGTGACCAGCTTGCTGCGGTACTATCGTACAAGTCAGGGTCTTGTTGCAGATGATGACGCCGCACCGGCGCCTTGCGTGGAGTCGGAGGAAGATGATGTGCCTCTCATCATAGTGAAGGGAGACTCGCACGACGATCACACTCGTAAGACTTGTACTTAAACGCAGATTTGTTACGTTTGAAAATTATAGTAGGGGAGCCAGCGAAGCTAAATGTGTAGTTACTTGAGCGTCGCGAGACAGACAGTCTCTGTGGCATAGCGGTTCGATCCCCCCTCAGTGCAAATGTTTATATGCATAAAATACAGGTATTTGCATTGGTTTGGTCTTGCCTCGGAGAGCACGTTAAGCCGTCGGTCCCGGTTGCCATACGAACATCTATAGCAGATGTTACGGGTAGTTGGAGCCCTACAAAGTCCAACGACTGGTCTGACTGCAATGCTCCGATAACGCTAATGGGTATTTGAGGTGTGGTAGCTCTGGGGGTGGGAGTCCTCACACTCGCCACATTGCACACAGCGATCGTACGATGCGCGAACCCTTGGGGTGCGGCCGCCTCCATCTGCGAGCAAATAATGCTCGAGAAGGAGGCGGCCGGTCGGGTCCGGACTAGACTCCGGGCCCGGGAAGCCCGCGAAGAGCGAAGGTGAACCGGACGTCGGAGGTCGCAGGACGACCTCTGTCCTGCATGAAGTCCCGACAACCCGAAGGGGACCATCTCGAAAGAGATGGTTCTGGGTCTGCCGGGGTGCGAGAGATATGCTTTCGGCAATCTCACCTCCGGCAACCAAGGACCCAAGACACCGGCTCCTTGGGGGTGGTTAGATACCAGGTTATATGATTAAGACTGGAAAAAGTGAACTCCCAGAGGGGAAAGATTCGGATGCGACGATAAAAATATGGTGGACAATTTAAAAAAAAAAGTTCAATTTTCACCTTGGTCTCCAGTAATTGTTATTTATCTCAAAAAGTACTATGGCGGTGAGCGTACAAATTACGGAAGTAACTTGTGCGTTTATTCAGCTTCCCAAAAAGGTAATGACATTCAGAGGATAACATAGTATTTTTGAAGAAAGGCGAGGTTTAATAAGCGCGGGTACAAAATGCACCTAGGACATTTTCTTTGTTTAGAATCGGCACATTGGGCACCAGATGGTCCGTTTATATTGTAGAATTGGCTAGTTACAATTTTGCCCCGCGTAAGTACGTTTTCTTATAATCTGACTACCCTCAAATAATTCATAGAATTACCTACTTCGCTTTCGTTCGGAACACGTCGAGTTACCAGTAACCTATAGGTGATTTTACAGTCGTTTTGGATGAAAAGAATTTAATTTTTTTTTAAATATTAAAACCGAGGTTACTAATATAATATTACCTCTAACCCCTCCAGCTAAGCTAAATTGCTTGTGTTAAGAGTGGGGTCACGTCAGTAGTTTAATGGCCAGGATTTCAACCCGGGACCTCTCGACCACTAAGCTGCCGACGCTTTGGAGATAGAAATTTTTTTTTAAAACCCCCATATATTTTTCCTTTCACCTGAACATTATTCCCATGCATAAAAATTTTTTTTTTCGAATATAAAATCACCCAGTATAGACACCCTACTCTGGTTTGACAACTCTGAATACTGGTATTCACGTCAAAGTTGATATTGAATTCAAAATTCATTTTGACCAGAGATTAAGTTGAGCAATTTTCTGATCAAAATCAATTTTCAATTGCCTGATATTTCGACCACGTTGCACCGGACAAAAGTAATCATCTGTTTGAATGAAATTTTAATAACATTTATTTTGCTAACTTTTAAAATTAGAAATGCATCGGGAAAAAGAAGAACTCAAGTGGGACATGAACCCACAACCTTTCCCTTACATGGGGAATGCTCTTCCAACTGACCTATTGAGTCACATCTGAATCAGTTCAAATTTCCCTCCTCTTAAATCAATTTAATTCTTGTTATATGATTCCCTTCTCTTTATATCCGTCTTTAAGGGCGACGGTGGAGTTCTTCTTTTTCCCGATGTATTTCGTATTTAAATCATCTGTGATCTGTAAATTTCAACTTTCAGCTATCACGTTTCATGAGATACATCCTGGTAACAGACAAATTAGCAGTAGAATCTTATTATTGTATACTTAACAGTTTAATTGATAAACTAACTAATTATTAATTATTTAGGCACTCACAAGCCTGAGATGACAACACCAGTAGACCGCGAAGCGAACAAGCACGTAGGAATGAAATTGAAACATGCCGTCGTCAGGTTAGAGAGACTCGAATGGGATGTCGTCATAGCTGCGCATTTACGCAACTCTAGTGGATTGAATGACAAAGAGCGAGCTGTACAAGACTCTGTTCTTGATGACGATGGTTCGGCAGATGACGCCAGTCGCGGTAGCCTTGGTGTCGTCGATGAAGCTGATAGTGATGAGGTTAATGACGCAAAATGGTACGCGAGAAGAGCTCGCGTTAAAAGTAAATTGGTTAAATATTCAGCTACCCACAATACTGAAAATAATTATCAATGTGATGTATGTGAGAAGACCTTCACAACACAGCGGCACTTGCGAGACCATATTTATCGCGTGCACAACGCAGCGTTCCAGTGCAACGTGTGTATGAAGTATATCAAGACGAAATGTGGCTTGAAATTGCACATGAACTTACACACTGGCTTATATCAATGTGAAGTGTGTAAGAAATGTTTGGGTTCACAAGTTCAGTTGTATTACCATATGCGCTTACACACTGATATAAAACCATTCCAATGTGAAGTCTGTAAAAAGGGTTTCAGAAGAGAAGACGCTTTAAACTGTCATTATAAGAGCGCGCACACTAGCGAGAAACCATATCAATGTACTTTATGTGATAAAGGCTTTATTAAACGACGTCCTTTCAATGATCATATGCTTTGTCACAAGCAGCAAGCAGACAAACCTTTTGAGTGTAAAGTATGTAACGGATATTTCAATTACAAGCACAACCACTCTGATTCAAAGTTACATCAAGATGTAACTTTGAATAATGACGTGAAACAGTATCAGTGCGATGACTGTGGGCAAAGTTATAGTAACAAACGAAGCTTCGCTAGTCACAAAAGCAGACCGTGTTTTGGTAAAAGACCACGATCGCGCCTGCCCCCTGTCTTCAGAAATCTATATCAGTGTAATTTTTGTGACGAAAAATTCGTTCTTAAAAGTTCATATGAAAATCATGTTCGCTCTCATACAGGAGAAAAAGCATATACGTGCGATGTTTGTAAAAAAGGTTTTAAATGGAAGTCCGTGTTGAAAAGTCACATGCTTACACACACTGGAGAAAAAAAATTCAGTTGTAAGCAATGCGGTAAACAATTTCGTAAAAAAGATAATTTGAGAAAACATTTAGCTACCCACAATACTGAAAATAGTTTTAAATGTCATGCATGTATCAAAACCTTCAAGTCAAAGCTGTATATGCGAGTGCACATTATGCGCGTGCACAAGATGGAGAATCAGTATCAGTGCGACGTATGTAAGAAACTTTTCAAAAGGAAAGATGCTTTGACAACTCATATGAACTTACACACAACCTCATATCAATGTGAAGTGTGTAAGAAATGTTTGTCTACACAGTTTCAGTTGGATGGCCATATGCGCTTACACACCAATTTAACTCCATTCCAATGTGAAGTATGCAAAAAATGTTTCAGAAGAGAAGACGCTTTAAAAGCTCATAATATGCGGACGCACACTCGCGAGAGACCGCATCAATGTTCTAAGTGTGATAAAGGCTTTATTAAACGAGGTGCTTTAAATGTTCATATGCGCACGCACACTGGAGACAAACCGTATAAATGTGAAGTGTGTAACGGATACTTCAGCTATAAGCACCGGCACCAGCCGTCGGATCCGAAGTTATATCAATGTAAAGTGTGTAATAGATCCTACAAACGTGAGAGTTTACGTTCGCACATGAGATCAAAGCACGGAGATAAAAGATATCAATGTGATGTATGTCAGAAAGGTTTTAGTGATAAGCACGCATTATTTATCCACGCGCGTAGCCATACTGGGGAAAAACCATTTCAATGTGATATGTGTAAGGCAAGTTTCGTTAGAAAATCGAGGCTAAGAGAGCATATGCGTTTACACGTAGGAGATAAATCTTGTGAGTGTAATATTTGCAAAAAGGTTTTTACTAGGCCTGGTCAATTCAAACAGCATATGTCAATACACACTGGTGAAAAACCACATCAGTGTGATGTATGTGGAAAGAAATTTCGTTTGAAAACTAGTCTGACTGGACATGTTTGCTTACGTAACGTAGCTCATCTGTACCAATGTAAGGATTGTAATAGACTATTCAAGAAAGAGCATGCTTATAAAATGCATTGTTTGTTGCATACAACTGATGAACGACATCAGTGCGATGTATGTAAGAGGAAGTTCGCTCTTAAGGATTCTGTTATTAATCATATTCGTAAATGTCACGCTTTTTAGCGTTGTTTTGTTGTAATGTTTAAGATCAATAAGCATGTTAATCGATATTTCTCCATCAATGTAATGTATGTTGGTACAATAAAGTATTTTTTAATATTCTGCATTATCGTTGTCGTTATTACTTTTCAAGCCGCGTGGTTTTCCGCCGAATAGAATTAGGGCCAACTCGTCTCTTCCTATGCGGTGTCTTTCTAGGCGACTGAGAAATATATATATAAACTCACTCATATAATAATAATAAAAGATTTTAGTTCCGGCAAGCCCATATTTTGTTAGTAACATTGCTCTTATGACCTTGTGTTAGTAAAACATAATTATATTTATTTAATTAAGTAGTGTGGAGTTTCATCCAGTGTCGCAGCATCGGTGACTCCCACTTATCTGCGAATACAGATAAGATACTGTTAGTGCTGCCGCGCAAGCGAGCAAGCTGCGAGGCACTTCTTTTACGCATGATGGCTTGAAAACCATCTATGCGTCTTTCAGCTAACATCGCCGACGCGCTGCACCTCCGTACCCGGCAGCCCCAACAGTACCCTGAGCGCATTATTGTACATGACTCGCAGATCACTGTATATGCGCCCACGATATCTTTTCCACAGACACGTGTAGAATGACTGACAGTAAGCCTTGAACAAAGTAATTTTAACTGGCTCCGTACATCGTGCAAATCTGCGGGCCAACATGTTACAGCGCACAGACAGCGACCTACGTTCCCTGTCGATGTCCAGGTTATCTTTAAGGTCTTCAGTGACCCCAATGACCCAGGTACTTAAAGCTAGCCACCCTTTGAAGAGGTAACCTATCCATAGTCACCTCTGGTATGCTTTGGTACGCTTCAATACCCGGTGCCTTAAAAAGCATAATCTGACTCTTCTTAACATTGTACCTGAGTTTTTGGGCACCCGCATATGCCTCGCAGACTGATAGCAGACCTCTCATGGCACTGATTGATGGGCTCAACAACACCATGTCATCTGCATAGCTAATATTGTTAATGCACAGTCCATTGATATGACAACCGACACCAGTGTTGTTAAGCTCACCAATCAGCCAGTTGATGTACAAGTTAAAGAGCCGAGGCGAGCTCAACCCTCCCTGCCTCACCCCGCACTCCAACCGGTACACATCTGAGAGTGACCCCGCCCACTTCACACTGTTACATTGCTTGCTATACCAGTATTTATACAATGAAATAACCTCATGTGGCACAGTCGTTTCGTGCTGTAATTTATGCTATAGAATGGTATAATCCTCTAGATCAAAGCACGTGACAGGTCCAGAAAACAGGCAAAAACAGGCGTCTTTCTGTCAGTATAGTACTGAACAGTCTGCTTGAGGCATAGAATAGCACTCTCGGTGGAGAGGCCCGGTCTAAATCCGAACTGATTAGGGTAGTTCTTCGAAGACAAAATTTTCTATTTCTATGGGTGTATTTCTGTAACCAACTAACATAATTGCCTGTAATTTTTTGTTTTGGATACTTTAGCTTTTTTTTTTTTTTTTTTTTTTTTTTAGCCCTTATAGACGGATATAAAGAGAAGGAAAATTTGGAATGATTCAAGTGGTGCTCAATGGCTCAGTTGGCAGAGCAGTCGCCCTGTAAGCGAAAGGTCGTGAGTTCGAGTCTCACTTGAGCTTTTCATTTTTTCCAATGTTTTTCGTACTTTAGCTTTGTCCCTAACTTGGTCAAATGATATTTTTGAAATAGTTGCTGTCTAGGTACAAAATAAAAATATTTGAAGTATGTTCTTCTGATTCATATAACGCGTCCGTTTGCCATTTTCCGAAAGAAAAAGTTTGATGTGGCGTTTTTCTTTTGATAAATGCATATAAATAATAATTTTATTGAAAGGAAATGACTTATCCTTTTACAAAATAATGCGTGGTAGTTATAACTACTAATACTTTTTTTATAAAAAAGTAAAACATAAGTGTCCGGCGTATAATACTGATTAATATGGTGTAAGCTGCGCTTGACCATAGTTGACCGGGTAATACAGTTAGGATACTGATTTTGCGCGCGTGGGGAATCAGCCATGCAACGAACAAGCTAGGAGGTGGACGTGCGGCTGGTATCCAGAGAACCCGGTGTTACGAAGGTAAATATATGATTCATCTGTGCTTGGTTCAGGTGGCATTCTGATTACAAAGCCTACTTTATAATATTTATTTTATTGTTTTAAAACCTCAATTTGCGTTTGCTGTGATGATTTTGGGTAATATTTTAATGTGGAAAACTTTTAATACTAAAGCCTGTATGAATATGGAGTTATGCATAATTATAGGCAAAATCCTGATTCATCTGTGCCTGCTTCATATGGTCAAAACACCATATGGATTAGAAAATAGTGGTTTTATAGCGTAAATTTGCTTTTATTTGTAACATACATACTAAAGTATAGCTGCTACAAGTATATGGCCGCTATACATACTTTCATAATATGTATTTAGTTTAAATATTTAATTGCATTTTTGTTACATTGTACAGTAACGTATACTATCACGCAATTGATAAAATGGTAGTTTTAATTTTCCCTAATATATATATTTCATTTTCATTCCATTTCTTCATGAAAAGTTATTTATCTTTAAATATCTCTATTTTTTTTTATTTTGTAGTTTACAACAATGCCACAACCTGAAGATAAAAAGAAGGAGAAAAAGACACTGGCAGAGCGCATAAAGATGGAAAACATAAGAAAAATCCAAAAATTCAGGGTCTCGTCACCAAGAAAAACTTTTTGAGGAAATTGAAAGCAGATCGCTCCCTTGCAAAAAGTCAAGAAAATATTTCCTTTAAGTAATTTTATTAACTTATACTTGACTTACGTGTGTACGTTTGTTAATTATATGGAATATTTGACATATGTAGTATAGTACAGTGATTTATTAATTGTAAAAGGTTTGTCTAATTGATTAAGTATAAAAGTTGTTTAATTTTAATTTTTGTTTCTGATTTATATGTCACCAATTCTGATTCATCTGGGCACAAAATATTTGAATGTCGATATCTTGAAAACTGCTGTATAAAAATGAGTCCCTCATTCAAATATATGTTCTTTAGAATCCATATTTTCATATGAAAATGTGTTACAAAGCTGATAGTGAAATTTAATTTCGGCCAGATGAATCAGTTGAAGAATGAAATTTCGAAGAAATACTCATTATCGTTTATTTTAATATGCTTAGATAGCAGTTTATCAAGCAGACCATCCAGCACCTTGGCTACGACAGTCGCCAGCGATATAGGCCTATAGTTAGACATGTCAGAGGCATCGCCAGTTTTATTTTTTACTATTGGCACTACCGTAGTAAACATGAGGTCATCGGGTAAATAAGAATGGCTAATACATAGATTGAAAAACATAGCCAATACTCTCGGTAAGTGTACACCTGCGTATTTCAAGTGTTCGATGCTGAGGCCATCATGACCTGGTGACCTGCCTCTCTTCATACCAGTTATTACAGATTTCACATCTTTGGCGGTGAATCTTACCGCAATATCACTTGTCCCGCCCCCAGCATCGACACCTGACCCGACCGTGTAAGGTGTGAGTCTACTTTAAAATATTGTTTAAAGCAATTGGCTATGTTTGTCGATCCATGCACGCACAAGACGCTCACAGGGCGAGACGACCTTGGACTCAAACTGTTCATGGTTTTCCAAAAGGTACCAAACTGTTTTTCAGTGTGTGATCTTACTAATATATCCATTCGTATTTGTTTTTCATTATCTTGACAATAGAAGGTTTTTTTTTTACAGCATTAAGCCACGTCGCCGTCGCCTTAAAGACGTATAAGATGGGAAATTTGAATCATATCGGGCGTGTCTCGGTAGCCGAATTGGTCAGGCATTCCCCCTGTAAGGGAAAGACTGTGGGTTCGAGTCCCGCCCGAGAAGATTCTTTTCCCTATGTATTCGATCTTGACAATATTTTAACTTGCTTGAATGAATTTTTTATAGCATTTATTATGCTAACTTTTAAGTTCGAAAAACATTGTAAAATGAAATGCTCAAGTGAGACTCGAACTCACGACCTTTCCCTTATAGAGCAGTCCCCCTGTAAGGGAAAGGTCGTGAGTTCAAGTCTCACTTGAGCATTTCATTTTTTCCAATGTTTTTCGAACTTTTAACTTGCTTTTATACATTTTCCTATATTTACGCATATTATGATAGATATAGCCTGTCGTTGGCTTGTTATGCAAGAGCCAAGTTTGATACCATAGTCGAGACTCCCCGTGAGCGTCGCGTACATATTTATTCCAACCCAGTATATATTTTCTTTTGTTTACCCTCCGTTCGCTACCCTCATAGGTAAGTTCAGCACCTTCTCTGAGGACATTAATTATGCTATCGTACAGCCGGTTCAACACTGAGTGATGATTAATATCAGAACACATTTCATGAGAACAGTTGCTAAACTCTACAGGAAAATCTGTACATCTCAACTTCGAATGACAGTAGTCTGCATATTCCCGAATGTTATCCTTACTTTTTTCACCCCATGTAAGTTTATTGACCACATAAGGTTCATGTTTTAATTTGGGAACTATAAGATTTAGATTACATTCTAATATCACAGGAATTTTTACGGGAACACTGGTTCCGGTAATAAAAAATGAAAACATTTGAATATAGCAGTAATAAACGGTAAATACGGGTATCTCGCGATTGCAGCAGTGTCCCCTCACTGGGAAGTGAACGCAAGCATTACCTTTTAAGGTAATGCATCGTTCTAACGCACATATAAAATGAGTCACACGAATAGATAACCAATCAGCGCATCCCGTCAAACGGAGAAACAGCTGATGGCTCAACACTAACACACAACACAAAAAAAAACGCGCCCCGCGCGCGCGCCGTGGTAGACAGCAGACCTCATTCGATCGCGAGACTTCGCAGCGAAACGTGCAGTCGTAGTCCTAAAGCCTAGCTAGATAGTTATCTTACATTCTGCTAGTTACTATTACTAAGTCCTACGTACTCAGTATAGTTATAACATCTTACGAATTGTCTTGTTAAATATAAGCAGTTCCCAATATAAGGGGTAAGTCTAGGGTCCTTAATAAACAGTGCGCGAGTATTAAATGATAGTCACGTAGAATAGTAAAGTAAAGAACATCGTCATTCGCGTGTGACATTCCTGCTTAGCCCCCTAGGAGCTAAGCGTGATGCTAGCTCATTTGTTGGTGCCTGCCTACCTTCGGTCGTGAGTTCGGTAGTTACCTAGATGTAGTTTATCTTTGTGTAAATGTAATTAAATTAAAGTTAAAGTAAAGTGTGATTAACATCGTAATCGTTAAAATATTGTAAGAAAGTTATTGTATGAAGTGTGTCCATAATATATGTCGCGAGTATACATGTCGACAGACAGCCGAATATAGTAATTGCTTAAGAACTATTCAATTAGTTGTAATGTTTGATTGTTCGTATTCTAAGAGAAAAATCAACACGGTGTATATCTCGGCATAATTTTCTACGGATACCCACATTTTGAGAATATGTTAAATTGTCGAATTTTAATCTCGTTTTAAATCCACGGTTCAGCATATATTAGTATTAGAGCTTAATTATTACTGAATCATTTGTTTATGGTTGATTGAACCGTGGTTGACGGGATTACAGACGTACTTACGATAAATACTTACGATTATTAATTCCGGAACAATCCTGTTTTATTTCTTTGTTTTATTGTGTAATTTATGTGTTGTGTGTGCCTACCGTTGTGCAGCGCCGCTGACCTTAGGGCCCATGTAGGAAGTTATACGTTGGGGCCCGGCGCTGTTGCATTGGGTTCACGCACCAGTGCCTAATCGTGTGGTTGTCTCCCCAGAACTTCGTACCGGCTGGAATACCGGTCCAACTTCGTATAGTATAGTATAGTATATCTTTATTGTGCACACCAAGGATATAAACATGTGTTATTTAGTCGTACATTGTGGGTATTAACAATAGGCGGCCTTATCACCTAGTGGCAATCTCTTACAGGCAACCTTTGGATGGAGAAGAGCGTTCGAGTCTATCTTTGGGCAGTATGGTGTACAAAGTCAGTTTTTGGTACATGAGTACTTATAATTATATACATACCTGAATATACCTACATACAATTTACACAATATACTTATATATATATACACATACATATATACAAGATATACATGCATACACCATGCAACATGATACATACACATACATACTTACTATAAAATGACCTATCTTGTCGTATAAGGAGTGGGGAAAAAATAAAAAAATAAACTAAATGTAGCCGATGTCCCGCAGGTAGTGATCGTTGACGGAATTTTTAAATGCTGTTATGGATTGGGCGCGTCTAATACTTACCGGTAAAGCATTCCACAGACGAACAGCTTGGACGGAGAAGGATTTGTCTGTGTACTTTGTGGAGTGCCCCGGCATTTTTAATTTCAAATTCTCTGCCGATCTCAGAGGCCTGGAATGTGTAGCGTCCAGAAACTCAAATCGTTGTTTAAGGTAAGAGGGGGTGGCAGGATTAAAAAGTATACTGTACAATAATGAGAGTATGCGAGCGTTCCGGCGAAGAACGTAACCACTTGAGCTTTTTTCGGTAATCAGAAACGTGATCGTATTTGCGTAGACCGAATATGAATCTTATGCAGAAGTTTTGGAGTCTCTCAAGCTTATTCAATTGGTCTTCAGTGAGATCTAGATAACTGGCATCTGCATAATCGAGGATGGGAAAGAGAAGAGACTTTACTAGCGCAACTTTGGTGGCAATAGGTAGAAAATTACGTAGCCTACGCATAGAGCCTGCGGCCGCGAACATTTTACGACTTAGTTCTTGTAACTGAGGAGCCCAGGTTAAACAACTGTCCATATATATCCCTAGGTTTTTAACCTTGTCACTGTATGCAATACTTGTACCGTTACACGTAACCCGCGGGAGTGTTGACCACTCTATTCTTCCGACCATCCAAGGGCTGCCAACAAGGATGACCTTAGTCTTGCTCGAGTTCACCTTTAGACCGTACGATACGCTCCATTTGCAGATAGAGTTGAGGTCAGCGTTGACGGTGTCGATTGCGTTGTTCAGTTCGTTCAGTGAAGCTTGCGAGTATATTTGGAGATCGTCTGCGTACAGGTGGTAGGAAGAAGTTAAATTTGTTGTGATTGTGTTTATGAAAACAGCGAAGAGTAAGGGAGATAAAACGCCTCCCTGTGGCACGCCGGCAGTTGTAGTACACCAGGACGAGAGAGTATCCTCGATATTAATACGCTGCCGGCGACCAAACAGGTAACTGTGAAACCAGTCAATCGCTGTTGGAGATATGTTAAGAGAGCGTAGTATGCCTAGTAGGATGTCGAAGTCCACGGTGTTAAACGCATTGCTGAAGTCTAATAGAGCAAGAACTGTCAGCTCACCGTTCTCCATGCCAGCTCTGATGTCTTCTGTAACATGGACTAAAGTGGTAGTAGTACTGTGTCCGGCACGGAACCCGGATTGGAAGAAGTTTAATAGTGAGTTTTTAGAGAGGAAATGAGTGAGTTGAGTGTGAACTAGTCGCTCGAGAACTTTGGAGAGAAATGGTAAGATAGAGATCGGGCGATAGTC
Source organism: Eilema sororculum (assembly GCA_914829495.1). NCBI lineage: Eukaryota > Metazoa > Arthropoda > Insecta > Lepidoptera > Erebidae > Eilema > Eilema sororculum. The sequence continues at coordinate 14,997,725 of OU618559.1, read as the reverse complement.
AGAGAAGGAGGAAGGGTTGTTCTTTTTGGCAATAGGAGTAATCTGAGCATCCTTCCAGGCCTCTGGAAAGACACCGCAGGTTATCGAGAAATTTAGAACATGACTGATGATGGGAAGAATTTCATCGATAATGGGGAGAATCATGTTGCGACTTACACAGTCGGTGCCTACCGCATTTCAGCTGATTGACATTATACTCTTCTTAACATCACAAGCAAAAAATTGACTAAAGAAGAATGGAGGGCAGTCGGGAGTAGGTACAGTTGAAAGATGTTTGAGCGTGATACATTTTGTCATTCTATCAATATTTGACGAAGCAGAGAAAAAAGTATTAAGTGAGTTTAAGTTTAGGTTTGCAGGAATAGATTTTTGACGAGATTTGCCTACTCCCAGTGACCTGAGAAATTTCCATACTTTAGCTGGATCTCCGTTTTCGTACCGGCTGGAATACCGGTCCAACTACTTACCGGCTGGAATATCAGCACCGCGCCGTACCGGCCCAACTCCGAACCAGCTGAGGTTGCCGGCCCTCTCCATACCGTCTTGAAGACGGCCTTGGCGACGACTCCGGCGGACCGAACTAGCGGCTGCGACGCCTGGTGACCTTGAGGGGAAGACAACGTCACACTCGCACGGGGCCAGCCCGGAACCCCAAGTTGAGTACATTACTCAGCCTTCCGTTTATAGTGGCGTGGACCTATACCCGAACCGACACTCGACTTTGACTTAGAGTAGTTTTTTTATTGTAAAGCAGGACCTACGGAATAAAGTTGTGGATCTCGTACCAATCGTTTTCTTCATCCTTGACCCCGTAGGGCCCCGTATCAGAAGGTGATCAGACGAGTACACATCTGATACATCACTAACTAATAGTCTCGCCGCACTACTTACAACACAGTGGTCCAGCCATCGAAGTTGTCCATTCGCCTCACTTTTGAAAGTATGCGTGTCCTGTGGTAACAACTCCATGTCCACACATGACTACATCTGTTCCTCACACACTTTTAATAGTTCACTCGCAAATCTTTCACCGGAATGCGCGTTAAAGTCACCTAATATGAAGACAGCTTCAGTGTCACTATTTTCGCATATGGCTATAATTTCACTCATACACTCGGTAAATTCAATTAAATTGTGGATCGCGTTAATTGGCATGTACATTGACAAAATCAACAGAGAACGTTCCGCATTATCGATTTTGATTGCTGGTGGAGCGCTTATGTACTTTCTTAATTATTTCCCACATAATTTAATTGTATTTCAATTTTTGTAATTTAAAAAAACCGCTTCTGTGAACGAATAATGTTTCAGTATTGGCGCTCATTTGTTGACCACTTAGTGTTGAAGAAGGCCAATAGATGGCGCTGTGCACAGATTTTTCGAACTATACTTGAGACGGAAGTTCCTACGAGCGACACTCTCAAGCGTCACGGCGGACGATCTCCCCGCCCATTTTTACTTGTCAACCCGCTGCCGCTCTGAACGGAAGTTGAGTACTTCAACTCCTCGTTTCTTTTTCTGTGTAATTCTATAAGTTCCTTTGGCCACATTCTCAAGTCAGTATAAGTGAAGTGTATCGGAAGAAAACGACTCACTCAAGAAAGTCACCGGCCGGTCAACACCTACCTACCCACCAGCACGTGCCAGGAACCACGCCTGTCTGCAGCTGAATCCTCACGAGGTGGAACTCAGGTCAGTGCCGGTTCTCTTGCGTTTTCTTTCATAGAAGCGGTCACATGTGTATTTTCTTTCTATTACAACCAAACTTCAGGTCACAGGTTCTTATACGCTCTGTGTGCAAACACACCAGTGGTCGGACTATTTACACGTCCTACCATAATTTATGGTCCTTACGAGTCGGATAGGCCAGTAAATAACATATTCACGTAATTATTGGTAAATAATATTTCTTTCCTATTCATTTAATTAAAAGATTCACGTAATTTTGGTGAATTCTTTCCGCCATCTTAGTTTCATTACTTTCATTCGCTAACAGATTTACGTAAATTATTTGGTAAATTCTGCATTTAAAACGCTAAATCTACGTAATAATTGGTAGATAAGTATTTATAATAGTTGGTGATTTACGTATTAATTGGTAAATACTCATCATTCTATTCACATACGCGTAACTTTGTAGGTACCTATCTAGGTACGTAGGTAGTTACATTCCCGCTCCGCCGTGCTACTTGCGCTATTATATAATAAGCCGTAGTACAATTTTCAATAAAAAGTATATCTAAACTGTTTGTGTTAGATAATCTTCTTGTTATATTTCAATAGGTAGGTCCTACCTATCGTTAATTTGCAAACATGTCGTCAGATCTCGAAACGAAGCTTATTATGTTGAATCAAAAAAAGGAATTATTGTTTGCACGCATTACTCGTTGGTATAAATCGTCGAAATCCATTGTTTGCTTTGACATAACGACGCGATCTAATGAGGATTTTTTGGCTGAGACCGAGACCATCGATGATGTTCGCGATAAGTTCGAGTCGATTGTAGATCAAATAAATAGCTCAAATTTATCATTAGAATCCCCTGTGGAATCCGACTATTCTTGCCTTGACTCATTTGATGAATTGTATTCGAGAATAAAACGCATCAGAAATAAATTATCTACTCCCAAGGTCAAGGAGGTCGCCTCACACGGGTCGAGTAATTCGAACGCGTCTGTAGTGAAATTGGAAATGCTTGTTATTCCGAGTTTTGACGGACGCCCTGAAAACTGGAATACATTTTATCAGTCCTTTAAGGCCAATATTCATTCAAACAAGCAATTGTCTGATTCGCAACGTGTGCAATACCTATTCTCAAAACTAACCAATGACGCATTAAAGTTCACTGCCGGTATTGTTCCGTCAAGTGAGACCTACAGTATAGTTTGGGACGCCTTGGTCAAGAAATACCAAGATAAACGTTCATTAGGTTCATATTATCTTAATAATATATTAGACTTAAAGAATTGTTCACCTAGTGTGAACTCACTTAATTCATTTATAGGTATATATTCCTCCTCTATCGCCGCGCTTAAAGAGTTAGGTATAAATGATTTAACGGACTTCATGTTTCTACAATGTGCCTTGAGGAAAATGGACACTCTAACCATCCAAGCCTAACTTTCTGTTCGAGGTGTCGATATACCTACGACGCAACAGCTGATCGACTTTGTACAAGATCATGCTAAGATGATTGAACGGTCAAACCCGCGGTCTTCGTCATATGCGAAGTCGTCCACTGCTGGGACGCCACAGTCTAGTGATAGGCGTGTACAGCGTAATTCCAAGTCGTTTGTTGTCAGTGAGCCGATTAATAATAAGTCGAATGCGCCCGCCGCAGTCAACGCGTCCTGTTGTTTATGTGGCGGCAGCGACCACCGACACCTGTATGACTGCGCTCAGTTTAAAAATATGCAAAATGCAAAGGCTAGATATGACTTTATTAAATCTAAGCGTGGTTGCGTGAATTGTCTAAGCACATTACATAATCTCCCGCAATGTAAAAGTACGTCAGTTTGTTTCTGTCAGAAAAAACATCATAAATTATTGCATTTTGATAATAATGTTAATAATTCGCACTCGCATGCGACGACTGTTGTCGCTTCCCCGCCGCCCCAGTGCGACCATGTTAGTCTCACTCCTGAGTCACCGCTCGCTTCAAGCACTGTGCATTCGTATGCCTCTAGCCATAAGTGTGATATTCTCTTGGCAACCGCTCAGGTGTATGCTCGCCCTAAAGGTAGCACTGGAAATAAATCTGTAGTCAGATGTCTAATTGATAATGGCTCACAGAATAACTTAATAACATTGTCCTGTTGTCGTTTATTAAATTTACCAATAATACCAATGAATAATTCTGTTGTCAAAGGTGTTGGTTCCACTTCGCACCCGATAGTAGGCTATGTGTATTTGGACATTGAATCTCGTATTTATGCAGATCATAAGTATACTATACATGCGTTAGTTATGAATAGCCTTACGGATCAATTGCCCTCGCAATTAATTAAGTGTGATCGCGAGTTAAATCTTCGCGATTTACCGCTTGCTGACTTAAGCTGGAACATTCCAGGAAACATTGATATAGTATTAGGTGCACAGCTCTTCCCGTATATCTACTTAGGAAATAGAGTCGAGTGTGGTCCCAGTGCCCCTTGTGTACTGTCAACCGCGTTTGGGTATGTACTTATGGGTGATTACCCACGTAAAGATGTTGTGCCTACAACCGCATCCTTTTCTGCGCTAGCACTAAATGATTTAGTGCAAAAATTTTGGGAACTTGAGGAAGTTCCTGTGAAGCGCCTATTGTCTCCAGAAGAAACCGAGTGCGAGAATATTTTCACATCTACTGTGACTCGCGATGACGTAGGTCGTTATACTGTTGCGCTGCCGTTCTGCAAGGATCCCTCTGAACTAGGGAACTCGCGCGGCGTCGCTCACCGCCGGTTTTTGTCGCTCGAGCGTAAACTTCGTCAATCACCAACCGTACGTGAAAATTACAATAAGGTTATTCAGGATTATTTAGATAACGGTTATCTTAGTCTCGTTGATGACTCTAATTTGTCTATGGATGGTTATTACATACCACATCACGCAGTAGTTCGACATGACAAACCGATGCCACGTATTGTGTTAGACGCGAGCGCTAAAACCCACACTGGTCTTTCGCTCAATGATATTTTACATATTGGTCCCAATTTACAGGCAGACCTGTTTTTATTATTATTAAAGGAGAACATTCACTCGTCATACTTATTTGGGCTAATTTTGAAAGTGCCGGCCAACGGAAAAAAAGTTAGTATTGTTATTGAATATAACAAAATAAACATTTTTTATTACTAGACCAAAACTCTGCGTCAGCTCTGAGAGATAATATGTAACTTCAAAAGTTTGTGAAAAAATCGTAATTACTGCAATATTTTGTCGTAATAGCGAGCCAGAATGTAAAAAAAAGGTCTCAGGTACCTCACGGGCGGTCAGCGGGTGCGCCTGCGCCACATGCCATCTCGCTCGCACTTACGGTGTAGCGTACTCCGCCTGGCGGATGGGGCCAGGCGGGGGGCGGGCGCCGCTGTACCGGCCGGCATTGTTTTGTTTAGTCACGAACTTAGTTATCCATGCAACTTCTGTTACATCGGACGGCTACCAATCGAGTTTTCTCACTTGTTTCTTTTGAGTTATCGTGTTTTGACATAATGTCACAAATGTTGTGTATACAATGTCGTCAACCGTGTGAGGGTCGAAGGACATATACGTGGACTTCACGAGAGGAGCAACATAGTGACATGGCGCAGATAGTTATTGAAGGACTGATTGAGAGACAGGTAATTATGTTATTCATTTTTTAATAGATCTTATCCTAAATAATGGGCAGCTTCACCTAAACGATTAACAACGCATAATTAAAGCATATTGTTAGATTCGTCTTGGCAACACAATGGTTCTCATGGCGGCTATACACACTCGTCGACACAGGCCGAGTGTGCGTTGTGGCTTCAAACGTCAACTTCCCAAAATGTCCCCTGGTACCAAAATTTCAACTTCCCATAATGTCCCTTTCCCAAAATGTCAACTTCCCAAAATGTCCCTTTCCCAAAATGTCGCTTTCCCAGAATGTCAACCGCAGAAGAAGGCTCAGAGATATTGAGTTCGATAGAAAATATACAAGATATTTAAAACAATTACAAGAAAATCATCTCACAATTCAACAATTTTTTAAGAAATTGATATTTTTGAGGCTTGCTTTATTTAATTGAATTTCTTTCTAATTTTATAATCCAAAGTGGCTCATTTCGCAAATTTTGATTAATAACCAAGGTTAATTTTAGTGTGAAGATATATTTTTTTAATCATTTATGAAAATGATAAAAAATATTTTTATTCGCAATGTTAATTTTAAAATTTATTCATTTAAATGTCAAATACATGGTACAAAATACACGGAGTGCTTCCGTGGTTATGTCGTATCAAATAACCCGCCCCGTATCGTTCCCGGCGCAAAGGTGCCCATGATGCTGGCCGCGTTACCTCGCTGAATGGCAATAGCCATCCTTTGCCCCAGGAACGAGCCAGAGCGGGAGTCACCACCCTGGTCGTGAATACGGCGGCCAATCTCTGCGATCAGCCTCTTTGCCTCCGAGCCCCAACTACCCAAAGTCTCCACCGCGATGGGCACAAAATAATATTGTGGGTCCATCGCGGCGTATTTAGACCTCTTCCTACTCGCCGCGTCCTCAGCAGCCGCCGCCGGTACGTTGACGGTGAGACTCAAGTGCGTGGCCGCGACAGTGCTGACGCAAGTAGCGTCCCACACCAGGCACTTGCCATTTTTCCACGGCACCAGAGTCAAACCGTCAGGTCGCTTAATTAAGGTTAATTAACCAAAGTTAATTTCAGCGCCACAATTAAAATATATTTGATTTTATATGTCACTGTCTATATTTTATTTTTATCAATAATGTTATGTTTATCATTTTTAAGAAAATGATTAAAACATTTTATTTGAAATACTTGAGTTACTATTATCTTAATTATATCTGTGAATATGTTACTAACAGTAATTCTTTTGATCTAAATTTTGAATGTGTGTAAAATATTTGATACCTATTGATATTGATTTTATTTGGAATACATACTTAAGTAAATTTAAGTACGTGCCTAAATTTTGACAATATAAATATGACTATATTTCATTTCAAATTTCTTTTCTAATTAAAAATCCCACTACTTAAGTAATAAAAATTTTTTTATTCTAAATTGTTTTTCATTTTGGTTATAACGTTTAAGCCTAAGAATGGGGGACATTCTGGGAAAGCGACATTTTGGGAAAGGGACATTTTGGGAAGTTGACATTTTGGGAAAGGGACATTATGGGAAGTTGACATTTTGGTACAAGGGGACATTTTGGGAAGTTGACGTTTGAAGCCACAACGCGAGTGTGTACAGGGAGCACTCGTCTCATCTCGGTCGCTCTCGGTAGCGTGTCGGTATTTTTATTTAGTCGCCCACAGAAAGTTTTTAATAAACAGACGTTTCACTATGGGGGGTCTGTCTAATGAACGCGAATTACAGTTTTTGGGGTGCTATCAGACAGCAGCCGTTTTTTGGAATTCTAAGAATGTGAAACACGAAGATAAGCAATGTATTCATGATGCTTGGGCGCGAATAAGTTTTCTTTGTATATTAAATGTTTAAAAGGTTATAATGAAAGCTTATGGCGCAAAGATAAACAGCAGCAACAATTCTACGTCCATTGTCAAGGGAGTTATACGAGACTCTGTGCTAACGAGTGTGTACAGGCATGTTCTCGAAGAGCCTTCTCGGTCGAGGCTCTCGATGAGTGTGTAGAGGTCGCTCGCATCATAACTTTGCGTCAGCGAAGTTACCAACAAGTCTTATTGGAGGATCGCTAATCATTTTATTTTTTATTGTTTTCAGGAAGAACCGACAGATCACATTTGTCGACCATGTTGGCAAAGAGTTGAAAGGGCTTATGAACGAAGAATTAGTGACGCAAATCAAGTTGTCAATGCTCCTGCACCAGATGAACCTGCTGCGCAGGTAAATCGTCTCCATCCAACACTAACATTAACTGGATATCTTCGTACTCCAAACACAACTGCGAATTGTGTTTTTCAACATTGTCAGAATGGGACTCGCCTTAGAGTTCCGAATAATGTTGTAATTCGTCAGATCGTACGCTATAACCTCATTGTACCAGAAAATGCTCGAGTATGTCAAGAACATTTGGAGGGAAACCTCTGGCATACACTTCCTCTTCAAGATAATCTCAGAGAAGATTTTACGGCCTCGGAGATAGTTAATGCTCTTAATATTATGCGTAATCATATTACAGAAGATATTCTCGACTTTGAGCAATATGAGCTAATAAATCCTAACGAATTCCATACTTGGATTGGGCTTACACATGAACAATTTTTGAATTTAATTAATCATACGCCCAGCCTAAATGATAACAGGTTTAAAAAAACTATACTGGCTGCAACTTTAGCAAAACTGCGTACAGGGGATTCCAACGCTAGGCTGGCATTAATTTTCAGAACAAGCGAATCTCGTTTTCGAAGATTATTAATTTTAGGTCGAGAAGCCCTATTGCAAGACTTTGTTCCTACCCATTTAGGGTTTGATCACATGAATCGACAAGATGTGGCACAAAGGAACTTGTTAATACCCGAATCATTATTTGGAAATCCTGAGAGCTCTATCGAGCATAGAAATGCTATCGTCATTTGTGATGGTACATATATATATAATCAAAAAAGTTCAAACTATCTTTTTCAAAGACTCACGTACAGTCACCATAAATATCGGAACCTAACGAAACCTTTTTTATTTGTGTGCTGCGATGGTCATATTATTGAGGTATCTGGTCCACATGCTGCGACGACTTCCGATGCTCACATAATGAACTCAATTCTTCAGGATGAAGAAAGCGTATTTCACTGGTTCCATAGACCAGGGGACGTGTTTATTTTGGATCGTGGTTTTAGAGATGCAGAGTTGACTCTACGGTCACATGGATACTCAGTGCTTATGCCCCAGACAAAGGATGCTAACGAAACACAACTGTCTACAGTACAAGCCAACAAGACCCGCCTTGTCACCTTATGCCGCTGGGTGGTAGAAATAGTTAACGGACGATTTAAAAGAGATTTTAGACTGCTAAGAATAGTCCATAGCAATCTTGCCTTACCGGATATGATCGACTATTTTAGGATTGCTGCAGCATTATTAAATGCATATCATCGGCTGATTACGGACAATGTCAGAGCCCCAGCGTTTTTAGAAATAGTAAGAGAAAGGATGGGTATTCCAAATATACTAGGCGATATAGTAAATACTTACAATTATAACCGAAGACGGGCACAGTTTGTGCGAATCGACACGCCGTCTGAAATTCCATTCCCTATGTTAACGGAGGAAGACCTTATTTTATTCGCAGTCGGTATTTACCAAATAAAACAGGCCCGAAGTTATTATGCAGAGCACATCCAGGGCACTGGTAGATTTACCATTGAACTTGGGGGAGAAATACCCGCTGAACATCTACGTGAGGTTGAAGAAAGATAATTTTGCCTACTTCGAGCCCGAATTCAATCACGGCATGTTCGTTTAAGAACATATAATGTATATATATGTGTTGATACAACTCTCACGGGCAGGCAAGCCATAGCGCATTATTATTGCACCTGCCTTAATGGCAAAAGAACTGTCGGTTGCTGCTCCCATGTGATGTGTATTGTGTGGTACTTGGGGTATGCAAGGCACCTTCCTGTGATAAACATTCCTGCTGAAGGCTTAGAGGATATGTTTGTAAGAGCTGGCGAACTTTAAATAATAAATACAAAATTGCATTTTAACAGTTAGTGTTTTTGTTTTCACCTATTTTTTTTTTCGGATTAATCGCATTTCGTCAGAACCAGAACTGCGGGACAGACACAGTTTCCATACGAGACCGTAAAGCCATTTTAGACTACCATAACAGAAGCAATATAGTAGTTATTAGACAATACTTAGACAATACTAGCTTGTTTTATGTACACTTTACACTAAATATTTAACCCTAAATAAAATCTCAAGGAATATATTTAGAACTTTGGTGTAGTAATAAAAAATGCTTACAATGTTGTGTTCTATCAAAGTCAAGCATTTTTTTTTAGTGGCCGCATAAATAAAAATTAGCCCAATCTGAATGATCGCCTTTTAGGCTATTTCCTATCGCAATGAACGCTGACATAAAACAACATTAATTACGTATTGGCGTACCTGTTGACCATCGTAAATACCTGCGCATCTTATTCAGGTTCAAGGAATCGGATGAAATTCAGACCTATGTGATTAATCGACAGGCGTTTGGTCTGAAGTCAAGTCCGTATATAGCTATACGTACTGTGCGTCAGCTGGCTACTGACATGAGTACGCACTTCCCTGACGCCGCGAAAGTGGCAGAGACCTGTCTGTATACTGACGATTTAGTTCATTCCGCACCTGATGAGGACACTGCTGTACACTTAGCTCGCAACTTGATAAAACTGTTCAAGGCTGGCGACTTTGACTTAGTGAAGTGGTCTAGCAATTCTTCTGTGCTGCTAGACTCACTTCCTGATACTCACCGCAAATCGCTTGAGTTTGATGTTGGCAGTCATGTCGCAAAGGTTTTAGGTCTCTCGTGGGAACCGTGTGGAGATAATTTTTATTTCACATCCACCTCGGTAGATGAGAAGTGCACTAAGAGAAATATACTCTCGATAGTTGCGCGACTATTTGACGTGCTCGGGTTGGTGGCACCTGTGATACTCTACGCCAAGTTGTTAATTAAGGAACTTTGGCTTAGTAAGAGTGATTGGGATGACCCTGCTCCAGAGCATATACGCTCACGCTTTTCCGCTCTCGTTCAAGAATTAAAATTGCTTGACACATTAAAAATTCCGCGATATATAGGTGTCGAAGTTGATTGCGAATTACGTCTTGTCGCATTTTGTGATGCCAGCCTGAATGGCATGGGATGTGTTATTTATGCACATTGTACCTACCCATCCAGCATTCAAACTCGCATTTTGTGTGCAAAATCAAAGGTCACTCCGACAAAGATTACTACGCTTGCTCGATTAGAGTTATGTGCTATTTTGCTTATGTCAAAGTTAATAAGAACTGTACGTGATTCGTATGCATTACGCATTCCCGTTACTGACATTTACGCCTTTTCTGATTCCACGATTGCCTTATCATGGGTTCACTCGTCACCACATCGGTGGTCGATTTTTGTTAGCAATCGGGTCGCTCAGTGTCAAGAAAACTTGAACGCTAAACATTTTTATCACGTCGCCGGAGCCATTAACCCGAGTGATTGTCTATCACGCGGCATGCTCCCCTCGCAACTTTTGACTCATGATTTGTGGTGGAACGGTCTAGCATGGATCCGCGGCCCCCCTGATGAATGGCCTATTAGGTCATTCTCTCCCGCCAACTGTTCTGACTTACCTGAGCAGAAGGCAAATGTGTTAAGTGTGACAACAAAACACACAGAGTCGCCATTGTTATGTACATTAGCACAACGTGTTTCTTCTTGGCAGAAACTACTACGCATCATTGCATACGTTTTAAAATTCGCACGATTTAAATCTAAGATCGAACCTCATTCTGTATCAGGATTGTCAATCGCTGAGACGGCATTGATTCTCGCCGTTCAATCAGTTCACTTTGCTGAAGATATAAAATTGATAAAGGCTAATAATAAAGTAAAAAATAATAATAAAGTCACCCTCGAAGAAGCTGCTGCGTCTTGCAGTCTTCTTAGATGAAGAAGGCATTTTGCGCATAGGTGGCAGACTTTCTAAATCGATGCTTCCATTTGAAGCTAAACATCCTGTCCTTCTCCCTAAACGCGATCACGTTGTTGATCAAATAATTCAGCATTTTCACGTTGTCAATTGTCATACTGGACCTGGACTCCTCATGTCTATCATACGCCAACGCTTCTGGATATTAGACGCTAGAACTGTTATCAGATCTAAGTTACGAAAGTGTAACATTTGCTTTAAATGCAATCCAACGCACCCTACACCAATAATGGCTGATCTGCCCAATTATCGTGTATCAGAAGCCAAAGCCTTTTGTCATACTGGGGTTGATTACGCTGGTCCAATAAAGACCATACTTTCTCGTCGTAGAGGTCAGCATTCTCAAAAGGCATACATTATATTGTTTATCTGCATGGCCACACGTGCCCTTCATATCGAATTGACCAGTGATTTAACCACTGATAATTTTTTAGCCGCCTTTAAACGCTTTATTTCCCGCCGTGGACCCGTTTCGTGTCTTTATTCTGACAACGGATCTACTTTCATTGGTGCGAAGGCACAATTAGATGAGTTATACACGTTCCTATTGAACTCCAATTTTAAAACCGCGCTGTCAAAGGAGTTGCTATCTCGGCGTATAGAATGGAAGATGATTCCCCCAAGATCACCTAATTTTGGTTGGATATGGGAAGGAAATATAAAAAGCATGAAAACTCATTTGTTTAGAGTGATAGGTAGTCAATTACTCACATACGAAGAATTGCAAACGGTACTGACTCAAATAGAATGCATTCTGAACTCGCGCCCATTGGGCTTGCTCTCCTCTGACCCTGATCCGGAGGTGTTAACACCCGCACATTTCTTAATGACTACACCGTTGCAATACTTACCCTCGGCTGATCTATCAGATCAACGAATTAGTTTGGTAGATCGAAAAAAATTAATCGACGACATGATCCACTCCTTTTGGAAAAAGTGGCACGTAGAGTATTTGCACACGTTGCAAGTCAGACAAAAATGGGCTACTCCCGACAAACCAGTAGAAATCGGCACCGTTGTTCTTCTAGAGCAGGAAAATTCTGCTCCGTTGAATTGGCCGTTAGGAGTCATTACTGACGTGTTCAGAGGCTCTGATGACGTGGTTCGCGTAGCAATGGTTAAAACGCGTACTGGTACTTACAAACGCGCTGTAACCAAATTGTATCCTATCCCAACGCAATAACTTACAACGCTAAATAGAATCTTAAACTTTAATTTTTTTAACTCAAACTTTAAACATACTTTAGATAGAATATTGTTAGTCTAAGTTGTTATTTTAGCTATGTGTATTATTATGTTATACAAATTCACTATGGGCTCTAATCAGCCAGTGTTCGCTTGTTTGTTTCGTAACATCTTGCGACGTTCCAAAGCCGGGTGCATGGTGGAGCGCTTATGTACTTTCTTAATTATTTCCCACATAATTTAATTGTATTTCAATTTTTGTAATTTAAAAAAACCGCTTCTGTGAACGAATAATGTTTGAGTATTGGCGCTCATTTGTTGACCACTTAGTGTTGAAGAAGGCCAATAGATGGCGCTGTGCACAGATTTTTCGAACTATACTTGAGACGGAAGTTCCTACGAGCGACACTCTCAAGCGTCACGGCGGACGATCTCCCCGCCCATTTTTACTTGTCAACCCGCTGCCGCTCTGAACGGAAGTTGAGTACTTCAACTCCTCGTTTCTTTTTCTGTGTAATTCTATAAGTTCCTTTGGCCACATTCTCAAGTCAGTATAAGTGAAGTGTATCGGAAGAAAACGACTAACTCAAGAAAGTCACCGGCCGGTCAACACCTACCTACCCACCAGCACGTGCCAGGAACCACGAGGTGGAACTCAGGTCAGTGCCGGTTCTCTTGCGTTTTCTTTCATAGAAGCGGTCACATGTGTATTTTCTTTCTATTACAACCAAACTTCAGGTCACAGGTTCTTATACGCTCTGTGTGCAAACACACCAGTGGTTGGACTATTTACACGTCCTACCAATTGCCACTAGACGATCGCTTTTACACGACACTACAGTTACCGCGTGAAACACTGTCTTCCTCCACAGTAGTGCCACACCACCGTAAGGTCTACCGACCAAAACTCCGGCCGATGTGTCGATGGCAGACTTACCTGTGTATGCGAAGTCGCTATGTATACTTCCCAGATATGCCACATCATGGGGATATAGCCACGTCTCCTGGAGTGCAATTACGTCACACTCTTCACAAAGATCACGCACTTTAGGAGTGTCTCGAATAATGTTCTTACTACTAGTTTTTCTTTTTGACCTGACCACGTATCATTGGCCTTCTTGAATTGGATGAACCTCCTAAAAGTGATACCTTCCGGCCACAGACTGTCATTCAAGAAGTTGTCTATTCTGTACTTTGGTACAAACACTTTAAACGCATTATACGGCCTGTCTTTCTTCATATTTATTTTTTCAAGTGTAACTACTTCCTTTAGTTTAGTATGTATGTATTCGCATATATCACTTTCGGTAGTATCTTTGTTTACATGTGATATAAGCAAAGGCACCTTCAACTCTGCCGCACGAAACTTTCCTACAGCCTTAGATGTTGCTTTGCCAGTCTTTCCTATAAAACGATTGGTTATCGCTTTCCTTTTTCGTACCAAAGTCCATTCAGCTCGCCTATTTTCCTTCCAAGTGCCGCTACTAACAACTTGCTCCATACTTAGTGTGTTGTTATCCGACCGTATTAAGTTGTGCATCTCGGTAACCGACGGACTAGGCAGTGTGAGCGAGACATACAGATCGTGTGGCTCAGCCACGCTCTGCACGGGAGGAAGTGCGCTGTATGCACCCGGCGACGCCGACGCATCATCTTTTGCACGCACAGCTGGGACTCAGCTGATTTTGCGACAATACTTGTGGCAGATATAATAGTGTAAGAGATATATAAAATAACACAATAACAGATAAAATAGTGCCCCGAGTACAGCTATTACGTGGGACCGAATAGAATGATTGGTGAAAAGTGGGTGTTAATTCACCTCTGCCTAACGCCCCGGGATAAAGGCGTGATTATATGTATGTTATTACTTGTCAAATGTAGAAACTTTGACTAATTTTTAAGAAATTGCTTCCTTGATGTAGCTTTCCAGATATAGTATTTTCATCAATATAAGAAATAGATCCACACGCCTCTATCCTGATGTGCTGATGCAGGACAGAGGCGTGTGGATGTGAATATGCAATAATAGTTATAATATAGATCACTAGCAAAACGTCAGGGCATTAGCATATTCACATTAGGTACTATAAATATTGTAACGGGAGACGGATAACAGGATTGGAAATAAACAGCTTCGTATGTGAGACCGCTTTATTTACACGCCCCAACAGCCAAATCTTGAACACGACACTCACAGCGTGACTTGCCGCACGTTGCACTAGGAGTTCACTGCACTTTCAGTCTTATACGTGACACTCACAGCGTGACTGCAACTGCACTTTCACTCTTTTTTTACTTTTCTTTTTTTGTTCTTCTGTTCAGATTGAACACTTAAACTTGACTGTCCATATATACCCCTCATTTTAATCGTCTTCTCGATATTCATTTCGTTTCTCATTTTATTATTTTTCCAGAATGTTCTGCAATTATCTAGAAGAGTTTAAATATAAAATCTTAGGTTATCTTTACCAAATAAAGATTTAGGTATAAGTATACATAAATTAGAAAAACACAAAAACCACATATCGTACAGCAGGATCCGAACCACAGACCGACCATCGGTATCAGTAGACCGTAGTCTAACGGCCGTTCCCAATAACATACTTACAGTAGAAGATAGCCTAGCTAGTAGTAACATGGGTAATTGAGTTACCGTTTTTACCTTACTTACTTAAAGTTGAAAATTGTTAGAACAGTAAAAAGAAATTACCCATGTTACTAGCGTAAAAATTAAAATGCAAAAACCAAACAAAATTGACGAATTTGTGTTTTATTGAATATACATGAAATAAAAACGAAAAACAGGCAAATAACAGTAATACCCCATGAAAAAAAAATGAAAAACTTGCCAATCACCGCAATTGCTTGTAAAATAATAAAGAAAAACAGGAATTTAACCGTAATTGCTTGTAAAATAAAAAAAGAAAAACAGGCAGATTTTAATCGGTTCGACTATACTATGATTTTTAATTCGAGTCAGTAAAATGACAAGTGCAACTGTCACTGATACAAAAAAGGGTGACCCGCTACAATAGTGATGTTCGACAATCAATAGACTGACATTTTAGTCATACTTTATTATAATAGGTATGAAAGCGTTTTTATTGTAAATATGTAATAGGTATGTATTAAACAATAGTATTGGAGAAATATGGATCTTACCATCTTATTATAAAAGCTGGGAATAAATGTTTCAAAAGTATGTAATAATTCTAATAACATTCCACAATACAAGATTCTACACAACGCTATCTAGTCCATGGTAAGCATAGCTTAACTAGCTTGTGTTATGGAATCTAGAATGTGGATAAACAGATTTTTTTTTGTAAATACCTACATGCGACCTGAACCATCGCGGCCACCTCAGTGGCGGCATGTCTGGCACTACAGGTCAGCAGACTGGGACGGACTGCGTGAATTCTTCGCGTCGGCGGCGTCGTACCCGTGTAGGCAGCTCTGCTTCACTTCAGATGATCCAAACTCCTGTGCAACAGTAGTCGCTGACGCGATCCTAGCGGGCATGGAGTGCTATATCCCCAACCGCTGGATCGCGACAGGAGCGAGCAAGCGTCCGTGGTTTAATAGGTCCTGCAGAGAAGCGAGAACTCGCAAACAATCTGCTTACAAGGATTGGACCACGGCCCTCGCCAATAAGGATCCGAACATCGGTGAAGTGAAGCGGAAATTGAATGCTGCCTCGAGGTCCAGTAAGAAGGCAACGGCCAGGGCTAAGTTTGAGTTCATCGGCAGAATTGGTGAGCGGCTTGCGCGGTTCCCATCCGGTAGTCGCGCATTTTGGTCCCTCGCCAAAGCTGCCGAGGGAAACTTCGTACATTCCTGTCTTCCGCCGCTATTAAAACCCGACGGTAGTCTGGCCCATGGCGCCAAGGAGAAAGCCGATCTTTTAGGTAACCTCTTTGCGTCAAACTCGACTATGAACGATGGGATTGCCGAACCACCTAGTATACCCTGGTGTGGAACTTCAATGGGTGAAGTAAAAATCACCCAGCGGAGGGTTCGGCGAGAACTAAAGTCCCTAGATGTTCGAAAGTCGAGTGGGCCGGATGGCATACCGGCAATGGTGCTTAAGCACTGTGCTCCAGAGTTGTGCCCTGTTCTTACACGACTCATCGCGCTCTCATTCTCCGCTGGACGAGTTCCGGCTTCGTGGAAGACCGCATACGTGCATCCTGTGCCTAAGAAAGGCGACAGGACAGACCCGTCCAACTACAGGCCCATCGCTAACACCTCCCTTCTCTCGAAGGTTATGGAGCGTGTTATTAATACACAGCTCCTGGGATACCTTGAGGGTAACGATCTACTGAGCGACCGACAGTACGGCTTCCGCCAGCGTCGCTCGACCGGTGACCTTCTTGTGTATCTTACAAACCGTTGGGCGCAAGCCATCGAGAGCCAGGGTGAGGCACTAGCGGTCAGCCTAGATATAGCGAAGGCCTTCGATCGGGTATGGCACAGAGGTCTTCTTGCGAAGCTACCATCTTATGGACTCCCTGTGTAATTAGATTTCCAGCTTTTTGTCCAACAGAAGCATCCAAGCCGTTGTGGATGGCAGTACTGGAGACGCATGTTACACGGGCCGTGCAAACATCCCCCAGTCCGAGGTGGAGGGGAGTCGCGAACAACTTGTCAGAAATCGAGACTACTCTCTCGTACGCTCAAGCTGTGGAATGAACTCCCTGCCATGGTTTTCCCAAGCGACTACAATATGGGGTTCTTCAAGAGGGGCATTAGAAGGTTTCTTCAGGGTAGGCAGCGCGAGTGTAACGCCCCTGGTGTTGCATACGTCCATAGGCCGCGGTAGCCACTTTCCATCAGGTGGGCCGTGTGCTTGTCTGCCACCTAAGTGATATAAAAAAAATACATATATTATACATAGAAACACTCAGACCAACCAAATAGCCATATTCATACATATTATAAATATTGATGAATGCCATCAGTATATGGTGCAGAATATACCTGCTAGAACCAAGCGTTTCAGTGACTCATTCCTATGCTGCACCATTAAGATCTAGAACTCTCTGCCAGCTCACGTGTTTCCTTCTTCCTACAGTCCCGGGTCCTTTAAGCGGAGCGTGAAAAGGTCTCTGATGAGGCCGTCAAGCTGAGTGCCGCCACTGCTAACATGGTACATGTTTACGATGGTGACCCTCTTTCCGAGACTTTGCCTTTAGCTTACTATCAGGCGAGGTGAAGTCAAATCGACGTGACTTTATAAAAAAATATAATCTTGACTAACTTTCAATTGTAAAACTCGATTCAAGCACATCACTATTTATTTGAGACAAAAAACCTGCAACACTGGAAATGTCATTTTACTGACTCGAATTAAAAATCATACTATACCGGGTGTGATCGCAACAATCAAATTTGACGTATCGGCTGTTTAAATTGAAAACATGGTAACTGATTTTTTTGCGGGAAAGCGCATCGCGGTATAATTTTATTTTCCGAAATTGGTGTGAAATAGGAGTTACTATGTTTTGAATTTAAACAGCCGAGCACTTTATCCGTAGATGCGATCTATCTTTAACTGTCAGTAGGGTATTAAGCATAAATATTGTATATCCTAATGTTTTTATTCATAACTTTGATATGCATAAAGTTGTAAAGCATATTGTTTATTTATCTAATAGTTATTTTAACACTCCGAGTCGGATTGCACTGAGTTTAGTTTAGTAGTTTTTTTTTTTAAACCAACCAGAACCGTCGAGCTTAGTTAGTAGACACCAGTAGTATGCTTATAAAATATTATGCTTATAGTAAATAGAATTAAAAAAATTATGATTAAAAAGTTATGGCAAATGAGTAGGGTAAGTGCACCAGTGAATGAACACCCACCGGTGAATGAACAAAAGAGAGTTTTTTCATAAAATTAAGAAAAATAAATAGTTCTACCGGACATTGTATTTTTTTTTGGATTGACCACATCATTTAACGTACCTATACTGGTCACACTAATATTGCTTTAATATACATAGTTTCAAAATTACCACTGTTTAAAGTACACGTGTTGTACTGTGCTACGTTTTTATATGAGCCTGAAGGTAGAGCTCAGGTAAGACAGAGCATTTTGATATTGATGTTGTACATGTTACATGCGAGTCTGAGAAATTAAATGTTCCAAATAAGATGTATCGATAGTTATTTTACTGGATCGAAAGCAATTTGCTTGTAATTTCATGAGTTTTAACAATATAAAGGGATGTTCGAACACTGGATCATGAAAGTGCAATTAATTTAGTGAATGAACGGGGGTTCATTCATTGGGTATAGTCTGTTTTATTACTTTTGGCTGATTTTGATTCTTAATGTTATGGGAATTAGTTAATTTTTTGTGGGAAGGCTTATTAAATGATTGTCAATCTTTTGGCCAGTATTCGAACAACTATGTTCATTTACTAGTTTCTAAAAACCAATGAATGAACTACAGAAATAACCATGTGTTCATATACTGGTTATTTGAAATCAATGAATGAACTGTGTTATGTTTTATGATAATTTCAAGCAATAATCGGTTTCTCTGTAATCTTAAGAGCTGCTCTCTTGTCGGTGGAGTAACCGCCATCCTTCTCTCTCCTCCGCCAATCTTTTGACCTCCTGATAGGATGTGACTTGTATCCTTTCCTTTATCTGTGCCATACACTTGCCTCTTGGTCTACCTCTTTTTCTCTTTCCTTATACCTTTCCGTCTATTTATTTTTTAAACATCTGTCTTGTCTTATCAGGTGGCCAATCATCTTTCCTCTTCGGCTCTCGATCATTTCCAACATAGACCTTCTTTCCTGTACCTTGTTTAATACTCTTTCGTTTGACATTCTTTCCGCCCAGCTTATCGCCTTCCATTCTTCTCCAGCATCACATTTCAAATGGATACTGCTGAGATACCCAAGATATCCACTTGCTCTAAGTTGCTATTCTCGAAAGTCTAATACAATAGGCCTATATATCGTTGGATGTTTCGATGTTATCATTGTTTTCGTCTTCTTACTATTTATTCTCAATCGGTATCTCATAAAAACATTGTTCATAATGTTAACCAGCTCTTGCAGCTCATTTTCGTTTTCGACGATTGCAGCAGAATCTGTTCATTATATTCATTTTAGTACCTAATAACTAAAAAAAACATTTCTTTTCTTAAT
The DNA here is from genome assembly GCA_914829495.1 of Eilema sororculum. NCBI lineage: Eukaryota > Metazoa > Arthropoda > Insecta > Lepidoptera > Erebidae > Eilema > Eilema sororculum. Next base: position 14,978,017 of record OU618559.1, on the reverse strand, counting down.
TTTCATCACAGTTCTTTCTCTTTTATCATGGAATCCAATCCCAAAAAAAATAAAGATTCCGTTACACTAAACTCTCACTCGCGTAAATAATAAAGATTTGACGATGAATAAAGCTAGCAATTATACGGCATACCTAAATCTACTTTGAGCAATAAATTAAATAATAAAGTAACATGGCAATGCAAAATGGGTCCATCAACAGACGAGGAGAAAGCGCTTGCCGACTGGATTTAGGCGAAAGCTAAACTTGGGTTCCCATGCACCCTGAAGAGGTTTTTGGTACGGTAGAAACATTCTTAAAACAAAATTAAAGAGATAATACATTAAAAAATTATCGACCGGGGAAAAAATGGCTAGAATTGTTTTTGCGGAGGCATCTCGAAGTAAAAGCTGAAATAATATCAAAAACAAGAGCAGTGGTTACAGAAGAAGCCACCAGAATTGGTTTGCTGAATTAGGCACGTTTCTAGAGGAAGAAAATGCCTTAGACATTAAAAATGACCCAAGTCGTATTTTTCATTCTGATGCAACTGGTGATATGACTTGTTTAAGAACAGGGTAAAATTTGGGTCCAAAAAACTACACAAATAGGTACATATGAAATTGCTAGCGGGGAAGAAAAAGAACCAATCACAGTCTTATGTACATTTCCACCAGGAGTAGTTCAGAACTTTCCAGATGATTGGTATATTGGCCGTTCTGATACTGGGTGGTGGTGGTGTCAGCAGTGTTTTTCACCTACATTAAGTTCTTCTATGAATGGTTGATGCAAAATAATATCAAGTTGCGGGGTTGCTGTTTCTTGATGGCCACAAGTCTATCAATCCTGATATGTTAGAATTTTGTCGTGAAAAACAAATAATGTTGTTCTGTATAAACCCCAAATTAACGCACATTTTGCAGTCTTGGGAGGAATATTTGGACCACTGAAGAAAAGCTGGCGAGTGGTAGTGAGGAGGCATAAAAATTCAACTGCTTTTCCTTTTAACGATATTTCCTTGTGATACTATAAGCCATTTTACGCCACCACTAGGTTTCTATATATCAATTTCATCCCGCAGCCACTTACCTATATTCACTGAGGTATTTACAAAAAACATAAATTAGAAAAAAACTATTTCCTTGATTACTAAATGAGGTCGATTTGGATAAGACTCTAATGTTCATTAACTGGAGTTTCATGTGTTCATACACTGAATTTTGGGGTTCATTTACTGGTGATTTTGGGTATTTGTACATAAAATATGAAATATCTTATTAATTATACATATTAATGACATACAATCCATGTAATTTCAATCCTGAATAAATTTTGAATATCAAACAATAGCAACATTATGGAATAACCGCCCTGATATAGATGCAAATATTTTTTAAAGTTCAAAATTGTCTTAAGGGTTCATTCATTGGAGCACTTACCCTATTATGCGTAAATAATGTTAGGACAACATTATGCAATGTTAAATTATGACATAAAATCGTAGGAATAAAAATAGAGAACCCTTGCGAAGACCTTTAGGGCCTATGTTTGGTCGCGATAACCAACATCCACGCGGGCGGAGCCGCGGGCAAACGCTAGTACAGTAAGCTTCAGAGAAAAGGAACCCCCCTTGATAATGGTTTTATTCTCAAGGGGGGTTCCTTTTCTCTGAAGCTTACTGTACATAAATATCTAACCGATTTGGCATTACATGGATCTCAAAACTCTTTACAGGTAGAACAAATGATTTGCGAAGACTTGGTTGTTTTGACAAGTATTGTTGTCTTTATGAGATTTCATTATTTCTGAGAATTCGCAACTTTAGACAACCTATTGTTCATAGTTAATCATTTCTAAAGTAATAACAATTCGTTCAAGTGCTTAACTTTTGCAGTGCAATCTTTTAAAGGCATTTTTTTTATCGTAAAATACTGATGTTTTTAACAATTGGAAAATACAAATATAAACAGAAACCCAATGTAAACGGGGACCATTTGAAATGGAGAAGCTCTCAATATGTAGAGTGTGTCTAGCGGAAGATGGCCGGATGCATTCTATAACTAACACGAACCTTGACGAAGCGTACCGGGCTCTCACTATGACAGAGGTAAGTTCAACATGATATTTATGTATAAAACGTGCTCTGAGAACGCAATATTTTGTTTAATTAAGCAAGGTCACGGGTTTTAGTAGCTTCCAGCTCTAAAATCACAATATGGAAGCTGATTCTCCTATTAAAAAGTTGTTCAAAATTTTTTTGCAAACCGTTGTTCCTTGCAGAGTAGAAGGTAAGGTAAGGCCACCTCATCTCTTCCCATGCGGTGTCGTACAAGGCGACTAAGGGATAGAGCTGTTTAACACCCAGACTCAGCCTCAGCTGCATGACTTGAGTCAATAATAGTGCCCAGAATATGGCAATAGGCTCATCTCCTATAACGTGGGACTGAATACAATGACTGTGTGTGTGTTCATTCACCTCTGCCTAACCCTCCGGGGATAAAGGCGTGATTTATGTATGTATGTTCAAAACTTATCCCGATCCAATATTATTCTCCTAATTATTAGAAACTAGCTTTTACCCGCGGCTCCGCACGCGTGGATGTCGGTTATCGCGACCAAACATAGCCTATGTCTTATGGTCTAAATTACCCCTATACCAAATTTCATCAAAATCGGTTCAGTGGTTTAGGCATGAAAGCGTTGATAACATACAGACAGACAGAGTTACTTTCGCATAAAATTATAATATTTGTTCTATAAGATAAATGTGTTTAAGAAAAAGGTTTTTGACACAGTAATTTGGGAGACCAAGACTTTTTTAACAGATTTTTATGAAGAGAATATTGGCATGCTGCCGGAACATTGCAACAAGCTAACCTCATTGTGAACCTCCCCTACTGATTTACAGGCAAGGTTCTGTCGCAGACTGTAGTGCCTATAAAAGTCAACAAATGGTCAAACTACTCCTCCCCCTGCAAATGGCCCTCGTGTCCAGGATCTATAGTAGCGATTTGGCGAAGAAACTCGCCGCGTAAAAGGATATCGTATTCTTTCGTACTGATGGCCGCCGTGCGCTGTGGAGCACGCAGCAGTTGCATGTGCCTGGCCAGCAGGCATCTTCCCTTCCAACCGAAATGTTAATTCGACCATTTCGGAATATATTTCTTTCGAACAAATGTACAAAAAAAAACCTGAATTGAAAGAAAGAAAATGCATTTTTATTTTTCATAGCTGCAGCACATACCCTGAAATGTTACAAAATACTTAACAGCTTAAATAATTACAAATAATAATAATAAAATAAAATAAATGTTTTTTTTATAACGGCAAAACTACTCCCCATTACCTCCTTCAGCCCGTAGATAACGACTATGATTTGTGTTTTGTTGTGAACTTCTTCAGGCCCGTTCAAACTTATAAGGTATTCGCTGCCGCTGAGGGTACATACCGCGCGGGTTTCGCTCAGGAATTTAGTATGAAGTTCCGCGGCTAGAGCGGAATCGTTGGTACCATAGTACCGCGTAGGTAACTTTTGCTTGACGGGCGAAACAGATTCCGCCAGTCGACGCGGCGTGGGAGCAGCGGCATGCATGATGATACAAAAATTACTAACTGGCGAAAACTTCCTTGGCGCGTACCGCGCGGTATTCTACCCAGAAGGATAGCGAAATTCGCTTTGTGTGAACAGTAATATTACCGGATACCCGCTCGGTTTTCTGTACCGCAGGTGGCAGCGAATACCGCTTATGTCTGAACAGGCCTTTACTCCGATACTCAAGGTCCAATACCAATGAAATTGATATATGTTAAAAAACTTTGTACCGTTGTTATTACAATCGCTGTAGATGTTAAGCTTCATTTGCTATCGACTTAACCTACAATTTATACCTTTTCTCATTCTCCATACCAACTTGATGGGCATCGGTCGCGACACCCTTAGGCCAGAGCCTACTAACAATGAGAGAAGCCTATGTCCAACAGTGGACTGCGAATACTGCGATATGCAAAATTTGCTATCTATCATTCAGTGGTAATTATTAAATAAAGACTCAGCACAGTGCGACAGCTTCACACTTATAAAACTACTTTTCTACTGTTTATACTGTAGATTGATGGCGCTTGGTGGAATCTGCTACACATATTGAATAACACACTTGTACTTTTCCACTGACTTTATTTCTAGACCTGACCGGTTTCGCCTTACGGCATTCTCAAAGGTTCACATTGATGTGAACCTTTGAGGCTGCGGTGAACCGTGGCTGCGGTGTTAGTGATAAAACTGTTTTAATTCACTTGAAGCAAATTGGGAAGATTAAAAAGCTTGAAAGGTGGGTACCTCACGAATTGACTGAAGCAAACCGGCAAACGCGCGTCGACTGTTGCGTTACATTACTGAACCGGCACAATAATGAAGGTGTTTTAAACCGAATCATTACCTGTGATGAAAAATGGATTCTTTACGATAATCGGAAGCGCTCAGCGCAATGGTTGGATCCTGGCCAGCCAGCCAAATCCTGCCCCAAGCGAAAATTAACCTGAAAAAAGTTACTTGTGAGCGTTTGGTGGACTAGTGCCGGTATTGTTCATTACAGTTTTCTCAAGTCTGGCCAGACTATTACGGCTGATGTCTATTGTCAGCAATTGCAAACAATGATGGAAAAGCTAGCGGCTAAACAACCTAGGCTGGTCAATCGCTCCACGCCACTGCTGCTTCACGACAACGCTAGACCACACATCGCACAACAGACGGCTACCAAATTAGAAGAGCTTCAATTGGAATGTCTAAGACATCCTCCGTACTCCACCTTGCTCCAACAGATTACCATTTTTTTCGAAATTTGGACAACTTCTTGCAAGGGAAAAAATTCAACTCTGAAACCGGCAGGAATAGGGTTATAGGAACGACTCGCCACTTAGTTACTTTGTTAGAAAGGTCTTGGCAAGACTTAAACATGTGCGTGTTTTACTGCAACTGGTTTTTTTTTATCTTGCGATAAATCCCCACGGAGCCGGTGGAGGTGGTTATGTCGGACTCGAACCGACTAAAACGCATGCCGTCTTGGGTCCTTGGTTGCCGGAGGTGAGATTGCCAAAAGCATATCTCTCACACCCCGGCAGACCCAGGACCATCTCGTTCGAGATGGCCACCTTCGGGTTGTGGGGACCATAGTGTCCCCACCTAGCCCCGGTTACGGGGAGGTGCACTTTGTGCCGCCGCCGCGGCCTGCTTCTGCTAGGCCTGCGCTCATGGAGGACGGAGGTCGTTCTGCATGCACTGCAATTGGTTGCGTACAACCGGAGATATGACTAAAAGGAGCAATATGAGGTGATCTGATAGCCTCTGTGGTGTGGCGGTAGTGCACGCGACTGCCACGCCGGAGGCGCGGGTTCGATTCCCGCTCAGTGCAAATATTTGTATGCATAAATATGTGTATTTGCATTAGTCTGGGTGTTTCTAAGTATACTAAGTATGTATATACAAAAAAAGTATCTAAGTATGTTTATCCGCATTCTAGATTCCACAACACAAGCTGTATGTATGTATATAAATTACACTGACGGACTCATAAACTGCATCAAAGTTCAGGTTTACTCTAAAAGGATTTTTTATAATAAGTATGCAAACTTTTTAGATTAAATTATATAAATATGGAAAGACTGGCTCTTAATCTTAAAAAAAAATTAAATTTAAAAATAGAACTGCAGTAAAACAAATGAATATAGCCGGGAAAAGAAAATTTACTTGTAGTATCAGATTTGCGTGTTATTTATAGCAAAGTTTTAAATTGATTCTCATTGTTTTTTTTTGTTTTGTCAATTGAATTATTGTTACCAGCATAATTGTTGGGTTAGTTTTTTAACACATCGAGAGTTTTTGAACCATAATATGGATACTTCGTCCGAACAAGCGGCACAAATTGTAGCTTTGGTGCGGGAGGGCTTGGATCAACGAACGATTGGTAGAAATTTAAATTTAAACCAGTCTACGGTTTCTAGAATATACAGAAGGTTTGTAGAGACAGGTTCTTACAGGAGGAGACGTGGTACAGGCAGAACTCGAGCAACCACAGGTCGTGATGACCGATTTATTGTTATAACTTCCCTGCGAAATCGTTTCCTCACGTCAGTTAACATCAAAACCGAGCTTAATGAAGTGCGTGGAGTAAACGTGTGTGCACGAACAATAAGAAGAAGGTTAAAGCAAGCGGATATCACCCCTTTTAGACCAGCAAATGGTCCAAAGTTATCTATAGCTCACAGACAAGCTCGCTTAAGATTTGCGCGTCATCACCTGAATTGGACAGAAGAGCAGTGGGCCTCTGTATTGTTCACGGACGAGTGTAGGACATGTTTATATGGTGCAGATGGTCGCAGAAGAGTCTATCGTCGACGTGGGGAGCGATATGCTCAAAGTTGCATTGAGGAGCGTGTTCCTTTTGGAGGCGGTTCATGTATGGTCTGGGGTGGCATATCGATGAACGGGCGAACAGAACTTGTGTTCATAGACATGGTCCGTCAAAACGGTAATAGAGGGGGTTTGACAGCACATCGCTACATAACAGAGATATTAGAAGATCACGTGGTGCCTTACATGGGATTCATAGGCGAAAATTTTACTTTAATGCAGGCCCGGCCGCATGCAGCTGCACAAGTTCAACATTATTGCGAAGAGGTTGGGATACGTACAATGAATTGGCCAGCACGCAGCCCGGATCTTAATCCCATCGAGCATGTTTGGGACAATTTAAAAAGAGCTGTATATGCGAGAAACCCTTCGCCCACGACAGTGGCAGCACTAAGAACAGCACTTTCAGAAGAATGGGACAATATTCCGCAAGATCTTTTAAAAACCCTTATAAAATCTATGCGGAACCGATTAGAATCCGTAATAAGGGCACGTGGGGGTAATACACCTTATTAAAACACAAATAAACCCTTGCATAAAGTTTGTGTCTATTGTTAAAACCAATTTTTTAATTAAACCAATATTTCTTAAATTTCTGTTTTTTCTTCAAAAAAAGTCTTAAGGTCCTTTCCAGTACATAAACTTAAACTTAAAGATATGACCCTACGCTGTTTTAAAGTTCACGAACCAATCTAGAGGTTTCAATTTAAATCTGTATAGAAAGTATGCATACTTGGTTAAAATATTTATTTCAAAGTCGTCTATTACTTTGATGCAGTTTATGAGTCCGTCAGTGTAGTAATAATTTTAGTGTGCACTACAAACTACCTACCTGTTCTTGCAGTTCAGTCCATCCAAACTGGTTGTCTGGAAGAAATCGCAGATCGCGATAAGGCCGCCCATTGTACAACTTTCTATCATGCATGTATGTATCCTATGTATATGTTCTATGTTCGGTGTGCAATAAAGAGTTTCTATTCAATTCTAATTAAGCTTACCATGGGTCTAGATAGCGTTGTGTAGAATGTTGGGGAATATTTTCCTGACGTGTCGCTAGTGGAACTGGGCTTTCCTGATCATATTACCTAAAAAGTAAATTGCCACCAAGAAAGAGTGACTAATTTTTATTTTGCCTATGAAGCAAAATGCCTAAATCGCTGAACGACTTATTTTCAGAATGCCGTTAGAGTAAATAGACTAGCTTACTACAAAGACTAAAACTTGAAATGACTACGTTATAAAATGACTTAAACGTAAAATGACCACTTTTTGCGACAAAATGCTGTCTGTCACCTATAGTTTTCAATATAGTAATAAATATTTTAATAGATAGTATTACCACACATGAGAGAAAGTGGGGCTATCGGTTTAAACTAAACGGTAAATACACGGAATCCATCCTCGCACTTGCAGATGATCTCGCAATACTTACTCGCAGCCCAAAGCAGTGCCAAGACCTGTTGCGTAAAGTGGATGAATTCTGTACATGGACAGATGGAATGAAAACAAAACCTAGCAAATGCTACTGTCTATGTCTGGGTAGGCGGGGTACCAGATATACCTCATATGATCCAGGGCTTAGTATAGGCGGGGAAAACGTTTCGACTATATCCGAAACCGTGCCTTTTAAATTTCTCGGAAGAAAAATAGATAACAGAGGTTGCACTCCAGCTTTAGAAGAAGTAATTAATAACTTCATTATCGATATACAAAAGGTAGATCAGCAGCCACTAAGTAATGTTAAAAAAGCGTGGATTTACGACAACTATTTAACCTCGCGTCTTAACTGGCCGTTTCTTGTTTATGATATAAGCCAGAGCCTTCTCAAAAAACTAGATGCGAATGTTACGAAGACACTGAAGTCGTGGCTGGGGCTAGCTCAGTCGGCAGACCCATCGACATTATATAGAGCCTCAAATAACTTTGGAATGACGTTCAAGAAACCATCGGAACTATATAAACATCTAAGAGTAACCAAAATGCACGTCCTAGCGAAATCAAAAGACGAAATCGTGCAAGCTCTTCCAAAAGACCAAAGTACTAAAGAGCTCGAGTCGCGCCTCCAATTCCATAAAAAATTCATGATAGGCTCGCAGACTGGTAGGGTAGGTTTGGGTAATACTAGGAGGCAGTCAGACAAAGACATAACAAAATCTTTTCTTCAAGTAGATGAAAATAATACCTACAAAGTGCACGCAATGAACCTAGAAGTACAAAACGAATGTTTAACACTAGGTGAATTTTGTATTCCCATAGCCTTAAAATGGCGTACCTTAATATACGACTGGTCACCGGCTCTCCTTAAATTCTATCTCAATGCATTCCAGTTGACCCTCCCCGACCAAAGCAATCTTGTCAGATGGGGAAAAGCCACAGATAAAACATGTAACTCATGTGGTGAAGCAATTGGTACTGCTAGGCACCTACTGGTGGGTTGTAGGACGCTATTAGACCGGGGTCATTACTCGCGCCGACATGATAAAGTATTAGAAATCGTACGTGAGGCGGTAAGTTTGGCGGTAGCTAGAGCGAAAAAGGGTTTAACCACAAACCAAAGAAATGACGTCGCGTTTGTAAAGGAAGGCTGCTCAAAAAAGACAAATCAAAAGCCGTACTCAATTTTGATAGCAGCCGCTGACTGGACATTACTCGCAGATTCGTATGAGAAACACTATAAAATACCGGAGGATGTTTGTGCCTCGTCATCCAGACCCGATATATTCCTATTTTCAAAACAGCAAAAGCGTGCAGTACTAGTAGAACTCACAGTACCGTGGGAAACTAACATACCTAAAGACCACGCTATAAAAATAAACAAATACTTTGACCTGACCAACGAGTTAACCAAAAATGGCTATGTGGTTAAACTCTACGCCGTGGAAGTAGGAGCAAGGGGAATTCCAGCTAAATCCCTGTATAACTTATTTAAAGACCTCGGATTGCCAAGAGCTTCAGTAAGCTCTTTACTCAAACGAATATCTAAAACGGCGTTGATAGGATCTTACCAAATTTGGATAGGTAGAGGGGGGAACACTTGTGACGGTGGAGGTGAGCGCTGATGCATCACAAGGTGGCCACCCTAAACCTACACCTGGGTCGCAAGTCCCAGGCGCCGTCACAGTGTTCCTCTCTGTACCACGCCATGGACCCGGCGACCGCACGGTGAATCCATGGAGTGCTAAGAACCGGATCTCTCTCTCAAGATGTAATATACATATTATCCCATAGTCAAAAGCCGACTTTGTTATTATTTTAGGCCTTTTTCTCGGTAGGCTTTCTGGTTCTTAGACATGTTTAGAAATGATTAATTTTATGCAATTTGCTTCGTAAGCTTTTTTCTTTATAGGCTTCATAATTTTAAGCCAACTTGCTGTTTGGGCATACTGAGTTTTAGGTAATTTGCTTTATAGGGATTTAGCTTTTTAGACTTGACCTTTAGGCATTTTGCTTCGTAGTCAATTTGATTTTTAGGCAACATGATCAGGACTCGAACTGGGCAGTGGCGTGTGGAAGTTATCCATCTACTGTTATATTACATAGAATTTTCACCAAGTTAATAATCTTCTTTTCAAGGAAGGAATTATTTAATTCCTTTCCGTCACAGTTTTACACTTGGAAAGAAATAACCAGAACGATAATGCAGATTATAAAAAAAATACTTTATTGTATATACATACATTACATTGATAGAAAAATATCGAAAAATATGCTTATTTATTTAACATACATTACATTGATAGAAAAATATCGAAAAATATGCTTATTGATCTTAAAGATTCTTATACCATAGAACACTAAAGCTAATGTTATTTTTAAAATATCGCGGCCAGCCTTACATTCAATGTGAAAGTAATGGAGGGTAGGCGCACAAAAAATGTTCCCCGCACACCGCGCGACGCTCGCAGGCCAGTCAAGTCGTGACCACGGGTTATGTAACGCATCCGAAACGTAGGCAAAAGTATGTTTTACAAAATATATCGCGGGAAGTCCCAAACTATTACTAACTACTAAAGCTAATATCAGACGGTTCATTTTTGTTCCATTTCATCTTTCATCACAGATTTGAACATAAAATGAATCATCAAACATAAACATAAACTCACGCCTGTATTCCCCGAAGGGGTAGGCAGAGGTGCTAGCACCCACATTTCACCAGTTTATGTTTAGGTCCCAATGTAATAGGTGGCGAGTCTATTGCCATTAACCGGGCACTTATAAACCTGCGATAAATACACACATAACTTCAAAAAGCATCGAAAAGTCATTGGTGTGTGTCATGGTAAACCTGGCATCGAACCTGAGACCTCGTCTCAGCAGTCCATTACCCATATCACTAGGCTACCGCAGAATCATCAATCACGATTGAATACACTGATGAAAATATCCAACAGTGTAGGGTAAGTTCACTTTTAGCTTCTGGAGTTTTTCAATCTCGCGTTTTTTTTATACAACTTAGGTGGCAGACAAGCAAACGGCCCACCTGGCCGACTCTGTAAGAACAGAGAGTATCTGTGCCGTCTGTGCAGAAGACAAAGCAGGACAAGCCTTTGATCTTCCCAGACAGCACAAAAGCTGGCTACCCTACTGACCGACGAGAACACAACCCAAGGTTATTTTGGCCGCGGTGTTCTGTAGGGTGGAGGTACTTCCCCAGTCGGACGGCTCAATTGAGACGGGAATACCGTCGTATCCTACCTCTCCTACGCTCCGACTGAATGAAAAACATTGTTTTTTTTTTTTATTTATTTATTTATTAGGCATATCAACAGTGTAAACACCAACATGGATAAAAGACAGATGAAAACATTACTAGGCATGTGCTACACAAATTACAGATATGCACAGCATTGGCTGGTTGTCTTACAAAGAATAGCAAAAATTATATGTCAAATTATACTCACAAACTACTTAAGGCATGTCAACTTATTGGGTCAATTAGATAAAATACCATTATACATTTTAGAAACGGGTCAATAACATAATAAATTAAAAATTGTGAACAATAATATAATTTAAAAAAACTATCATTAAAACAATACATTACATTATAAGGTCAAAAATTCATAAATTGTATAAATATAAAGTAGTTTATAAAGTAAATATAAAGTAGCATTTGCTAGGTTTTGTTTTCATTCCATCTGTACATGGACAGATGGCATGAAAACAAAACCTAGCAAATGCTACTGTCTATGTCTGGGTAGGCGGGGTACCAGATATACCTCATATGATCCAGGGCTTAGTATAGGCGGGGAAAACGTTTCGACTATATCCGAAACCGTGCCTTTTAAATTTCTCGGAAGAAAAATAGATAACAGAGGTTGCACTCCAGCTTTAGAAGAAGTAATTAATAACTTCATTATCGATATAAAAGAGGTAGATCAACAGTCACTAAGTAATGTTAAAAAAGCGTGGATTTACGACAACTATTTAACCTCGCGTCTTAACTGGCCGTTTCTTGTTTATGATATAAACCAGAGCCTTCTCAAAAAACTAGATGCGAATGTTACGAAGACATTGAAGTCGTGGCTGGGGCTAGCTCAGTCGGCAGATCCATCGACATTATATAGAGCCTCAAATAACTTTGGAATGACGTTCAAGAAACCATCGGAACTCTATAAACATCTAAGAGTAACCAAAATGCACGTCCTAGCGAAATCAAAAGACGAAATCGTGCAAGCTCTTCCAAAAGACCAAAGTACTAATGAGCTCGAGTCGCGCCTCCAATTCCATAAAAAAATCATGATGGGCTCGCAGACTGGTAGGGTAGGTTTGGGTAATACTAGGAGGCAGTCAGACAAAGACATAACAAAATCTTTTCTTCAAGTAGATGAAAATAATACCTACAAAGTGCACGCAATGAACCTAGAAATTCAAAACGAATGGTTAACACTAGGTGAATTTTGTATTCCCATAGCCTTAAAATGGCGTACCTTAATATACGACTGGTCACCGGCTCTCCTTAAATTCTATCTCAATGCATTCCAGTTGACCCTCCCCGACCAAAGCAATCTTGTCAGATGGGGAAAAGCCACAGATAAAACATGTAACTCATGTGGTGAAGCAATTGGTACTGCTAGGCACCTACTGGTGGGTTGTAGGACGCTATTAGACCGGGGTCATTACTCGCGCCGACATGATAAGGTATTAGAAATCGTACGTGAGGCGGTAAGTTTGGCGGTAGCTAGAGCGAAAAAGGGTTTAACCACAAACCAAAGAAATGACGTCGCGTTTGTAAAGGAAGGCTGCTCAAAAAAGACAAATCAAAAGCCGTACTCAATTTTGATAGCAGCCGCTGACTGGACATTACTCGCAGATTCGTATGAGAAACACTATAAAATACCGGAGGATGTTTGTGCCTCGTCATCCAGACCCGATATATTCCTATTTTCTAAACAGCAAAAGCGTGCAGTACTAGTAGAACTCACAGTACCGTGGGAAACTAACATACCTAAAGACCACGCTATAAAAATAAACAAATACTTTGACCTGACCAACGAGTTAACCAAAAATGGCTATGTGGTTAAACTCTACGCCGTGGAAGTAGGAGCAAGGGGAATTCCAGCTAAATCCCTGTATAACTTATTTAAAGATCTCGGATTGCCAAGAGCTTCAGTAAGCTCTTTACTCAAACGAATATCTAAAACGGCGTTGATAAGATCTTACCAAATTTGGATAGGTAGAGGGGGGAACACGACTGATGGTGGAGTTGAGCGCTGATGCATCACAAGGTGGCCCCTAAACCTACACCTGGGTCGCAAGTCCCAGGCGCCGTCACAGTGTTCCTCTCTGTACCACGCCATGGACCCGGCGACCGCACGGTGAATCCATGGAATGCTAAGAACCGGATCTCTAATGTCATTGTGAAGTTTCATAAATTTGCAATATTCAATTTAATTTAATTTAGAGGTGCTGAGTCAATTTAGACTTGAAATGATTGAACATTCATTCAGATTCGGTCATTTTGTTTCGAGTTTTGTAGCTGATGGATGTCATGTGTAACTTAGATTTTTCCCTGTGTTAAATTAAAAACTAAAGTAAAGCCAACGAGACGAGAGAAAAAAGGTAAACAAAGCGACCATTACTGAGTTACGTTGCGATAACTAGCGATTATTGTCTCTGTCCTTGTCGCACATGTCGCACGTACGCGATAATGGCCGAGCGATAGCCGTCGTTGCGTGTTTCGTAGTACAGGAAAGCTGTCAGCACAGCGGTTTTAAACTGTCAGTTATCCGTCATCTTATGAGTAATTTCATTCCTGTCTGGAATGAGTTTAAAGTGATACGTAAAAATTTTCAAATAAAAATGTTTGGAACCGCTGAAACTTTGTTTACCTTTTTTCTCTCGCTTCGTTGGCTTTACTTTAATTCTAAACGCACGTCCCTAGACGACATATTGAAAGAATCAACCCGACTAAGCCGTGTGAACATAGATGGAAAAACAGCAATTACCCAAGTCAACAACGAATTGAGTGAACCATTCTGACATCAGCTTAACAAGGGTGACGTTTACGAATATGATTAATAACCGAAATCTTAAGAGCGAACTTTCTCTTACATACATCGCACTGATGTCGTTCATCAGTTGTATGCAACAAACAATGCATTTTATAAGCATGCTCTTTCTTGAACAGTCTATTACAATCCTTACATTGGTACAGATGAGCTACGTTACGTAAACAAATATGTCCAGTCAGACCATGTTGAAGACGAAATTTTCTTCCACATACATCACACTGATGTGGTTTTTCACCAGTGTGTATTAACATATGCAGTCTGAGTTGACTACGCCTACTAAAAACTTTCTTGCAAATATTACACTCGCAAGATTTATCTCCTATGTGTAAACGCATGTGCTCTCTTAGGAGCGCTTTAGTAATGAAAAATTTCTTACACATATCACATTGAAACGGTTTTTCCCCAGTGTGTCTACGCATGTGGATTTTATATGGATACTTATTACTAAAACTTTTCTGACATACATCACATTGATATATTTGATCCCCGTGCTTTGATCTCATGTGCGCACGTAAACTCTCACGTTTGAAGGATCTATTACACACTTTACATTGATATAACTTCGGATCCGACGGCTGGTGCTGGTGCTTATAGCTGAAGTATCCGTTACACACTTCACATTTATACGGTTTGTCTCCAGTGTGCATGCGCATATGAGCATTTAAAGCACCTCGTTTAGTAAAGCCTTTATCACACTTAGAACATTGATGCGGTCTCTCACCAGTGTGCGAGCGCATATTATGATCTTTTAAAGCGTCTTCTCTTCTGAAACATTTTTTGCATACTTCACATTGGAATGGAGTTAAATTGGTGTGTAAGCGCATATGGCCATCCAACTGAAACTGTGTAGTCAAACATTTCTTACACACTTCACATTGATATGAGGCTGTGTGTAAATTCATATGAGTTCTCAAAGCATTTTTTGCCTTGAAAATTTTCTTACATACATCGCACTGATATTGTTTGACAACGTTGTGCACGCCTTTTATGTGGAATTTTAAGTGCAGCTTTGACCTGAAGGTTTTTTTACATATATCACATTGATAATTGTTTTCAGTATTGTGGCTAACTAAATGTATTTTCAAATTCCTGCTATCTCGAAATGTTTTATCGCATTGATTACAACTGACCCGTATCTCTCCAGTATGTGTAAGCATGTGATTATTCAACAAGGACTTCCAAATAAATCCTTTTTTGCAAACATCACATGAATAAGGTTTTTCCCCTGTATGAGAACGAATATGGTTTTCATATGAACTTTTAAGAACGAATTTTTCGTCACAAAAATTACATTGATATAGATTTTTAAAGACAGGGGGCAAGCGCGATTGTGGTCTTTTACCAAAACATGGTCTGCTTTTGTGACTAGCGAGGCTTCCTTTCTTGCTATAACTGTGGCCACAGTCATCGCACTGATACCGTTTCACATTATTACCTACATCTTGTTGTAACTTCGAATCGGAGTGGTTGTGCTTACAGTTGAAATATCCGTTACATACTTCACACTTAAAAGGTTTGTGTGCTTGCTGTTTGTGACAAAGCATATGAGCATCGAAAGGACGTCGTTTAATAAAGCCTTTATCACATAAAGTACATTGATATGGTTTCTCGCTAGTGTGCGTTCGCATATTATGATCTCTTAAAGCGTCTTCTCTTCTGAAGCACTTTTTGCAGACTTCACATTGGAATGGTTTGATATCAGTGTGTATACGCATATGGCAATCCAACTGAAACTGTGAACTCAAACATTTTTTACACACTTCACATTGAAATGAGGTAGTATGTAAGATCATATGACCTTTCAAAGTGTCTTTCCTCTTGAAATATTTCTTACACACGTTGCACTGATGTTCTTTCGCCGCGATGTGCACGCACTGGAAATGGTCTCGCAAGCCCCGCTGTGTCTTGAAGGTTTTCTCACATACATAACATTGATTATTATTTTTAGTATTGTGGGTAGCTGAATATTTGCCTAACTTACTTTTAACGCGAGCTCTTCTCGAGTACCGTCTTACATCATTACCGTCATCACTATCGGCTTCATCGACGGCTCCAAGGCTACCGCGACTGGAGTCACCTGCCGAACCATCGTCATCAAGATCAGTTTCTTGTACAGCTCGCTCTTTGTCATTCAATCCACTAGAGTTGCGTAAATGCGCTGCTTTGACGACATCCCATCCGAGTCTCTCTATCCTGACTACGGCATGTTTCAATTTCATTCCTACGTGCTTGTTTCCTTCGTCGTAGTCTGCTGGTGTAGTCATCGCAGGCTCGTGAGTGCCTAAGTAAGTAAGAAATTAGTTTATTTATCAATTAAACTGTAAACTATATAATATTAGCTGTCCCGGCACACTTCGTTTCGCCTTAGAAATTAGAATCAATTAGCTGTATCAAATTCCTCAAAGGCCCCATACGCCCACGGAGCTCCCGACACTAATAGGTCACCGGGGCCCATACTTACACCTACGGAGCCTATATACCTATGGGACCCATACAACCATATACCTCTACGCTCAAGGGCGTACTACCATAAACCATCAATTTTTCGACTTAAATAAAAAAATAGCCACCATTAATATTTTCGCGGCCCAAGCAACGGGCATTTTGTTAATTCAGAAGAATGTCTACTAATCACCCTCTGACGATATTTGCACGCATTATGTCTATTCTATATCAAACGTCAGATAACAGAAGAATATCATACAGCAGTATTAGAATAATAAACACATTTTTTTCCAATTCGTATTTCAAATTCAAAATTTAGACATGGCGTAGGTCGGATCAGCCATTTTATATGGTGGTTATGTATTCTTAAATTTTCTAATTTTCCACGCAATTTTCTTCATTTTTTCTTTCATAAGAACCTTCTCCTAACAATAACGAACACAACAAAAAAAGAATTAGCGAAATCGGTTCAGCCGTTCAGGCGTGATGTCGTGACCAAGGGAAATAGGGGTTCATTTTTATATATATAGATTAAGACTGCACTGTCCGTCGGTCTGTCACCCGTATTCATGTATACAAATATTGGCCCTGAGCGGTGATCGAACCGCTACACCACAGAGGCTGTCTGTCTCGCGCCACGCGAGTAAATAAAGTAAAGGCAATGAAACGAGAGAAAAAGGTAAACAATGTTTCAGCGGTTCCAAACTTTTTTATTTGAAAAAGATTACGTATCACTTCAAGCGCGTTCCAGACAGGAATGAAATTGCTCATAAGATGGCGGATCTGACAGTTTAGAACCGCTGTGCTGACAACTTTTCTGTACTGCGAAACACGCAACGACAGCTGTCGCTCGGCCATTGTCGCGTACGTGTGACATGTGCGATAAGGACAGAGACAATAATCGCTAGTTATCGCAACGTAACTGAGTAATGGTCGCTTTGTTTACCTTTTTCTCTCATCTCGTTGTAAAGCCCCTACTATAATTTTCAAAAGTAACAACTCTGTTTATGTACAAGTCTTACGAGTGTGCTCAGCTGGCGGGTCTTCCTTCACAATGATGAGAGGCACGTCATCCTCCTCGAACACCAGGCGAGACGCCGGCGCGGCGTCATCACCTGCAACAAGACGCTGACTTGTACGATAGTACCGCAGCAAGCCGATTGAGTCCATCCAATAACTGCACCCCGCTGGACGGTAAGAAGCTAGGTTTTATGACATTTTAAATAGATTTAAGTTGGAACAAGTAAACCCGCTGCTTAACATCGTCTGATCAGCTACAGAGCCTCATCTAGAGTACATACATACATAAATATACATAAACATAAAACATAAACTCACGCCTGTATTCCCCGAAGGGGTAGGCAGAGGTGCTAGCACCCACATTTCACCAGTTTATGTTAGGTCCCAATGTAATAGGTGGCGAGCCTATTGCCATTAACCGGGCACTTATAAACCTGCGATAAATACACACATAACTTCGAAAAGCATCGAAAAGTTATTGGTGTGTGCCATGGTAAACCTGGGATCGAACCCGAGACCTCGTCTCAGCAGTCCATTACCCATACCACTAGGCCACCGCAGATATAAATATACACTCGCCTGTAAACGTAGGCAGAGGTATATTACCACCCACATTTCGCCCAACTATGTTTTTTAGCTCTAGGTTATAGGGGGCTAGCCTATTGACGTTAAGCAGGCACTTAGGCACGAGCTGTATGTTTACTGTCGGATGGAGAACTTAGTCGGCTTCTTCGACATCCACAGGAAGCTAGAGTATTTCCTGATTATCTAGCAGGTATACATACCTCATCGACAATCGTTGGTTGGCGGCCCGCCAGGCGTGATCACCTTGCCTGGTCGGAGGATCCTCCCTTTGTGTTAAAGGAACATCACACCTCGTTCCTACACAGTACCATAAGTGTGGTATTGTGGTTTCGACATAAGCACCCCTGCTGTCCAGAGGGGAGGAGGGCCAGACCGTAAGGGATGGCCCTGGGTCAGCCGGGGTGCGAGGGATATGTCTATGACAACCTCACCTCCGGCCTAGCACCAAGACCCACAGTCGGCGTGCGGTTTTAGTCGGTTCGAGTCCGACATAACCTCCCCTTCCGGCTCCGGCAGGGGGGGTATTCGAGGGGATTTCCGCACGAAAAAAAAAAAAAAAGCTGTCCAGAGGGGAGAGGCACCGTGGGGATATCCGCACGAGTAAAGATCCACTTACCTGGTGGACCGTCGTGCGGCTCGCTCTTGACCACACAGGTTGTGTTATCATCTTTTGCTTTCGAACTATTCTTCTCTCCTTCTGCACCGTTCTCTTCTGCTGGTTTGTCTTCTATAAAATAATAATAATCATATATTACGTAATTGGGTATTTTCCTATAGTTATAATAAATTATCTAACTGATCTTATTAAATTAAGAATGGTAAAAGAGCGGTAAAAATTTCGTCGGTTATTATTTTATGGTTTTTATTTATTTTTAATTATCCACCCAACCTATGACAGTAACTGATTTGACTATTAAATTTTATGACGTCACTAAATCTTTTTTCATACAAGTTACCTTATAACTTATCGTTTTGACGTTTAGTAAAAAGTAACTAATTTGATTAGTCAGTAGAATTCTGAACTGACTTTGATGAAATTTGATATGAGGGTCGTACTAAATTTCATCAAAATCAGTTCAGTTTAGGCGTGAAAGCGTATACAGACAGACAGACAGATAGAGTTACTTTCGCATTTATAATATTAGTATGGAAGTATGGATATGGATTTATTTGCATTCTAAGCAAAATTAACAAGTTCGTAAGAAGACATAAAACTAGTACCTGTACCATTCATCGTCCCATCATCTCCGAGGACCACTGGTGACTCCATTTTTACATCAGCCTCTCTTGTCTGGACCACGCCGCCGGTACTCAGGCGAATAACTGCCACTACTTTCAAAGAGCTCGAGATCTTCTCTGAGAAATTTACCGCCTGGGTGTAAAAATACGTATATATTATTTTATTTTATTTATTTATCACACGTAACAGATTACAACCAATAAGAAATATAATAATACTATACCCCGTCCATCATATTATTGTATTTTAGATAGATGGAAGTAGTGATTGCATGAAAATTTAAAAAGTTAAAAACCTCGATTAAAAAAATAATTAATCGATAAATGAAAAAATTATGATAAATATATGATTTCATGTGGAATTATAATCAATTATCTTTCTGTACATAATAATAAAGCAGTAGATATTTCGTGTCTATACCTACAATTTACAAATGTATTATAAAACGATTGTTGGCCATAACGCACACACTAATCTCCAAAACAAAACAAATGACTTCTAGAAGAGTATTCCAACATGCTGATTTCCTGGTAATTATTGAAGAGTTCCGTGGTCTGTCTCTGAAACCCATCATCAGATCTTTATGCCATTTAAATGGGACCATTTTGAAATAAACCTCTTTCAAATAAAAAAGAATTTTGACAATCCGTCTACACATGACGGAATTACGAAAACCATTTTTCCGTAAAAGTTATACAAATATAATAGTAGATTGTATTACAAGGGAGCAAAGCAGTATTTTTACGGCGAGGGCGCTACTTTGAATCAAGAGCAAAGCGAAGGATTCTAGAATAGAATCCCGAGCGTAGCGAGGGATTCTAACGTAGAATCCTGAGCGCAGCGAGGGATTCAAAGCACACCGCCCGAGGGAAAAATAATTTGTTCCCGAGTTATACACTCTACTTTTCATCCCCGTTCTATGAGAAAATTTATTTCTCCCGAGATTTCGGGCGTAAAAAGTTTTGTACGGCGTTGTTAGCTTCTATAATATCTAATTGTTTCAAGAGTTAATGCATTGTCACTACCTTAAGTCGAAGTAGAACTCATATTTTTTTGCAAAATACAACTTAGGTAATGTACTAATACAAGAACAGAGAGGTAATTGGCGCTCTTTGTTTTTTTTTTTTTAGTTAGCACAGGTCACCCCGCGCCCCAGCCAGTAATCCGTACAATTAGTGTTCGATTTCTATGAATGATAATGTTCCAAATTCAAATCACTTTTACGGCCCGCTGCTGGGCTCTGAACAGAAAAGAGCTATTTTGCGCCCCGCTACAGTGACAGTAAAGTGAGATTTTTCGAATAGAAGGGATGAAAAAATATATAAACATTCGAATTATTGTTTAGAAATCGGTTAAGAACCGCCAGTTATGTAATATATTTTAGAAGAATTTCTATAGTCGATATCGATTTGACAGTCGATGGAATAACTACATCCCTAAAATGGCTTTCTGGCTGACGTGACGTTGTCAATGAAAAATGACGTATTGGCACTTAATTTTTGTTAGGATTTTCAGGCGTTGACGCTAGAACAAAGTTATACCGACTACTGTCAGTGAGCTGTCTAAAATACAATAATATAATGGACGGAGTATACGATGCAATAGGATTAGAGTCCAGGTTGCATTCCACAAGAACGCGTGTACAAATGTGTTAAGATGAAGGAGTTTCTAACAATAACACATATAAAGCAAGTTTACAATTTTACAATTTTACATTTTTGACACATTAAATATGATGGAATTCTTAACTACGGTTGGTTTGAAAGTTTAAAAGTTGTTTTACCGTTCCAATAAATAAAGTTAGCTTAGGAGCAAAAATATCGAAGGCTGAATAACCCCGGCGATTTCGTTGCACTGACGAGCCATCCGAACTATGGGGTTGTAAAAGGAAATTTCTTTTTTTTTAAATGTCCACTATATATCTTGCTGGACTCTTTTCAGGTATGAGCAACATTTTTTTTAGTTTAATAAATTAGTGGCGAGACGCAGAGTGGGGAATGGAGGAGGACAGCCGAAGACCGGGCTAAGTGGCGTGTCATGGGAGACGCCATGTCCAGCAGTGGACTGCCGCGGGCTGATGATGATGATGATGAAAAGAAATTGCCAAACAACATTTCAACAAATATTTAGTGTGTTACGGCAAGTAGATAAATATTTTATGGAAGTGGTCCACGGAGGACAGAATATGATTAAGTAACGGAGATGCCCCATTGATATTTCTCCTAATAAAAACGCGTCGCCGAATGCGGGTGGGAAGAGAGAAGCGCGGGGGGTCAAAAGTCGAAGGACTTCAGGTATAACGTTCCTACCGAATGAGTCCATTTGACGTTTGGATGGCACGCGACTCGATTGCCTTGCAACAACTCCGCTATCATTTCCTTCTCCATGGAAGTGGTCATTTCAGAAACGTAGACATTTTAGGCAAGTAGTCAATTCAGGAAGTAGTCATTTTAGGAAAGTGGTCTTATACGGAAAGTGGTAATTCTAAGAAAGTGGTCATTATCAACCTACCTAAAGGATCCATGGATCAAAATTCAATGTTTAAAAATGGTTGAAAAATCATTCATTGTTTCCAACAGTTCGTAAGAATGTTGGTAGATGGCTGCACCGTCGCCCTTATAGACGGATATAAAGAGAAGGAAAATTTGGAATGATTCAGGTGGTGCTCAATAGCTCAGTTGGCAGAGCAGTCGCCCTGTAAGCGAAAGGTCGTGAGTTCGAGTCTCACTTGAGCATTTAATTTTTTCCAATGTTTTTCGAACTTAACAGTTAGCATAATAAATGCTATAAAAAAATTAATTCAAATGTGGTAGTAATAAAAATGGTTGAAAAATCATTCATTGTTTCCAACAGTTCGTAAGAATGTTGGTAGATGGCACCACCGTCACCCTTAAAGACGGATATAAGGAGAAGGAAAATTTGAAATGATTCAGGTGTGGCTCAATAGCTCAGTTGGAAGAACATTCCCCCTGTAAGGGAAAGGTCGTGAGTTCAAGTCTCACTTGAGCGTTTCATTTTTCCGATGTTTTTCGAACTTTTTAAAAGTTAGCATAATAGCAGCATAATAGCATAGCAGTTAGCATAATAAATGCTATAAACAATTCATTTAAATGTGGAGTAGTTTTTCAAAATCAGTCATCATAGTTTTAGGCAAAATAACCTATGCATAAAAAGAAATGCAACCGAGACCATTGCTAAGAAGTTGTTGACATTGTTTACACCCACCTTGCCTCTCATCATCTGCGAGAACAGCTCCTGGCTCTGGAGACACTGTTTCTTGAGCTGATAGCAGTTCTGCAGCCGAGCGCGACAGATGTAGCACACATGTATAGGGCTGGTGTCTTGTGTCTGAAAGGGGAAGACAAGTATGATTGTTTGATGGTACAAGACCATACCAGTTAGTGGCTTTTTTTTTTTTAGCCATGTGGGAAAATCCTTCATGGATGACTCCTACCGACTAAAAACCCCCACGGTAACACCCAGCAGCTTATGGTTGGGAGCCCCGGGTAAGCCCTCGGAAGGATGTCCCAGCGCTCCCAACAGACCCACGGCTACAATGCGGCCTCGTCTAGGGGGTGGTTCGGGTGCCATCACGCGTCTATGGGGGGTTTTCGGGTATCATCCCGCTACTTAGGGGGCGGGGGGACGTGCGTGAGTCCGTCACGTCACGCTGCCGTCATGGGCCTGCTTCTGTATGGACAATGAGCATCCGACTCACGTCCTCAGGCCCCCGTTCATGGAGGCCGACGGCATGCGGAACCTGCTCGCAGAAAGAGGCGGCGCAGTCCCACTTACTCCCGCTGGAGACCATGGCTCCCACCACGGTCTCGAGCGAGACAGTGTCCACGCCCAAACCCACACCAGTTAGTGGGTAGTTTACATGTCATGATTCAATTGTCTTATCGCAAATTCAATTGTTGATACTTGTATTTAGATGATAAGGAAGTATTGTATCTAGACCATAAGTATTAGACTAAGTAAATGACCAACAAAAAATTACTAGGGCACTCTCTCGCTCGAGACCAAGGTGCGAGGGCGTGGCCAGAGGACGGTGAGTTGGCTGCTCAGCATCCTTACAGAAGCAGGCCCATGACGATAGCGCACTCACGCACGTCCCCCTCCCCCTAGGAAGCGGAATAATACCCGAAGACCTCCCATACACGCATGATAGCACCCGAAGAGCCCCCATAGATACATGGTAGTACCCGAACCACCCCATAGACGATTGTGGCCAGGGGTCTGTTGGGGGTCCTGGGACATCCTTCCGAGGGCATACCCGGAGCTCCCAACCATAGGCTGCTGGGCGTTACCGTGGGGGTTTTTAGTCGGTAGGAGTCTGTAATAATAAAAAATATATACACATGTGTGTTTTGTTGTTTGAAATAAAGTTAACAAGTGTGTTCTCCTGTAAATCAACAATATAAATAGGTACATTACCTTAAAGATTCGGGCGCCTTGGAGAAGCACATGCCTAAGATAGTCAATCAAGTAGGTTGAAGACTTTTAATCTGCCGGAGGTAAGCTAAATAAAACCACCGCACTGAGGTTTAAGTTTTATTCTCTAGCGCTCCAGTGTGCTCATTATAGTAAGAATTTTATGCTAGTAGATTAAATTTAAGAACTACATGACATTACTCTTGTCACCAATGCAATTTTTTAAGGTTTTTAAAGTTAAATTTTAATTAAAAGTAAACGAAAGCTCACGGCATCCCTCGGCGAGTGTGTGAAGGTTCACCTCAACCAGCGAAGCTTAACATTCCGCTCAACAAGCCATTATTCCAAGATATTGCGCATGCTCGTTCGTATGGTTGAGAAATCCATCAAACCATCAGAGACAAGGCCCAATGAAGGAAAAGCCAAAAGTTAAACAAAGAAAAAGGAAAAGGAGAAGGCGGCTCCAATGGAGACCTGAAATAAAATTTTAGGTTATTAGACCAAATTCCTATGAGAATACACGAAGTCCTAATTTTTGAGAAAACGTGTGACTTACCGCCATAATTAGTTGGTTAAATGCCAAACACACGATAAATCATGGTATTTTTGAAACAAATACTGAAACAACAGAATTTAAAATATTATTTTTCAATCAGAAAAAAATACGTCGAAATGAATCTTTTGAGAAAATGTCAACTCACCAGAAATATGGAACAATCCTATACTACCATCATAGCGGGGACATTTTATAATATCATCCGAACAAGAATAACTTCAATCCATTACAATGGATTACGATTATTAAAATTTTATCGAAATTACGACATTTTTGTCGATCGTCAAGAGAGAAAGGTGACGTGCCGGCCAACGCAGTGTTGCCAGTCGCCTCCAATGTTCGGAAATTAGCGAAATTTCGACTAAAAGCCGTTAAAGACCACCGATGTAACGAGATTCACAAACGCGACGTTACATTAAATCCCTCCCCAAAAAAAGAAAAAGGTATTCCTTTTTATTTTTAAAGAAAACAATGAGATTCAAAGACCAAAATCCAAAAACCTCAAAAGAAAATAAAATGTCTTGCAACATTCTAAAAAAAAAATAAAATGCAAAAGCTTCATGCAAGCATATTGCAAAAACAATCCACAAAAAAAAGTAAAAGAATGTGAAAACATTCAAAAATAAAATTTAAGTTCGGAAACCAACTTCCAAATACAAAGGAAATCAAAGATATTTTCCAACTCAATGGAATAAACCAAAAGCAAAACAAATATTCCGAAAAGAGTGAAAGTAATCTGAAAAATAAAGTATTCAGAGAAAATGAAACAAATCCCAATTCAATTCCAATTCCAGATATCGATTAGGCAACCAACGCCATCGAATCTAATCCTAGATCTTAACCAGCCTTCCAGCATCAATACAAAAGTGCGGTTGAGCTCCTAAGCCACCGACTCTATACCAGCAATTCCTAAATAAATATCAAACGAAGAAGATATCGGTTAAGCACCAACGCTGCCGAATCTGAAACAAAATTGGCAAAAACAAAGAAGTTTTCCCATTATCGGTTAGGTGTAAAACCGCCGACTTCAATTCAAATCCAAACTCCAAAATCCAAACGTCAAAACAAAATCACAACAAAAGTGTGAGGTTAATATATTTATAAGCATTGTGATCGGCATAACACCACCAACTTTCCGAGCACAAGCAAAATATAAAGAAAATATGACAATTGTGACCAGTACAACACCACTGACTTTCTGAGCACAACCGCATAAAAAAAAAATGACATTTGCGACCGGCTTAACACCACCGACATTCCGTGCGCAAAGCATAAAAAATGTTACTATGGGTATAGAAACACAATAGTACAAAAAGAAAAACGACAATTGCGACCGGTACATCACCACTGGCTTTCCGTGCGCAATGCGTAAAAAGGCGTGACTATGTGTATGAAACACAATAGCACAAAAATGTAAAGTCCAGAAAATCCCAGGTTTCCCAAAAATGGTATAACAAGGTATAAGGTAAGTGCATATAAAATGCGTCCAATCCGAGAATCCTAATATTAAGACAATAACTCAGAACTGTACAAAAAACTAAGTTCAAGAAACTTAAATTTCCATTCCAAAAGTGAGTGGAAATAAGTCAAGTGAATTTAACACAGAAAATGAATATTAGATTTCACTCCTAAACTAGAGCAGAAACTAAATTCCCAAATTTGTACAAAATATACAATTTTACAAAAATGTAAACAAATATATATACAGGACAATAATCCTATTATACAAAAACAAATAAAAATATAAGATCTTTTGACGTGGAACAATTTGTTAGTATGGAGAAGTGAGTATAAGAAACAAGACCTAAAATGACCTAAGTAATTTTTAATGTATCTAAAATTGAAATTAATAAATTGATGTGAAGTTCCTAGCATACATCTCCTTTCAAGATCTCAAAGCCTTTCATACATCCCCATTTAATGAGATCATACTTCAAACAAAGTACCAAAAACAAAGATAGATATTGGCAAAACCAGTAAACAATTTAATATTTAATTATGTCTTTAATGTGATAACGACCTGTATAGTTTTTGTTAAGGTCTTTCAAGACATAAACATTAGAGGAAACTTTATCTAACATTTCACATTTAATAAACTTAGGTGCTAACTTAGCCGAAAAGAATGCAGGAGCATTAGACTGCACAAAACTTCTCCTCCATACTATATCTCCCACTTCAAAAGAAATGACCTTTCTCCCTATATTATAATAACGCGCATTACGCTTATAAGCTTTAAGCAATGAAGCTTGAACTTTAACAAAAATTTCACTAAGAGATTTTAGTGAAAAAGCAAAAGAAGACCTTTCAACAACATCAAGTTGATCAAGGTTATCAAAAGAATTACTAAAACGGTGCAATGAAGCATCAAAAATAAGTTCTCTACCGAACATGAGAAAATTAGGAGTGAAATCTGTGGCTAGATTCACACTATTATTCAAAGCTAATTGAACATGAGGCAAATATTTTGACCAAGTTCTATGATCATCTTTAACAAAACAAGAAATACATGTTTCGACCGTTTTGTTATATCTCTCTACAGGGTTATTTTGAGGAGTATATAAAGTATTATAAAATATTTTATTAATATTATAACTTTTCATAAAATCAACGAACTGCTTCGCTGTAAACTGGCTTCCATTATCACAAACTAAAATTTTAGGCGTTCCAAACCTAAGAAATATCTCTTTTTCAAGAATCTTACAAATTACTTTAGTAGTAGCACTAATCATAGGAAATATCCAACAATATTTTGTAAAAACATCTACAATTGAAAGTATATACTTGTGTCCAGAATAAGCTTTTGGAAGAATTCCAATAATATCGATAGAAAGCATTAACATTGGTTTATCAACTTTTTTAGGATTAACCATAATTCCATGAGGTGGATTAGTAGAAGATTTATAAGCTTTACAAGTATCACAAGAAGAAATGTATTTTAGAACATCAATAAACATACCTTTCCAAAAATAATGTACTTTTAATTTATTTAAAGTTTTATGAATTCCTAAATGTCCTGAATTAACATCATCATGATTAGATCTAATTGTGTCTAAGATGTGTTCTTTAGGTATGACAATTTTCCAATTTAAAAGATTATTAGGATTATATTTATCTTTACAAAATCTATACAAAGTATCACTTTCAACTTTGAAATTTTTATATTTTCTAGGAAACTTTTGACAATTTATAAATATTTTTCTATACCAAGGATCAACGATATCCTCGTCTGGCAAAACAATATTATTATTTAAAGGAACATTAATAGCAGAAATTTCTATTCTAGATAGACAATCTGGAACTAAATGTAAAGAACCTTTTTTATTATTTAACATCAAAAGTAAATTGAGAAATTCTAGCAGCCCAACGTGCAAGACGACCACTAGGATTACTAAGTTTTAGAAGCCAAGTTAAACTAGCATGATCAGTGATAACTGTAAATTTCATTCCTTCAATATAAGGTCTGAAATGTTCAATAGAATCTAATATTGACAACAACTCTCTTTCAGTTGTGCTATAATTACGTTCACATTTATTAAGCGATCTAGAATAATAAGCTACAGGATGTTGACCTCCATTATCATCATCTTGGCTCAGGACACTACCAATTCCAACGGAACTAGCATCGCAATGTAAAAAGAATGGTTTCTCAAAATTTGGGCAATGTAAAACAGGTGCAGAAATCAATGCAAGTTTTAAATTATTAAAAGCGACTTCAGCTTCTTCATTCCAGGAGAGAGATTTTTTAGAATTCTTGCTTCCAGCCGTTAATTTTGTTAATGGCGAAGCAATATCAGCAAATTTATCAATGAATCTACGGTAATAAGAACATAACCCAAGAAAACTTCTTAATTGTCTAACGCTTTCTGGGCGTGGGAAACTTTCAATTGACTCAAATTTAGCAGGATCTGTATGTAAACCATTACTATCAACAATATAACCGAGGTAACGAAGTTTATCTTTACAAAAATTACACTTTTTTAAATTAATAGTTAACCCAGCATCTTTAAGAATTTTATAAATTTTATTTAAATAATATAGGTGATCAGAGAAACTAGAATTTACCAATATAAGATCATCTAAGTAACAGAATGCTACATTATCAAATTCAGGCCCAAACAACTTAATTGTTATTGTTGAAAAATGCTAACCTCAAAAGTAGGTCAAACAAAAGAAAGGAATGTTATTGTTAAGTTATTTAGGTCAAATGCCTTTAAGTAATGATAAAAAAGTGCATCAGTGATTCACAAAATAAAGTATTTCTGTTTACTTGAGGTAAACATCAAAGATTCAAATATTACTATACTTTCACATATTAGTTTGAAGTTTATAAACTTTTCATTATATATTACTATGTAGATAATGTAACTTGTTATAAATTAAGGTTATACAAGATAAAACAATGATAACAATAACTGTGAATGTTATACAAATTGAAATATTCACCTGTAATTAAGAGATATAAACAACAGCGTACCTACCTGTAGTAAGATTAGTTTTGTAAAGTAAACAAACAATAATATTTACTGAAACACAGAGTTATGCAGTAATATACATGAAAGAAACATTCAAGAAAATAAACGGCCGGTCGAAAACATACCTACCTGCCAGCACGTGCCAGGAACCACGCCTGTCTGCAGCTGAATCCTCACGAGGTGGAACACAGGTCAGTGCCGGTTTTCTTACGTTTTCATTCATAGAAGCGGTCACATGAGTATTTCCTTTCTATTACAACCAAACGCCAGGTCATAGGAGCTTATACGCTCTGTGTGCAATCACACCATTTGGTTAGGACTATTTACACGTTCTACCACAATTTATGGTCCTTACGAGTCGGATAGGCCAGTAAATAACATATTCACGTAATTATTGGTGAATAATATTTCTTTCCTATTCATTTAATTAAAAGATTCACGTAATTTTGGTGAATTCTTTCCGCCATCTTAGTTTCATTACTTTCTTTCGCTAACAGATTTACGTAAATTATTTGGTAAATTCTGCATTTAAAACGCTAAATCTACGTAATAATTGGTAGATATTTATAATAGTTGGTGATTTACGTATTAATTGGTAAATAATCATCATTCTATTCGCATACGCGTAACTTTGTAGGTAAGTACCTATCTAGTTACGTAGTTAGTTACATTCCCGCTCCGCTGTGCTACTTGCGCTATTATATAATAAGCCGTAGTACAATTTTCAATAAAAAAGTAGGTATATCTAAACTGTTTGTGTTGAATTACTATTATATTATAGTAGGTACCTTACAGATAATCTTCTTGTTATATTTCAATAGGTAGGTCTTACCTATCGTTAATTTGCAAACATGTCGTCAGATCTCGAATCGAAGCTTATTCTGTTGAATCAAAAGAAGGAATTATTGTTTGCACGCATTAATCGTTGGTATAAATCGTCGAAATCAGTTGTGTGTTTTGATATAACGACGCGAGCCAATGAAGATTTTTTGGCCGAGACCGAGACCATCGATGACGTTCGCGATAAATTCGAGTCGATTGTGGATCAAATAAATAGCTTAAATTTATCATTAGAACCCCCTGTGGAGCCCGACTATTCTTGCCTTGACTCATTCGATGAATTGTATTCGAGAATAAAACGCATTAGAAATAAATTATCTACGCCCAAGGTCAGGGAGATCGCCTCACACGGGGCGAGTAATTCTAACGCGTCTGTAGTGAAATTGGAAATGCTTGTTATTCCGAGTTTTGACGGACGCCCTGAAAACTGGAATACATTTTATCAGTCCTTTAAGGCCAATATTCATTCAAACACACAATTGTCTGATTCGCAACGTGTGCAATACCTATTCTCAAAATTAACCAAAGACGCATTAAAGTTCACTGCCGGTATTGTTCCGTCAAGTGAGACCTACAGTATAGTGTGGGACGCCTTGGTCAAGAAATACCAAGATAAACGCTCATTAGGTTCATATTATCTTAATAATATATTAGACTTAAAGAATTGTTCACCTAGTGTGAACTCACTTGATTCATTTATAGGTATATATTCCTCCTCTATCGCCGCGCTTAAAGAGTTAGGTATAAATGATTTGACGGACTTCATGTTTCTACAATGTGCCTTGAGGAAAATGGACACTCTAACCATCCAAGCCTTCGAACTTTCTGTTCGAGGTGTCGATATACCTACGACGCAACAGCTGATCGACTTTGTACAAGATTATGCTAAGATGATTGAACGGTCAAACCCGCGGTCTTCGTCATATGCGAAGTCGTCCACTGCTGGGACGCCACAGTCTAATGATAGGCGTGTACAGCGTAATTCTAAGTCGTTTGTTGTCAGTGTGCCGATTAATAATAAGTCGAATGCGCCCGCCGCAGTTGACGCGTCATGTTGTTTATGTGGCGGCCGCGACCACCGACACCTGTATAACTGCGCTCAGTTTAAAAATATGCAAAATGCAAAGGCTAGATATGAGTTTATTAAATCTAAGCGTGGTTGCGTGAATTGTCTAAGCACATTACATAATCTCCCGCAATGTAAAAGTACGTCAGTTTGTTTCTGTCAGAAAAAACATCATAAATTATTGCATTTCGAGAATAATGTTAATAATTCGCACTCGCATGCGACGACTGTTGCCGCATCCCCGCCGCCCCAGTGCGTTAGTCTCACTCCTGAGTCACCGCTCGCTTCAAGCACTGTGCATTCGTATGCCTCTAGCCATAAGGGTGATATTCTCTTGGCAACCGCTCAGGTGTATGCTCGCCCTAAAGGTAGCACTGGAAATAAATCTGTAGTCAGATGTCTAATTGATAATGGCTCACAGAATAACTTAATAACATTGTCCTGTTGTCGTTTATTAAATTTACCAATAATACCAATGAGTAATTCTGTTGTCAAAGGTGTTGGCTCCATTTCGCACACGATAATAGGCTCTGTGTATTTGGACATTGAATCTCGTATTTATGCAGATCATAAGTATACTATACATGCGTTAGTTATGAATAGCCTTACGGATCAATTGCCCTCGCAATTAATTAAGTGTGATAGCGAGTTAAATCTTCGCGATTTACCGCTTGCTGACTTAAGCTGGAACATTCCAGGAAACATTGATATAATATTAGGTGCACAGCTCTTCCCGTATATCTACTTAGGAAATAGAGTCGAGTGTGGTCCCAGTGCCCCTTGTGTACTATCAACCGCGTTTGGATATGTACTTATGGGTGATTACCCACGTAAAGTTGTTGTGCCTACAACCGCATCCTTTTCTGCGCTAGCACTAAATGATTTAGTGCAAAAACCATGGGAACTTGAGGAAGTTCCTGTGAAGCGCCTATTGTCTCCAGAAGAAACCGAGTGCGAGAATATTTTCACATCTACTGTGACTCGCGATGACGTAGGTCGTTATACGGTTGCGCTGCCGTTCTGCAAGGATCCCTCTGAACTAGGGAACTCGCGCGGCGTCGCTCACCGCCGGTTTTTGTCGCTCGAGCGTAAACTTCGTCAATCACCAACCGTACGCGAAAATTACAATAAGGTTATTCGGGATTGTTTGGATAACGGTTGTCTTGGTCTCGTTGATGACTCTAATTTGTCTATGGATGGTTATTATATACCACATCGCGCAGTGGTTCGACATGACGAACCGATGCCGCGTATTGTGTTAGACGCGAGCGCTAAAACCCACACTTGTCGTTCGCTCAATGATATTTTACATATTGGTCCCAATTTACAGGCAGACCTGTTTTTATTATTATTAAATTTTAGGCTATTTCCTATCGCAATGAACGCTGACATAAATACTCACCGCAAATCGCTTGAGTTTGATGTTGGCAGTCATGTCGCAAAGGTTTTAGGTCTCTCGTGGGAGCCGTGTGGAGATAATTTTTATTTCACATCCACCTTGGTAGATGAGAAGTGCACTAAGAGAAATATACTCTCTATAGTTGCGCGACTATTTGACGTGCTCGGGTTGGTGGCACCTGTGATACTCTACGCCAAGTTGTTAATTAAGGAACTTTGGCTTAGTAAGAGTGATTGGGATGACCCTGCTCCAGAGCATATACGCTCACGCTTTTCCGCTCTCGTTCAAGAATTAAAATTGCTTGACACATTGAAGATTCTGCGATATATAGGTGTCGAAGTTGATTGCGAATTACGTCTTGTCGCATTTTGTGATGCCAGCCTGAATGGCATGGGATGTGTTATTTATGCACATTGTACCTACCCATCTGGCATTCAAACTCGCATTTTGTGTGCGAAATCAAAGGTCACTCCGACAAAGATTACTACGCTTGCTCGATTAGAGTTATGTGCTATTTTGCTTATGTCAAAGTTAATAAGAACTGTACGTGATTCGTATGCATTACGCATTCCCGTTACTGACATTTACGCCTTTTCTGATTCCACGATTGCCTTATCATGGGTTCACTCGTCACCACATCGGTGGTCGATTTTTGTTAGCAACCGGGTCGCTCAGTGTCAAGAAAACTTGAACGCTAAACATTTTTATCACGTCGCCGGAGACATTAACCCGAGTGATTGTCTATCACGCGACATGCTCCCCTCGCAACTTTTGACTTATGATTTGTGGTGGAACGGTCCAGCATGGATCCGCGGCCCCCCTGATGAATGGCCTATTAAGTCATTCTCTCCCGCCAACTGTTCTGACTTACCTGAGCATAAGGCAAATGTGTTGAGTGTGACAACAAAACACACAGAGTCGCCATTGTTATGTACATTAGCACAACGTGTTTCTTCTTGGCAGAAACTACTACGTATCATTACATACGTTTTAAAATTCGCACGATTTAAATTTAAGATCGAACCTCATTCTGTATCAGGATTACATCCTGTCCTTCTCCCTAAACGCGATCACGTTGTTGATCTAATAATTCAGCATTTTCACGTTGTCAATTGTCATACTGGACCTGGACTCCTCATGTCTATCATAATATATAAAACGCGTACTGGTACTTACAAACGCGCTGTAACCAAATTGTATCCTATCCCAACGCAATAACTTACAACGCTAAATAGAATCTTAAACTTTAATTTTTAACTCAAACTTTAAACATACTTTAGATAGAATATTGTTAGTCTAAGTTGTTATTTTGGCTATGTGTATTATTATGCTATACAAATTCACTATGGGCTCTAATCAGCCAGTGTTCGCTTGTTTGTTTCGTAACGTCTTGCGACGTTCCAAAGCCGGGTGCATGGTGGAGCGCTTATGTACTTTCTTAATTATTTCCCACATAATTTAATTGTATTTCAATTTTTGTAATTTAAGAAACCGCTTTTGTGAATCGAATAACGTTTGAATATTGGCGCTCATTTGTTGACCACTTAGTGTTGAAGAAGGCCAATGAATGGCGCTGCGCACGGATTTTTCGAACTATATTTTGAGAATGAAGTTTCTACGAGCGAGACTCTCAAGCACCACGGCGGATCATCTACCCGCTCGCATTTTTTGATCAGTCACTAACACGCCGCCAGCACCGAAAGGTGTCTATGACTCCGCTAACGCACAAAACGGAAGTTTGAGTAATTCAACTCCTCGTTTCTTTTTCTGTGTAATTCTATAAGTTCCTTTGGCCACATTCTCAAGTCAGTATAAGTGAAGTGTATCGGAAGAAAACGACAAATTCAAGAAAATAAACGGCCGGTCGAAAACATACCTACCTACCAGCACGTGCCAGGAACCACGCCTGTCTACAGCTGAATCCTCACTCACAATTAAATTAATAATGCAAAGGTGACAAGGAATAATGATATTTGCACACTGTCAAGTCCCTGTTCGCGAGCGACAATTGTAATAATAAAAAATATATACACATGTGTGTTTTGTTGTTTGAAATAAAGTTAACAAGTGTGTTCTCCTGTAAATCAACAATATAAATAGGTACATTACCTTAAAGATTCGGGCGCCTTGGAGAAGCACATGCCTAAGATAGTCAATCAAGTAGGTTGAAGACTTTTAATCTGCCGGAGGTAAGCTAAATAAAACCACCGCACTGAGGTTTAAGGTTTTATTCTCTAGCGCTCCAGTGTGCTCATTATAGTAAGAATTTTATGCTAGTAGATTAAATTTAAGAACTACATGACATATTACTCTTGTCACCAATGCAATTTTTTAAGGTTTTTAAAGTTAAATTTTAATTAAAAGTAAACGAAAGCTCACGGCATCCCTCGGCGAGTGTGTGAAGGTTCACCTTAACCAGCGAAGCTTAACATTCCGCTCAACAAGCCATTATTCCAAGATATTGCGCATGCTCGTTCGTATGGTTGAGAAATCCATCAAACCATCAGAGACAAGGCCCAATGAAGGAAAAGCCAAAAGTTAAACAAAGAAAAAGGAAAAGGAGAAGGCGGCTCCAATGGAGACCTGAAATAAAATTTTAGGTTATTAGACCAAATTCCTATGAGAATACACGAAGTCCTAATTTTTGAGAAAACGTGTGACTTACCGCCATAATTAGTTGGTTAAATGCCAAACACACGATAAATCATGGTATTTTTGAAACAAATACTGAAACAACAGAATTTAAAATATTATTTTTCAATCAGAAAAAAATACGTCGAAATGAATCTTTTGAGAAAATGTCAACTCACCAGAAATATGGAACAATCCTATACTACCATCATAGCGGGGACATTTTATAATATCATCCGAACAAGAATAACTTCAATCCATTACAATGGATTACGATTATTAAAATTTTATCGAAATTACGACATTTTTGTCGATCGTCAAGAGAGAAAGGTGACGTGCCGGCCAACGCAGTGTTGCCAGTCGCCTCCAATGTTCGGAAATTAGCGAAATTTCGACTAAAAGCCGTTAAAGACCACCGATGTAACGAGATTCACAAACGCGACGTTACAAGTCCGGCATAACATCCATGAAGGATTTTCTCCCACGGTAACTAAAAAAAAACAAAGACCAACAAAAAAAAATTCCTGCTGAGTTTCTTGTCTTCTCAGGTCTAGACTGGTGGTTTTGAACCGGTGGTCCATTTGCTAAACTAATAATATATATTTTATATCGATGTTTTGTAAGTGCCGATTTAATGGTCTATGCAGAATAGGGTCGGGTGTCTCACAATGAACCAGGCAGCTACATTTAACCACCTACTTATTTCGGAAATGCGACATTGCCAAACTGGGCTAATATGGGTAAAAGAGAGGTATTTACCTTCCCTTTCTGCCCACTAGTTTGCGTGGCGATAGCGGGCGAAGAGGTTTTGTAAGAAGCATTTTTACGAAAATTGTCTCAAAAAGTTAGTTTTTTCTGCAAGTTTCTTTCTTTTTTCACGCTTTTGCTGTAAATGATATTGGTTTCTTTATATAAACTCTGTTTTACATAATAATCCAACATATAAATGCATAGTAATTCGTTACACTGCGATATTGTTTCCCAGTAAAATTATGAGGTTAATTATTAAAACGAGGTCTGTCCTACAATGAGCCACTTTTAGGTAGTACACTTTGAACCATGGTTTACTGTGTAACCCTAGTGGTTAAAATGTAGACTGAGACTGTAATTTATTTTGATTATTTTGTTTTGCGATGCATAACGTACCTTCTTTAGGTTGTATAAGATTTTAGAGTTAAGTAGGTATTTTGAGACAAAAAATTTTGTTCAGGTAGGTAGTGTTAGTAGGTACCTACTAATGAAGACTCATTACATTGTGAAACCATGAAGCTCTACAGGGTGTATTTTTGAAACGGGGCAGTAGTAGACCTTAACCGTCGTAGTTACAGTAAAATGTTCTTAGGAGACCTTCCCTAATTCCCAATTTTGAACTGTATTCACAGATTTTGGAAAAAAATCGTACAATCAGCAAGAAAAATGCTCAAAGTCTAAAAATTTTTTTTGTGCCAATCGATCCTATTTCATGTGGGGATTTAAAGACTATGGGACCATTTTAGCTTTGAGTACTGGGAAAGACAGAAATTGCCAAAAACGTTTCCCATACCTACATTTCAGCAAGAAAATCCCAATGTACAATGATTAAACTTCTTGTTTTGGATAGGAAGTGGGTAGGATTGGCTGAAAAGTAAATAAAAATAGATTTTACCAGTAAATTTCCAGTTTGATGCTAAGTTTTTTATTTTATTATAAAGTAATTTAAATGCAAATTAGTCTAAATATATCTGGCTAATAAGGTGGTTCAATGTGGAAAATACCCCGGTTAAATGTGTACATCCCGATGGACACATTGAACCAAATCTGGTTTTCCATAAATTCTTTCATTACTCTGAAACCAAAAGGAATTTAAACAATAAGTTATTGTATAATTGTAGCCAAATAAATTCACTAACAATACACCAAAAATTTAAGCCATTCATCGAAAAACGAGCACGCTACAAGACTTTGAAATTTACCCGGTTCACTGTGAGACACCCTACCCTAAATGATTTTTGATTGACTTTGACTTTATCCTCCATCACCACACGGATACTCCACATAACATATTGCACATTCATGAAAGTATATTGGTACTACTTCGGTATTACTTTATGCAACTTCACCCGTTAGTTCTATGCATTCTGTTAATGTTACTCATTCAGTCTGAGTAGCATCTACATAAGATAACTTTATTTCATAAAGAGTAACAAAAATTGCTACAACTATGTCATTATACCGCAGTTATGAAATATTATAGTATAGACAACAGAGACAATATCCCCACTCCGTGCTAGGAACGAACCTGTATTACAGGTAGTGGAGAGACCGTCCGTCCCAGCTGCACACAAGCAGCAATCGTAAGAACTACAGCGAACAATGCAAGTAGCAGTACGAGATACTGGAACCCCAAAAGTAGGCAAGCCTGTTATAGCGGACCAGCTAGGTTTTACTTACAAACTAAGAGTACAAAATGATATACTTAAAGTTTAGTCTTAAATAACATGTATGTGAGTGTAGGTGTGTATCTGTAGTATTTGCTTTCGAAAATATTGAGGTTATTTACTTTAATTTTGGATATTATACAGAAAAATTTCCTCTAACATACATACTTTAGCAGCTGCAATTTTATTTATTTTTTATTTTAAATCTTTATGCACAAATGAATGTACAAAGGCGAACTTAATGCCGTGGGTGTATTGTATTGTTGCTGGTCAGTTTCCATCCATAAACTCACGTCTGTACATCCCGGAAGGGGTAGACAGAGGTGTATTACCATCCACGTTTCACTTTATGATTTTCGGTCCCATGACGTAATAGGAACCGAGCCTATTGCCGTCTAGCGGGCCCTTTATCTTGGGCTGTATGTTTGTTATGGATGGAGAACACCCCTATCCCTTAGTCGCCTTCTACGACATCTACAGAAAGATTGTCCATCATCCTATTCTACATATCCGGGAACTCTTTTTTTTCGTGCGGAAATCCCCTCGGATACCTTGAGGTATCCTGTGGGTCGCAGTGCTAAGCCGGAGGTGAGGTTGCCATCGACATATCCCTCACACCCCGGCTGACCCAGGGCCATCCCTTACTGTCTGGCCCTGGACATAACCGGGAACGAACACGGCTTCACACAGTATGTATTATTAAATGTCAAGTTGAACTTACCGATGTCATAGTAAGACTCAAATACGTTTCTTCAAGATGTGTGTTAGATATAGCATGCATCCCGCCATCTTCCGCCAGACATACTCTACATATCGTGAGTCTCTCCATTTCTTATTTGTAATTTAATGTTTATACATGTTCTTTCTAATTGTTTAGAAACACCACTGTCTTAACCACTAATACGTTGCGTTGAGAAAGAGCATTGAAATAATAGATTGTACTGTAAAAGTTCCGCTTTTGAACAAATTAAGTTACTTATCAACAATAGGCTCTTGAAGTTATAAATTCCCTGAAAACGCAATCAGCCAGCAGAACAGAAACAGGAAATCCGAAATAGGACACCAACATTCCTACACAACAACTTTGTAACAAACTTCAAAAATGTCAAACAAAAAGTTCAAAACTTAGAGTATCAAGAGCTGCCATACCTACGAAAAAAAACTGCCTACCTTAACTTGGATTTATGAATGAACTGAAAGCAGTATGGCGGCCTAGTAGGGAATTCAGTAAACTGTCGATAACTACTTATCGATATAAAAAGGGCACAGACTAAAAATTCATACATTTGAAAGAAAAAATTAAGTGGTTAGCTTAAGTGGATGCTGATTATTTGTATTCTCAGGTTGCAGTGTGCTTAGGGCTTTCTGTCAGACTTTCCTTGTGATAGCCGGAGTTTCGAATAATTCGCCCAGAAGGACGTAAAATCTACAAAGATTCTTTACAGTCTTTGAGTAACGATATATATATACATATATATGTTTAGTAGTACTCCAGGTACATAACACATTGGCATAAAAATAAAATCGATTTGGACAAAAAAAAAATTTTTCGAATTTTTTATATTGCATTATTTGCTCTCCATCGTGTTAGTAAAGCTAAATGAAACGGTAAGTTCATAAAAAGAACATCACTACAAAGAAAAAGCAACTAAGGCACCAAGCGCGTGCTCTTTTGTAGCGGTGTTTTTTTATAAAATTACCGTTTTATTTAGCTTTACTAACAAGATGGAGAGTAAGTAATGCAAAATAAAAAATAAAAAGAATCCAAAAAAAAAACCGAAGCATTTTTTTTTGCCCATATCGATTTTATTTTTATCCCAATTTGTTATGTACCTGGAGTACTACTAGGGTTCTTCGGCTTCGTGAGCGTTCCCCTTACACCCAGTATATATATATATATACATTTGTACTACCTTTGTTATAAAAGATATTAACTTCAAAATAGAAGTGCTCGACTTGCCTAGTAGGTACCCAAATGAAAAGATAAGTAATCCGCCATTTCAGTCCTATGTTCTTACTGTACCGTACAAAGGTCGCGCGAGGCTTTCGGAATTAAATCAAAATCAAGGAGATTTGTATAAAATCATACTTTTAATTTTAAATTGGAAGTAATTTCTTGTTCAACTAGTTATATCATATTGATTTTGTAGTTTTATAGATGTAAAAAATGTTTTAGTATCTATTCATCAGTAATACCAGTACCATTATGCGATACAATAATAAAAAGTCAACGGCATTTCAAAAGTCATTCACTATGTTCCATACATAGTGAATGACTTTTGAAATGAAAGTGGTCTACGTTCTTTAAATATTTGGAAAAATATTGATGATTAAAATTCTATCACCGCATCACTAGCAATTTTATTTGACCAATCAGGTGCTACTACATCCCACTACGTTGGAAAGCAAGATGGAGAATTGGCGTTTTCCTCATATGATTTTATGAATGAATTTCGTAGTAGCTTCACGTCTTTATATTTACCATGTCTATGGTTCAAAATCTAACTTGACTTGACAGTAATGACAGTTGACAGTAATAAACGGGTACGTTCGCAGAGCAAGCTAATACGTGCTAGCTCCACGAACGCACGTTTAGTTGTGGGTTTTTAATTTTGAAATTTATACATACTATCCGTATACTATCATTACTTTAATTTATGGTTTTAATAAATTTAATTATAAATAAACCATGTCACCTTAACACCAAATAAAATAATACAGTTGTTTCAGTATTAATCGAATAATTATTGGCCCTGGGTCAGCCGGGGCGCGAGGGATATATAGATGACAACCTCACCTCCAGCCTAGCACTACGACCCTCAGTCAGCGTGTGGTTATAGTTGGTTCGAGTCCGAATAACAAAAAAAGTGTTTCTACCTATTTCTTGAAACAACTTACTGGTTTAAGAAAAGAGACCGAGTCAAACGAACTTCTGAGACGCCATAAAGTTTGGTTCTTATCTTGACTAACATGTATGCAAACTGTCAATGGTCTAACTCTGGCCTGGAGCCCCAGGCCGCAGTAACGCGAGCCTCGGCGAAGGGGTTTAAAAAAAAGATTTTGGATATGACAGAACACTAGGTGTTGGGTGATTTGATATAGAAAATACACATTTAAGTTCACAATCACAACATATTTATTTGCTTCATTAAAGTACACTTTTTTATAATGACCGACAATCATTCGGCTTCCTCAGCATAGAGAATAATCCCACATAGACAATCCGTCTCTTAGGAAGCGTTCCAAATATTTAGCAACTCTACACTAGGCTTATTCTTGAACAAGGACACAAGATCACTTCGGCTAATCGGAGCCTTTTAGCAGCCGTCCGTCGAATCTTAGGTTTGGAACGAGACTAACTCGTGAATGGCGACTCATTCCTAGTCTAAGCGACGAAGGCCAGGCGTAACAGCACGAAGAGCAGGCGCAAAAAAAATCAAAGATTTGTGTAAACAATTTATTTCTGTAGCTACATTAATTAACAATTGCATAACAACTATAATATTACATTTTGAGTAGACGCGAGTGCTACCAGCGAATCATGCCAGCGACTGACTGCGCATAGTACCATTAATAGGACTAGTGGGAAATAAATTCCCAGTTTCACCATTGATGGTGCAGCTGGGAAAGATGGCATCTACTGAATGCAATATAAAAAGAAAAACATCTTCATACAGAATGCTTCTAATAAATAAATGAGTCAGGATATTAGACGTTTTATTATTTATTCTTTTAGTGTGAGACCACATTATCCTAATATATACTAGCGGTCCATCCACTTCTTGGGCCTGAGGACGGTAAGTTGGCTGCTCAGCGTCCTTACAGAAGCAGGGCCATGACGGCAACGTGACGTGACGCACTCACGCACGTCCCCCCCCCTCCTAAGAAGCGGGATAATACCCGAAAACCCCCCCATAGACGCGGGTTAGCACCCGAACCACACCCCTAGACGAGGCCGCATTGTAGCCGTGGGTCTGATGGGAGCCCTGGGATATCCTTCCGAAGGCTTACCCGGGGCTCCCAACCATAGGCTGCTGGGCGTTACCGTGGGGGTTTTTAGTCGGTAGGAGTCCGGCATAACATCCATGAAGGATTTTCCCCCACGGTAAAAAAAAACACGTTTTTTATTGAAATGGCGCCTTGCATCGGATAAATGAGTACCGATGTTTCTGCCAACCACAACGTGAAGAGTAGGTTTAATCGTTTATAGAGGTATATTACCCCCTCTATGATTATTAATTTCAGTCAGT
Organism: Eilema sororculum; assembly: GCA_914829495.1. Lineage (NCBI taxonomy): Eukaryota > Metazoa > Arthropoda > Insecta > Lepidoptera > Erebidae > Eilema > Eilema sororculum. The sequence continues at coordinate 14,936,762 of OU618559.1, read as the reverse complement.
AAAATTACATTTTCAGTGTTGCAAGTTTTTTGTCTCAAATAAATAGTGATGTGGTAGTAAAATAAGAAATGACTAAAAAGTCTACTCATTGTCGAACATCACTATTGTAGCGAGCGAGTTACTCTTCTTCGTATCAGTGACAGTTTTTTTTAAAGGATTTTAGAACCGAAGTTTCTAATATTCCCTCTAACCCCTCCAACTAAACTAAATTGCTTGTGCTAGGAGTGGGTTCACATCGGTAGTATAATGGCCAGGATCGAACCCGGGACCTCTCGATCGTAAGGCCGACTCCTTAACCACTAAGCTACCGACACTTCAAGTGACAGTTGCACTTGTCATTTTATAGCGTAATTAAAAAAAAACGCCGATATTTTTAACTAGGCCCACAGTATTGTATTCTCTTTGAGACCCACCGGGTGTATGAAATTTTGAGCTCCGTACTTTGAAATAACGGTCTTCCATACTTTTTCTCGCTAGTCGCTCGCGTGCTTCGCTAGCCGGTCACGTTGAACACATAATTACACATTTATTACTTAACATAACAACAAAGATTCGCATATAAATATTATACAAAATGAAAATATAGTCAAATTGGACAGTTAGTAATGTCGGAAATCCCAGTCGCCCCAAATGTATTAGGTACTATCTGGTGGCATAACATAACATTACATAACATAAACTCACGCCTGTATTCCCCGAAGGGGTAGGCGGTGGGTCTAGCACCCACATTTCGCCCGTTTATGTTTAAGTCCCAATGTAATAGTTGGCGAGCCTATTGCCATTAACCGGGCACTTATAAACCTAAGATAAATACACACATAACTACAAAAAGCATCGAAAAGTCATTGGTGTGTGCCATGGTAAACCTGGGATCGAACCCGAGATATCGTCTCAGCAGTCCATTACCCATACCACTAGGCTACCGCATGTTAATGGTGGCAATACAATTATATAGTCCACTTAACAAAGTAGTTGTAGAGTGAGTGGGACCTAAGATATTTCATCTGAATGTTGTTCCGGGAGCTAAGGGAGTAAACATACTAAAAGTCCCCGCGTCGAGGAGGTGAGCCGGAGTGTGAGGAGGGAATCAAAGTTCCCATGAAGTTCTCGCCAATGCTCCCGATTCTGTTGTTACATCTCTAAACTTAAATTTCTCTAAAAAAATCTAATTGCATCTCTTTCTTTCATCAACAGATAAAAAAGGACAGATGATTTTATTTAAGTTAAGACCTGTCAAATTAAGACAGCGCACAGTGTTTCGCTTAGAACAAGCTAGCTGGACAGAAGAATTGTTTTGCCCTAATATCAACTACTGATAAAATAATGAGTGTAGTAATACGAATAAAGAGTTGAAGTTTACTTATTCATTGCGTTTTTACGCTTATCAAAGTAACCACTTATTACAGTGAGTTTTTTGAAAAGTGTTAGTGATGAATCTGGAAGTTAAGGGTATATATTTTTTAATTGTAACAAGAAAATTGATATACTTCAGCCGCACCTATTTAAAATACCTACAGTTTAAAAAATAATGTTAGGTAACGACGATAGTCTGAATTCTTTGGACTAGAAAGTACTTGTACCCTCTTGTACCCGGGCTACAAATTGTATATATTATAGCCATATCTGTAAACTAGTGAATTTAAGTCATTGTAGCCTGCGCACTTGAGTGTATCTTTGTCATTATGTCTGATTTTCAGATTATGATTTTTCTACTAATATACGAATATATTCTCGACAAATATCAACTCTTTACTAAGATATATTGATAGATAATATGTAATAATTCCACACTAAATCATGATACCTATATTTTCATTTGTCGTTGTTTTTAAACGAAGTTTTCAACTTAATCGATATTTTATTTTTTTATGCAATTACTACTTCCATCTGTCTAAAATACAAAAACACAATGGACGAGCCATAGAGTTTTCTGTGCTGAAACCGCATTAATACACCATAACAAAGCCAAACGATGCAATATACCCCAATAAATAATATTGTCTAGCTGGCTTGTTCTAGTCGAAACACTGTGCAGCGCCTTGTTGGTGCGTAGTAAGTTAAGTCGCATGTTCGTAGATGTCGACTAAAATTGAAGGGTACCGTCAAGGTGGACAAGGACAGGTGTTCACTAAAATAAATCATCTGTCCTTTTCTATCTGATAATGAAAGAAACAGATGCAATTAGAAAATTTTATAGAATTTTAAGTTCAGAGATGTAACAACAGAATTAGCAGCAATATCTTTAAAACGGTGCGTTGCCGTTGTAGAGAAAAATATTTTCTACGTCATGAAAGCTTAAACATCCCCTTTTGACTTATTTATTGAGTGGACTATATAGGTATATGATATTTTATATTTCTGATGAGTTAGTTAAAAGTTGCCCCAGTTACCACTAGTGGGGGAAGACGAACGAAAAATGGGGCAAACATATTTATCATTTGCGGTGTCAGCAGTTTAAGTTAGGATATTTACTGTCAAGTAAGTTTTGCTTAGCAAAAAGGTAAATATACGCTTTTACTTTGTGTATACATATATTTAGCGATAAACGACAAATTAATCTATACTCTGTTTGGTTAGGTAGTAAACTGAAGTCAAACAATCTGCATGATTCTCTTTTCCACAAACACATTAAACAAGTGTTCGATTCCGGTTTTTAATCGAGTTTTATTTCTAAAATTGTTACTGATTAAAAAATATTAATAAATGACATCGCATATTCAGAATACTTGTACTTTTTCTACAGTATGTTATTGAAACTGACCAATTTCGCCTTACAGCATACTTATAGGTTTACATACTTATAAGGTTTCCAATTTTCTAATTCCTAAACTTCTGTGATTTTTTTTTAATATTAATAATAATAGTTGTCTATATTGTACACCAAGGATATAACATTACAATAGGTACATAATAGCAATTCGGTAGGTACATACAATTGGCGGCCTTATCGCTCTGCGGCAATCTCTTCCAGGCAACCATAGGATGGAGAGAAAAAATAGGAAATTTTTTTTCGGGCAGTTTGGTGTACATAGAATATAATAATAAATAACCAAGAGATAACAGATATATATAGAATAGATAGACACAATAGCTACCTAAGTATAGGTAGATATACCTACATAAATACTTCAAACATACATACTATCAATATCATAACATTAATATACACATAAATACTAACATTTTACCATGATATAATCAAGGAAAGTTATTTATTCCACTTCTGTCAGAGAGACTAGGTAGTGTTCTTTGACTTGTCTTTTAAATAAAGGGAAGGACTGAGCACGCCTAATAGTTACGGGCAGAGCATTCCACAACCGAGCCGCTTGAACCGAAAAGGCTTGGAATATTGTAGATATTAAACATTTTTCACAAGTGGGTAGTTCTAAAATTTAATATATCAGTTAAAAAAATCCCCAAAATGTGGGGAATAATTTATAAGCATGACCTAAAAAAAAGTACAAGTGTTCTCAATATGTGTAACAATAATTCCACCAAGTGCCATCATTCAACTGTATAAAAAGAAACATAAACTCACGCCTGTATTCCCCGAAGGGGTAGGCAGAGGTGCTAGCACCCACATTTCGCCAGTTTATGTTTAGGTCCCAATGTAATAGGTGGCGAGCCTATTGCCATTAACCGGGCACTTCTAAACCTGCGATAAATACACACATAACTTCGAAAAGCATCGAAAAGTCATTGGTGTGTGCCATGGTGACCCTGGGATCGAACCCGAGACCTCGTCTCAGCAGTCCATTACCCATACCACTAGGCTACCGCAGATCAGATGTATAAATAGAAAAAGACATAATCAAGAATGTTTACTTTTTAAATACCTAACCAAACTTAATACAGTTTAATACAAATAAAAATATTACTTCTTACTAAAACCAAGCTACGACTTAAAATACAGCCATTTTTAAATTACAAACATTATCTAATATAACATTAGGTATACATTAACATTTCAAGAGATTACGTTTATATAAACAATGTGTAATTGACTTATGTTAAGTTTTTTTTATTTATAAAAAAGGACACGTCAATTAGACTTCACCTCACCTAACGGTCAAATAAACGCAAAGTCTCGCAAAGACGGTTACCATTGTAAACATGTATCATGTTAACAATGGTGGCACTCAGCTTGACGGCCTCATTATATGCTTTTCCCCGCTTAAAGGACCCGGGACTATAGGAAGAAGGAAACACGTGAGCTGGCAGGGAGTTCCAGGTCTTAGTGGTGCGGCATAGGAATGAGTCACTGAAACGCTTGGTTCTAGCTGGTGTACTCTGCACCGTATATGGATGGCATCTTAGCCCTGTACGTGTTGTCCTGTGAAGGAAAGGAGGGCTGGACTAATTGGAAGGTAGGTACTTCTTTTTACCGTTTAAGTGGTAGACGAGCACTCGGCCTACATCATGGTAAGTGGTTACCATGGCCTATAGATGTGTGCAAACCAGGGGCATCAAAATCTACTATATAAAAATAAGTCAGGTTTTCCTTCCTGACGATATAACTCCAGTACGCCTTTACCGATTTGGCTAATTTTGGTCTTGAATTATTCGTGGAAGGACAGGGAAGGTTTTTACGGCGAGAAAAATTCGAATAATTGCCGGGAACCGACATCCACGCGGGCGGAGCCGCGGGCAAAAGCTAGTTAAGTATATAAAAGTAGTAGGAGAAAGAGGGACAGAGCTATATAAGGTGTATAGCTCTATACTTTTTCTCCACCCCGTCCTGCTCTATTTCGAGTGTAATAATAGAAAAGTAATTCTCAAAACGACTACAAAACCAGGTACTCGATTCTATAGAAGTAAGTAAACTACATGGGCATGCCACGGGCAGTACAGAAAACGGCATTAAATTTTAGACTTTACGCCGATTAGATAGGGTTCCGGTCGGAATGGAAGAGGCGCCTGCTTTTGAATGCAATAAAACACTAGATTGCTGATGACCCACAATTGTTTTATTCACTTGCTAATTATTATTACAAATGAATGACCCGCTAGTGTTTATCTCATCTCATCAACGTACATACATTTGGACTCGGTTTATATAGTGGCTGTTGTAACGAAACCATAGCGCGATTTAATTTGTAGTACAACGCCATCTATCGAGCTTTGATGCAAACTTACAATTAACTTAAAACTATGTAAATCGTGGACATACCGCCCGCCAAGGACAAGCTGCAAAATGTCCTTAATTAAAGCCCTTGGTGAAAGGTAATGCCCATAAGAATCTTGCATTTATTACTAACAGCTATGATTATTACCATACAGTATAAATACTACTTATCTAGTTAACACCATTTAACTTATGGCTAAAATATAACAATTTTAGATATAAAAATATAAAAACCAACAAACACTTAAGCTAATGTGCTACCGGTAGAACACATATTTTAGAGACAGGTCTCTTTATAGTAGACGTCTTGGTTCTAAGACTAACCACCCGTGTGATACCGTCAGGCCCGGGATGTTTACATTCTACCCGTCCAAGCAACCATCTACCTGGAGGTAAATCGTCCTCCTTAATTAAGACTACATCACCGAGAGCAGGTTCCGGCGTCAGGTAAGTCCATTTTCGTCTTTGCAGGAACTGATTTAAATAATCCTGAGACCAACGTCGCCAAAACTCTTGTGTCATTTTTTGAGTGACTTGCCAACGTCGAAGAGTGGATATGTTCGACTCTTCATAATTTGTATCCGGCACTATAACTAATGGTTCCCCAACCAAAAAGTGGCCTGGGGTCAATACCTCTAGCTCTCGCTGATCCTCACAATAAGAGAGAGGCCTTGAGTTGAGGCAAGCCTCAATTTGCGCTAAGACTGTTGACAGCTCCTCAAAAGTCAACGTTGCGTTCCCGACCACCCGTTTAAGGTGATGTTTCGTAGACTTTATACCCGATTCCCATAAACCTCCTTGATTAGGAGCGTGAGGTGTGATAAACGTCCACTGCGTGCCATTATTAGCCAGACACTTGGATAATTCAGGTATAAAGCTTGACTTTTCTTCGTCAAACAGCTCGGCTAGTTCTCGCGCAGCTCCCACAAAATTGGTGCCATTGTCACTATAAAGGCGAGCGCAGTGACCACGTCGGGCCACGAATCTTTTAAACGCAGCCAAAAAGCCCTTTGACGTCATGTCACTGACCGCCTCTAAATGAATGGCTCGCGTCGCCATACAAATGAATAAAGCTATATAGCCTTTATATGCCTTATTTCCGCGACCAGGTGACATCCTAATATTAATTGGACCAGCATAATCCACTCCACTGTTGAAAAAAGCCTTATTAGGCGTCACACGTGAAGATGGAAGTTGGCCCATTAATTGATTTTTGGTTTTGTGGGAATATCTGATACATACGACGCATTTCCTATAATATTCTTTAACCAGTGATTTAATTCCCACAACCCAGTATTTGGACTTCAAGTATGTGATCATAGCTTGAGGTCCCCCGTGCATGGTTTTAAAGTGTGCATCAGTTACTAATAATTTAGTTAGAAAAGAATCTTTCGGAATTAGAATTGGGTGTTTGCGATCATACTTCAACGGTGCCATTTCGAGGCGACCCCCTACACGTACTACTCTCTCAGAATCTAAAAATAAATTTAATGATTTAAACCTACCCCTATTGTTTAATTTAGACCCGGACGTTTCCAATTCATTAATTTCCTCTGCAAAATGTTCTTCTTGACACCTCTTAATACAGATCTTCATCGCGTCAGTAAGTTCTATAGTTGATAAAGTGCATTCCTTGTTACTATTTTGAATGACTTGAGACCTTTTGTATTTCAAAAACCTTCTACAATATGCTACTATGCGCAACAATTTCTGAAGCGATGAAAATCTGTTCCAAAACGAATTGTCGAGGATGCCAGTGTGAACCTTTACCGCTTCCAATTGAGTTTCCAAATGCTTTGGTTTTTTATAATTAATCACCGGTGCGCGTAAGAACTCCGGCCCATTAAACCATATGGACGTTTCACACAATTCCCCTGGAGCTACCCCTCGTGAGGCGCAATCGGCGGGATTTTGCTTTGATGGAACGTGTGACCAAAATTGGGTATCCAGAGTGTTTAATATGTCCGCTACGCGATTGGCGACAAAGGTCTTCCACCGACTGGGGTGGCCGTTAAGCCAAGCCAGTACCACTTCGGAGTCAGTCCAAGCACGTAAATTATCTGTTTCTATCTTCAGAACCTTGGCTACTTCTAGCATTAATTTGGCTAACAGTACGGCTCCACACAACTCCAATCTGGGTATTGACACCTGCTTTATGGGCGCTACCTTAGTTTTTGAGGTAACTAATGCCACATGTATGTTACCCTGCATATCTACAATCCTAACGTAGACCACAGCGGCATAGGCGATTTTCGAAGCGTCAGAGAACCCATGCAGTTGTATACTAGTTTTGGAGTTCGAATTGTACCACCTTGGGATTTTCACATTTACTAACAAAGGTAAGTTCTTACGATAGTTCATCCATTCTTTACACAACTTGCTTGGCACTTCCTCATCCCAGCTTACACCAGCTAACCACAGTTTTTGTATCAAGACTTTTGCTATAATTATGCTAGGTGCTAGCCATCCCAATGGGTCAAAAAGTCTAGAAATAACGGATATAATTTTTCTTTTAGTCACAGGTGCAGCGGGGAGAGGCAACTCTACAAAATATTTGAAAACGTCGCTACGAGCATCCCAGGTAAGTCCGAGAATTTTAGTTATATTATCTCCATTTAATTTTAGTTCCTCGTCCTTAACCTTTCTACCCTTATTTATTTTATCTAATAGCTCGTAACTATTACTATTCCATTTATTTAACTTAAATCCTGCTTTTAACAGGGTTGTATTCATTTTCTGATAAAGTTCATAAGCTAGATTTGTATTTTCAGCTCCAGACATGTAATCGTCCATATAAAAATCATTCAGAATGCTTGCCGCTACCAATGGATCATTCTGACATTCATCGTGAGCTAACTGCTGGAGAGACCGCACTGCCAAATAGGGAGCCGAAGCCGTCCCAAAAGTAACAGTGATAAGTTCATATTCTTTTAATTCTTCATTTGAGTTATTTCTCCACAGTATGCGTTGGAGTATCGAATCTCTCCGATCAACTAACACTTGCCGATACATTTTTTCAATGTCAGCAACCAGACATGTATTATTCATTCTCCACCGCATTATTATGTGACGGAGATCCGCCTGCAACTTTGGCCCAACCAATAACATATCATTTAATGATAAGCCATTTTTTCCCTTACAGGACGCATCAAACACTACTCGCACCTTTGTTGTTACTTTATCCTCCCTTATTACGGCGTGATGAGGTAAGTATATAGCTTGCTTTTGGACGGAATCACTTTCATTGTTATTTACCGCTATCATATGATTCAACGTTAAATATTCATTAATAACTTTCCCATAGTCTAATTTTAATTTAGGATCTTTATTTAATTTTATTTCTAACCCCTTGAATCTTTTTTCAGCTATACACTTAGACTCACCAAACCGATCAAGCATACTTCGATCACGAAGCGGCAACCGAACAACATATCGACCGTGATCGTTGCGTACTGTAGTTGTAGAGAATAATTCTTCACACTTAATTTCATCCTCTGTGAGCAGATTTTTTGATTCAGATGGTTCATTTTCAATCTCCCAGAACCTCCGTAACAAGTCATCTGCTTGTAGGCAAGAATGCATGACCGTTATTTTGTGTGAAGAAACCGCGGGCGAAGGATCTACAGCTGACACACCCGATAAAATCCACCCCAAATCAGTTTCTTGTGCTAACAGAGTTCCGTTAACATTGCGTTTAATGCCTGCGTGGATGATCTGACTGTACACCTCAGCACCCAACAAAATATCAATTTTGTTAGGCCTGTAGTACTCTGGGTCAGCTAGGTCATCTTCGGTCAAGTCAACCCATTCTACCTTAGTTACTTTAGTAACTGGGAGAAGAGTTGTTACCGATTTGAGTACGTAGGCATTAACGGTAAGTTGATGGCTCGGATTTTTCCTTGACCTCACATTTATTGTGACTGTGTATCTTGATGTGACACACGTGTCACCCCCAACACCTAAAATAGTGTTATTGGTCGCAACTTTAGTTAAACCTAAATACTGAACCATGGATTCGGTAATAAAGGATCCTTGCGACCCCTGATCCAGCAGAGCTCTGACCATCCTATATGTTCCATCTTTCGACTTTGCTTTTACCAAAGCAGTAGTAAGCAAAACTATTTTGCGACTATTCCCGGTCGAAAGATGTGTGACCATAGTCTCACTGGATTCCATCGCCGGTGAGACAGATTCTTTTACTATATTAGCTGAAACAGCTTCCGCGGGAGGAGCGCTACTGTCCTCCCTAGTTGACCCGGTAACTTCTTCTGGATGTAATAAAGAGTGATGGCGGCGTTTACATACCTGGCACCTTATGGTGTTTTTACACTCTTTGGCAGAATGGTTACTTTTTAGACAGATAAAACATAAATTGTTTTCCTGAATGAAATTACGGCGATTATTGACCGTCAGTTTACTGAATTTTTTACAATTAGATACCTTATGTTCAGCAGAACAAAATGCACAAGTGGTAGTTGGTTTATTTTTAACTATGTGAAAAGATTGCGTTGCCTTGGGATTTCTGTCCTTTTTACGCCCCTCAGGTATACTTTCTAAACTTTCAAGCCCTCGGAAACGACTTCTAAGATAGTCTGCAAATTCAGTAAAAGTGGGGAGTTTTTGGTTACTCTCTGCCGACACCTTTAACTCCCACGCCTTCCTGGTTTCTTTATCTAATCTTTGACTAATTATGTAAATAATCAGAATATCCCATGACGCAATGTTTACACCTAGGTTTTTAATCGAATCTAAACATTCAGTGGTTGTGTTTAACAATAATTTAATTTCAATTGCAGATTCATTTAATAAAGCCTTTTGATTTAATAGGCGTTTTAATATATTATTAACCAAAAACCTTTTGTTGTTATAAGTGTCATTCAACTTTTCCCACGCAATTTTATAATTATTAGATGTCACTTTTATATTTCTGAGTAATTGTTCTGCTTCCCCGGTTAAGTGCCCTTTCAAATAATAGAATTTTTGTGAGTCATCTATGTTCGTGTTTTCATGAACTAAACCTATGAACAAATCTTTAAAAGTACTCCAATCAGCATAATTCCCAGAAAACGAAGGAATTTTTATTTCTGGTAACCTTACTTTACATACTGCCTTTACTTCTTGGCCACTAGAACTATTATTTACATTTGAACTTGTTGAAGTACTTTGAATTTCCGTTAAAGAATCCTTTAACAAACATTTAAAATCAATATAAAGTTCTTCGGCAATATCATACTTATTTTTCCTATAATAATCAGAATTTTGCAGATCTGCCTTAGTTACACTTTTTATAATGTGCTGATGATTAGAATTAAATGTTTCAAATCGTTCATTTAACGATTCTAAGTTAGTTTGTAAATATGAAATAGTAATTCGCTGTTTGGGACATTTTTTATAATTAGATTTGGCTTTATTCATCTTTTCCATAATATCATCTTGTAATCTTAAATACCCTTCCACAGCCTCCATTTTGTATTAGATACGTTGAATAATTTAAGGAAGTTGTAAAAAGTTTAAAGATTACAAATTTAATAAGTTAAGTTTTAACACTTGTAAAACTTTCTAAGTGTTTAGAACTGTAATAGGCTAAGTCCAAATATTGCTGAAATTTTCTAAGTGTTTCAACTTTTAACCTATATCGCTCTAAAATCCGGCATGGATTCCCCGTGTCAACAGACTTTTGCTTAAAACTAATACAAGTCCCAACACCACTTATAATTACACTAAGTTAACTTATTCTAAACAATAAAGTTCAAATTGCACTAATTTTCTTCACTATAATTTCTGAAGTTAATGTTTGATGTAAGCTTGCAAACTAACTTTTCAAGTTTAAATCTTCTAAGAAATACGGTTCAAAATGTACTCACGTTTTTATTAGCACTCACTATCACAATCCGTATTACGCTGCAACTGCTGTTCACTTGACGTACAGCGCCCTCTGTTGGTGATCACAGGCTGCTTTGAATTCCGACTCGGCAACGACGACGATTACTCCTCCTCCGCACGACCTTTAGGCTGTCTCTTCAGTTGACACCACTTCTAAGGAACAATATCACTAGCGCCACCTGGCGGCGCTTCCTGGGCACTATACGAAGTGCTTTGTTCGATCGCGTATGCTAGGAGTTGGGTAGTACCTAATCCCCTAGGTAACTACCAATAAATGCGCCTAAAAAATCTCAACATTCCGGCTCGAATAGGACCATAGTTAGGGTTCCGGTCGGAATGGAAGAGGCGCCTGCTTTTGAATGCAATAAAACACTAGATTGCTGATGACCCACAATTGTTTTATTCACTTGCTAATTATTATTACAAATGAATGACCCGCTAGTGTTTATCTCATCTCATCAACGTACATACATTTGGACTCGGTTTATATAGTGGCTGTTGTAACGAAACCATAGCGCGATTTAATTTGTAGTACAACGCCATCTATCGAGCTTTGATGCAAACTTACAATTAACTTAAAACTATGTAAATCGTGGACACCGATGCTTTTAAAGTTCAAAATTAAATGACTGTTTCCAGAGTGAATAAAAAAGTGTATTGAAACCTTTTTTTATTTAATTTTGGACCTTAGGCGTATAGAAATATATTCTAAAATTTAATGTAATTTTTTGCAGTGGCTCTGCTACGACAGTGGTTTAGCTTCATTAGAATCGAGAGCCAGGAGACAAGAAAGCTAGATATAAAAAAAAACATTTCAATGCGTTTATTTTCAACAAAATGTACACTTTCTAAATAATAATAAATATATCAAAAGCTTTAAAATATATTAACAATGAGATATGTTATCAACAAAAACTATTATATTCATAAAACATAGTGTGATATACAGTCGCCATATACAAACAAAAGAAATCACTTGTTTTTTTTTCATACAATACTAAAATTTTATAAAAAAAAATTCAACTAAATGAATATGAAGTATATTAAAAACAATCGTGTTACATATTTTTTGTGTATTTGTTAATGAGTTGTTTGTTTCTTTACCTATGAACTAAAATAAAATTTTTAATGAATTTTATAGCATAGGTACAGGAGGAATGCCTTGACCAACTACTTTCTTCCCTGTGTATTTGATTTGTATAAAGTAAAGCCAACGAAGCGAGAGAAAAAAGGTAAACAAAGTTTCAGCGGTTCTAAACATTTTTATTTGAAAATTATTACGTAGCACTTCAAGCGCATTTAAAACAGGAATGAAATTGAATGAATTTTTACAGCATTAAGTATGCTAACTATACAAATCGAATACATAGGGAAAAAGAAGAATCATTCATTGATTCCGATAGTTCGTAAGAAAATCGGTAGATGACTCCACCGTCGCCTTAAAGACGTATAAGATGGGAAATTTGAATCACATCGGGCGTGTCTCGGTAGCCGAATTGGTCAAGGCATTCCCCCTGTAAGGGAAAGACTGCGGGTTCGAGTCCCGCCTGAGATGATTCTTCTTTTTCCCTATGTATTCCAGGAATGAAATTGCTCATAAATGGCGGATCTGATTGTTTAGAACCGCTGTGCTGACAGCTTTCCTGTACCACGAAACACGCAACGACAGCTGTTGTTCGGCCATTGTCACGTACGTGTGACATTTACGACAAGGACAGAGACAATCATCGCTATACTCCGTCCATTATATTATTGTATTTTAGACAGCTCACTGACAGTGGTCGGTATAACTTTGTTCTAGCGTCAACACCTGAAAATCCTAACAAAAATTAGGCGCTAATACGTCATTTTTCATTGACATCGTCACGTCAGCCAAAAAGCAATTTTAGGGATGTAGTTAGTCAATCGACAGTGTTTTTATTATAATAACTTGAAAATGTCACAATTGATATCGACTACAGAAAATATTTTTTTTTTTAAATATTACATAACTGGCGATTTTTAACCAATTTCTAAACAACAATTCGGATATTTAAATTATTTATATTTGTATGATTTTTACGGAAAAATGTTTTTTGTAACTCCATCATTTGTAGACGCATTGTCAAAATTATTTTTTTGTTTGAAAGAGGTTTATTCCAAAATGGTCCCATTTAAATTTTATAAAGATCTGATGATGGATTTCAGAGATAGGCCACGGAACTCTTCAATAAATACCAGGAAATCAGCATGTTGGAATATTCTTCTAGAAGTCAGTTGTTTTGTTTTGGAGATTAGCGTATGCGTTATGGCCCACAATCGTTTTCTATTACATTTGTAAACTGTACAGACACGAAATATTTAAGTACTACTTTATTATTATGTTTAGAAAAATAACAGATTATAGTTCAACATGAAATCATTTATAACATTTATCATAATATTTTCATATATCGATTTTTTTTATCGAGGTTTTTAACTTTGTCGATATTTTAAAATTTCATGCAATCACTACTTTCATCTGTCTAAAATACAATAATATGATGGACGGGGTATAGTTATCGCAACGTAACTCAGTAATGGTCGCTTTGCTTACCTTTTTCTCTGTGTGATACGTATCTAATAATTTTCAAATAAAAATGTTTGGAACCGCTGAAACTTTGTTTACCTTTTTTCTCTCGCTTCGTTGGCTTCACTTTAACCTTCCAGGGATAATGGTGTGATTATATACATGTATGGAGGTACAAAACGCGTATTTCAAGCGGTTTTCTGAGATTTATTGGTCGTTATCGTTAGCAATGCTGTCTTACAGTATATGTTTAAAGACCTAACCATAATATTGTGAAACAGTATATATATGTGCGAATAATATGAGAATAATATCGCTATATAATATTTATTGTCAAGAAGTCAGTCATTACACTCATTACGTATAACAGAGCCAAAACTCCCTACCATAAATGGTCGTATGGCAACCGGAACCAACACGGCTTCCAACCCGCGCCCCTTCAGCAACGTACACTACAGCCACGCCAAAAATGCTGTTGGCTGTTTGTGCTATGCCAAAAGCTTGAATCATATATTTCGGACCTAAATCGCGTGATATAATAGCCTGACGGGTGCATAGCACAGCAAGCCGAACTACTACGTCACTACGAATCCTGCATCGCGAAAGTGAAGTTCTCGCGCTGGTACAATATATATACAACATCCCAACTACAATCGTTGGTTGGCGGCCCGCCAGGCGTGATCGCCTTGCCTGGTCGGAGGATCCTCCCTTTGTGTTGGAGGAACATCACGCCTCGTTCCTTCACAAGCTTGACCCCCTTTTTTTTTTTTTTTTTTTTTCTTGCGGAAATCCCCTCGGATACCCCCCCTGCCGGAGCCGGAAGGGGAGGTTATGTCAGACTCGAACCGACTAAAACCGCACGCCGACTGTGCGTCTTGGTGCTAGGCCGGAGGTGAGGTTGTCATAGACATATCCCTCGCACCCCGGCTGACCCAGGGCCATCCCTTACGGTCTGGCCCTCCTCAGGAGGGGGGACAACGGTGTCAAGCTTGACCCCCGCAGTAGCACATCGTGATATTCTCAAAATACATCTAAGAAACGTGTACGGCGCGTGAAGAGTATATTTTAGGTCCAAGATGTATGTCTCAAGGTGATTTTATAGTCTTTCCCGAAAAAAAGCATTTGAGCACAGTTTCAATAGCAAAATCCCCGAAGGGGTAGGCAGAGGTGCTAGCACCCACATTTCGCCAGTTTATGTTTAGGTCCCAATGTAATAGGTGGCGAGCCTATTGCCATTAACCGGGCACTTATAAACCTGCGATAAATACACACATAACTTCGAAAAGCATCGAAAAGTCATTGGTGTGTGCCATGGTCAACCTGGGATCGAACCCGAGACCTCGTCTCAGCAGTCCATTACCCATACCACTATATATATATATATATATAAATAATGTTCAGGTGAAAGGAAAAATGTATGGGAGTTTTAAATTTTTTTTTTTTTCACCAAATTAATACTCCCAGATGATTTTGCTAACGAAACTTTGCCCAAATTCTTTTTTTCGGATCGACTGTAAAATCACCTTGTATATACTGTTTTTTCAGAACTAACTGGTCTCTCTTACCAAACCCTATATTTATGACATTTATAATCTGCATTCAAAAACTACACATTTAGTAACTAAATGAATTAATGAATGAAATAAAGGTAATGAATGAATGAATGATAATTTCATTCAATCATGCTTTCATTCATTCATTCATTCATTCATTTATTACCTTTAGTTACTAAATGTGTAGTTTCTAATAACTAAAGGTAAACAATTTTGTAGTGACTTTTTATTAAAAAAAAACATTATTTGAATGAAATTTTTATAGCATTTATTATGCTAACTTTTTAAGTTCAAAATACATCGGAAAAAACGCTCAAGTGGGACTTGAACCCACGACCTTTCCCATACAGGGGGAATGCTCTTCCAACTGAGCTATTGAGCCACACCTGAATCACTTCAAACTTCCCTTTTTTTATATAGGACACTTCAATTTCACTTCACCTCGCGTGATGTTAAGCAAAGGCAAAGTCTCGGAAAGACGGTCACCATCGTAAACATGTACCATGTTAACAGTGGTGACACTCAGCTTGACGACCTCGAATTTTCCTTCTCTTTATATCCGTCTTTAAGAGGCTAAGGACAAGGGGAATTTGAAGTGATTCAGGTGTGGCTCAATAGCTCAGTTGGAAGAGAAATAAACTAGGCTAACTAAGTGAATACTAGTGGTTCAATTTCAGTTTTTCAAAATGAGTTTCTTAACAGAAAAATATTAATAAACTAAGTTTATAAATAATATCCATCAAAAAGACACTTCAAAATTGTTTACATTTAGTTTAATACCTAACCGAATGAGGTATAAACATCAAAAATGAATTTAAACATTGATTTGTTAATATATTTCAAGTAGATAAATAATAAATATTCCACAACATTCTACACAACGCTATCTAGACCCATGGTAAGCTTTTATAGCTTGTGTTATGAAATCTAGAATGCGGATAAACATACTTATATACTTTTTTTTGCTGTAAATACATACATATTATACATAGAAACATCCAGACCAACGCAAATAGCCATATTCATGCGTACAAATATTTGCACTGAGCGGGGATGTACCTACACGTAATTAAATAATTTAGATTGGAAAAATGGAATGCTCAGGCGGGAGCTGAAACCGCGACCAGACCCTTATAGGGAGAATGCTCTGACCACTGCGCTACTGTGGCCCAGTGAAAGAAGAATGAAAGAAAGAAAATATTATGTTTTATTTAAAAAACAGCACATTTTTAAAGTACTTAGGTGAGTATATACATCGGAATAATAATATAATGAAACAAAGGAGTACAAATAAAAATAGTGGGTTTTTCTTTTCTGACCATAGATGAAATGGTTTTGTTTCTTGAGCGTTCGAAACTCTCCTATAAATAAAATAAATAAATATTCCACAACATTCTACACAACGCTATCTAGACCCATGGTAAGCTTAACTAGATTGTGTTATGGAATCTTGAATACGGATAAACATACTTAGATATTTTTTGTGTAAATACATACATACATATTATACATAGAAACACCCAGACCAATGCAAATACCCATATTCATGCATAGAAATATTTGCACTGTGCGGGGATCGAACCCGCGCCTCCTGCGTAACAGTCGTATTCACTACCATCATGCCACAAAGGCTGTCCATAGACGAAACGGTTTTGTTTCTCGAGCATTCAAAACTCTCATAAACATCCATCTTGATGGATGGGGGTTGGGGGGTTCAAGTCCGTCTGAGGGATTCATTTTTTCCAATTTAATTCGACTTGAATAGTAAGCATTATAACTGCTTAAAAATTTCTTTAAACATACAAAATTTTTAAACATTAAAAAAATATATAACAATAGATTAAAATCAATTTATTTCATGTAACGAATGATAACTATATATATATCAAAACTTATAAGGAAATATAACATTGCTAGCTTTTGTCCGCGAAGCCGCGGGAAAAAGCTAGTTAGGTAATAAATATAAAAATTATCTTCGGTCACCCATCACTTTCACAAGCTTACTCACGTAGATGCTTACCTTTAATACGTTACTTACATGAGTTGTGGGGCAAAGTTATTTATTGGGGCAAACGTATTAATAAATAGCTTTCCCCCACTTTTGATTTATATTTATATTAATCGAGTTTCTGATCATATAGCCTACCGATTTAGCCCTAATATTTATGTTAATATTCCCCCATCTTGCCCCATCATATAAATATATTGGGGGGATTTTTTTAATTCCTTTCTTAAGGTAAGGGGGCAAAACGCAGGCTTCCGGTCGATGTTTCCGTGAATTTCTTCATATTGACTATGTGAGGGGCAAACTGCAGAATACATAACTCCTCCCCTCTCTCTCTTTGTAAACGGGAGATTCTTCAAAGACGGGGTAGGCAGAGGTACTACTACCTATCCAAGTGAAGGGCCACATCTCTTAAAGTCGTTTTGATGGAGTCGTAAGTAGCGAATGAGATTCCCACCGCTATGGGGCCTTTAACCCAATTCATGCTTAGACCTTTGAAGAAACCGCGCCAGCCCTCAGACCTGGAAAAAATAACGAAAAAAGAAAGGTTTAGTATGTAAGACTTTGTCTCGGATGGCGTGTTAAGCAGTCAGTCCCGGCTGCCATACAAACATCTATGGCAATTAATAGTTATGAGCACTAAATAGTGCAACAACTGGTCTAATTGCAGAACTTCGCGGCACGTCTTCGCGCTCGATGTCCGCTGTACTCCCCCCCCCCCCCTCACCTGTACACTGCGCGGAGCGTGGCGCCGATGCTGCAGTAGGCGTAGCGCCGGCGCGCGATGTCCGCTGTACTCCCCCCCTCACCTGTACACTGCGCGGAGCGTGGCGCCGATGCTGCAGTAGGCGTAGAGCCGGCGCGCGATGTCCGCTGTACTCCCCCCCTCACCTGTACACTGCGCGGAGCGTGGCGCCGATGCTGCAGTAGGCGTAGCGCCGGCGCACGATGTCCGCTGTACTCCCCCCCTCACCTGTACACTGCGCGGAGCGTGGCGCCGATGCTGCAGTAGGCGTAGCGCCGGCGCACGATGTCCGCTGTACTCCCCCCCTCACCTGTACACTGCGCGGAGCGTGGCGCCGATGCTGCAGTAGGCGTAGCGCCGGCGCACGATGTCCGCTGTACTCCCCCCCTCACCTGTACACTGCGCGGAGCGTGGCGCCGATGCTGCAGTAGGCGTAGCGCCGGCGCACGATGTCCGCTGTACTCCCCCCCTCACCTGTACACTGCGCGGAGCGTGGCGCCGATGCTGCAGTAGGCGTAGCGCCGGCGCACGATGTCCGCTGTACTCCCCCCCTCACCTGTACACTGCGCGAAGCGTGGCGCCGATGCTGCAGTAGGCGTAGCGCCGGCGCACGATGTCCGCTGTACTCCCCCCCTCACCTGTACACTGCGCGGAGCGTGGCGCCGATGCTGCAGTAGGCGTAGCGCCGGCGCACGATGTCCGCTGTACTCCCCCCCTCACCTGTACACTGCGCGGAGCGTGGCGCCGATGCTGCAGTAGGCGTAGCGCCGGCGCACGATGTCCGCTGTACTCCCCCCCTCACCTGTACACTGCGCGGAGCGTGGCGCCGATGCTGCAGTAGGCGTAGCGCCGGCGCACGATGTCCGCTGTACTCCCCCCCTCACCTGTACACTGCGCGGAGCGTGGCGCCGATGCTGCAGTAGGCGTAGCGCCGGCGCACGATGTCCGCTGTACTCCCCCCCTCACCTGTACACTGCGCGGAGCGTGGCGCCGATGCTGCAGTAGGCGTAGCGCCGGCGCACGATGTCCGCTGTACTCCCCCCCTCACCTGTACACTGCGCGGAGCGTGGCGCCGATGCTGCAGTAGGCGTAGCGCCGGCGCACGATGTCCGCTGTACTCCCCCCCCTCACCTGTACACTGCGCGGAGCGTGGCGCCGATGCTGCAGTAGGCGTAGCGCCGGCGCACGATGTCCGCTGTACTCCCCCCCTCACCTGTACACTGCGCGGAGCGTGGCGCCGATGCTGCAGTAGGCGTAGCGCCGGCGCACGATGTCCGCTGTACTCCCCCCCTCACCTGTACACTGCGCGGAGCGTGGCGCCGATGCTGCAGTAGGCGTAGCGCCGGCGCACGATGTCCGCTGTACTCCCCCCCTCACCTGTACACTGCGCGGAGCGTGGCGCCGATGCTGCAGTAGGCGTAGCGCCGGCGCACGATGTCCGCTGTACTCCCCCCCTCACCTGTACACTGCGTGGAGCGTGGCGCCGATGCTGCAGTAGGCGTAGCGGCGGCGCACGATGTCCGCTGTACTCCCCCCCTCACCTGTACACTGCGCGGAGCGTGGCGCCGATGCTGCAGTAGGCGTAGCGCCGGCGCACGATGTCCGCTGTACTCCCCCCCTCACCTGTACACTGCGCGGAGCGTGGCGCCGATGCTGCAGTAGGCGTAGCGCCGGCGCACGATGTCCGCTGTACTCCCCCCCTCACCTGTACACTGCGCGGAGCGTGGCGCCGATGCTGCAGTAGGCGTAGCGCCGGCGCACGATGTCCGCTGTACTCCCCCCCTCACCTGTACACTGCGCGGAGCGTGGCGCCGATGCTGCAGTAGGCGTAGCGCCGGCGCACGATGTCCGCTGTACTCCCCCCCTCACCTGTACACTGCGCGGAGCGTGGCGCCGATGCTGCAGTAGGCGTAGCGCCGGCGCACGATGTCCGCTGTACTCCCCCCCTCACCTGTACACTGCGCGGAGCGTGGCGCCGATGCTGCAGTAGGCGTAGCGCCGGCGCACGATGTCCGCTGTACTCCCCCCCTCACCTGTACACTGCGCGGAGCGTGGCGCCGATGCTGCAGTAGGCGTAGCGCCGGCGCACGATGTCCGCTGTACTCCCCCCCTCACCTGTACACTGCGCGGAGCGTGGCGCCGATGCTGCAGTAGGCGTAGCGCCGGCGCACGATGTCCGCTGTACTCCCCCCCTCACCTGTACACTGCGCGGAGCGTGGCGCCGATGCTGCAGTAGGCGTAGCGGCGGCGCACGATGTCCGCTGTACTCCCCCCCTCACCTGTACACTGCGCGGAGCGTGGCGCCGATGCTGCAGTAGGCGTAGCGCCGGCGCACGATGTCCGCTGTACTCCCCCCCTCACCTGTACACTGCGCGGAGCGTGGCGCCGATGCTGCAGTAGGCGTAGCGCCGGCGCACGATGTCCGCTGTACTCCCCCCCTCACCTGTACACTGCGCGGAGCGTGGCGCCGATGCTGCAGTAGGCGTAGCGCCGGCGCACGATGTCCGCTGTACTCCCCCCCTCACCTGTACACTGCGCGGAGCGTGGCGCCGATGCTGCAGTAGGCGTAGCGCCGGCGCACGATGTCCGCTGTACTCCCCCCCTCACCTGTACACTGCGCGGAGCGTGGCGCCGATGCTGCAGTAGGCGTAGCGCCGGCGCACGATGTCCGCTGTACTCCCCCCCTCACCTGTACACTGCGCGGAGCGTGGCGCCGATGCTGCAGTAGGCGTAGCGCCGGCGCACGATGTCCGCTGTACTCCCCCCCTCACCTGTACACTGCGCGGAGCGTGGCGCCGATGCTGCAGTAGGCGTAGCGCCGGCGCACGATGTCCGCTGTACTCCCCCCCTCACCTGTACACTGCGCGGAGCGTGGCGCCGATGCTGCAGTAGGCGTAGCGCCGGCGCACGATGTCCGCTGTACTCCCCCCCTCACCTGTACACTGCGCGGAGCGTGGCGCCGATGCTGCAGTAGGCGTAGCGCCGGCGCACGATGTCCGCTGTACTCCCCCCCTCACCTGTACACTGCGCGGAGCGTGGCGCCGATGCTGCAGTAGGCGTAGCGCCGGCGCACGATGTCCGCTGTACTCCCCCCCTCACCTGTACACTGCGCGGAGCGTGGCGCCGATGCTGCAGTAGGCGTAGCGCCGGCGCACGATGTCCGCTGTACTCCCCCCCTCACCTGTACACTGCGCGGAGCGTGGCGCCGATGCTGCAGTAGGCGTAGCGCCGGCGCACGATGTCCGCTGTACTCCCCCCCTCACCTGTACACTGCGCGGAGCGTGGCGCCGATGCTGCAGTAGGCGTAGCGGCCGTCGAGCGCGCGGCACGTCTGCATGCGCCGGCGCACGATGTCGAGCGGGTAGGACGCGCTCTGCGCCAGCGCGCCCGCAATGCCGCCGAACGCCACGTTCGTCAGCGCGCCCTGGGGCGTGCCGAAGTATTCTACAATAATAATACTATGTGTTAAAAAGGTCTGTCAGGGAAAAGTGGATACATAGTAGTAAATACACTGTACTTAAAACATTTTTTACCCGACTACCGAAGGAAGGAGGGTAGATTTTTACAAAAACAGTGGAATATTTATATCACCGTCTTCGATTCACGGCTCTTTGTCCTGCGGCCGAAGACGCGGCCAAAAAAAACTCGCGAAGTACGCGGCCATTGATCCACAATATATTGTGGTGCTGGTCGCAGTCGAGACCATGCATAGAAGCAAAGAAACTTGTGGCCGATATAGGTCAACGAATAAGGGTGCAAAGGCTAGCCATTGCGATCCAGCGCGGTAATGCGGCCATTGTTCTAGACTCTTTTGTACCTGACACAGTCCTAGGCGGATTATTTACACGACAAAAGTTTGGCAAAAAAAATCACGTTACACAAAAATATTCCCAGTAGTACCATTAATGGTATACGATCGAAAAGTCTCGGGTTCAAATCCTGGCTATCACACTACCAACGTGAACCCACTCCGATGTGATTCGAATTTCCCTTTTTTTTATACTACTTAGGTGGCAGACAAGCACACGGCCCACCTAATGGAAAGTGGTTACCGCGGCCTATGGACGTATGCAACACCAGGGGCGTTACACTCGCGCTGCCTACCCTGAAGAAACATTCTAATGCCCCTCTTGAAGAACCCCATATTGTAGTCGCTTGGGAAAACCATGGCAGGGAGTTCATTCCACACCTTGAGCGTACGTGGGATGAAGTTCCTTTCATACCGCACGGTGCGCACCGTATTGTGCAATGTATGGGGATGAATTCCCTGTCTATGGCGAGCGGTGCGATGATAGAATGTAGCTGTGGGCATCATGTCAAATAATTCATCTGAGCACAAACCATTATATAGGCGGTAGAAAACACACAGTGAGGCAAAATTTTTCTGTTGGACAAAAAGCTGGAAATCCAATTACACAGCCCCTCAGGGAGTCCATAAGATGGTAGCTTCGCAAGAAGACCTCTGTGCTATACCCGATCGAAGGCCTTCGCTATATCTAGGCTGACCGCTAGTGCCTCACCCTGGCTCTCGATGGCTTGCGCCCAACGGTTTGTGAGATACACAAAAAGGTCACCGGTCGAGCGACGCTGGCGGAAGCCGTACTGTCGGTCGCTCAGTAGATCGTTACCTTCAAGGTATCCCAGGAGCTGTGTATTAATAACACGTTCCATAACCTTCGAGAGAAGGGAGGTGATAGCGATGCGCTTGTAGTTGGACGGGTCTGTCCTGTCGCCTTTCTTAGGCACAGGATGCACGTATGCGGTCTTCCACGAAGCCGGAATTCGTCCAGCGGAGAAGGAGAGCGCGAAGAGTCGTCTAAGAATAGGGCACAACTCTGGAGCACAGTGCTTGAGCACCATTGCCGGTATGCCGTCCGGCCCACTCGACTTTCGAACAACTAGGGACTTTAGTTCTCGCCGAACCCTCCACTGGGTGATTTTTACTTCACCCATTGAAGTCCCACACTAGGGTATACTTGGTAGGGGATCTGGGTGAAATGGCCCACAAAGAGGGCAGATCACACGTCCGGTCGACGGCGTCCCCCGCTGGAAGTAAGTAAGGGTATACTAGGTGGTTCGGCATTCCCATCGTCCTTAGTCGAGATTGACGCAAAGAGGTTACCTAAAAGATCGGCTTTCTCCTTGGCGCCATGGGCCAGACTACCGTCGGGTTTTAATAGCGACGTATTCGATTTGTATAGTTAGCATACTAAATGCTGTATAATTCATTCGGTTCTAACTTCTAATATTCTTCATAAAAAAAACAGTACCAATGGGACAATAATATTCCCACTACTACCCTTAATGGTACTACTGGGGAAAAATATTCCCAGTAGCACCATTAATAGTACTATTCAATGGTACTACTGGGAAAGAGGGCATAGAACTGGGGTAAAGTGTCACCATCTACCATCCAGTAGAATTATATTCGGAGACACTGAGGCTAAGAGGGCTATTCACAACACGAAAGTCTGCCTACTATTATGATGTCAGGGGATGACGTCATTTAATCCACCTCCTCTCTGTTTTCACTGTTCGATTTAAGTTGTATAATTAAACAAAAATAAAATATAGCAAGTAAGCGAATGGGGTGCTTTGGGGTCCCACCAAGATCTTCGGGACCCAAGCCAACCTCACCTGCAAGCCGGTGCACCTGCTGAAAAACGGACGAGGCTCTGGCGCTGGCTTTCCCTTCAGGGCAGACGGCAGTCGCCCCCGGAAAGGCCAAAACTTAGCCAAATCACAAAATGATAGGCAATGAAAGGGATCACGCGAGGGATAGGGCGCCGCCGCAAAACGGCGCGCAGGAGTGTCGCCCGCCTCTTGTGACAAGTGGACGAGGGCTACCGTGCCTGAGCCGGGCACGACTAAAGAAGATAGGCCAAAATCGCGATCCCCGTAAACTCCGCTTCGCAACGTGGAACATTGGCACGTTAACTGGTCGCGCGAGGGAGTTGGCCGTGGCGTTCCTGCAGGAGACTCGGTGGGAGGGCAGTAGCTCCAAGCTCATTGGAGACGGCTACCAGCTGATGTACACAGGTGCTCCTGATGGGCAGGCCGGGGTGGGCGTGGTGCTCTCCCGGGAGCTTCAGGATGACGTCTTGGAGGTGAAACGCCATAGCGCCCGACTTATGGTTGTGAGGGTGCTTGTCGATGGGATTGTAACCCACCTGATAAGTGCCTACGCTCCACAGTCTGGGTGTGGCGAAGCCGAAAAGATCTCGTTCTGGAACCAACTCGGAAGAGTGCTCCGTGACATTCCGCTGTCGCAGGAGATTGTTCTGGGTGGTGACCTGAACGGTCATGTGGGTGGTGGGTGTGAGGAGTTTGGGCGTGTCCACGGTGGTTATGAATACGGTAGCCGTAACCCAGAGGGTGAGCATATCCTCAGAACATGTGCGGCTGCTGATCTTGCCATCGTGAACACGTACTTCAAAAAGAAGCCCGAACATCTTATCACCTACAAGAGTGGGGGGCGCGCTACCCAGATCGATTTCCTGCTCACTAGGAGGCACAGCATCAGTAGGGTAGCCAACTGCAAGGTTATACCCGGGGAGAGTCTCACTACGCAACACCGTCTCCTTGTCATGGACCTCCGCGTAAAACCCAAAGGCAAACGAGTTGAGCGCGGCCAACGCAGAATCAAGTGGTGGCTGCTTGATGAAGCCAAGTCCCAGAGTTTCGTCTCAGCTATCGGTGATAAGTGCACTAATGCTGTAGACGAACCAGTGCAAGATTGCTGGGACAAGATTCAGGCAGCTATCCTTGAGGCGGGGAAGGCAGTGCTCGGCACGTCTAAGGGTGGACGCAAGTGTGACAAGGACACCTGGTGGTGGAACGACACAGTCAAGAAGGAGATCAGGGTGAAGAAAGCCCTCTTTAAAAAGTGGCAAGCGTCCAAATCTCCCGAAGACCACGACGAGTACAAAGAGGCTAAATGCGCCACTAGGAGAGCCGTCGCCAGGGCCAGACGAGACCACTTGCAACCGCTATACAACAAGTTGGAATCGTCTGAGGGGCAAAAGCTCATCTACAAGTTGGCGCGCTCCAGGGCCAAAGCGGTGCAGGCTATGAGCAAGTGCCGCTGCATCAAAGACCCTGGAGGAAACCTGTTGTACGATGAAGTCGCGGTGAAGGAGAGATGGCGCTCATACTTTCACGATCTGCTGAATAAGCAGCATAAAGAGATGCAGCCACCAGATCCCCCTCCAAATCTAGGACTAGTGCCACCGATAACGCCTGCTGAAGTTCAGACTGCCTGCTGAAGTTCAGACTGCCATTCGTCGCATGAAGAACCGGAAAGCTGTCGGACCCGACGAAGTCCCCATCGAGGCTTGGAAGGCAATGGGTGCCCGTGGTGTGGGCATCCTCGCAAATCTTTATAACCGTATCCTCCTCACCGGTAAAATCCCAAACCAGTGGAGGTTGAGTGTTATTACGCCAGTCTTCAAGGGCAAGGGATCGGTGCAAGAGTGTGGTAGTTACCGAGGTATAAAGATAATGTCCCACAACATGAAGCTTTACGAGCGGATAATCGATTCCCGGATCCGACAGGAGAGTACCCTCTCGGAGTGTCAGTATGGGTTCCGCCCCGGACACAGGACTATGGATCCGGCGTTCGCCCTAAGGATCGTCGCGGAGAGATACAGGGCGAGGAACACGCCCCTGTACTGTCTTTTCCTAGACATGCAGAAGGCCTTCGACTGTGTGCCTCGCGCGATGATCTGGTGGGCACTGCGGTCCAAAGGAGTCCCAGAGGCTTACATCGACACCATCCGAGACGTGTACCAAGATTCCGGTTCCGTGGTTCGGACCGCTGTTGGCGACACGAAAACCTTCCCCATCACCGTCGGGGTACACCAAGGATCCGTACTCAGTCCCTACCTGTTCAGCTTGGTGTTAGACGTTTTGTCGGACAGTATCAGAGACTCACATGAGCAGCCTCCATGGTTGCTTATGTATGCTGATGACATTGCGCTGATGAACGCAGACAGGAACAGATTGGTGCGACGTGTGAAAGTGTGGAAGGAGGCGCTTGAGAACGGCGGTCTGAAGCTAAATGTGGCGAAGACAGAGTACTTGGCGTTAAACTCAACAGATCCCACACCCGTTCGCATAGGCGATGACTTGGTCGAGCGCACGGATCAGGTTAAGTACCTGGGATCTGTACTTCACGCTTCTGGTGACATCGACTACGACGTCAAGGCACGTATTGCCGCCGCGTGGGCTAAGTGGCGGGAAATGACTGCCCAACAAGCAAATTAGTCTTATAAGGTTGAGTTTATTCAGCTATTCGGTGATATAAAAGTCGAGTAAGTGTGAATTATTCAGCACGTGTCGTATAAAAGCATCTTATATAGCATTTTAGTTATTCAGCATTTCGGTCACATAATGATGCTGAGTAAACGTTTACTCTGCATACTTATATGACTAAAGTGTCGTATAAGATTTGCTGTATAAGTCGCTAGTATACGACGCTTATGTCACTATTTCGTCGAGTAAAAGCACATTATATAGCTTTCTTGTGACACAGTCGAATAAAAGCTACATCGTTGCTTTTATACTGCTATTATGTTGTATAAGTTGCATTCATACGACTATTACAAGCCTAGTGCCAACTGCTCAATTATCACTTGTCTTAGTTTTCTTGTGTACAGTAAGTGGTTGATTGAATAAATAAATAAACAAAAGATCTTTTTTAGAAAACTTTTTAGGAAGGTCTAAGGAACCCTAAAATATAATCAGCAGGTATCATGGCGCTTATACTGCTGATTTGCTGTATAAGAAGCTATTATACCACCTGTTAGCAGTAAAAATGGTGTACAAATGAATGTTGATATAAAAAATATTTGTTATTATATTCATATTACTAAGAATTGAAGGGGGGCGTTAAATATTTATGATAAAACCTAGTATATTTCATCAGAAAACTTACCTTTGCAATACTTTGCAAACCTATCCGTGAGTTCACGAACCTACATTTGGTGCAACCTACAAATTAACATGTCTGCTAAATAAATTGTACTTATAATTTTTTATAATTTTTAAAACACAACACGACGCACTTGCTTAATTTAACAAACAAACGTAACATAAAAGTCATATAAGTTACAGTTATAGCGCAACTTTTGCTTGTAACGGTCACTCCGTTACCTTTATACGATGTCTATGTGACTGAATTGCTGAATAAAATGGGCCCAAATCGCGTTGTATAAACGTTTTCATTACGTTTATACGACTTCTATTAGGAGCCAAAATGCTGAATAATTTACGTTGCCGCGACTACTACACGACATATTTTTGCTAGTTGGGTGGCGTCACTTGCGACTCTAAAATGCCAGTCAGGCTGAAGGGGCAGGTCTATAAAACGATCATTAGACCTGTCCTCTTACACGGCTGTGAGGCGTGGCCGCTGTTGGAGCGACACAAGCAGATGCTGCGTGTCACGGAGATGAAAATGCTGCGGTGGATGTGTGGAGTTACGCGTAAAGATCGCGTGAGGAACTCGCGCATCCGCGGCAGCCTTCATGTCCGTGACATCGCAGATAAAATGCAAGAGAGCCGCCTCCGCTGGTGCGGCCACGTCTTGCGGAAACCGCCCAGCTACGTGGGTAACAAATGCCTGGCAATGGCGCCCCCACCCGGTCCAGGTAGAAGGGGTAGGCCCAAGAAGTGCTGGCTTGGCGTCGTGGAGGGTGACATGCGTGTAGTCTCACTACCTTGGACGCCCAAGATCGTGAGAAGTGGAGGAGGAAGAGCCGGAAGGCGGACCCTGAGCTCCGAGGGCACCGTGGCCTCGGATGCAATCAGGACTAACGTCTTTATGTGGATGATGATGAGCGAGTAAGCGAATCCATACTAATATTATAAATGCGAAAGTAACTCTGTCTGTCTGTCTGTATGTTACGCTTTCACGCCTAAACCACTGAACCGATTTTGATGAAATTTGGTATAGGGGTAGATTAGACCATGAAGAAGGACATAGGCTATGTTAGGTCGCGATAACCGACATCCACGCGGGCGGAGCCGCAGGCAAAAGCTAGTACATAAATAAATGTTCTCGGGCGGGACTCGAACTCGCGATCTTTCCCTTAAAGACGGATAAAAATAGAATGGAAATTTGAATCACAACGGGCGTGTCTTGGTAGCCGAGTTGGTCAAGGAATTCCCCCTGTAAGGGAAAGATAGCAGGGTTCTAGTCCCGCCCAAGAAGATTCTTTTTCCCTATGTATTCGATTTGTATAGTGAGCATACTGAATGCTGTAAAATTCATTCAAATATAACGTATAAGTTTACTGTGCTGATGTCACGATAGGCCCTATACACACAATACTTAATTACTTAGGCCACTTCCTCTCTGTATTTGCTCTGCGTCTAAGAATTTTAGTTGGTTAATACAAAAAAGGATGGGTTTTCGAACTATATTACACATGCCTACTACGATGACGTCAGTGTAGTAATAGAGCACAGTTTATTTATTTATTTATTTATTTAAGGTACATCTACAGGATACATATTGTACACTATTTGCAGTAATATTTAGGGTACCACTTCTAATATGCATCCCTATTACAGACATACACAACTTCATAATAACAAAAATAACATTAGATGATAATTATAAATATAAATTAATTGGCACAAACAAAACAACAATTTTAGTTAAGTTGATTATTAAAGTTAGTAATAAAAACCAAATCAAATTGATATAACAAGAAGTAAAATTAAGAAGCATTGAATAACAATAAAAATTAGTACAATTTAATTATTTAGAATAACAATGAATTTAAATTAAATGAATAAAATAAAAATTAAATTAAAATAAAATAAATTAGACCGTAAAATTAAATTAAATTAGACAAATAAAATAAAATTAAATTAGACAAATAAAATTAAATTAAATTAGAAAGTTAAATTAAATTAAATTAGCGACCCTGGTAGGGTTTAAGAGATTACCCTTGAGCTTATAAATGGAATCAGCGAAGATGTCGAGACTCTCTGAGCTTCCACATAGTAAGTTGTACTCGGAACATATTCGAACCATTGGGGAGTTTTTGCCAACATTGGTTCTGCAGAGCGGAATGTGAAATGTTCTTGTACTTGGGTACCTCGGTGTTCGACTGGGCACTCTGAGTCTGATACTGGAGAGCAGCTGGCTACAATCTATATTGGCGTTAAGGAGTTTATGCAGGAACACTAGGTCATGGACTTTGCGACGCAGATGGAGTGACTTCATTTGAAAGAAGTTAAGTCGTTGGTCATAAGGGGCCCTATGTGAGATGCCGGGCAAGGAATATGCCAGCTGCCTAGTGAACGCACGCTGGATACCTTCGATTCTTTGTGAGTGAACTGCATATATGGGACTCCAGACCACACATGCATACTCCAGATGACTTCTTACTAGGGCGTTGTATAGCAAGATTTTTGTCTTGGTATTTCGGAATTCTTTTGTATTTCTCCTAATAAACCCTAGCATTTGAGCTCCCTTTATAGCAACTGCATTCACATGGGAGGAGAAACTCAACTTGCTATCCATTAAGACCCCCAGATCTCTAATTTCACCGACCTCCCTTAACACTTTTCCGTCGATGCTGTAGGTTGAGAGAATAGGGTATGTTCTTTTGGTGTATTTTATATGGTAACACTTGTCTGCATTAAGGATCATACCGTTACTTCGACACCAGTCATGAATCCTGTTGAGATCGTGCTGGATCAGTTTAGTGTCTAACTGGGAGTTGACTTTATGGTATATTTTGAGGTCGTCAGCAAACAAGGAAAATTGTGAGTGTTCGATTTGGTCTGAAATGTCGTTGATGAACAGAGAAAACAACACTGGTCCAAGATGAGATCCCTGTGGAACACCGGAGCCAGCAAGGTACTCCCTAGAGTCATATCCCTTAACCGAGACAGACTGCGGTCTGTTGAGAAGGTAAGAACGAAACCATTCTAAAAGGTTACCACAAATACCATGGGCCTTGAGTTTGATCAATAACAAGGGGTGGCTTACCTTATCGAAGGCACTGGAAAAGTCGGTATAAATGGCGTCGACCTGTCCCCCCCCATCAACACCCGAAGACAGATCCGACACAAAGGACACCAAGTTTGTGTGCACGGAACGGCCAGACCTGAAACCGTGCTGAGCTGTGGTAATAGCGGCACTTATGTGTTTAGTGATAACGGGACATAAAAGGGACTCACAAAGCTTCGAGAAACAAGAGAGAACCGAAATGGGGCGGTAATTTTTTACATTGCTATGATCGCCTTTCTTGTGTATGGGTACAATGCGAGCTTTTTTCCATTCGTCAGGAAAAACACCATCCTCAAGGGAACGATTTATGATCATTGAAAGTGGTAGCGCGAGAGCTGGACCACAGCGTCTGACAAAAACAGGAGGTATCATATCCGGACCTGCACCCTTTGTAGTGTTCAGCTGTTTAATAGTTTTCAAGACTTCTCTCTCGGTAAAACTGATATGGGATAACGTGTTGGTCAGTCTTGAATGTGGAACCGTGCACCTTAGTTGATCTAAAGGGGTGGTGATGTAGACGGATGCAAAATGCGTTGCAAAGAGGTTTGCAACACCAGCGCCAGTACTTTCAGACATGTCGCCTGAATGCATCGTCGCCGGTAATGCTTGTTCACCCTTACGCTTATCTTTGATAAATCTCCAGAGAGATTTTGGATTGTTTGCTATATTTGCTTCAACTTTTGAGATATAGTTACTGTAGCAAATTTTATTTAGTTTGTGAGAACGTTGCCTTAAAATGTCATATTCAATTTTGTCGCGTGGGTTTTTATATTTGTTGTACCT
This sequence comes from Eilema sororculum, assembly GCA_914829495.1. Lineage (NCBI taxonomy): Eukaryota > Metazoa > Arthropoda > Insecta > Lepidoptera > Erebidae > Eilema > Eilema sororculum. The sequence goes on along the minus strand of OU618559.1, from coordinate 14,906,092 downwards.
ACGTCGAATTTTATTTTTTTCTGAGATAAGACGAATCAGTCCAACATTAAACCAAGGTGGGAACTCTGTCAATCGCACTTTGCGCAGTGGTACATGTAGCATTATTGACTCCCTCAGTAATTCATAAAATGCTGCTGTCATGTCATTCACTGTCACAGATGCTGAAAACACCTCATTCCATTTGATCGCATTCAGTCTCCCTAAAATGTTTGTATAATCTGCCTTATAGTAGTTGAAGTCACCTCTCGGGTTTGACTCGAGATACTCGTGGGCAATTTCAATAGGAACCTGAAGAAGCAAAGGAGGATGCCTGGTATTGATTTTGCTAATCGGATCGGAGAGAGTACCTATGGTGCAGTTTGAGAGGTTTGTGAGAACAAGGTCTAAAAAGTTATTTTCTATATTGCTCTTGCTGTTTACCTGCTTTAAGCCATTTAGGGACATAAAGTCAATAAGAGAGTAACCCAGGGTACAGTTGTAGTTTGAAGGGATTAAATAGCATTCCGTAGGATGCTGAGTCCATGTGATAAAACGCATGTTGAAATCGCCCAGTATTATTATGCCATCGACTTGGTTGATAATGTTTGTGGTATTTAAAAGGAATTTATTGAGTAATACCGATGTCACTGGAGGTGGCAGGTAGACAGCGCAAATGGCAATTTTTTTTAGAGTATTGTTTATTTTAATGTGGAGTGTAACCCATATATCTTCGCACTCACTTTCCCACGAGACAATGCGTGCAGAAGGAATGCTACGCAATACAGCAACCAAAACTCCGCCACCATCCTGCTTGCCTCCCCTTACTATGCATCGGTCTCTACGATAGACTATATATCTGGAGTCAAATAGTTCGCGATTATTTACACTCTCCTGAAGCCAAGATTCAGTTAGGACTATGGCAGGATAATTATTTATTGATATGTTTTTATGGATATCGTTGACCTTAGTTCGAGTACCACCGACGTTCTGGTAGTAAATATCAAGCATTGTTACAGAATAACAGTTCCAACACATTCACCGAGACAGGGAAACAATTTCAAACAAGACACTTCAAAGTTTCAACATTGCGAATTAAAATTGCCTGGCTTTGTTCGTCTTTGCGTACAAATATCCTACCATTACGTACCCAGGTGAACCTGTACGACAGTTCCTTGGCTTTCGTGCGAGCTGCGGCATGGAGAGACTTGTTGATCGGTGTTAGGTGTTCTGTGACAAATACTGGAGCCTTGGGTCCTCCGAGACCCAGATGTTGTGAGCTTAACTTGTCTATAGCATTCTTCTTATTAAACGTAGAAACGGCTGCTAGTAGGATATCTCGTTGACGTGGACTGCGCAGCTTCACTACGATTGAGCGTGGTCTGTCACTTTGTTTGTTAATTTTCGCAACTCGAGTTGCATGGAGAATGTCATCGTCTTCAATCGCGCCGCCCACAGCTTTGACTAGTTGTAACGTGGTGTTAACCAAGTTTTCGTTTCTGAACTCTGGCACGCCAATAATTTCGACGTTATTATCTCTCATGTTTTGTTCCACGTATCCCAGCCTGTCAGATAGATCCCTTACAGTGCCCCTCAACTCAATGTTCTCTTTCTGTAGCTGAGTAATGGTGGCTGATTTATCCTCAATTTTGTCTTTGAGGTCTTCGAAAACTTTATTTAGGAACGACATAGCTTCCTGGAATCCCGAAATTTTTTCATTGATCGCTATAAGGTGATGATTTAAGGTCTCTTCGATACTGGCCCTGATAGTCGTTCTAAGTTCCTGCTTCAGAACAGAGCGCAATCTATTTTCAGTTATGTAACTTTCGTTGTTGTCTGTGTTTTCAAATCTGGCACCTTGCTTGCCTCGTATTGTGACGTTGAACGTTTCTGATTCATTGTTGAATGCTGAATTCGAGTTCAGAGAAGATCGAATAGGCGTATTCGTATTGTCGGTCTTAGGCTGCTTGCATCGGCACTCAGGACACTGCCAAGCGTTTTTGCTGTCACTGTCCATGGTGGTGAACATCTTCTGTGTTATATTGGCACATTCTAGATCATATTTCCGAGCACATAGTACGCATTTAATACATTCTTTGCCTTTTGTTGTTTTGTTACAACCGCCACAAGCGTTATACGGAGGTGCCATTTTGTTACCGTTTTTTTTTTTTATTTTATTTTATTTTTTTTTTACGCCGCTGATAAATTGTGTGTTTTAATAATTTACTTTTGTTTTGACTCCAAGGGCCGGCTCGCTTCGCTTAGTACTTTTCAGAAACTCCCAAACAGCTGTGATCTTTGACTCCTGCAACACTGACCAGGCGGAACCTTTTAACTTAGGTATGTAGATACTGAGAGATGCAAAGGCTCATATCCATAACTGCAATGTAAGGATAGTGTGCAGTAAGTTTGCTCCCCCTTGGCCCACTGGTGTCGCGTAGCAAAGCTTTTTGCTTAGTTCAGCTGTTCGCCGACTGCTAGATTGGGGGTGGCGCTAGTTGTCTGTTTTTTGCTTAGTTCAGCTATTCACCGACTGCTACATTGGGGGTGGCGCCACTTGTCTGTTGTTTTCTACCAAAAACTACCAACACAAGACTGGCATCATTGGCCCTCTGGTGTGGAATAGTAGAACTGCTTATCTAGTACAGCTACTCGCCGATTATATCGAGAAGGTGGCGCTGGTGGTGTGGGTACAAGGTGCGCAATTTAAAAATTTGAAAAAACCGTCATGTAGGTTTTGGTGCTTTATAATAACTATAGAATGGAACTTATCACAGCACTATATTGATTGAGATAGGTACACAGCTGGCTGGAGACGTTGAAAAACTCACTGATTCAAATAGTTTTGGTCACGATTGGAAGTACTATGAACTTAGTATGTCCTCACTGAAAGTTCTTTTCACACTTTAAATACTTTAAATACTGGATCGCCGATCTTGCAAATAACGTCACAATCACGGTAAAGTTGCAGTTCTCGAGTTTTGCACAAGTTGTTTCGTATGCAGAAGTTTTTTAATTTATTTTTACAAATAAAAACGGAGCGAAGTAAACAGTGCCGGTGTTGCCAGTTACGTATGTCACTTCCTCTCTGTGTTTGCTATATAACATCGAGACATAGGACGACTTGAGAATGAAATATAATAGAAAGCTGTAGAAAATATACAAAATCTATGTATAGACAACCAACACGCCGATAAAAAATGTACTGGCATATTCAAGGTGGAAGATATCCACCTTGTATATATTTGACCTGACAGTTAAAAGAATTGGGTATTATCCTATAGTTAAAATAAATTATCTAATCGAACTTAGTACATTAAGAATGGTAAAAGAGCGGTAAAAATTGCGTCGGTTCTTATTTTATAGTTTTTATTTATTTTTAATCATCCACCCAACCTATAATAGTAACTGATTTGACTATTAAAATTTATCGTTCAGTCTCATAACGTTCAAGTTTCAAAATATGACGTCACTAAATCTTTTTCCATACAAGTTACCTTATAACTTATCGTTTTGACGTTTAGTAAAAAGTGACTAATTTCGAATACATAGAGAAAAAGAAGAATCATCTCGGGCGGAGTTATCAAAAATCAATGTTTAAAAATGATTGTAACATCATTCATTGATTCCGATACTTCGTACGATAATCGGTAGATGACTCCACCATCGCCTTAAGGACGTATAAGATGGGAAATTTGAATCACATCGGGCGTGTCTCGGTAGCCGAATTGGTCAAGGCATTCCCCCTGTAAGGAAAAGACTGCGGGTTCGAGTCCCGCCCGAGATGATTCTTAATTTTCCCTATGTATTCGATTTGTATAGTTAGCATACTTAATGCTGTAAAAATTCATTCAAGTGACTAATTTGACTATTCAGTAGAATACCCAATTGACATAGCACGTATTTCAAGCCGCTTTTTCTGATGCATTTTTTTAGCAACATTTTATCTAAAGTAAAGCCTAAACAACGAAATGAGAGAAAAAAGGTAAACAAAGCGACCATTACCGAGTTACGTTGCGATAACTAGCGATTATTGTCTCTGTCCTTGTCGCACATGTCACACGTACGCGACAATGGACGAGCGACAGCTGTCGTTGCGTGTTTCGTAGTACAGGAAAGCAGTCAGCGGTTCTAAACTGTTAGATCCGCCATCATATGAGCAACTCCTGTCTGGAACGCGCTTAAAGTGATACATGTTTGGAACCGCTGAAACTTTGTTTACCTTTTTTCTCTCGCTTCGTTGGCTTTACTTTACACAGCATAGGTCAAAGTGGAAAGATTACCTAAATGTTTGTGCTTGAGCGAGTCGTACGTGAAGAATGAGACGCCGGCGTAGGGGATTACCCCCAGTACCGTTGCTGGGTAACCTCTGAAAAAAAAAGGAAGGCTTTAGTATTTTTTTAATTAAATATTAAATCTGCGGTAGCCTAGTGGTATGGGTAATGGACTGCTGAGACGAGGTCTCGGGTTCGATCCCAGGTTTACCATGGCACACACCAATGACTTATCGATGCTTTTCGAAGTTATGTGTGTATTTATCGCAGGTTTATAAGTGCCCGGTTAATGGCAATAGGCTCGCCACCTATTACATTGGGACTCAAACATAAACTGGCGAAATGTGGGTGCTAGCACCTCTGCCTACCCCTTCGGGGAATACAGGCGTGAGTTTATGTTATGTTATGATGTAATATTAAATCACTAGCTGACCCGGCGAACTTCGTACCGCCAATTTTTTCTGTGTCAATTGTCCGATCCTGTTCCAGGTGCACTCTCTGCTACATTAAGCAAGTACACATAAATCTTCTTCTTGAATCACTCTCTCTATTAAAAAAGAAACCGCATCATAATCTGTAGCGTAGTTTTGAAGATATAAGTGAATAACTTTCAAGGGTCCGTCGAGGAGGTAAATTAATACACTGCTTTATATTCAAAGAGTACATTACTTATCTTACCAGTAGATAGTACTGGTAAGCCATATTATAAACAAAAAAAACAATTCGCTTTATAGAATTACATGCAACGAAACCATAGCGCGATGTAAATAACATAGTACAACGCCATCTAGGGATCTTAATTGAAATTAATTCTTCGTTGGACTAAACCAACCAAACAATAAGCATACATAGGGACGGGCAGACGCGGAAAGTTACTTTGCTTTATACTACGTAGTGATAGTGAAATGATTATTTATTATGCTAAGCTAAGTAAGCACGTAGGGGAGGTATCCGAGGGGGTTACAACACAGAAAAAAGGGATTAACGCTAAGATGAAGAAGAATGCTTAGGTCTTACCTATAGGCCTGGGGGAGACCGGTGGAGCCCAGCCGCCTGTCACCCTAGCAGAAGCAGGCCGCGGCACCGCAAGTGCGCCTCCCCGTTCCCGGGGCTAGATGAGGTCACTAAGGTCCCCACAACCCGAAGGGGGCCATCGCGAAAGAGATGCTCCTAGATCTGCCGGGGTGCGAGAGATATGCTTTCGGCAATCTCACCTCCGACAACCAAAGACCCAAGAAGGTGTGCGTTTTGGTCGATTCGAGTCCGACTTAACCACCTCCACCGGCTCCGTGGGGATTTTTCGCACCATAAAAAAAATTATTAAAAAAAACAAAGATCCAAGACGGCGTGCGTTTTGGTCGGTTCGAGTCCGACATAACTACTTCCACCAGCTCCATGAGGGTGGTATAAGTGGGGATTTTTCGCACGATAAAAAAAGGGGCAGGTCTCCGAGGGGATTTCAGCACGAAAAAAAGGGATCAGCGTTAAAATGAAGATGAATGATTAGGCCTTACCTGTAGAGTGTCTTCAGACCCTCATCCCGCGCCACTTTGACGAACACAGCCCTCAAAGTGCCGTACTCCTGTGCGTTTGTGACAGCCATGCGCGCTCTTGCTAGGTCCAGAGGGTATGTGGCACTCTGTGACGTCACACCAGCCAGCGACCCCGCGAGCAGGTGGAGTAGAGGGTGTGCCCTGGGAACAAATAAATATTCCACAACATTCTACACAACGCTATCTAGACCCATAGTAAGCTTAACTAGCTTGTGTTACGGAATCTAGAATGCGGATAAACATACTTACATACTTTTTTTTTGTAAATACATACATATTATGCATAGAAACACCCAGACAAATGCAAATAGCCATATTCATACATACAAATATTTGCACTGAGCGGGGATCGACCCCGCACCTCCTGCGTGGCATTCACTACCGCCACGCCACAGAGGCTGTCGAATAACAGTTTTCATACATACATTATACAAGCGTTTCAGTGACTCATTCCTATGCCGCACCACTAAGACCTGGAGCTCCCTGCCAGCTCACGTGTTCCCTTCTTCCTACAGTCCCGGGTCCTTCAAGCGGGGCGTGAAAAGGCATCTAATGAGGCTGTCAAGATGAGTGCCACCACAGTTAACATGGTAAATGTTTACGATGGTGACCCTCTTTCCGAGACTTTGCCTTTGCTTAATATCAGGCGAGGTGAAGTCAAATTGACGTGTCCTATATAAAAAAAGAAGGGAAGGTTGAAGTGATTCAGGTGTGGCTTAATAGCTCAGTTGGAAGAGCATTCCCCCTGTAAGGGAAAGGTCGTGGGTTCAAGTCCCACTTGAGCGCTTTTTCCCGATGTATTATAATAATATTTGACTGTAGAAGTTTCACTGATTCACAACAAGAGGCATAAACAACACACCTAGGTGCAACGTATCGCACACTCCTTCGATAACACAACAACAGAAAGTGCCCCTTCAGTAACGAAACCGGCACTAATTGGCAATCGAACGCGGCGTGCATAATTAATATATGTATGTATAGTACAATGCCTCGATTCTACTGAAGCAAATCTAAAGTAAAGCCAACGAAGCGGGAGAAAAAAGATAAACAAACTTTTAGCGGTTCCAAACATTTTCATTTGAAAATTATTACGTATCACTATCAAGCGCATTCAAGATAGGAATGAAATTGCTCATAAGATGGCGGATCTGAAAGTTTAGAACCGCTGTGCGGACAGCTTTCCTGTACTACGAAACACACAACGATAGCTGTGGCTCGGCCATTGTCGCGTACATGTGACATGTGCGACAGTGACATATAATCAAATGACATTATTGTGTTTTACTACGCCACTCTAATATAATAACACTCAGCCTGAATCGCGATTTATCTGAGGGCAGATTGTATCTATACTAATATTATAAATGCGAAAGTAACTCTGTCTGTCTGTCTGTATGTTACGCTTTCACGTCTAAACCACTGAACCGATTTTGTTCAAATTTAGTATAGGGATAGATTAGACTATGAGAAAGGACATAGGCTATGTTTGGTCGCGATAACCGACATCCACGCGGAGCCGCGAGTTAAAGCTAGTAGGCAATATGTCAAACTATCAGTCTGTCAATACGATCGGGCTTAAGTCTTGAAGGATGCCAAGATACACTTACTTGGCCGAGTGCGGCGTGTCGACTCCGAGTGCGCGTTTCCACTGCTCGTGCGCCGTGAACTGTATGGCGGCGTACGGCACGATGCGCGCCATTGTTGCGCTGTTGCCGCGCCATAAGGCATATACGCCTTCCGTGCGCGCACTTCGGACTAAAAACTCCACCGCCGCCCGCCATGAGTAAGGGATCTGCCTGTTGACAACAGGAACAGTCGTGATAGTGCAGCTTATTACTTACATTAGACCTGGGTCTCGTAATAAACAAATAAATAATAATAAATATTCCACAACATACTATACAACGCTATCTAGACCGGTAAGCTTAACTAGCTTGTATTATGGAATATAGAATGCGAACAACATACTTAGGTAGACTTTTTGTAAATACACACATATTATACATAAAAACACCTAGGTCAATGCAAATAGCCTGCCGACTTGAGCAACGACGCGCAGGGCATGCCGTCATAGAGGCGGTAAGGCCCATCATGGGGGAATGGCTCGAGAGGCCACATGGCAGCCTCTCGTATCGACTGACGCAGATTATCACCGGGCACGGGTGCTTCGGGAGATATCTGTGTCGGATCGAAAAGGAGCCAACGTCCGAGTGCCATCACTGCGACGCGAGCGAGGACACGGGGCTGCACACGCTCACCGAGTGTCCGGCATGGGCCGGACCGAGGCGGGAGCTAGTGGCGGCCCTGGGAGTGAGAGTTCTCACCCTCGCCACCCTGCTCACAGCAATGGTCCGCTGCGCGGACGCGTGGGCGGCCGGCGTCTCCTTCAGCGAGCAGGTAATGGTCGTGAAGGAGACGGCGGAGCGGGAGAGGCGGCGCGAGCGAGAAAGACTCGCGGATCGCGCCGCCCGCGCGCGCAGGCAACTCGGGCGTCGGAGGGCACTGACTGACCTCCGTCCCCCATGAGCGCGGGCCTGGGGGTGACGGGTGGAGCCGCCTGTCACCCCAGCAGAAGCAGGCCACGGCGGCGGCGCGCTGAATAGCGCGCCTCCCCATTCCGGGGGCGAGTTGGGGACACCGTTGTCCCCCCTCCTGAGGAGGGCCAGACCGTAAGGGATGGCCCTGGGTCAGCCGGGGTGCGAGGGATATGTCTTTGACAACCTCACCTCCGGCCTAGCACCAAGACCCACAGTCGGCGTGCGGTTTTAGTCGGTTCGAGTCCGACATAACCTCCCCTTCCGGCTCCGGCAGGGGGGGTATCCGAGGGGATTTCCGCACGAAAAAAAAAAAAAAAAAAAGGTCAATGCAAATAGCCATATTTGCGCTTAGCGGGATCGAACCCGCGCCTCCTGTGTAGCAGTCGCGTTCACTACCGCCAAGCCACAGAGGCTGCTGTTATAAATCGATTTAATTATTTTTATGCCAATGTGTTATGTACCTGGAGTACTACTAGGGGTTTTCAGCTTCGGGAGCGTTCCCCTTACACCCGGTATAACAAAAAACCAGGGTCTGTTCAAGTACTTACGATGTCTGGAAGTTAATCTTAGTTCTGTCGAGTGGAGCTATGACAGTTTTCGCAATGGCGCCGGCAGTGGCGCCAGCTATAAGTGACGTCAAGACTGTGGCGCCGCGGCTGAGGCGAGGCGCCTCGTGCTTGAAGGCCTCTGGGGGAGAGAACAGCTGATATAATTCAGGCCACATATCGTCGTTGTCAAACCAAAATCTGCTATGTGCATTTTTTATAATTTTAACATGTTGAAAATTGCGATTGGATTTTGACAATTGCGACTGGTAAATGAACCAATCTATTGCATGAAAGGCTATGTGCTTATAAGTACTATACGACGCACTATGACAACTTATTCAAATATGCTATGTGGAGCAGCTAGAAATATTGTCAAATAAAACCTGCTAAGTGAAGAGAGTGCATAGTAGATTTTGGTTTGACAACGACGATATAGGGTGTTTCAATAAGAGTGCACTTTTTTAAATAGGAATATTTTTTTTTTCATGCAAGTCAGTCATTTTTCGGGCAACTCTGAAATTATACAGTTCTTAACTCAGTTTATTCCGATTATTAAAAATGGAGCGCTTTTCGAAAGAACAACCCGTTACAATTGTAAAAACTCATTACAAAACAATCGATTTATTGCAGCAACGATTATCTCATGAAATTCTGATGTCAACTGGCCACCGAGACCGTGCGATTTAACGCTGAGCATTTTTTTTCTTTGGGGTTTTGTGAAATCTCGGGTTTGTGCGAATAAACCCGAAACAATTCTGAGCTCAAATCGAAAATCCAATGCGTCATCGGTGAGATACAGCCACATCTCTGTGCAAAAGTCATGGAAAATTTCAAGAAAATGCCCAATATTTTATTCCATACTTAATCGGAACATGTCTTCTTTAAAATACAATAAAAACATCACAACTCTGTCATTAAATACTTGTTTTTATTTTAAAATCAAAAAGTGCACTCTTATTGAGACACCTTTATCTTGGACTTCGCGAGATATAAAAGGCCCTGGTTCACGCGGATTTTTTTGTATAATCTATGCATGGTGAATTTGAGCTCGTCTACGATTGCGCACTATCCACAAAACACATCCAAGAAACAGCGCGTATAGAGAGCACATTTTAAATCCAAGATCTATTATGTCTCAAACAATTTTTTATTTATTTATAATAATAATATTTTTTCCCAACATTTTACACAACGCTATCTAGACCCATGGTAAGCATAGTTTAACTAGCTTGTGTTATGGAATCTAGAATGCGGATAAACATACTAAATTTTGTTTTTGTAAATACATACATATTATACACTAGCTGTGCCCGCGACTTCGTCCGCGTGGAATGTACTTAATAAAAAAAATTTTGTTTTTGGCATTTTTTTTTTAGCCTAAGTTACTCCTTATTACATAAGCTATCTGCCAGTGAAAGTCCCGTCCAAATCGGTCCAGCCGTTCCAGAGATTAGCCAAAACAAACAGACAGACAGACAGACAGACAGACAGACAAAAAATTTAAAATTATATATTTTGGTATGTGTACCGTATATACATTCATATGCATGTAGTAGAAAGCGGTTATTTTAATATTAGAAACAGACAATCCAATTTTATTTATTTGTATGTATGTATGTATGTATGTATTGTATGTATACATAGAAATTGTTTATTTTATTTTTTATGGACTAATATAAAATACTAGCTTTTGCCCGCGGCCCCGCACGCGTGGTTGTCGGTTATCGCGACCAAACATTTTTTAATGTCTAATCTACCCCTATACCCAATTTCATCAAAATCGGTTCAGTGGTTTAGACGTGAGCTGTCACGCCTAAATATCATATCCCTTTTTTTTAGTGCGGAAATCCCCTCGGATACCTCCCCCGCCGGAGCCGGAAGGGAGGTTATGTCGGACTCGAACCGACTAAAATCGCACGCCGACTGCGGGTCGTGGTGCTAGGCTGGAGGTGAGGTTGTCTTTGATATATCCCTCGCACTCCGACTGACCCAGGGCCATCCTTACGGTCTGGCCCTCCTCGGGAAGTGGGACAACGGTGTCCCCGACTCGCCCCCGGAAGGGGGAGATCCCGCCGTGGCCTGCTTCTGCTGTGGTGACAGGGGGCTCCACCCGTCACCCCAAGCCCGCGCTCATGGATAAAAAATAAATATCATATCTCGTCGCCGTCAAGATGCTATCATAGCAAATTCACATATTTAATTTTGCGTTGAGAAAAGCAATCGTAAAATAATGGTGCTGTTATCAGATAACGGCGCGCTACTGTTTATCCACGATAGTGGTTCCTTATCAGTAAAACATACAGCTTCTCACAGGGGCGGCAGCACGAGTGTTTTTTTTTTTTTTTTTTTTTATTTATTTATTTTAGGTCGCTGAAACATCTAGGTCATTAGCGACCTCTGTATGTATACATTATATCAACTTATAATAACTAATTAGTTTAAGGTATTCTATAGTTGCTTCTGTATTGTTTAAACAGTCTTTCAACGATTTAGGAAGGTCAACATGCAATCTTTCAGTATTGTACATTGGACATTCAATAAGTAAATGTTTCACAGATAAATCATTGTTGCACCTTGTACATTTCTTTTTACTCTCCTTAGTGATAAGGTGGATGTGGGTTACATTGCAATGTCCTATTCTTAGTCTGTTTAATACAATTTGATCTTTCCTATTATTACAGGTATTTTTATTTTTCTCAAAAACTGACTGCCTTATCTCATATAATTTACTAGTATTGTTTGTTACCCAACAGTTGTTCCAAAGTCTTTTTATATTAAATTTAAGGTATTTTTTGAGGTCTTGAATGTTGGCGACAATGTAATCGACCTGTTCACCTTTCGTAGATTCTTTAGCTTCGGCATCCGCTTTTTCGTTCCCGAGAATACCTTGATGGCTAGGAATCCAAAATAATTTTATAATGTAATTTTTGGCAATTAAGTTAATTAACTCTTCTTTTATTAAATTTGTTAGTGGATCTTTGTTGAGCGCATTTGAAACTGCCTCGAGAGAGGACATTGAGTCAGAAAAAATAATATGTTGTTTTGTACTAGAGTCTTTACTAATTATTTCTAGACATTTCAGGATAGCAATAGCTTCACATGTGAATATCGACGCATAGTCCTGTAGCCTGAATTTATAGCTGTTATTTTTAGACACAATGGCACATCCAGTTTTACCATCAAGAACAGATCCGTCTGTATAATAGTGTCTGAAGTCTGAATATTTTTCCGTGATTTCATAAAAAAGGTTTCTATAAATATAATCAGGGGTAGTGTCTCGGGGGTTGTTATAAGCTAGATCCAAGTTAATTAGGGATTCTGTTTTATTCCATGGTGGGGTTTGGGGGTACTTACGTTCAAAAACAGGAGGGAGTTTCAATTTAATTTCCCTTAAATATTTATTAACTCTTAGTCTTAGAGGTAGGGAAAGGGTAGGTCTAAGTTGGTATTCAATATCAGACGGTCCCGGGGATTTTAAGATGAATGAGTCCTTGTTGTTAGCTATATGTTTGATGGCGTATGATAGGCATAATTCTTTTCTTCTTAACATTAGAGGCATTTCGTTAGCTTCGGCAAGGATGCTGTTTATTGGGCTAGTTTTGAAGGCCCCTAAACTTAGTCTTAAGCAGGTATTATGAATACTTTCCAAAAGTTTTAAAATAGTAGGAGAAGCCGAGTCATATATAATAGCCCCGTAATCTATTTTTTGTAGAATTAGTGCTTTGTAAGTGTTTTTAATGCATTTACTGTCTGAGCCCCAATTAGTGGATGATAAGATTTTAATGACATTCATTCTATTATAACATTCGGATTTCAATTTCTTTATGTGTGCCACCCAGTTCATTTTCGAATCAAAGGTTAAACCTAGAATTTTAAGTGTATGTACTTCTTTGATTTTATGATTATTAATAGTTAAGTTAATTGGTTCTTTATTTTTTCTATTAGCTAGTACCATAGTCTCAGTTTTTGTTTCTGAAAATTTAAATCCAGTATGTCTACACCATTCGCATAATTGATCCAAGGTGTTTTGTAGGAGTTTTTCAGTAAGTTTAATATTATTACCGCTACATAATATAGTCAAATCATCAGCGAATAAATATCCCTTCACCGGTCTTTCCATAACTTCCAGAATATTGTTAATCGATACTAGAAAGAGGATAACACTCAAGACTGACCCTTGTGGTAGTCCGTTTTCTGTTTGAAGTGGGTCAGATAAGATGTTCTCAATCTGGACCCGTATAGTTCTATTTGCTAGGAAGTTTATGACAAAAGCAAGGAGATTGCCTTTTAAGTTATAGTGTTTTAGAAGTAAAATAATTCTGTGTTTCCACACCATTTCATACGCTTTCTCCAAATCCAGAGCAACAACTATGACCTTATTTTTATTTGCGAAAGAAGTTTGTATTTCGTTTTCTAAATAAGATAAATGATCTAAGGTTGACCTGAACTGCCTAAATCCGAACTGAAATGTTGATATTAACTGGTTATATTCTAAATACCATCTCAATCTATTGCTTATAATTTTTTCTAACAATTTGCATAGGTTACAAGTAAGAGATATAGGTCTATAGTTTGATGGCGAGGTAGCAGGTTTGCCCTGCTTTAAGATAGGAATAACAATAGCCTCCCTCCACTGATCAGGGAAAACTTGATTCGACCAGATGTAGTTATAGATGTCCATGAGACGTTCAAGAGCCAAAGGAGGTAATTTTTTGATCATGATATTGGATATATTGTCAGGACCAGGACTTGATGAACCTAGTTGGTGTATAACTAGCTTAAGTTCATGTAGGGTAATATTTTCGTTAATGGAATTACTGTTGTCTTGTAGATGATTAATTACATCATTAGCCCTTTCTATTTGATTTTTGTATCCTAAAAAATCCAGATTGTAATTGCTGGAACTAGAGTTTGCGGCAAAAGTTTTCGCTAATAAATCGGCGTTGATCTTAGGATTACAGCTTAAAACTCCTTCATTATTGTTCAAAATTATTGTTTGTTTGTATCTTCTATGTCCCTTTATAGAATTAATTTTTTGCCATATAGTCCTTAACGGAGTATAGCTATTTATTGATGTAATGAAATTTTCCCAACTTGTTTTTTTGTTTTCTTTGAATAATCTTCTAGTTTTGGCTCTTTTTTTTCGATATTCCATTTTCAGTAATTCTAGTTCTTGATTAGGATGTTCATCGGTGTGGGTTTTTCTTTTTTCTTTCATATACTTTCTATATGCTTTTTTAGTTTCTTTTAGTGATTTAGCACATTCATCGTTCCACCATGGGACTTGTTTCTTTTTTATTTTTCCAGAGGTTTTTGGTATACTTTTTTCGGCTGAACTGATTATTATTCGGTTAAATTCGTCTACTATATCGTTAATTTTTATTCTACTAGGTATGTTTAGTTTATCTAATTGTTTAATTTCACATTCTATGTAAAGTTGAAAGTTGGGCCAATTTGCATTCTGATATTTCCAATATCGTGCGGTATTGTGATCAGTTGAACTAAAAGCTATTTGTGATGTAATAATAATAGGAAAGTGGTCGCTATCATACAGATCTTCTAGTGCATTCCAGTCGAAATAGGTTGATATACTTCGCGAAGCAAAAGATAAATCGATATTGCTGGTGAGACCGTTTCTATTATTAAAATGTGTAGGTTGTTGAGAATTAAGTAGGATTATATTATCGTCACTGTCCAACCAATTAGCAATTACTTTACCTCTAAGATCGCAATGATTAGAACCCCAATAAAAGTGGTGTCCGTTTAGATCTCCCATTATAATAAAAGGCGTTGGGAGTTGACTCAGTAAACAATTCAAATCATTTTCACTAAAGGAACAACTGTTAGGTAAATATATGTTACATAATGTGATAGCCAGAGGGAATTTTATTCTAATCGCAATTACTTCTAATGGACTATTAATAGTAATTAATTCAGGCAATGTGTGGGACTTAACATAAGTGGCTACACCGCCACTAGCTATACTGCTATGCGTGCGGTTTTTATAGAAGTTGTCGTAATTTTTTAATTTGGCACAGTAATTATTTTTAAAGTTAGTTTCTTGTATACAAAAACATAAGGGGTCAATCTCATTTAGTAAAAGTTGTATATATTCAAATCTTGTGTGAAATCCATTGACATTCCATTGAATAATTTTCATAATAGTAGATTATAATATAACTAAATAAGTTATTATATATTATGGATAGAGAGGGAAAAGTTACCTAATTTAATTGTTATTTCCGGTTTTTATACCTTGAAGTTTCCTGGCTATTCTAGCACATCTACTCTTGAGATTTTTGTTCATCTTGGGATGAAGAAGTAGGCACATATTAATCAACTCATCGATGTTTTCCGTGTATTCGCTGATCACGTCCTGAATGTTTTGCTTGTTGCGGGCTTTATCTAGGAGGCTGATAAACTGGTCTAATGTTACAGGAAAAATATGCTGGGACTCTCCTACCTCCATCCTAATATCGTTCCAAACCTGTTCCTCCGATCTACTATCCATGGTTTTGGACTTTTTTTTTATGGACTTAATTTTAGACGGCTCTTCTTCTGTGGAATAGTTATCGGAGTCCTCTATGTAATCACTTACTGGTGGGCTTTCATTTACAACAAGATCAGTTCGATTTTGATCGAGTTTAGATTGGTCGGATGTGGTGCTTGAGAGAAATCGTTTAATGCCTTTATTGTGTTCTAATTTATTGCGGGCAGGGTTGATGTTATGAGCTTGTGGTTTTTCGAATTCAATTGTAGGGTAGTTTGAAATATCTTTATTTACTTGTGTATTGTTTAGTGACGGTGTAGAAGTTAGGAGTCTATTTTGGGGGCAATATTTAGCAGAATGACCCATTCCATTGCATACAAAACATTTCATTGATTCGTTTGTAATGTAAATCCAATAATTCGTGTCATCGTAATTAATTTGCATCGATTCTGGTAGTATTTTTTCATCCTCTGGCGACACGTATAATTGGCGTCGGAAACTCATGATATGTGAAAAGCCAGGGTCAGGAACTCCCACTTTCATGAACGTAATTGACGATAAAATCTTCACATTCATCTGGTTAAATTTTTCTTCAATAACGTCGTTTGGAATAATGGGACAGACGTTGGATAAAACAATTCGTTTGTTTCTTGAAATTAATGGTCGGATTTCCAGTAGATGGTCTTTGACTTTGATCTTTTTAACGGTATCAGTAAGTTCATCAGCTGTTTGTTTGGAATCCATGTAGACACATATTCTTGAATTGGCTATGCGTGAAATAAAACGAATTGATGACGGTTTGGTGACTGTGGAGAGGGATAATAGATAATCTCGTATAACGAGTCCATCTATAGAATCTATAACTATAGCTTGATCCTTCTTTGGGTGTGTACTTTTAGAGGTAACATTGGCGTAACTTACATTGGGGGTAAGGTTTTCCATGGTGGTATGAGGTGCTCCTGTGGCCAGGAGCACCCTTTTTGGTGATTATTTGATACGGCTAAACTTCCGTCACAATAATAACTTGTAGGTAGGTAATAAACTCGCGGCGCATTTACGGAATGCGATAACACGCGTGAACCGAACGGCGGCCGCTGGCTCAGTGTGAGCACGAGTGTTTATAGGCTTCAGTAACCACTTTCCTTCAGGCCCTGCGCTTCTCTGCCGCCTAAATCCATACTAATATTATGCATGCGAAAGTAACTCTGTCTGTCTGTCTGTATGTTACGCTTTCACGCCTAAACATGGAACCGATTTTGATGAAATTAGGTATAGGGGTAGATTAGACCATGAGAAAAGACATAGGCTATGTTTGGTCGCGATAACCGACATCCACGCGGGTGGAGCCGCGGGCAAAAGCTAGTAAATAATAAATATTCCACAACATTCTACACAACATTCTACACAACGCTATGTAAACCCATGGTAAGCTTTTATATAGCTTGTGTTATGGAATCTAGAACGGGAATATACATACTTAATTATTTTTTTTTGTAAATTCATACATAGAAACACCCAGACCAATGCAAATAGCCATATTCATGCATACAAATATTTGCACTGAGCGGGGATCAAACCCGAGCCTCCTGCGTGGCAGTCGCGTGCACTACCGCCACGCCACAGAGAGAGATTTTCTCTATATATACATTGAACATAACATAAACTCCCCGAAGGGGTAGGCAGAGGTGCTGGCACCCAAATTTCGCCAGTTTATGTTTAGGACCCAATGTAATAGGTGGCGAGCCTATTGCCATTAACCGGACACTTATAAACCCGCGATAAATACACACATAACTTCGAAAAGCATCGAAAAGTCATTGGTGTGTGCCATAGTAAACCTGGGATCGAACCCGAGAACTCGTCTCAGCAGTCCATTACCCATACCACTAGGCTACCGCAGAATATATATATTCACACTTGTAAATTCCCGAAGGGGTAGGCAGAATCTCGCAAACTATGATTTTCGGACCCGTTTAATAGTGGGCAAGCCTAATGCCGTCTAACAGGCACTTTCATAAGCTGTATGTTTACTGTCGGATGGAGAACAGCCCTATCCCTTAGTCGTCTTCTACGGCACCCACGGGAAGAGATGGAGTGGTCCTATTCTACACCACCGGGAATTAGAATAGTAATTTTCGTGGTTCCTATTTTCAAAACAGCAAAAGCGTGCAGTACTAGTAGAACTCACAGTACCGTGGGAAACTAACATACCTAAAGACCACGCTATAAAAATAAACAAATACTTTGACCTGACCAACGAGTTAACCAAAAATGTCTATGTGCTTAAACTCTACGCCGTGGAAGTAGGAGCAAGGGGAATTCCAGCTAAATCCCTGTATAACTTATTTAAAGACCTCGGATTGCCAAGAGCTTCAGTAAGCTCTTTACTCAAACGAATATCTAAAACGGCGTTGATAGGATCTTACCAAATTTGGATAGGTAGAGGGGGGAACACTTGTGACGGTGGAGGTGAGCGCTGATGCATCACAAGGTGGCCACCCTAAACCTACACCTGGGTCGCAAGTCCCAGGCGCCGTCACCGTGTTCCCCTCTGTACCACGCCATGGACCCGGCGACCGCACGGTGAATCCATGGAATGCTAAGAACCGGATCTCTGGGCCACCCCATCTCTTCCCACGCGGTGTCGTACAAGGCGACTAAGGGATAGCGCTGTTTAACATCACACAGATATATACAGCCCAGACTCAGCCTCGGATATAGGCTCGAGTCAACAATATTTATTTATTTACTAATCATACAATTGATACGTATTGCATTTACTATTGGTTCACAAAACTGTTTTGAACAGTTTGTCTGTGAACTCAGTTGAGTCTCTGTGATAGGAACATAATTATTGGTTTATTTATTTGTACAGTGGTATATATGGGCTGATATTATTTAATATTATTCAATAGAAATTTCTGAGGTTGTCAGTCTTTTAAATTTACTTTTATTTGTCTCCCACCTGATGTTCACAGGTAAACTGTTCAGCACATATGGAACCCGTTTGCTCAACGTTCGATCGCCATAATAATTGTTAATATACAAACTGTTAAAGTGCCCGGAATTACGTGGAACCGAATCAAATGATTGATGAAATGAGGGTGTTAATAAAAGGTGTTTTTAATCTGACTGTACTGATATTGTGAACTCGACATAAAGGTAATAGAAGCGTGGTACAGAAGCTCGACATGAAGGGAATAGAAATGGCACAGAAAACGTAGACTCGACATAGAGGTAATAGAAGCGAGATAAGGTTTTTGGCTCGACATAACGGGACTCGACAAGGGAACCATTCGTTAATTCACCTCTGCCTAACCGTCCAGGGATAAAGGCATGATTGTATGTATTCAGATATTCAGTGAGTCGAAACAAATAATTGCTATGCAAATATTTTGCACACAATATTAGAATAAATTGTTGCGGATAGCAACACCTTTTATTTAATTTTAATTAAAATTTTACTTTTTGTGCTAGCAACACAAAACGACCTCTTGCCTATATGCCTCAAAATTGTACGGACGTGTCTTCCATAAATTTAATTGTACCCGTTTTTAAAATATTATATATACTGTAAACCAGCTCCTGTGTTTGGATTAAACGCCAACGCCCAGAACAGCTATCGAAGCAACATAAATATTTACATATTATTAAGTAAACACGAGTAATGTGTCTGTCACGGTGGTTTTCAGTAATAGATGCATTACATAACTCTTACATAATTCGGTAATTTTGTCTAAAGTAAAGCCAACGAAGCGAGAGAAAAAATGTAAACAAAGTTTCAGCGGTTCCAAACAATTATCACTTCAAGCGCATTCCAGACAGGAATGAAATTGCTCATAGGATGGCGGATCTGATAGTTTAGAACTCTGTGCACTGCTGACAGCTTTCCTGTACTACGAAACACGCAACGACAGCTGTCGCTCGCCGATTGTCGCGTACGTGTGACGGGTGCGAAAAGGACAGATAAAATAATCGCTAGTTATCGCAACGTAACTCAGTAATGGTCGCTTTGTTTACCTTTTTTCTCTAGTCTCGTTGGCTTTACGTCATAACTATTGTAAAATTGTAATTAAGTCGTCTATAGGTATGTTGGAACGTCACACTGTTGCTGTCGACCCTGCAAGAACAGAGAGTTTCTGTGCCGTCAGTGCAGAAGACAAAGCAGGACAAGCCTTTGGTCTTCCCACTGACGGCACTAACACTCTCAGTGAGCTCTGGCTACCCTACTCACCGCCGGGAACACAACACGAGGTTATTATGGCCATTTGGTGCTATTCCCAGCTCTAGAATAAAAATGGAAGAGTAGATTCGAAAATTAGAGGCATTTCTTAACTCTCGTGATTATTTATTTACAGTGAAAAATCGCCACGCGTGGACCGCTGGACCTACAAACTTGAAATTTTGACAGTAGATGCATTTTATGATGTAAGCATCCACTAATAAAGGATTTTTGGAAATTCTGCTACTAGATAGATAGATAGATAGATAATTCTTTATTGCACACCAATATCATTACGGATAATATTTTACATAGTTACAGTTATAGTTAAATGCACAATGGGCGGCCTTATCACTTAAAGTGATTTCTTCCAGGCAACCTTAGGATGGACAGGAATGAAAGTATGTAATATAAGTGAGTGTTGGTGTAATTTGTTTACAAATATAAAGAGTATGTTACATGAATAATTACATAGTATACAAACACGATATATAGATAAATAGATAAATAAAATGTGAATGTGAGGAGTTTTCAACGACTATGCTATAGAAAGATAATAAGTCTTTACCATGTTTTTAAAAATATTTATAGATTGAGCCTCTCTAATTTTTATCGGCAATGCATTCCATAGGCCAATGGCCTTCACAGTAAAAGATTTGCCATAGTAAACAGTAGAGTGCGCTGGTAATCCTAGCGTCAAGTTTCTAGACGGCCTCAAGGATCTCTCATGTGTGTCATGGAGAAATGTAAAACGTTCTTTGAGATACATGGGAGTAGCTGGATTGAAGAGAACGTTATATAATAATGACAAAATATGAGCATTCCTGCGAAGACGAATTGGGAGCCACTTGAGTCTGTCACGGAATTCGGAAACGTGATCATATTTACGTAAGCCAAATATGAATCTGATGCAAAAATTTTGAAGTCGCTCAAGCTTATCAAGTTGCTCCTCAGTAAGATCAGGATAGCTGACATCGGCGTAATCTAGTACAGGAAGAAGGAGAGATTGAGCAAGTGAAATTTTAGTGGAAGTTGGAAGGAAATTCCGTAACCGCCGCAAAGCCCCTGCTGATGCAAAAAGTTTCCGACTTGTTTCTTGGAGTTGAAGTCTCCAGGATAGGGTACTGTCAATAAGGATGCCAAGATTTTTTACATTAGTGTTAATTGGTAAAACAGCTCCTGCAAATTGGACTTGCGGCATTTGTGACCAGTTAATTCTAGAAACCAACTGCTGACCACCTACTACAATTATTTGTGTTTTTGTTGGATTCACCATCAGTCCATAATTGTTACTCCATTCGGAAATATGCTCCAGGTCCATGTTAATCGTAGCAATGGCTGTAGCTAAATCACTTGATGGAACTTGTGTATATATTTGCAGATCATCGGCGTAAAGGTGGTAGGATGAAACAAGTTTTTTAGTGATGGAATTTATAAATATCGCGAAGAGTAAGGGAGATAAAACGCCACCCTGTGGTACGCCAGCTGTAGTACTGCACCATGAAGAATAGGATTCTTCAATGCGTATACGTTGCCGGCGACCAAACAGGTAACTACGAAGCCATTCAATAGCCGTTGGAGATATGTTAATAGAGCTGAGTATACCAAGCAGGATGTGGAAATCTACAGTATTAAACGCATTACTGAAATCAAGTAAAGACAATAAAGTAAGTCTACCACCATCCATGCCCTTTCTTATATCATCAGTAATCTTAACCAGTGCCGTGCTAGTACTGTGTCCACGTCGGAAACCAGATTGAAAGGGGTTTAGAAGTTCATTTTTATTAAGAAAAGAACTAAGTTGAGTATGGACGATTCGCTCAAAGGCTTTGGAAAGGAATGGAAGGATAGATATCGGACGGTAATCAGTAAATGAGCATGGCTTGGATTTCTTCGGTAAGGGAATTATTTGAGCATCCTTCCACGCAGACGGGAAAGCGCCGCAGGATAAGGAATGATTAAAAATATGGCAGAGAATGTGTACGATCTCATCAATAATAGGTAGTATCATATTCCTGCTGACACAATCGTTGCCCACGGCATTGGATGAGATTGCTACTATGCTCTTTTTAACATCACAAGCGGTCAATTGATCGAAGACAAAAGGCGGATATTTAGGAGTTGGAATAGATGAAAGATGTTGTAATGTATTTGTTTTCGTAGCCGCATCAAAATCGGGCGAAGAAGAGAAGTGTACATTGAGTGAATTGATGTCTAAGTCTTTAGGAATAGAATCTGAACGTGATTTCCCAACTCCTAATGTATTAAGAAATTTCCAGACTTTGGCTGGATCTCCATTCTCAATCGAGGTATGAATGTGTTGGCGTTGCGCATTCCTACACACCTTGTTGCAGTGGTTTCTAATGGTCACATATTTATCCCAATTTGCTTCCGTGGAACGAAACTTATACCTGGTCTTGGCTGCTGCTTTTTTAGATAGAAGATTTTTTATATCCTGAGTAAGCCAGGGTGCAGGTAAATGTTTCAACTTAATTGGTCGCATGGGTGCGTGTATGTCATAAAGCTGTGTTATTTTAGATGTTAAGATATTCACTTTAGTATCGATGCAATTTGACATTAAAAGATCGTCCCAGTCTATCTTAACAACATCCTCGTGGAGCTTTTTTGGAACAATGGCGTTGAAATTGCGTTGTAAAATAAAATACTAAAGAGGTAAAGGGATAGAAAATTGAATAAAAGTCCGCCATTTTCACTTTTCAGACCTAGATGCACTAAATTTCATAAACCTGTGTCTTTTAAGAAATATATGAACACGTGCATCAGTGTTTTTTAAAATTTACCTGCTAAGAGGGTAAAATAGGTGGAACGTTTGTATGGAAAGTTCGTCATTTTCAAAGTTAGAAGCATGAAACTTCGTACACGTACGTCTTTTGAGAAATGTTTTGTCGCGATAACCGACATTCACGCAGACGAATCCGCGTGCAGAAGCTACTTATGTTGACGTAATCCTGATGATTATACTTTAACACTGCCACAAAATAAATAATAGTACACTGCTTTACTAGATGTGCGAGATAAGATCTAAATCACGAAACGATGAATAACAAGTCAAATAATGAAGTGTGAGAACGACTCTGGACAATACTCACGGTGTTCAGATGAATTATCATAATTAGAGATCCGTACCTCAATGGAAAACCGGCCTCGTGCGAGTCAGACTCGCCAAGGGTTCCGTAGCAACAAGTAACATAATATAAAAGTTCTTGTAGTTCATTAAATGATTTTTTATTATTATTTTCGAGTTAATTGAATGAAAGGCGAAAATATGACTTATTAAAAAAATACACTTACTAGATCTCGTTCAAACCAATTTTCGTTGGAAGTTTGCATAGCAATGTACGTCATATTTTTTTTTAGATTTGTTATTCTCTTATTTTAGAAGTTAGAGGGGGAGGACACACATTTTTCTTCTTTGGAAGTGTCTCTCGCGCAAACTATTCAGTTCAGAAAAAAATTATGTTAAAAACCTCAATAGCATTTTTGAAGGACCTATCTATAGATAACCCACACGTATGGGTTTGATGAAAAAAAAAATTTTTGACTTTCAGTTCTAAGTATGGGGACCCCTAAAATTTATTGCTTTTTTTTCTATTTTTGTATAAAATTCTTAATGCGGTTCACAGAATACATCTACTTACCAAGTTTCAACAGAATAGGCCTTATAGTTATGGAGAAAAGTGGCTGTGACATACGGACGGACAGACAGACAGACAGACAGATATGACCATGGAGAAGGAAATGATAGCGGAGTTGTTGCAAGGCAATCGAGTCGCGTGCCATCCAAACGTCAAATGGAATCATTCGGTAGAAACGTTATACTTATGAAGTCCTTCGACTTCGACACCCCGCGCGTCTCTCTTCCCACCCGCATTCGGCGACGCGTTTTTATTAGGAGAAATATCAATGGGGCATCTCCGTTACTTAATCATATTCTGTCCTCCATGGACATGACGAATCTATAAGTGATCCGTTTTTGCGATTTGGTTACGGAACCCTAAAAACGGAACCCTTTATAGGATCACTTCGTTGTCTGTCTGTCTGTCTGTCTGTCAACACCTTTTTCTCAGGAATGCGTGTTTTTTTTTATACCACTTGACAAGCACACGGCCCACATGATGGAAAGTGGTCACCGTGGCCTATGGACGTATGCAACACCAGGGCGGTTACACTCGCGCTGCCTACCCTGAAGAAACCTCCAATGCCCCTCTTGAAGAACCCCATATTGTATTCGCTTGGGATAACCATGGCAGGGAGTTCATTCCACAGCTTGAGCGTACGTGGGATGAAGTTCCTTTCATACCGCAAGGTGCGCACCGTATTCGGATGCAATGTGTGGGGATGAATTCCCTGTCTATGGCGAGCGGTGCGATGATAGAATGTAGCTGTGGGCATCATGTCAAATAATGCATCTGAGCACAAACCATTATATAGGCGGTAGAAAACACAATCCGGCAAAAAGATGACAGCAGTACTTCATGTGGGGCGAACCTGTGCCTTATAAAGAAGGAGTCGCTGCCCCGCAGTGAAGTACTGCTTCGCCCTGTTAAGAACTCCAAGTTTCTTTTATGCCAGCTTGACCTTGTCCTCTAAATGACTGCGGTACTGGACGTCACTTGAAATGTCGACGCCTAGGATCCCGATACGATGGTATCAAGTTGAAATTCATACCACATGCTCAGGTCTACAACGTCTTGAAATCGTGCATATATCAAACTTCTTAGCCAACCCATTTTTTTTTTCGTCCGGAAATCCCCTCGGATACCCCCACTGCCAGAGCCGGAAGGGGAGGTTATGTCGGATTCGAACCGACTAAAACCGTAAAGGAGGGCCAGACCGTGAGGGATGGCCCTGGGTCAGCCGGGGAGCGAGGGATATGTCGAAGGCAACCTCACTTCCGGCCTAGCACCACGACCCACAGTCAGCGTGCGGTTTTAGTCGGTTCGAGTCCGACATAACCTCCCCTTCCGGCTCCGGCAGGGGAGATATCCGAGGGGATTTCCGCACGGAAAAAAAGGTGTGAAAAGCGCTTACATTACTACAATATGGGGTTCATCAAGCTGGGTATTAGAAGGTAAGGGTACGTAGTCATCTCATGTAACGTCGATGCTTACCATAATGTTTGTCTGTCTGCTTACTGTGCACAGGCCTCTCGTCGTGAAGGAGCGGTACACGGGCCTCCCCGACCGCCATCTTGGGTAGACCAGCTCACATCACTGCTGGTACCTGTAACTAAGAGGGATAGCGTTATAGTACACCAGCGCTGAGACAAGACTCAATAGGAAGTTTACCTGTTCATTTGTATGATTTTTTTATAACATTTATTGTAAAGAGAAGGAAAATTTTAAGTGATTCAGTTGTGGCTCAATGCTCCCAATTCTGTTGTTACATCTCTAAACTTAAATTTCTCAAAAAAAATCTAATTGCATCTCTTTCTTTCATGATCAGATAAAAAAGGACAGATGATTTAAGTTAAGACCTGTTAAATTAAGGCTGGTTTTATCGTTAGGCTGGTTTTATCGTTACGCGTTTCGGCAGCGCCGTTGGAGCGCGTGCGTTCAGAGATATATGGGAGTAGAAGTTGTGTTTTTGTGTCGCGCGCTTGGGCGCCGCGCCGTTTAATAAACGCGCGATGTTCGACAGTGCTGTCCAAACGCGCGCTGCTCATTCGCTTCTACGGCCAGTGTGCGTTTTAGTGTGACGCTGTTGAGACGCGCCGTAGGTATAATTGTGTAAGAAATGAATTACATCAATACGGGACGAGTAATCGAGGAAGTTCGATCCAGAAGGTGTTTATGGGACCCGGCCGATGAATTATACAAAAATAAGGATGCAAAAAATAAAGCCTGGGAAGAAATTGGAACTACTCTTTTTCGCCGTTGCCTTCTTTTCCATAAAAAGTAAATAGCCAGTACTCGACTCGCATTAACCTTCATAATATTGTACACGACTGTCTCACAGCAGCGGAACGCGTGCTACTAATCTCGTTTTATAGTGCACCGCTGTTCAAACGCGTGCTGTTAACAGCGCGCTGCTCAACAGCGCGCCTAGCGGCGTGACGATAAAACCAGCCATACGCGTTTCGACAGCGCCGTTGGAGCGCGCGCGTTCAGAGATATATGGGAGTAGAAGTTGCGTTTTAGTGTCGCGCGCTTGGGCAGCGCCGTTTAATAAACGCGCGATGTTCGACAGGGCTGTCCAAACGCGCGCTGCTCATTCGCTTCTACGGCCAGTGTGCGTTTTAGTGTAACGCTGTTGAGACGCGCCGTAGGTATAATTGTGTAAGAAATGTATTACATCGATACGGGACGAGTAATCGAGGAAGTTCGATCCAGAAGGTGTTTGTGGGACCCCGCCGATAAATTATACAAAAATAAGTATAATAATTATATAAAAATAATTTTAAGTTTAGAGATGTAACAACAGAATTAGCAGCAATAGCTCAGTTGATAGAGCATTCCCCCTGTAAGGGAAAGGTCGTGAGTTCAAGTCTCACTTGAGCATTTCATTTATTCCGATGTTTTTCGAACTTTACCCATTTAGTTTAGTTTAGTTGGGGATTTCATGGTCGGGGAGGGTGCCCAAGGAGGGCCAGACCCATAGTGATGGCCCTGGGGCCACCGAGGTGCGAGGGATATGTCCAACAACCTCACCTTCGGCTCTGTACTTAGACCTTACCGTCGTAGATTCTACCGTCTCTACCATGGTGAATGTTCTGACGAACTATTCCAATTAGTCCCACCCTCTCCTTTCCTACACAGGACGACACGTGCAGGGCTAAGATGCCATCCATATACGGTGTAGAGTATACCAGCTAGAACCAAGTGTTTCAGTGACTCATTCCTAAGCCGCACCATTAAGACCTGGAACTCCCTGCCAGCTCGCGTGTTTCCTTCTTCCTACAGTCCCGGGTCCTTTAAGCGGGGCGTGAAAAGGCAACTAACGAGGCCGTCAAGCTGAATGCCACCACTGTTAACATGGTACATGTTTCCGATGGTGACCCTCTTTCCGAGACTTTGCCTTTAGCTTAATAGCAGGCGAGGTGAACTCAAATTGACGTGTCCTATAAAAAAAACCCCAGACGGCGTGCGTTTTAGTCGGTTCGAGTCCGACAAACTACCGGCTCCGGCAAGGGGGGAAAAATCTCCGTAGGGATATTACGCATGTAAAAAAAAGGAAGTTCACCCTAGTTCCGAATTCACTTTGGATACAAACGAGAACCTGTTTAGTTGCGCTCATATTTTTTTATGTAATAGGGAGGCAAACGAGCAAACGGATCGCCTTATGAAGCGATCACCGCCGCCCATGGACACCCGCAACACCAGAGTAGTCACAAGTGCGTTGCCTTCCTTTCAATAGAGAATACGCTCTTTTCTAGAAGGTTTGAAGGTCGTATTAGTTCATTTTTTTTTATATATATTTGGTCCGTCAATTGCCTGCATCCCGCTAGATGGCAAAAAAGCTAAAGTGCAGTCCAGAAGATACAGACCAACATTCCCGGTGCCATTGGACGTAAAATGGTGGTCCCTAACTTGATGGCCTTGATAGATGCCTTTTCACGCCCCGCTTGAAGAACCCGGGACTGTAAGAGGAGGGAAACACGAATGCGGGCAGAGCATTCCAGCTCTTTATCGTGCGGCAGAGGAAAGAGCCCCCAAACATGGAGCGAGTGACGACTCAGTAGCCTTATTTGTGGGTGTGGGGGCAGGTCAGTGGACAGTAGAAACAAAATCAGCTATGCAATTCTCTATCGGCCGTTCCTAATAAAGTATCTACTTCCAATTTCGCATACTAAAGATGGAAAACGTCATTTGATTGTAGTGTCCCAATATTTGTACCATTGATCTGTAATCTTACTGCTAACGATTGTAGCGCCTGGGGCCTTACTCCGAAAAACGAACATGAACGTTTCGGATCCGAACGAACAATCGCAGAACAAGTTACTCCGGAAATCTTTCAGTGACGTCTGACGGACTCCCCCCTTTTCGGAATCATAGACAAACGATCGTATCTAGATAAATGGTGTGGAGCAACATATTATAAAAATCTAAAAACCGTTAACAAATGAAAAATCTAAAAAATATATATTTTATTCTTATGAAAACAGCGCCAAATTAAAATATATAATGAGATTTTTGTTACAAAGGTACCGTTAGATCACGAAAATGTCATTTTTCAAGAATTTTGGTGTATGTGAACGAACTTAAAAACCCTCGTGCCATAATATTGTTCTATGGTTTTGAAACGTACGTCAATAGCTGTCGTTGAATTTCAAGTAATAATCTGCAAGATTACTTGTCGAACAACGACTAGGCAAACGTCAAATCTATTTTGGGAGTAGGTAGGTGCACTGACAACGATCGACAACGTCAATGTCAAATGATCGAAGACGGATCCGTAGCCCGACACATGAAACACTTTCGGGGTAGCTAGATGACGGAAACGTCAACGGATACGAATACTTTCGTGTTTCGGAGTAAGGCCCCTGTCCCATGTACCTACCCATTTATAATTCCTACTCAGGCGGCGAGCGCTTGAATGTCCGAAACGATTCGTTCAAGATATTTTATACTTTGTCTGTAATCGCCACTTGAGCAGGTAATTTTGCAACTATACATTACTGACATTGTCAGTCAATGTGTCATGTTCTACGTGGCACGTCCAACACCGAAACGTGCAATATTGCGAATAGCATGTATTATTGCATTTAGACTGTGAAATATGTGCGCTATGTCCGCAATTAGGGATAGACACTCAACAAATACTGAGGTGGTTATCACAACATAACATAAACTCACGCCTATATTCCCCGAAGGGGTAGGCAGAGGTGCTAGTGCCCACATTTCGCCAGTTTATGTTTAGGTCCCAATGTAATAGGTGGCGAGCCTATTGCCATAAACCGGGCACTTATAAACCTGCGATAAATACACACATACTTCGAAAAGCATCGCAAAGTCATTGGTGTGTGCCATGGTAAACCTGAGATCGAACGCGAGACCTCGTCTCAGCAGTCCATTACCCATACCACTAGGCTACCGCAGATAATTAAAACAATTCACTGAATTATCAGCTCTCTCATTAAATAGCAATTTAAACTATTATAAACGTAATGTTTTATAGTACATCGTTATCGCTAGCGACAAGTTTATAGTGAAGGTTTGTTATCAAAGCGATATTATTACACGAAAACTAATATTATAGGAACAGCCTTACAGGCATGGAGAAGGAAATGATTGCGGAATTGTTGCAAGGCAATCGATACGCGTGCCATCCAAACGTCAAATGGACTCATTCGGTAGGAACATTATACCTGTGACTCGACTACCTGTCCTTCGACTTTTGACACCCCGCGCGTCTCCCTTCCCACCCGCATTCGGCGCGCGTTTTTATTAGGAGAAATATCAATGGGGCATCTCCGTTACTTAATCATATTCTGTCCTCTGTGCTTACAGGCCTTCGATTCTACTAATGCTAAACCACTGTGCGTGCCGCAGTCACTGTAAAAAAAGACATTAAATTTTAGACTTAATTTCTATACGCCTAAAGTTCAAAATAAATGAAAAGTTTCAATAAAATTTTGCAACTACTCGGCGAAAAGTCATTTAATTTATAACTTTAACAACATGGCTTTAAGGTCTATTATTTAATGTCGTTTTTTGCAGTGGCGCGGCGGTGGCACCATTTTAGCAGAATAGAAAAAGAAAAAGAAAGAAAAAATGTTTTATTTTAAAAACACAGCGCACAATTGTTACATATTTAGTTAGGTATACAGAACAAAAATCTTAAGAACAAAATAATACAAAATAAATAAAAAGATCGTTAGTTTATAAAAAAAAATTCTTTTTTTCTTCTTTTTTTTTTTCTTTTTTTTTCTTTTTTTTCTTTTTTTTCTTTTTTTTTCTTTTTTTTCTTTTTTTTTCTTTTTCGCTTTGAGCGGAGCTCCCGCATTAGCCTTCTAACCTAACCTATCGTAGGTAATTTGTATTCGTTACGACTTGTTTGTACACAGTTCATTGTTAGAGAGAGACCGTGACGTTATCCAATGGGTGGATTTTGTTCTTGTAACAAGAGACACCTTTTTTTTCTTGCGGAAATCTCCTCGTATACCTCCCCCGCCGGAGCCAGAAGGGCAGGTTATGTCGGACTCGTGAAACCTAGTTTGTAAATATTGTTTGTTTATGTATGATATGATCCCGTTCCCGCTGTACCCTCTTATACAATGATATAGTTATCTAAAAAGCAATAGGAATAACCACACTGTCACTTCTGTATATATGCCGATGCCGGCCGAATTTGTTGACATTATTGATCACTGCTCCATTCCCTTGAGTGGTAGCGTTACTGTTAGATAGAAATTAAACTACTGCCACATAACATAATTATGTTCAAAATAATAGGGAGCGACCACACGTCACACTCCTATGCTGTCCCGAATAGTTGTATCCTTATCGATCACTTCATTCAATCGATAGCCCTGCGCATAGGGTTGGGAAAGGCATCGAAATATTGTTTATAGCTAATATGGTATTCTGATTTATAAGCTATATTATTGTAAAGTATCATGAAAGTCCATTCAGTAGTTTTTACGTGCAAGAGTAACCAACATCCATACTCATAAAATTTCGCATTTATAATAATACTAGCGGTTGCGCGCGGCTCCGCCCGCGTGGATGTCGGTTATCACTTAGTGTTGAGCCAACGCTATTGAGCATAAAAATAGCCTACGTCATAGTAGCTTTATACATGCAATGTCTCAGCCCGATCGGTTTAAAATTGACAAAGTTTCATACAAAATTTCATCCCATATTTTATCCCTTTGGGGGTTGAATTAATCAAAATCCTTTCTTAGCGGATGCCTACGTCATAACATCTGTCTGTATGCCAAATTTCAGCCCGATCCGTACAGTGGTTTGGGCTGTGCGTTGATAGATTGCATCCGAATACGGTGCGCATCGTGCGGGATGAAATGAACTTCATCCCAAGCACGCTCAAGCTGTGGAATGAACTCCCTGCCACGGTTTTCCCAAGCGACTACAATATGGGGTTCTTCAAGAGGGGCATTAGAAGGTTTCTTCAGGGTAGGCAGTGCGAGTGTAACGCCCCTGGTGTTGCATACGTCCATAGGCCGCGGTAACCACTTTCCATCAGGTGGGCCGTGTGCTTGTCTGCCACCTAAGTGGTATAAAAAAAATAGATCACTATGTCAGTCAGTCAGTCTCCTTTGAGTTATATTTAGATTAGTAGGATTGGTTTATGATACGCCAACTAACCTTGACATCGCTTAGGGTGTCACGGTCAAGAAAAATCACGTCACGAGTAAAAATATATACACTTGCCAAGTGGCAGTAGTCTCTAATCTATCTCCTGGCAACGGACGCTCAAATATTTGGTATAATCTGACGTCGGCATTAGGTAATGTTGTGGACAAATATTCGCGACGGCGCGCTGAGAAACGCGCCTCCCCATTCCGGGGGCGAGTCGGAGACACCGTTGTCCCCCCTCCCGAGGAGGGCTAGACCGTAAGGGATGGCCCTGGGTCAGCCGGGGTGTGAGGGATATGTCGTTGACAACCTCACCTCCGGCCTAGCACCACGACCCACAGTCAGTGCGGTCGTGCGGTGTTAGTCGGTTCGAGTCCGACATAACCTTCCCTTCCGGCTCCAGCAGGGGGGGTATCCGAGGGGATTTCCGCACGAAAAAAAAGAGACTCAATTTCCGACGACGGAGATTACGAACTCAGTATCCTAGTGAAAGGGGTGAGAGGTGAAGCCACCTGTCACTGTAACAGGAGCAATCTTCATGATATTTTCAAAAGTTTACGCGAATGTCACTCATTGAAATAAAACCACTTTTTACGGATTCTATCGCGATATATTTGTTATTATTTACTTTTAAACCGACGTTTCGGTTGCTTTGCAGCAGCCATGATCGCGGTGTGACTCATGATGGTAGTTGTCACATAGTTTGCAGTATAAGTTATCACAAAATACCCGAATCATGGTGAATTATTGGTGTTCGTATTTACGCAGAATGAGCTCACTGTGCTGTTAAGTCTTGCTGGATTTTGCTGCTTACTGGGTTTGAATAAGTGGATGACTGGGTCCCAAGCTGGTGGTACGTTCCATCCATCCTCTCTATTAAAATTTGGGTGTTTTATAATTTCAATAGCCTCGCAGATCATTCTCGGTATATATCGATGTTCTTTAGCAAGTATCTGTGGTTTATCAAACCTTAGGTAATGGTTGGTGCCTTGTTGCGCGTGTTCACATACAGCTGACTTTCAAGGAGCAGTCTCTCTGAGACGGAGTCACCATGTTTCCTAAGTGTGAGGGGTATACCTCGAAACCGGAGTAGGCCTTGCCTTATAGGACTACTTTTCACTTCAGCATCGGAAGAGACGGCAGGCAGTTTTAGTCAGTTCGAATCCAATCATCACTCTCTGAGATTTTTCATAAAATATTTGAATGAATTTCTTATAGCATTTATTATGCTAACTTAAAGGGGTATTAGGTACACTAATAGTTATTATTTAGATGACACAGAAGCATGGAATTAAATTTGAAGATCTTCTCTGAAAATTTTGATAGTCAGCAGATTGTGGATTCAAATGGCATAGAAAAAGTTTTAGTATTTTTGGATCCCTTCGCTTGTGGATCGAAGTGGCATATAATAATTGTGTGTATTATTCGATCCATTTGATGGTGGATTCTTGAGGAATTAAAAGTATCTATGGATCCACCGGTGAATTTAAGTGGAAAAATAAGTATCCCCAGATCCACATGTGGATCGAGATTGTGGATTCAAGTGGACGGAGGGTAAAGTTTAGCTCAATTGGAAGAACATTTTCCTTGTAAGGGTAAGGTCGTGAGTTCAAGTCTCACTTGAGCATTTCATTTTTTTCAATGTTTTTTCTAACTTTAGTTAAGAGTCTACCTAATCAAATGGCGTATAGAACCGTCCGTCCACTCCGCTTATTCCTCTAGCTAATTGATTGATTGATATTCCAACATGGCCGCCGACCCCACTTGTGGTGTTATCACTCGCGGCACTAGTTAAGCCCGCTTATCTCAAAATGTTTACAGTAAACATTAAAACCGTAATCTTATCTACGAATCTAACACCTTAAGACGATAAGTCGCTTTTGTATCAGGCCGATTGGGCTAAGTCCACTGTGACTGAACTCATCATCACTGAGTTCGACCTGTAGACTTACTCTTGAAACCAATATGAATACAAGTTCAATCCGATTTCAATCTTAATATGTGTCACTGTCAAAGTCCTACTCTCGAACTTAACAGCCCGATCGGTTTAAAATTTACAGTTTCATGCAAGCTTTCATCCCCTATTTTATCCCCTTGGGGGTAGAATTAATACAAATCCTTTCTTAGCGGATGCCTACGTCATAACATCTGCCTGCATGCCAAATTTCAGCCCGATCCGTCCAGTGGTTTGGGCTGTGCGTTGATAGATCACTATGTCAGTCAGTCAGTCACCTTTGAGTTATATATATTTAGATGTTACCCCGTAGGTATAGTCGACAAGGGCGATATCACCTTTATATACAAATTCAATGAAAATAGCTGTTGCTTGCGGCTCCACCCGCGTGGAATTCTGATCCCGTTCATCACTGACAGCGCGGTAGCATGATGAATGATGATAGCCTATGTTTGTACCTGATAATGTAGCTTTTTAATGGTGAAAAAATTTAATTGCAATCAAACAAACGTAAGATATAGTTTGCTGTGGCTCGCGGTTACGGGATCAGTATTTCTGTGACCCTGGTACATTGGCACGAAGTACCAGGCTCACAGAAATTTTAAGGAACTTTATCTGGGTCACGGGATCAAGAGCAGTGTGTCCTAAACCATTCTATTTCAAACATAACGCGGACGAAGTCGCGGGTAAAAGCTAGTGTTATATACTTAAATGTAATTTATGCGTACATAAGTGCTATAATTTTTTTTTATTTTTTATATAGGACACGTCAATTTGACTTCACCTCGCCTGATGTTAAGCTAAAGGCAAAGTCTCGGAAAGAGGGTCACCATCGGAAACATGTACCATGTTAACAGTGGTGGCACTCAGCTTGCTTGACGGCCCCGTTAGATGCCTTTTCACGCCCCGCTTATAGGACCCGGGACTGTAGGAAGAAGGAAACACGTGAGCTGGCAGGGAGTTCCAGGTCTTAATGGTGCGGCATAGGAATGAGTCACTGAAACGCTTGGTTCTAGTAGGTATACTCTGCACCGTATTCCAATATTTGAGCGGAGTCATCAAAAATCAATGTTTAAAAATGGTTGAAAAATCATTCATTGTTTCCAGCAGTTCGTAAGAATAAGAAAGTTGGTAGATGTCTCCACCGTCGCCCTTAAAGACGGATATAAAGGGAAGGGAAATTTGAAGTGATTCAGTTGTGGCTTAATAACTCAGTTGGAAGAGCATTCCCCCTGTAAGGGAAAGGTCGTGGGTTCAAGTCCCACTTGGGCGCTTCTTGAAATACATCGAGAAAGTCGATGTATTTCAAACTTAAAAAGTGCTATAAATGCTATAAAAATTTCATTCAAAAGAATTAAAAAAAATTACATTATAATATTACACATTCTAGAACCAGTATAACAAGATAATATGTCGACCTTGGAATCAAAAGGTCACGGGTTCTAACTCCGGTCATTACACTTTGTGTGACACATCGAATTTGGATAAGATAACGTGAATAGCGCGAAATTTAGTAATTTTAGCTAGCCAGACTGGTTGGTACAGGGTTTTATGTCGAGTGTTCCTTCGGGTTAGGTGACATGTCGCCCTCTTAATATCTTGCCCGCAGGCGAGTTGTACCCTCTTGCAAAATGTTAATACCACACTCGCCCAGATGTAATTTTATAAGTGGGCCAGTTGTACCTCTGAATATCCACTAGGAGTCAAGTGGCCCAGTGAATTAGTTTACAATGATAATCGATCGTTCCAATATTATAGGCATTATCTAAGTAAACAAATTCAATTTACCTACAAATCATTTTGAAGGAATATGATTATAAATAATATGATACGCATTTTGTGTACATAATTATTTATTGTAATATTTTGTTGGCTAAGTGTTAATGAATCTGTAAACTTGTTCCAAAATTACATAATAAACACGACAGAAAAAAGAACAACTAACTGAACTGAAATATAAATTTGTTACTTTGTTTATTTACCATTGTTTTGTGTGCGCTATAATCGACGCAATAGGTTTAAATGGAAAAGTCAGATATTAGCTAATTTTTCAATACAATGACCAACACTGATTTCGTTATCAATCAATTCCTTAATAACGCTTCTTAATTTCAAAACAAAAGTAGTTCTTTTGTTTTTACACTAATAAATCCTTTTTAACCCCCGACGCAAAAACGACGGGGTGTTATTTCTTAAGTAACCCAAAGTAGTACATAAAATCCTTCTGTAAATGAAATAATAACGTCGCAAGATTTGGTTTTGATTGTAATTTATTATTTAACCTGCCATTCCAGGATTCAACAGCGTTATTAGTTTTATGCCTTACGTCGAAAAAATGCCACTTATAATGTAAACACCCCCTTTCCAAAAGCCATGTTTTTCAAAATAATTATTGAATTGTAATATTTTGTCATCTCCAATAGATTCTCCTTGAACGTACAGCCAACCGTCTGTACAGTTAGTAAGATTTTTTTTCAGTCTATCAATAATATTCTACCACATACATTATAACATCATGTAATATTAGCCAAAAAATAAATCCATACTAATATTATAAGCGCGAAAGTAACTCTGTCTGTCTGTATGTCTGTATGTTACGCTTTCACGCCTAAACCACTGAACCGATTTTGATGAAATTTGGCATATGGCTAGATTAGACCTTGAGAAAGGAAACAGGCTATGTTTGGTCGCGATAACTGACATCCACGGGGGCAGAACCGCGGCCAGAAGCTAGTGTTAAAATAAATAATTATGTAGGTACACAAAATGCGTATCGTATTATTTATAATCATATTCCTTCAAAATTATTTGTAGATAAATTGATTTTGTTTACTTAGATAATGCCTATAATATTGGAACGATCGATTATCATTGTAAACTAATTCACTGGGCCACTTGACTCCTAGTGGATATTCAGAGGTACAACTGGCCCACTTATAAAATTACATCTGGGCGAGTGTGGTATTAACATTTTGCAAGAGGGTACAACTCGCCTGCGGGCAAGATATTAAGAGGGCGACATGTCGCCTAACCCGTTCCTTCTCTCGCAGTGATATCGTCTGCGTATGTTTCCGTCAGTCGCCTTACGACACCCTTCGGATGAGTTTTTTTATAAGTAATAGGGAAGCAAACGAGCAGACGGATCGCCTGATGGTAAGCGATCACCGCCGCCCATGGACACCCGCAACACCAGAGAAGACACAAGTGCGTTGCCTTCCCTTCAAAAGAGAGCACGCTCTTTTCTTGAAGGTTTGAAGGTCGTATTGGTTCGGAAATACCGCTGGCGACAGTTCATTCCACAGTTTAGTTGTGCGAGGCAGAAAGTTTCTCGAGAAACGCACAAAGGACAAACGATATGGCAATCTCATTCATTCAATAATTCTATTCTATAATACTATAGGTAATACTCGTAAAAGCGTCGTCGGTAGCTTAGTGGTTAAGGAGTCGGCCTTACGATCGAGGTGTCCCGGGTACTATCATGGTCATTATACTACCGACGTGAACCCACTCCTAGCACAAGCAATTTAGCTTAGCTGGAGGGGTTAGAGAGAATATCAGTAACTAATTGACCCGTCCAGGCTTCGCCCGGGAAAATTTCGTATTCCATATATGGTAATGAACTTTCCATACATTTTTTTTCGTTGCGGAAATCCCCTCGGATACCTCCCCCGCCGGAGTCGGACGGGGAGGTTATATCGGACTCGAACCGACTAAAACCGCATGCTGACTGAGGGTCGTGGTGCTAGGCCGGGGGTGAGGTTGTCATCGATATATCCCTCGCACCCCGGCTGACCCAGGGCCATCCCTTACGGTCTGGCCCTCCTCGGCAGGGGGGACAACAGTGTGCCCGACTCGCCCCCGGAATGACGAACTTCCCATACAATATTTCCTATTTTACCCTTTTAGTAGTTAAATTTCGAAAAACACTGATACACGTGTTTATTTTTTGCTTAAAAGACACAGGTTTATGAAATTTTGTGCATCTAGCTCTGAAAATGACAGACTTTCATACAAACTTCCATGCCTTATTTTACCCCTTTAGTAGCAGGATTTCCAAAAATCCTTCTTAGTGGATGCTTACATCATAAAATGCAACTACTGTCAAAATTTCAAGTTTGTAGGTCCAGCGGTTTAGGCTCTGCGTTGATGAATCAGTCAGTCAGTCGGGACAAGTAATTTTATATGTATAGATTTCGGTAGCTAATATTCTTAAAAAAAAAATACTTGCCACTTCACTTGTCTAGGGGAGCCGGGTCTGCCTGAGTGCAAGAAATATGTTTTCGGCAATCTCACCTCTGGCAAACAAAGACCGAAGACGGCGGGCGTTTCAGTCGGTTCGAGTCCCACATAACCACCTCCACCGGCTCCAGGGGGGTTGTATCCGTGGCAAATTTTCGCACGTAAAAAAAAGGGACAGCTGTGTACAAATTCTGATGGTCTATCACTCAAACGAACCATAGAACAGGTAGGTACTTTGCTGATAATAAAACAATAATAATAATGATATGTTATCATATTGTTAACAAGCTGTTCAATTTCTTATCGTACATATAATGATAAGATGTCTTCGGTCAAAGTGTTATATAGTATCAAAGTAACAAATCTACTAACTGTGACAAGCTACATTCTATCATCGCACCGCTCGCCATAGGCAGGGAGTTCATATATTTGCTTAATTTAGGTATTTGCTGTCTTCACCAGAACCCTCTCATGAGGTATAGGCCTCTTCCAGAGACTGCCAGTTATCACGGTCTTGGGCCCTCCAAGCCCAGTTTGGCCCAACTACGTTGATGATGTCGTCTGTCCAGCGTGCCAATGGTCGACCTCTCCTCCTTTTGCCCGTTGGACCCTTCCATGTTGTGACTCGGGTTGTCCATCTTTCATCCTGGAGTCTGGCGACATGGCCAGCCCATTTCCATTTTAGTTTTGAAATATGGTAGACAAAATCTTTAAATTGTTGTAATGTGTAATGATATTAGCATTTAGACGAGACGTAGCTTGTGCAGTGGAAAAACAAAAACAACAAACAGATCCCCAACACCCACTTCACAACTACGTAATCCCCCCCGCCCATTTAAAAAGCCGCCGGAGGTTTTTAAGAACCACCTCCCTAGCGAGCAATAGAGCAAATGTGGAGCAACAAACACCCAGCTCCGACTGGTTTCATAAGACCCAAATAAAACCTGCCTCCTGGACACCATCTCCCGTGGCCAACTTGGAAATCATTAAATCGCCTGCAGACCCAAGTTGGCCGCTGTAAGGCAAATTTGGCAAAATGGGGCTACATAGAACAGTCACAAGCACCCTGCGACCGCGGGGCCAAATCCCAGTCCACCTGTACCATTGCAGACCTGTGCGGGGCAACAGACAATGCTGTGGCTGTGGCCAGGTATTGGGCTGACATTATTTACGAGATTGAAGAGCCATTGACACGAAGAAGAAGAAGCAATTAGCTTATGTTTTTGATAATAATTATTAATTAATTATACATCTAATGATATTGTTGATATCTAATTTGTTCAATAATAATAATTATAGTGTTGTCGCCTTAAAATTAAGATGGCCATTTGACCAATTTCCGGTGGCGCCATTTTAAATCCACCGACTCGTGTGTGTGTGTGGGGGTGTGCGAGGCGGCGGGTTCGGTTGGCCGGCGCGGCGGTGCAACGGGGCATTACTCGTGGAGACGGCTTCGGCGAACATTGTATTGGGAGCTCCGTAAGAAATAAGTTATCGTTCCTATAATTAAGTGCCCAGTATATTCACACTTTCTAATCCAATTGTAATTAAGTTAATTTGTAAAGAGTAAATAATCTATCAAAGAAGGTGATCATTAAGTCTTACTGTTTTGTGTTCTGATTTAATATAATTTCTATATAAAGTTAATAACTAGCCATGGTATTATTTCCAATGTAATAGTAAGAATAAATATCTACCCTACTATAACGTGTCTATTTTATCAGAAGTGGGATAGAATGGCGCCCAAAACTAAGCGACGAAGAAGAAGGTCACCCTCTACTTCGAGCTCGAGTTCCAGTACGAGTTCCTCATCCAGCAGCAGCAGCAGCTCGGGCAGAACAGTTCGTAGGAGAAAGAGACGTACGCGTCACAGATCGCCAACCGTGAGTCAAAATGTTTTATCTTCTGTAGTACCTGCATTTGATCCACTTATTGATGATATTAACATGTGGATTAATGTGGTAGAGGCCAATGCACGGGCATTCGGTTGGTCCGATCGTGTGATAAAATTCCAAGCTTTGCAAAAATTACAAAATACAGCTAAAACGTGGTATGATTCAATGCAAAAAAATGACACTAAGTGGACATCATGGCAATGGAAAGATTGGCGGCATGTGCTGTTAGATACCTTTCGAATTAAACGTAATATGTATTCTTTGTTGAAAGAGTTAATGCAAATTAAACCTGGTGAGGGGCAATCGTTGTACCAATTCTACTTTGAGCAAAAGTGTAGAATTGATAGGTTGCAGTTATCTTTTTCGGAACG
This sequence comes from Eilema sororculum, assembly GCA_914829495.1. Lineage (NCBI taxonomy): Eukaryota > Metazoa > Arthropoda > Insecta > Lepidoptera > Erebidae > Eilema > Eilema sororculum. The sequence goes on along the minus strand of OU618559.1, from coordinate 14,866,751 downwards.
TGATATAATTTCCATAATCGTAGGGTCTATTGGTGACAAAAATATAAGTACCGCCGCGGAAGCGGGTAGTTTCCGTACTTGTGACGAATTATCATCGTTTTTACATAATAAAATTCATTCTATAGATTTGAAAATTACACATAAATCGAATCATCCCTTCTTAAAATCTAATAAATCAATAGGAAACAAAAATGATTACCTAAGTGATAGTACATCCAATAAGGTTAATACTAGTAAGAATTTTCAACAAAATATAATGTGTTTTAAATGTGGGGAAGCAGGCCATAAAAAATTCAACTGTACCTTAAAAGATGATATAAAGTGTGCTTTTTGTAGTAAACTTGGGCATTTAGAGGCCGCCTGCAGGTCGAAGGTTAAAACTAAGATGGAAAAAGATGTTGAGGTTAAATTGCTATGTGAACCAAATTCTAAAGAAAAGTTTTATAAGGAAGTTTATGTAAATGAGTTTAAAACTCGAGCATTTATCGATATGGGTAGTGATTGTTCATTAATAACAAGAGAGTTACTTTTGACATTTTTATTAGAGCCAAGTAAATTAGAAACCCCAATCAATTTGACAGGATTTAGTGCAAATTCTACTCTTCGTGTGAATGAAACGGTATCTGTCAGCTTAAAAGTGGATAGTGTCGAGTTAATAATTGATTTGTATGTAGTGGATTATTTGACAGGGTGTACATTATTAATAGGTAGAAATTTTACAGAAAGTCATAAAATAATGTATACTCGAGTAGGTAATAACCTACAATTTTGTCCAGTAGTTATAAAGGATATATCCTTAATAGAATTCTCATTGTCAAATACCGAACACAACAATAATGATGTTATTATTAAAGATATTTTAGATAAATACCCGAAGTGTTTTTCTGATGACTTGTCTACACTAGGAAAGGCGTCGGGGATTGAGCTTGATATCGAATTAACTACCACGAAACCAATAGCACAGCGTGCATATCGAATGTCAGAGTCCGAAAGGTTAGAAACTCGCAGAATAGTTGATGATTTATTGAAGAACGGTATAATACGCGAAAGTAGGTCACCCTATGCCAGTCCTGTGTTATTAGTTGGTAAACCGTCTGGTGAAAAGCGCCTTTGCATTGATTATAGACATTTAAATAAAGTAACTGTGAAAGAAAAGTACCCTATGCCCATTGTAGAAGATTTGATCGATAGATTGAGGGGGTGTAATTATTTTACGTCACTTGATCTGAAAAGTGGGTATTACCAAGTCCAAGTCAATGAACACTCTATACCCAGAACTGCATTTATCACTCCAGACGGACATTATGAGCATATCAAAATGCCGTTTGGAATTTCTAACGGTCCTATGGTGTTTCAAAGGTTGATGGATACAGTGTTGGGAAATCTTAGATTCGATAGAGTCATGTGCTTCATGGACGATTTGCTAATTGCCACGAAATCGTATCAGGAAAATATAAAGCTGTTAGAAGAAGTTTTACAATTATTTCAAAACTATGGACTAACGATAAATTTGGAAAAATGTCATTTCTTAAAGAATTCTGTAAATTTCTTGGGTTATGTTGTTTCTAATGAAGGTATTCGACCTGGAAATAAGAAATTATCTGCTATCGAAAACTACCCTACTCCTAAAAATGTTCACCAAGTTAGACAGTTTTTGGGTCTAATTAATTATTTTAGGAAATTTATAAAAAACTGTGCTGGGTTATGTAACTCACTAACAAAGTTACTAAAAAAGGATAATGTGTGGACTTGGCAGAAGGAACAAGAAGATGCATTTGTACGTTTAAAGTCCGAACTAGTTAGTGATTCATTGTTGGCGATTTTTGACCCTAAATTACCCATTGTACTTTATACGGACGCTAGTAGGGATGGCTTAGGCTGTATCTTAACGCAAATTACTGATAAAGGTGAGAAACCTATTCACTTTTACAGCAGACAAACGTCCGTAGAAGAAAAACGTTACCATTCTTTTGAGCTTGAGTTTTTGGCTATCGTTGCGGGGCTACAAAAGTTTAGACATTATCTATTAGGCAATACGTTCAAAATTATAACTGATTGCAATGCGGTAAGATATACAATTAATAAACAAGAAATTAATTCTCGTATAGGTAGATGGGTTTTACAAACTCAAGAATTTACATTCGAAATATTGCATAGACCGGGTACACAAATGCAGCACGTAGACGCCTTAAGCAGAAACCCCGAGGTGTTAAATATATATAATGAACCTGATCAAAATGTTATGTCTGTAACCGAATCGGACTGGCTACTTTCAGTTCAGTTACAAGATGTTAATCTTTGTTCCATACGAGAAATATTGTTGTCAGGTGAGGCCGAGGCCAATAAGCATATTTTTAATAACTATGAGGTATTAGGGAATAAAGTCTATCGTCGTACAGAATATGGTCGTAGGTGGGTAGTACCTAAAGGTTGCATATGGCAGATAATAAGGGCTAACCATGATGACGTTGGCCATTTTGCTGTTGATAAAACTATAGAAAGGATAAGATCTATGTATTGGTTTCCAAAATTGAAGAAAATAGTTTCAAAATATATTAATAATTGTCTTAACTGTATTTATTCGAAAAACGTATATGGGAAAAAGCCAGGTAAATTATTTCCTATTCCTAAATATGCACAGCCATTTCATACATTGCACATGGACCACTTAGGGCCGTTTGTCAAAACTGCAATGCAAAATACTTACTTATTAGTAATAGTAGACTCATTTTCAAAATTTGTATTTATTGCACCAGTACGAAATACTAAAAGTAAGGTAGTTATAAATGAACTAAATAAAATTTTCAAAGTTTTCGGCAATCCAAAGAGAATAATATGTGATGCGGGTAGCGCATTCACATCTAAATTGTTTACTGGGTACTGCAAAGATAAAGGCATAAGACATCACGTGGTGGCGACTGCAATGCCCCGTTCAAATGGACAAGTTGAACGGTATAACCGCACTGTTCTGGACGCTCTTCGTAGCATGGGAGCGAGTACAGACAACAAAAAGTGGGACCAACATATTTGCAAAATTCAGCAAGGTATCAACAGTACTATCAATAAAACAACGGGTGCCGTACCAAGCGAGGTGTTCTTTGGATACCGCTTACGAAATGACTCTGACAAGATAGGTATGGATGAAAATTATACAGTTGATGTTACTCAGTTACGGCAAACTGTAGACAGTAACATAAAGAAGAGTGCAGGAGTACAAAAACAGGCATTCGATTCTAAAAGGAAGGAAGCACATGTATATAACGTAGGAGATCTGGTAGTCATTAAAATACCCAGTCAATCAAATGATGGTCAAAGTACCAAGTTACTGCCGATCTTTAAAGGTCCTTTTCAGGTTACTGAAGTTCTGGGTCATGATCGGTATAAAGTTACCGATATGAGAGGAGCCGAACGGACAAGTAGACGCTACGAAGGTGTGACTTGCGTCGAAAATATGAAACCGTGGGTGAAAATTGCTAATTTCGAAGAATAAATCATGTAAGAATGGCTCCGGATGTTGTCAGGTATGCTAGAACTTGTCATATTTCAATATTCCATTACTAAAGTTGAACTTGATGTTGTTAGTGTCCATAGTTGCTGTCTAATGCTATGGCTTCGGACAGTTGGGACGTGGATGGCTATTTTCAGGCATTACGATAACACCAGTTATGTAGAAAGTAACTAGGGTTGGCCAAAGGCATCGCCTAGTGAGAAATGACAAACGGTGATCACATTTTGCTGGCAATGGTCCTCCATAGTCTCAATGTTCGAGGCTAATGGTATGCATCGTGTAAGCTGGCCGACGATGGAACAGTTACGATGATGTATACAAGAAATTGAGGGGGGAAATCAGGCCCGGGAGTAGCTAGCCGTTGATGGAATAGTACGCCCGGGGGAATTTTCAACCTCAACCTACCCTAGACGAGAATAACATTTTGGCTGACCGATGGAATAGCCAACATGTTAGCCTTGGCTAGTATAATAATAACTAATTCTAGTTGTTTGTCCTCAGCTGCGCATCAGACTATAACGCTATCCAGGGACGGATGCGTACACAGGACGGCCGGATGTTGTCGCCTTAAAATTAAGATGGCCATTTGACCAATTTCCGGTGGCGCCATTTTAAATCCACCGACTCGTGTGTGTGTGTGTGGGGGTGTGCGAGGCGGCGGGTTCGGTTGGCCGGCGCGGCGGTGCAACGGGGCATTACTCGTGGAGACGGCTTCGGCGAACATTGTATTGGGAGCTCCGTAAGAAATAAGTTATCGTTCCTATAATTAAGTGCCCAGTATATTCACACTTTCTAATCCAATTGTAATTAAGTTAATTTGTAAAGAGTAAATAATCTATCAAAGAAGGTGATCATTAAGTCTTACTGTTTTGTGTTCTGATTTAATATAATTTCTATATAAAGTTAATAACTAGCCATGGTATTATTTCCAATGTAATAGTAAGAATAAATATCTACCCTACTATAACGTGTCTATTTTAATAGTTATTTTTTTATACCACTTAGGTGGCAGACAAGCACACGGCCCACCTGATGGAAAGTGGTTACCGCGGCCTATGGACGTATGCACCACCAGGGGCGTTACACTCGCGCTGCCGACCCTGAAGAAACCTTCTAATGCCCCTCTTGAAGAACCCCATATTGTAGTCGCTTGGGAAAACCATGGTTCTGACACTTTGTCAAGTTCAATTCATTGCATTTATACTATGTACACATAAAATGTTAATAACTACTAAACTGACTTGTAAATTTAATATGGGTCTCTAAATGGCCTAAAATAAATGTTTTTTTATATACAATAAAAAAAACATTTAGCCTTGAGGTAGAGAATGGAGAATCATGATATCCTTATTACTACATGACGTTGTAACCAATTTTCACCATAAATTGATTAGAATTTGACTGTGGAAAAGCACAAATGTTCCCAATATGTGTTTCCTATTTCTGATTGATTATTTAAAATAATTGCCAGCCTCAATTTAAAACTGCGTTTATGTATTGAATAACTATATACTTTCGAGTATTCAACACTGATTATTAGCCAAAAATAGTGTTTTACTATACAACTGTTAAACAGCGTTTTACTGATTTTTTATTAGTAAGACAGTCTGAGATACAGCCTACGCCAGTGTCCGCTTACAGCAAAAGGTCCCAAATATCATGTTCGCGAAATGTGGGTCATAATACACCTCTGCTTAACCCTTAAGGAATCTACAACCGTAAATATATAATGTGTACAAAATTATTTATCTTATTAAGTATGATATAATAATGATTGCGATGCAAATTTCCTTACCATTAAAACAAATAGACAAGGCCTTGATAGCAAGTTAACCTTGTTTACTAACCGAAGCAAAGGTACATAACAGTCGGCCAAAAATATAGAAAAATATTTTTATAACATTATTTAAGTCCAAAGTCTACTTTTTAACCTTGAATTGATTATTTTGGAGCCAACGAGCGATAAATGGATCTTCTAGTCTATAAATAGCGCCATAGAAACTTTCTGCTAACAATATAATGCAAACTTACCTCGATTTTCCTTTGGAATACCAGGAACGTAGAATTTTCTTTTAAAAAAATAACTTTTCGTTCAATAACACACACGCACAGTAATATGTACTTAACTAGTTTATAGAGTAGGTTCTTTTAAAGGGTAAAGACACCTATAAAATAGATTGTTTATTCAATATATTTTCGATCCAATGAAAATAGTGAAAAACGTTGCGTATTCCGCACTTTGCTTTTGCGATTTGCGTAGTCAGCTGTCAAAATTGAAATGACAGAACAATGACGACATTGACAGATTTGGAAATGGGATGCCATACTATTATCAAAATTACTACCAATGTAGTAGAAGTTTTATTTTCTTTTGGGAAATAAATGGGGGGATGGATAAATCGTGTCAGGTGAGTCTCATGATGTATTATAACATGGTCCATGGGAGTGGATATTGAGTTAGGAGTAAAGAGGTACAACGCACTTGCGAGTAGCAGCATGCGGCTGACAAAAATTGACGGATTGCTGCCCCCAGGGCCACAGCTCCCTCATGCGGCTCATTTTTATGCAAAAGTAGTAATCGAGTAAAGTTAACTGGGGCGCATAATAAATTTATTTCTTTGTGTAATAATTGCTGAAATGAAATAGTTTACCTTTAAAATTTATTTATTGACGCCCTTATTTAAAGTACTTTGTTTGTCATAATTCATAATATATCGAAATTTTTATAGTTTCAGTTTGGATAATATCATGCAATTCATGCAAGCACAAGAAGATTTAATTTGTGTACGTGACTTTAGGTTCTGCATAATGCACTCCGAAGGGATTTTAGCGCTGATTACGACTGCATCTAAGGCTATCGCCTGGAAGTCGGAGTTCTATTGGCTCAAGGATGAACCCTTGATTAAGTTTATTCGACTACGATAGAAGTAGCCAAGAAGTGAAGGACTCAGACCCCAGCCTTGTATAGTTTCTTGGCACCGTTCTTTATTGAGGGTGTAAATTAAATACTTGAATTAACATATCAAGTTATTTCCACAGGTTATTACTTAAACCCAATAAAACACTAAATATTAGTAAAGTATTTAATCAGAAGATAATTATATCTGTGCAGTACATTCAATTTCATTCATACAAAATTATAAAACCAACCATAAATATCTACCATACTACTATTTCAATATCCGGCAACACTTCAATATCAAACAAACAATAATGTACTTTGTCTGATGCCCATAACATATATAATCGTCTAGCAATAGCACCCATCACAAAGTTACATCAAGGCGGCATGAACTCATTATTTATTGAACAAAAACATTTTTTTTTTATTTACAGCATATATTGGCAGAAAAATTATAATATTGAAGCTCTGATTTATTTTTAGCGGGAAATAATGTAGCTTCCGTCCAGCAAAACGTAATATTTGAAATTAAATTATAACATGACGAATTGAACTCTCGCTTTTTTATAAGTTACGGAGTTTAATTGTTAAGGGGAAAGAACGCGATACTTTAAAAGGATTTTTTTATCAGATTCTCTGGTAATAAATATGGAGCCTTTTGCAACAATCTAATCATACCGGGTGTAAGGGGAACACTTCCGAAGCTGAAAACCCCTAGTAGTACTCCAGGTACATAACACATTGGCATAAAAAAATAGATTTGGAGAAAAAAAATTGTTCTTTTTATTTTGCACTAGCTGTGCCCGCGACTTCGTCCGCGTGGAATGTACCTAATAAAAAAAATCGAGTTTTTTTTTTTTTGTTTTTGGCATTTTTTTTTTTTTTTAGCCTAAGTTACTCCTTATTACATAAGCTATCTGCCAGTGAAAGTCCCGTCCAAATCGGTCCAGCCGTTCCAGAGATTAGCCAAAACAAACAGACAGACAGACAGACAGACAGACAGACAGACAAAAAATTTAAAAATATATATTTTGGTATGTGTACCGTATATACATTCATATGCATGTAGTAGAAAGCGGTTGTTTTAATATTACAAACAGACACTCCAATTTTATTTATTTGTATAGATGTATAGATTATTTACTCTCCATCGTGTTAGAATAGCTTTAAAAATCTATATATATAAAAATCAATTGCTGTTCGTTGGTCTCGCTAAAACTCGAGAACGGCTGAACGGATTTATCTTATCTTGGTCTTGAAATGTTCGTGGAGGTCTAGGGAAGGTTTAAAAGGTGAGAAAAATTCAAATAATTGCCGGGGAACCCCTAAAAACAGTCCTTTTCGTTCCCCATATAAAAGTTTTCAGTGTTTCTGTTACCCTGGTACATTTGTATGAAGTACCAGGCTCACAGAAATGTTAAGGAACTATATCTGAGTCGCGGGAGCAGTGTGTTCTAAACCCTTCTATTCCGAACTCAACGCGGACGAAGTCGCGGGCAAAAGCTAGTAATTAAATACAAAAATAATAATAAAATAAGGTGATACGTCTCGTATACCTCTTACATCAAAATGGCGATTTTCTTGTACACTAGACTTTGCCACTCATATTGCAATCCTCTGTACACTCCCAGGTTTGCTGGCAGAGAACTCAACTTTGAGTTAAGCTCGCCTTTGTACATTACATCTCACTATTTTATATAAAATGTAGTTTATATGTCAAAAAGAATAAAAAAAATTAACATATATGTCTTTTTTTTATATAGGACACGTCAATAAGACTTCACCTCGCCTGATGTTAAGCAAAGGCAAAGTCTCGGAAAGAGGGTCACCATCGTTAACATGTACCATGTTAACAGTGGTAGCACTCAGCTTGACGGCCTCATCAGATGCCTTTTCACGCCCCGCTTAAAGGACCCGGGACTGTAGGAAGAAGGAAACACGTGAGCTGGCAGGGAGTTCCAGGTCTTAGTGGTGCAGCATAGGAATATAAAACGATACATAGAAACCACTACAAAGAAAGCACGCGCTTGGCGCTAGTTTTTTTTTTTTGTAACATAACATAACATAAACTCACGCCTGTATTCCCCGAAGGGGTAGGCAGAGGTGCTAGCACCCACATTTCGCCAGTTTATGTTTAGGTCCCAATGTAATAGGTGGCGAGCCTATTGCCATTAACCGGGCACTTATAAACCTGCGACAAATACACACATAACTTCGAAAAGCATCGAAAAGTCATTGGTGTGTGCCATGGTAAACCTGGGATCGAACCCGAGACCTCGTCTCAGCAGTCCATTACCCATACCACTAGACTACCGCAGAGATTAGATTCTTTGTGACGTGTTTTTTTTTAATGAAATTACCGTTTCATTTAACTAATGCTCAATAAGTTTTTTTTTCTCAAAATCGTTTATTTTTATGCCAATGTGTTATGTACCTGGAGTACTACTAGAGGTTTTCTGCTTCGGGAGCGTTCCCCTTACACCCGGTATAAGCCTAGTACGTCTGTATTGCCTAGCCAGTCCACTGTGGTCCTAGGTGCTAGTCACTTAGGTCTAGATCTGAATCTGAGTCTTGTCTGCCCCGGATTGTCTTTTTGCTCTGGATCTGGAGTACTTTTTGCTTGCGAGCTTCTGCCGGAGGGATTAGGAGGTCCCCGTTGTATTCTATTATCTCTGACCTGGAGGATAGATAGAAAAGTTTATTTATTTATTTATTACATGGAAAACTTACAGCTACAAAAACATGAACGTCGGATTAGGCAATAGAAAGCCAGTAATGAGTTTTCGCTTATAGTCGTGTGAACAAAAACACGTATGCACAAACCTTTTTAAGGATTCTCGTCATAATATATTTGGTACTAGCTGTTACTCGCGGCTCCGCCCGCGTGGATGTCGGTTAACGCGACCAAACATAGCCTATGTGTTAATCCAGGGTGTCAGCTAACTCCATACCAAATCTCAAAGTATCCTTTTTTTTCGTGCGGAAATCCCCTCGGATACCTCCTCCGCCGGAGCCGGAAGGGGAGGTTATATCAGACTTATGACATGACAGATCGACTAAAACCGCACGCCGACTGAGGGTCGTGGTGCTAGGCCGGAGGTGAGGTTGTCATCGACATATCCCTCGCACCCCGGCTGACCCAGGGCCATCCCTTACGGTCTGGCCCTCATCGGAATCTCAAAGTATCTGAACGGTCTGTGAACGGTCTCCTTCTCACCTGGCGATCCTCCACTCCAGCATCTCGGTAGAGAAGTCGTCCCTGTTCCCCAGGTCTGTGAAGCCCACAATGAAGTCCTTGGTCTTGTTCTCCTTGACGAGCCCAATTGTGGGAATCACGCGGATTTTTAGACGGCCTGCAAATTATTTAAATATGTTTTATTAGGGAAACATTCATTTTTTTGGATAATCATTTCAATTTGAAATACATCGGGCTAAAATGAAGCGCTCAAGTGGGACTTGAGCCCACGACCTTTCCCTCACATTCCCTTCTTTTAATATTCAGGTGAGGCTCAATAGCTCAGTTGGAAGAGCATTCCCCCTGTAAGGGAAAGGTCGTGTGTAAGTCACACTTGAGTGCTTCATTTTTCCTGATGTAGGTATTTCGAATTTAAAATAAAAATTTCATTCAAATACTTCATTTGGCTTTATGTCTATGCTTTTTATGAAAATAAAATTTCGACTGTTTCACGACAGGCAAAGATTTCCATCAAGGTTGGTCTCTGACGCTATGCTTCGGCTGATGACTCCTTTGATAATTTTGTAGGCCATTTTGAAACTATATACCGAACCCATGTGCCAACCAGACCTGAAAATCACATTCTACATAGCTAGAGTATTCTTTTTCTTAAAACAACACGTGAATTCGACTTCACCTCGCCTGATGGTAAGCTAAAGGCAAAGTCTCGGAAAGAGGGTCACAATGGCGGCACTCAGCTTGACGGCCTCATCAGATGCCTTTTCACGACCCAGTTAAAGGACCCGGGACTGTAGGAAGAAGGAAACACGTGAGCTGGCAGGGAGTTCCAGGTCTTATTAGTGCGGCATACGAATAATTCACCTAACCGCATGGTTCTAGAAGGTATATTCTGCACCGTATACGGGTGACATCTAAGACCTGCACGTGTTGTCCTGTGAAGGAGACGGTGGGACTAATTGGAAGAGCTCATTATCAAGGAGTATTCTGACGTATACCTTCAGAAGAAACTTGACTCATTCCTATGACGCACCATTAAGACCTGGAACTCCCTGCCAGCTCACGTGTTTCCGTCTTCCTACAGTCCCGGGTCCTTTAAGCGGCGCGTGGTCCATCTGATAAGGCCGTCAAGCTGAGTGCCACCACTGTTAACATGGTACATGTTTACAATGGTGGCAGTGGAAGAGCTCATTATCAAGAAATTTGACGATATTCTGACGTATACCTTCTAGAGAAACCACCACGAATGCAACATATCACTTACCAGTGAGGAACGGTGCCCTCTCCACATCCAACTTAATGAACCTGGTCTCCACGTGCTTCTTAGCGAGGATCTTGAGGTGCATGTCCACAATCTTGCAGCGCGCCGTGTCGTTCTTATAGAAGTGGCACACCACATTCTCAGATTTGTTGCACATGGTGAAGAACTCCTTCTCTCCGTCTATTTCAGTGTATTCACCGTGACCCTGGGAAGATTAAATTTTGTAAAGTAAAGCCAACGAAGCGAGATAAAAAAGGTAAACAAAGTTTCAGCGGTTCTAAACATTTTTATTTAAAAATTATTACGTATCACTTCAAACGCATTCCAGACAGGAATGAAATTGCTCAAAAGATGGCGGATCTGACAGTTTAGAACCGCTGTGCTGACAGCTTTCCCGTACCACGAAACACGCAACCACAGCTGTCGCTCGGCCATCGTCACGTACGTGTGACATGTGCAACAAGGACAGAGAAAATAATCGCTAATTATCGCAACGTAACTCAGTAATGACCATAACTGAGTACGTGAGCGCTTTGTTTACCCAGAGGCCACGTAGGAGTTGGAGCTTTTTTTTAAGGAATAGGGAGGTAAAAGAGCAGACGGATCGCCTGATGGTAAGCGATCACCGCCGCCCATGGGTGTCCAACACCAGAGGAGTCACAAATGCGTTGCCTTCCTTTCAATAGAGAGTACACTATTTTCTTGAAGGTTTGAAGGTCGTATTGGTTCGGAAATTATCGGAAAATATTGGAGCTCTAAAAGATTCCAATATTTTTAGAAAATTCCTGTCCTATGAGACAGGATCTGCCGAACGCTTACTCAGTACCTACTTAACTCTAGAATAAATACGGAAAAGTAAATGTGCAAAATAAAGGCATTTCTTATCTCTCGTGATTATTATTTACAGTGAAAAGTCGCCACGCGGGATATGCAGGTGAACACTGCTTCTGGCCGTTCTATCCTAATATATTACAGTGGGGACACGACGTAGTAGCGGCGGTAAGACCCATCACAGGGGACTGGCTAGAGAGGCCACACGGCAGCCGCTCGTACTGGCTGACGCAAGCTATCACCGGGTATAGGTGCTTCGGGGACGGATCGACCTGCGTCGGATCCGGAAGGAGCTGTGGCGATACCACATGTACCCAGGGCCGTCTAACGACAGCAAGCCGAGCTACTGAGTCACTACGAATCCTGCAACGCGAAAGTGAAGTTCTCGCGCTGGTACAATATATATACAACATCCCAACGACAATCGTTGGTTAGCGGCCCGCCAGGCGTGATCACCTTGCCTGGTCGGAGGATCCTCCCTTTGTGTTGGAGGAACATCACACCTCGTTCCTACACAGAGCAATAGTCCGGGTGCCATCACTGTGACGCGAGCGAGGACTCGGGCTTGCACACGCTGAATAAGTGCCCGCCGCGGTACTGCTTGTGCTAATGCTAATAATTTCAGTTAATTGTACACTTTAAGAAAATAATTTTTAGATGTGCACTCACATTAGCGAGCCAATCTTGCTTTTGCTTAGCTCTTTTCTTCATCTCGGCAATGCGCTGTTGTCTGATGGCTTCTAAGTCACTGGTATCCATGGTGTCCAGTCTGAAACATGTTATCTAATATATAAAATTCTCGTGTCACAGTTTTTGTTGCCATACTCCTCCGAAACGGCTTGACCGATTTTGATGAAATTTTGTGAGCATATTGAGTAGGTCTCAGAATCGGCCAACATCTATTTTTCATCCCCCTAAATGTAAGGGGTAGTCCACCCCTAAATTTTATTTTTTATTTTTAGATAAAATTTTTAATTTCTATTTTTTAATGATACAATACAACATACAAAAATACATACAATCCTCAATTTTCACCCTTCTACGATCAACCCTTATTTTTTAATAGCCATTTTAGTAATTTAATCATTTTTTCTTTCCGGTAGAAAAATGATCAATCGTCATTTAATTATTATCTATTTTTCATCCCCCTAAATGGTGCAGCGGGAACGGGATCTGACGCCAAGAGGGTAGGAAAAAATTGGCGGTACGAAGTTCGCCGGGACAGCTAGTATTATATAGGAGAATTGTAGCTGGACACCATCTGCTTAGGCCCGCTAGTATATGATTATTTTTTATCATGCGAAGAATCCCCACGGATACCATCCCGCCGGAGCCAGTGGTGGTGGTTAAACCGCACACCGTCTTTGGGTCTTTGATTGCCGGAGGTGAGAATGCAAGAAACATATCTCTCACACCCCGGCAGAACCAGGACCATCTCATTCGAGATGGTGGCATCGAAGGACCAATGTCCGTTGGAGCAGACGAGTCCTAGAGTGAAGACCGCGAGAAGGCAAACGGAAGGTAGGATACCCCCTACCAGATGGACTGACGACCTGAAAATGGTGGCTGGGATAGACTGGATGCGGAAGACGGAGGATCGGATGAAATGGCGCACATTGGGAGAGGCCTATGTCCATCAGTGGACTGCGGTGGGCTAATTGATTGATAATATAATCTGATTATTTGTCACTGCTAACCTTTCAAGCTCACCGTCGAGCTGCTGCTCCATATTCTTGGCCACTTGCTGTAGAACCTGCTCCATCGTTGCTCAGTTTATGCTGCAAATATATCAGATGTAAATAAACAAAAATATAAAACAAGATATGTGCAAAACTGCAGGTTCAGGCGTCAAAGAATTCCTCCCCATCGACGTCAACCCGGAGGGTGGCCAGAAGGCTGGCGCCATTGCCACGTTGAATGGCAATGCCAATCCTTTGCGCAAGGAATAAACAGATGTAAAAAGAAGTTAGAAAAAAGCGTCGGTAGCTTAGTGGTTAAGGAGTCGGCCTCGCGATCGAGAGGTCTCGGGTTCGATCCTGGCCATTACACTACCGACGTGAACTCACTCCAAGCACAAGCAATTTAGCTTAGTTGGAGGGGTTAGAGGGAATATTAGTAACTTCGGTTCTAATATTCCTTTTAATAAGAAATAAAAAAATTCTACACTTTTGTTTTTCGACTTTCTTGACAACGCTATCTAGACCCATGGTAAGCATAGCTTCACTAGCTTGTGTTATGGAATCTAGTATGCGGATAAACATTCTTAAATACATTTTTTTTTTGTAAATACATACATATTATACATAGGGACACCCAGACCAATTCAAATACCCATATGCGATGGGCGTTCCAAAGGGTTCGATACTTGGACCGTTTTTATTCCTAATTTCCACGAAGGAACTTTCTTTACTATGTAAGGGTTATTTAATTTGCTGACCACATCTCGTTAATTTTTAAAATTAAAAGGCAACACGATAATTATGGCGAAGTCTATGCAGAATAAATGATTTATGGGCGTGAGTTTATGTTATGTATGTATGTTATATATTTGCCCCTGCTTTATTCTGCTTTATTCTGGCAAGGAGAATGAAGATGACACCCTGGAGTATGGCGTGGGATTTTTGCTCTCGGACGTAGCGAAAAGGGGACTTTTGGACTGGAAACGAATCTCTGACCGAATTATCACGGCCCGTTTCTACACCAAAGTTCGGAAAATCAGCGTTGTCCAATGCTATGCACCCACTAACACTGCAAGCGACGAGACCAAAGACGATTTCTACAGCTCACTAACCGCCACGCTCAAAAACATCCGTAAACAGGATATAGTAATCGTCATGGGTGACCTTAATGCGAAAGTGGGTACAGACAACGCTGGCTGTGAGAGACACATGGGCACTAACGGGCTGGGTACAAGCAACGAGAACGGTGAGCTCTTTTTGGAGTTTTGTCAGACAAACGATTTAACCATCGGAGGGACATTATTTATACACGGTGATCACCACAAATACACCTGGAACTCACCCGATGGTGTCACCAAGAACCAGATCGATCACCTGGCTATCAGCTCAACTTGGCGAACGTCACTGCTGGATGTGCGTAATCGTCGAGGCGCCGATATCGATAGCGACCACCACCTTGTAGTTGCAGAAGTACGGCTGAAAGTATCGACATCTCGCACGATCAAGGCACCTAAAATTAGCCCACGTTTCGATGTCAGTAAGCTGAAAAACCAAGGCACTAGTGATTTTAAACTGGAACTCCGAAACCGTTTCTCCACCCTTGACCATAACACCTCGAACGCTACCAGTGTCGACGCGGAGTGGAATCGCATCAAAATGGTCTATAAAGAAACCAGCTCCGTCGTTCTCGGACATAAAACACACACGAGAGAAGAATGGATGTCACAAGAAACTTGGGATCTCATCGGCCAAAGGCGAGAACTTCACCTCAGACTTGTAGCGCAGAACGTCGATCATGTACAGGAAGATCTCAACCTACAATACCGGCAAATCCGAAAGGCTATCTATCGCAGTACCCGTCGGGACAAAAGAGTGTGGGCTGATGGCATTGCTGATGGAGCTCAAAGAGCAGCGGACACCGGTAATCTGAAGGAGATGTACAAGGCTACCAATCTACTGGCAGGTAAACGAAGTGCGAAGAAGAGGCCACTAAAGAACAAAGAGGGCCAACTTATTGTGACATCGGAGGGCCAACTACGACGCTGGCAGGAATACTTTCAGGAAATCTTCCTAGTCCCTGGCGACTTTCCCGACAGCACACTAGAAGAATGCTTGCCATTGCAAAGCCTTGACATTGATTGCTCCCCACCGACTGGAGATGAAGTAATTCATGCCATTCGCTCGCTCAAAAATGGCAGGGCCCCAGGTGTCGACCTCATAGCTGCAGAAATGCTGAAGGCTGATGTAGCTACAGCTGCAAACGTCCTAACACCACTACTACAACGTATTTGGAACGAGGAAGAACTACCGGACGACTGGAATAAAGGCCTTCTTATTACTGTGCCAAAAAAGGGAGATCTCAGTCAATGCAGCAACTGGAGAGGCATCACTTTGCTTTCGATTCCTTCCAAGGTGCTTTGCAAAATCATTTTGGACAGACTTTCGAAGGCCGTCGACCCTCTTATTCGCAGTGAGCAAGCAGGATTTCGCCCGAATAGATCATGTACAGACCAGATCAACACTCTACGTATCATACTAGAACAAGCATCAGAATGGCAAAGAGAGATCTACCTTACCTTTGTGGACTTCGAAAAAGCTTTTGACACCTTGAGATGGAATGCTATCTGGTCCCGCCTGCACAAAATTGGAGTTCCCGACAAGATAATTAGCATCGTCAAAGCCATGTACAGGAACTATTCCTGTCAAGTGACACATAATGGGCTCGTATCGGAGGACATAAAAGTTCATGCAGGTGTTCGCCAGGGCTGTCTTCTATCGCCACTCCTCTTTCTTGTTGTCTTGGATGGTGTTCTGCATAAGACCACAGAAAACAAGCGCCGCGGCATAGAGTGGGGTTTAACCAACATCCTCGAGGATTTGGACTATGCAGATGATATATGCCTCTTAAGCCACACTCGTGCAGACATGCAGGCCAAACTGGACGACCTTCGGGGAGAAGCCGAAAAGACAGGGCTTAAAATCAACACCGGGAAGACCAAAGAAATGAGGTGCGGGGCAACGAGTTCATTCCCGTTGGTCATCGGCACAGAGGGAGTGGAACGTGTCCTTAAATTTACCTACCTCGGAAGTTGCGTGTCGGAGACTGGTGGAACTGAAGATGATATCGCTTCGCGGATAACCAAGGCACGAGCAACTTTTGCGCAGCTTAGACCGGTATGGAAATCACGGAAACTGACTCGTAGAGTTAAGCTCAAAATCTTCCGGTCCAACGTGAAATCCGTATTGCTGTACGGGTGCGAAACGTGGAAGGTCACAAAGGACATCTCGCACAAGCTCCAGGTCTTCGTTAACCGATGTCTTCGCAGAATCCTGGGTATTTACTGGCCAGAGAAAATTTCCAACGAGCAACTCTGGGAACGTTGTGATGAAGTCCGGATCGACCAGCAGATCAAACGCCGTAAATGGAGTTGGATAGGCCACACCCTCCGAAGGGATCCAAACCACATACCGAGGCAAGCCCTAGACTGGAATCCCCAAGGAAAGCGCAAACGTGGTCGTCCAAAACAGACCTGGCGGCGGACTATCATTGGCGAAGCGAAAGCCATTGGAAAACCCTGGAGCGAAGTCAAACGCGAGGCTCAAGACCGTACGGGATGGAAACTCACTGTGGACGCCCTCTGCCCCAGCTAGGGGCCAAAGGACCTTAAGTCAAGTAAGTCATGTATGTTATATGAATTTTGTCATTTTTTGCATTCAAATATTAGAACTGAGCGGGGATCGAACCGGCGATGCCGGCGCCTACTGCGTATAGTCATTTTGTATAAAGTTTTTAAAAGATTACGGCAACACAATTCTACGGACGGTTTACATTAATACGTTCACCTTTAATATTGCAAACCATTGCCATCTAGCAATAGTAAGCAACACCAAAAGTAAAGCAAAGTAAAGTATTCCTAATCCATAAAGTAGTGATCACATAATACTTTCTTTACTTTAGAGATACCAGTAAAATATAAGTCTATATCAACATCCCGACATGCCACATTTATGCACGGCAGGCTATGTTCTTGTTATGTTCCCATTAAAATGTTTTAATTCTTTATCTGTACATTTATAAAAACATTTATATTTTTTAATTTAAGAACAAAAATCGTCTAAAATAGTTTCACCAACAGTGTTTTTATTATAATATACCTAATATGTTATGCTTTCAAAAATGTATAAGACAAACTTATTATAAGTAAACCATGGCAGGAATATTGTTTATTTTTGGATCTCACAATTAGAAATCCATATTATGATAATCAATATTAAAGAATTTAAGAAATTTATGTAATAGGTATATGGCGCTCTGAGTAGACAGGGGGGTCCAAAATTCCAAACTTATTTTGCAGTCAGTACTTTAAACTTCGCTGGTTTGAGCCAGATGCTATGTTAAGCTGCACGAGAGGTACATAATTATAAGACTTTCTTTCATAATTTATGTTTTCATGTCCAGTAACTGAGTAAATCTAATTTTATTTACATTACTAATAAGACTTACCTGTTTTTGTGTTATTAGAATATTAGTCACTGATTATTGAAAAGCGCATTCGAATCAAAGGAGGTCAAAGCGGCGATTAAAAAAAACATACAGGAAGAAACAAAATATTGACTGAAAGTCAAATAAAGTGTGGCTAATTTTGTGTTTTTATTAAAAAGTTTAACAATTATTTGTAGTTTATCTACCAATTATTGTGTTTTTGGACGATTTCAACTATGACCTCATCACTTCGCAGTAGGCTGCCTTGCTTGAACGATACACATGCACATAGATCTATCAAAATAAACTGAAATTCACCTTTTCCGGATATAGAAATCTTCGTAATAGGTTTAAAAGTGCTAAAATTAACTATAATAACACTTTTCAATGCCAATTAACGTTAGTTTCTATATAAAATTTGTATTTTTTATATTCGACATACGCATCACTGCTTTGTTTCGGAAATAATTTTGACAATTGACATGACATCGCTTTGACGTTTTCGAGGTCATTGCTCTTATCGTTTTTTATATGGTTACGAAGCTTCTGTGGTAACGAGTCTTTTGATATTTAGTAGGATTTTTCAACAGCATGAAAACTTCAGCGTATTATATCTTTCTTTTTGAGAGAAACCCACAGATGCCTGCTGGATCAGTCCACTGCTGCATATCAGCAGTGGACTATAATAGGCCAATTTGTTGATGTAACGACTGTGAGAAAATTACCGCACATTGTCACGAATCCTGCAATATGCAACGGTACGGTTTTAATTTCATACTTTATTACACTTTCACCATTAGGTAGAAAAAGACAATATGCCGTAACGTGTTGCAAACGGAAATTTAATGGTACCTTCATATGGTGAAGTATGATATATACCTATGAATATCATTGTACCTATGTATCGAACTTCATTTGCCGAACACTAAGGTAGAAAAAAATAAGAAAATATTATATCTTTGACCACTTTCCATCAGGTGTGCTTGTCTGCCACCTAGGTGGTATAAAAAATACATTGATCAGAGTCATATACTAGAGCACAGGGTGCGTTTGGATATTTATACTGAGAGAATCTCACATCAAAATAAGCTAAAAAAAAATAAAAAAAATAAGAGACTAGTCGATTTTTTCTGTAACTCGTAGATCTATTCATGTTTGAATAATTTTTTTTTTCTTTCTTTCTTTCCATAGGCCTATTCCGCAATGTCTCATCAAAGAAGTAGTTTACTATTTATTTACCTCTGTAATAGGAAGCGAGTCCTTACTTTCTGGAGAGCACACTTGCTTCATACCACCCAGCAGGAGGCAGTGATGCAGACAATTAATGGACCAAACATAATACAGCCTATGAATCCATACTTAATATTATAAATGCGAAAGTAACTCTGTCTGTCTGTATGTTACGCTTTCACGCCTAAACCACTGAACCGATTTTGATGAAATTTGGTATAGGTGGTAGATTAGACCTTGAGTAAGGCCATAGGCTATGTTTTGTCGCGATAACCGACATCCACGCGGGCAAAAGTTAGTTATAAATCAATATATCGGTCAGTTAAAGTCACCAGACTTCTCAATCGCAAGGTCGATTGCTTGAGAGGTTTAGTTGGAATCCTGACCAGTTCTACGTCTACCCGTATAGATATACCGATGTGAACCCAATCTTAGCGTATTATAGCTTAGCATTTGGTGAAATATTAAAATCATCGCATCGCTCACCGTATGCAGAAAATTCATCCTACACACTGTGCAGAATGACAGGAACTTCATCCCACGCACGCTCAAGCTGTGGAATGAACTCCCTGCTGTGGTTTGCCCAAGGGACTACATTATGGGGTTCTTAATCAAGGGTAATAAAAAAAAAATCTGCGGTAGCCTAGTGGTATGGGTAATGGACTGCTGAGACGAGGTCTCGGGTTCGATCCCAGGTTTACCATGGCACGCACCAATGACTTTTCGATGCTTTTCGAAAGTTATGTGTGTATTTATCGCAGGTTTATAAGTGCCCGGTTAATGGCAATAGGCTCGCCACCTATTACATTTGGACCTAAACATAAACTGGCGAAATGTGGGTGCTAGCACCTCTGCCTACCCCTTCGGGGAACACAGGTGTGAGTTTATGTTATGTTATGTAATCAAGGGTATTAGGTTTCTACAGGGTCCAGACTCTATGGCGTACTGGTAGTGAGCGCAGCCGCTATGCATGAGGCGCAGGTACAATCTGGTCGTGCCTCGGAAAGCACGTTAAGTCGTCGGTCCCAGTTGCCATAAGAACATCTATGGCAGTCGTTTCGGGTAGTTGGAACCCTTAATAGTCCAACAACTGGTCTAACTGCAATGCTTCCTTATCGCCTTTGAGTTGTGGAGGACAGATGGCAATAGCTTCACAGAAAATATCGAAGTTTAGCCCAATCCGCTGTTAGACTGGCAAAACGCACCCCAGACTACAAGTTAAAAGCTCCGGATGCCATTGGGATTAAAGCTAGGAAGATTAGGTTTCTACAGGGTCAGCAGTGCACACGTCCATAGGCCACGAAGCACCATATGAATCATAGGCGTGACTGGCACCTAAGGCCTAGGTATATACAACTTCTAGTCGAACAACTATTTTGTCAGTAATCATGACAGCCTCCGTTGCGTGGCGGTAGTGCACGCGACTGCTACGCAGGAGGCGCGGGTTCGATTCCCGCTCAGTGCAAATATTTGTATGCATGAATATGACTATTTGCATTGGTCTGGGTATTTCTATGTATAGTATGTATGTATTTACAAAAAAAAAAAGTATCTAAGTATGTTTATCCGCATTCTAGATTCCATAACACAAGCTAGTTAAGCTATGCTTACCATGGGTCTAGAAAGCGTTGTGTGGAATGTTGTGGAATATTTATTTATTTTATTTATATTGAAGCGCGCATACTATCAACTCAATAGTTGCTAGACAAAAAAGTCGATCGTGCATCGCAAGTGCATCGATTGTTCTCGCATCTCCATCAACTAAACGGTTTAGTTGTGTGGAAATCGCGAGAACACAACCGACAAAACAGTTGAGTCCAATATGGAAATCGTCCGAAATAGAATCCGTCCAATATGGAATCCGTCCTAAGTGGCCAGAAGGGGAGCGCCTTATTTCGTAGAAAGAAATTTCATAGAATTTCATTTTACAGAAAATGTTTCATATAATATTTGGTTCTTATATTTTTATTTCGAATATTATTGTTTCAAAGACAATTTACCACAATGAATCACTTTTCACAGAAACACAATTTAATGAATTTTTTTTCACATATTTTTGTTTAACATACTTATCAAACTGTAGAATTATTATTTAAGGAATCTTAAAAACAACCACTAACCACCATCTATTTCAAACAGTAAAATTTAGATACATTTTTTTTCCCGATTGCTTGTAGTAATTTAATTAGATAATACCCCGTCTCGGATAGGGTAGGTTAGAAGGCTAAGGCGAGAGCGAAGCGAAGCGGAGCTCTCGCCTTAGCCTTCGTGGTTATTTTTTTTTAAACCACCCAGAAAATATCTTTGCGCAAATAAGTTTTATATGAAATAACCAATATAAAAAAGAAGAATATTTGATTTGTTATTCTATGAAATGATTATTCTAACATTAAAATTTATGTGAAACAAAAGTCAATGATTTAAAAATCTTTAAAGTAAGTATTATGTATATTGATTATTCTATGAAACGAAATTATGCGAAACATTTTCTGTAAAACGAAATTATATGAAACTTTTGTCTATAAAACAACGCACACCCGGCCAGAAGGAAAAGTTGTATATATGCGGTAGGCCTAAGTGAACCCACTCCTAGCACAAGCAATTTAGCTTAATTGGAGGGGTTGGCGGGAATTTTAGTAAATTCCGTTGCTAAGTAGGTATTCTTAAAAAAAAAAACAAAAAAAAGTGCCACAACTAAAGGCGTAAATAAAAAGACAAAAATTTCAAAAATCATTTAATCGAATCTTCTCTGATTTGAATCAAAGACTACATAATTAATTACAAGTCACATTACATTATAGATACATCAGTCTGATACGCTAATCGCTTATTACATTACAAAACGTTACAGAAGTCGCAATTCATTACAATATACTCGTAGTTACCTGCACATCAGGGCCAAGGGTAAACATTTTCAAAAAGGATGCCTCTGAATAAGAAGTCTTGTAAATCTTAATTAGAAGGACCATAGCAATGTTGTAGGGAATCAAGAGCCGCCTTCACTCACACACACACGACACCGTTATCCCCCCTCCCGAGGAGGGCCAGACCGTAACGGATGGCTCTAGATCAGCCGGGGTGCGAGGAATATGTCGAAGACAACCTCACCTCTGTAGGTGAGGTTGTCTTCGACATATTCCTTGCACCCCGGCTGGCGGCTACCGGCACCACGACCCTCAGTCGGCGTGCGATTTTAGCCGGTTCGAGTCCGATATAACTTCTCCTTCCAGCTCCTGCGGGGGAGGTATCCGAGGGGATTTCCGCACGAAAAGAAAAAAAAAAAGGTGCAGCCACGTCTTACGGCAACGTGGCTAAGCCTGGCAATGGCGCCCCCACCGGGTCCATGTAGAAGTCGTAGGCCTAAGAAGTGCTGGCTTAGCGTCGTGGAGGGTGACATGCGTGCGGTCTCAATACCTTGGACGCCCAAGATCGTGCGAAGTGGAGGAGGAAAAGCCGAAAGGCGGACCCTGAGCTCCAAGGGTACCGTGGCCTCGGATGCAATCAGGATTAACGTCTTTATGTAGATGATGATAGCATTTTTAGGGAATTCTGGGTATTCTAATTTCGGATACTGAATTCCATATAGGAAATAGGAACATACCTACTGAATTCAGTTTACCAAATTAGTATAAATTAAAAATATCGGCCGCGGTTTCTCTTTGCAGAGCAAAACGTTACGAATCGCGTTATAAGAACCCCTTGCCATTGCGGCATTTATCTTGACCCCAGTAACGTCACAAATCACAGTCCATAGCTAGATATAGGATCTTTTTTCCACAAGGAGGTTGTTTAGAACAAAAATTGACGGATTCGGATCCGGGCGTGAGGCGAGGGAATAAATTTTGAATGCTGTTAAAACAAAAATTGTGTCACAGTGAGTGAATAAATTTTGAATTTGGAACGAAACGCAGAACCTAGATAAATCAATGAATTTTGAATATGATTCTTATCAGCTAGACATAGCACACCTTTTTGTAATGCCATTTGCATGAAGCAACAATAAGTCGTCACATCGTATCGGGGCCAAATCGATAACAATTTTTTGTTTCATCTGTTTTTTTTTTTCAATTTTACTCCAGTTCGCCTGATGGTAAGTTAAGCTAAGCAGTCTCGGAAATAGGGTCACCAACTCAGCTTGACGGCCTCATCAGATCCCTTTCCACGCCCCACTTAAGGACCCGGGACTGTAGGAAGAAGGAAATAATTGCTATTAATTATCCATACTAAGCTTATTGGACTGGGACCAGCCCTAAAAGCTACATTTTACCCGACTGCCCCATCGAGGGTAATGTGTTACGCGCGTATGTATGTAAGTATGTAGTTTTTTGTTCCCCTCTACAGGCCTAACGGCTGGACTGATTTCGATGAGTGGGCTCTTATATGAAAGGAATTCATCTCCCGAGTGTCATAGGATAAAATGTGTGCAAAACCTATACATTGGATTTTTGGCGCCAAAATATATGCTGTCAAAAAGAAAGAGTCTTCTAACTTATCGAGTAGGGTATGAAAATGAAGGGAATCAGAAGGCGATTACAAATATATACATAATAATTATGTCATATCATAACTCAAAAGTTTAAAATAAAACAAAATAAATTATTAAAAATTCAAAAACCCGACTGCTATTTATAAGTTCGAAACAAGTTTGATAGCAGGCAGGTAGCCATTAATATTCTTTTGGTTTATGATTGGCAAAAGGGTATAGTGAAACCCAAAAACACAGTGCCGATGCCGTTTAAAACTGACATAGTGAGTGTGGTGTGTCGCCAGCCTTACATTCAATATGAAAGTAATGTAGGGTAGGCGCACAAAAAAAAATGATTCCTGCACACCGCGCGACGCTCGCATGCCAGTCAAGTCGTGACCACGGGTGCTGCAACGCACCCGAAACGTCGGCAAAAGTAAGTTTTTCAAAAATATATCGCGTGAAGTCCCGAACATTATAAACTATGCTATCAAACTTGTTCCGTTTTTTTAAACAGCAGTCGGGTTTTGATTTTTTTAATAAATTTCTTTTAATACTAAAAGCTAATCGTCTGGCAAGCTAAGAAATTTAAATCTAAATGTCGAGACTCGTTACAATATTATGATTATCGATTCGGCCATGTTCAACAGTAATTTAAAAAGCTTGTATTAAAATATCGGTGGCATAGACACTATATTATAATTGATCACAGACTATTATTATTTTATAATTAGTTAAATCTAGTATTCAATTGTATTAGCGGTAGCCTAGTGGTATGGGTAATGAACTGCTGAGACGAGGTCTCGGGTGCAATCCCAGGTTTACCATGGCACACACCAATGACTAAGTGCCCGGTTAATGGCAATAGACTCGCCACCTATTACATTGGGACCTAAACATAAACTGGCGAAATGTGGGTTGCTAGCACCTCCACCTACCCCTTCGGGGAATAAAGGCATGAGTTTATGTTATGATGAGTTTATGTTTATGTATTAGCATACATATTATACAACTTTAGCAATGAATACGAACTGATCGGGACATAGAGGGAGGAAGATTTTCATCCCCCCAGAGAGGAAGTACTTGACATACCTATTAGAGATAGAGAACTTCACTTAAAGGAAACATTCCTTTATTTTTAAAAAGAAACAAAGCTGCATTCAAAGATTTTCGTAAATTCGCTTGACACACCTGATTATCGAACCGGCTAAAACCCGAAAAAAATTACCTACTACTATTAATCCTGTATATTTATGGCTTCGAACACGATTAAAATTAGTTTACCGGGAGTGTCATTCGAGTTTAAAAAAAATCACTGAATGCAATTAAAATTTCATTCAAGTCCAACAACTGGTCTAGCTGCAATGCTTCGATATCGCCTTTGGTTTGTGGTGGTCAGATGGCAATCGCTTCACAGAAAATATCGAAGTTTAACCAAAACCGCAGTTAGACTGGTAAAGGGGACCCCAGACTCCAAGCTGAAAGTTTCGGATTCGACTGGGATTACAGCTAGGATGCAGAAGAATTATTGTGCAAACAGTCATTTAATTTTGAATTTTAAACACATTGATTTAAAGTCTAAAACTTAATAACGTTTTCCTTTAGTAACATCGGTCAGGATATTTTCGTAGGTTCTATATAAGGTCGCCATAGTTGTATCAAAATAAAAACTACTCGGGTCAATTCCCACTTAGTAAAACGCGGCCAGAAATGGCCGGTAAGGCCCGGATTAAGTGGACTTCCTAGCAACTGTTTCTCCATAGTACCGTTCTCCCCTTTTTCCTCCCTGAATATTGCTTCTAGAACAATATTTTTGCTTTCGTAAAATCAAGATCTTCTGTACGCATGTCCCTGTTATTTTATTTTTGTCGGCAGTCAATAAAATAAGAAAATATGGTCGTCTAAAGATGATAAAAAATGACTAATTCTTACCGGCATGACATGTTTGGAGGACTACCAGACAAATTCAAAAAGGTTTTAACGTTATAAAAAATAACAGGAACATGGATACGCTATTTCCTAATAAAACGATGTCAAAAATATTTAAATCGGCGTAGTTTTCGATGAAAAAAAACGGGAAATACGAAACCTCGATTTTGCCGGATTTTGGCGGCTATCCTTATCGCACTCTACGGGGACAGGGGCGACAGCAATAGGATTATTCACCAGCTAGGCTTTCCTCTTAAGGAGGCGGTATATTCAGGCTGTGAGGATCAATTTAGTACTGAAAGAGCAGCTGCAATTTCGGGGTGAAATATTACAAACTATTTTGAATCTTATACACGCGAGATAAAGTTTATACTTAGTCATTTGAAATTAAAGAAGGCTGCGCGACGCGGCGGCGTGATCCTTCGTGCGAAACTTCTTACATACATCCATACTAATATTATAAATGCAAAAGTAACTCTGTCTGTCTGTCTGTATGTTACGATTTCACGCCTTAACCACTGAACCGATTTTGATGAAATTTGGTATAGAGGTAGATTACACCATGAGCAAGGACATAGGCTATGTTTTGTCGCGATAACCGACATCCACTCGGGCGGAGCCGCGGGCAAAAGCTAGTACATACATATATTCACGTTTGTTAATCCCCGAAGGGTGTATTAACACCTACATTTTTCCAACTAAGATTTTCGGTCTCAGGTAATAGGGGGCGAGCCTTTATTGGCGTCAAGCGGGCACTAAGTCATGAGCTGTATGTTTACTGTCGGATGGAGAACAGCCCTATCCCTTAGTCACCTTCTACGTCACCCACGGGAAGAGCTGGGGTGGTCCTATTCTACTCCACTGGGAACCAACCTGACAATTTTGACAGCCTCCGTGGCGTGGTCGTAGTGAACGCGACTGCCACGCAGGAGGCGCGGGTTCGATTCCCACTCAATGCAAATATTTGTATGCATGAATATGGCTATTTGCATTGGTCTGGGTGTTTCTATGTATAATATGTATGTATTTACAATAAAAAATGTATTTAAGTATGTTTATCTGCATTCTAGATTCCATAACACAAGCTAGTTAAGCTATGCTTACCATGGGTCTAGATAGCGTTGTGTGTAGAATGTTGGGAAATATTATTTATTTAATTATTTTTAACCGACTTCTAAAAAAGGAGAGAAAATATTACCTAGCTTTTGCCCGCGACCTCATCCGAGTTAAGTTCGAAATAGAAAAGTTTTGGACACACTGCTTCTGTTTCCGCGACCCAGATAAACTTCCTTAAAATTTCTGTGAGCCTGGTACTTCATGCCAATGTACCAGGGTCACAGAAAAACTGATCCCGTAACCGCGACCCATAGCAAACTATATCTTACGTTTGTTTGATAGCAATCAAACAAATGTAAGATTTTAAGTCTGATCAAGACCTTTAAAAAAACCGCATGAAAATCCGTTCAGTAGTTTTTGCGTCCACCGCGAACAAACAATTCCAATTTACAATTATATAGGGTGTCTCAGTAACCGTGCACTTTTGAAAATAGGAATTTTTTTTTCATGCAAGTGGCAACTCTGAAATTTTACAGTTCTCACGTCAGTTTATTCCGATTATTAAAAATGGATCGCTTTTCGAAAAAACATCCCGTTACAATTGTAAAAACTCATTACAAAACAATCGATTCATTGCAGCATCGATTTCCAGAACACATTATCTCACGAAATTCTGATGTCAACTGACCACCAAGATCGTGCGATTTAACGCCGTGCAATTTTTTTCTTTGGGGTTTTGTGAAATCTCGGGTTTGTGCAAATAAACCCGAAATAATTCCTGAGCTCAAATCGAAAATCCAACGCGTCATCGGTGAAATACAGCCACATTTCTGTGCAAAAGTCATGGAAAATATCATGAAAATGCCCGATATTTTATTTCATACTTAATCGGAACATGTCTTCTCTAAAATACAATAAAAATATCACAACTCTGTCATAAAATACTTGTTTTTATTTTAAAATTAAAAAGTGCACTCTTATTGAGATACCCTATATGTATAATAGTATAGATAGATAACAAATCCCGGTCGCTGCTTTTTCAGTGTGAATTGAGTCAAATTTCACCAGTCACTTATTTCTATTATTAAAATCTATATACAAATCAGTTGGATATCAAATCACTAACATAACAACTAATCCTAAGTATAACTTCACATCTTCTATATCGGGTAACTTTGTCCAATACTTCACACTCTATAACGATATTCTACAACACAACCATATTTTTAGACGAGAGAAAAAAGGTAAACAAAGCGACCATTACTGAGTTATGTGGCGATAACTAGCGATTATTGTCTCTGTCCTTGGCGCACATGTACACGTACGCGACAGTGGCCAAGCAACAGCTGTCGTTGCGTGTTTCGTAGTAAAAGAAAGCTGTCAGCACAGCGGTTCTTAACTGTCAGATCCGCCATCTTACGAGCAATTTCATTCCTGTCTGGAATGCGCTTGAAGTGAAACTTTGTTTACCTTTTTTCTCTCGCTTCGTTGGCTTTACTTTGCACACATCTTAATCACTCAAAAGTTCGTAGCAACAGCTTTATAGATCCTCAGCCTGGATTCCGACAATGCTGCTAGAATACTGTTACCATTCAATTGCACTGAGCAAACATCCAGAGCTGGTTCCGCGGCAGGTAACGACATGGTTCTCGCCCCATCTAAACCATGAAGATATAGCGTACTATCACTTTCTGAGTGTGCGGCAACCCACGACGCACCAGGAGCTTTCACCCAAGTAGCCCTGGACATGAGAGTAGATCTTGCAGACCCGCTGAAAGTCTCATCCACATCTACTAGAATTTCGCCGCTTGGAACGCTCGCTTTTATCTTGCAGAGTGTTAATTTCGACCGTTCCATTCCATTTGGTCGAATCGATATGAGAGCTCTATTACTATCATTATCATAACTCATGGACATAAAAGGCCCATCTACAGGGAACGCTCGAGGCTCCCATTGTCTGTTATTAGCCGCCCATAACCAGCAAGTGTTTAATTGACAAGACAGCAGTCCAAATCCCGTAGAGCACAAAGATATTACAGGTGACATATCTCCAGGAGACGGAAGAGTCGCTAAATACGATGAAAGATTCCGTATATCGTATTGGTGTACTGTCCCGCCGACACCTCCGACGTAAAACTCGTTGCTTCGAAGATAATCCCATGAGCAACACCATAGGGGAAATCCAGCGTTTACATTTAAATTTGGGATTCCTCTATCGACAATTCTGGCACAGCTGTCTAACCCCACACTTAGAAGTAAGTCTCGAGGCTGCGAATATGTAATATCGCGGATTGGTTTAGGATGTAAGTGAACGAATTGTCCTAATTTATAATCTACGCAGCTAACTTTCCGAATCCCGTATCCAGGGAATAGATAATTAGAGGATTTCTGTGATACATACAGCTCGTAAGTCCGGCAGTTATACGTCATGACTCTACAGCCGCCATCTTTAAAAACCTCCAAGTTCTTCTCTAAGGCAAATCGCCAAGACTTCCTTACGGGCTGTTCTTTAGTACCCTGCGATTTCATTAAAGTACTTCGTAAAACTTCTAACTGTAGAACACACGCACGATGTGCTATTTTCGTTTTCTGTAGTTCTAACTCTGTTCTGCTCTTCTCTGATTGCAGAGTTTCGACCTGCTTCTGTAGAGTAGTAATCTGTGAAGTATCTGCAGCTACTAGTCTCCTGGCATAAATATAACGTAGATCTTTTAAAGTGGCTTTACTTTTACAGGTTGGACACGATCTTTCTTTAGCTGCTTGAGCTTTTAACCATCGCTCAACACATTCGGCACCAAATAAATGTCCACATTTTAGAGCCACTAACCTATGCCCTCCAGAATTACCCCAAGAATCTAAACATATTGGACAAGTTTCACCATCTAAATCTTCGTTCTTTTGAGGGGAATTTACTTTTCTTACCTTGGCTGGTGGTTCGACGCATTCGGAGGCGTTAGTGACATGAGGATCGGGTGCGGACTGATTAGAATCTTCAGTAGCTGTCGACATAGGATTGCTATCTTCACTGACGTTTGATACTGCATTGCTTGAATTACTATCCTCATTTTGTGCATATTCATTAAGTACATCACGCGGTATTACTATTCTTAAATTACTGCTTCTGTTGCGTGTTTCTGACAGTTCATTAGAATTTTCCGGTTGAGAGTAAGTCTCAGAGTTCTGCACACCTGATAACGGTAGACCATGATAATATTCTTCGGTGGTTTGCATGAGAAGCTGTTCGTTTAAGGTGGCCTCTACGAAGAAAGGGCGGAGTATGCTGGGGCTTTCTAGAGGCTCCGTTATGAAATCTCTATTTGGAGATGTAGAGGAACTCATTTTGTTGCATTGGAATTATCTGCAACAGAGGAAATGGAAGAAAATTAAGAACTGCTGCCAGCGGTTCGGGAAGTAAAGCCAACGAAGCGAGAGAAAAAAGGTAAACAAAGTTTCAGCGGTTCCAAACATTTCTATTTGAAAACTAGCTTTTGCCCGCGGCTCCGCCCGCGTGGATGTCGGTTCCCGACAATTATTCGAAATTTTCTCGCCGTAAAAACCTTCCCTGGACTTCCACGAATAATTCAAGACCAAAATTAGCCAAATCGATAAAGGCGTTCTGGAGTTATATCGTCAGGAAGGAAAACCCGACTTATTTTTATATAGTAGATTATTACGTATCACTTCAAGCGCATTCCAGACAGGAATGAAATTGCTCATAACATGGTGGATCTGACAGTTTAGAACCGCTGCGCTGACAGCTTTCCTGTACTATGAAACACGTAACGACAGCTGTCGCTCGACCAGTGTCGCGTACGTGTGACATGTGCGACAAGAACAGAGACAATAATCGCTAGTTATCGCAACGTAACTTAGTAATGGTCGCTTTGTTTACCTTTTTTCTCTCGTCTCGTTGGCTTTTCTAGGTTATTTGCATGTTCCGAGGTAAAAACTTCAGAGGATGTCAATGAATAATTTTAAATGTAAATACCAAATGATGCAGGAATTCACGATAGTTTTTAAGTGGAAGAAAAAACCAAGGTAAGTCTGTTAATTCATCTGAAAATACTTGAAGTGCAGAGCCAGTAATCTATTATTCTAAATGTGAAAGTAACTGTGTCTGACTAATTTTTAATTAGACGGAGTCCGCTGACACTTGCTGCGTTGTCAGTTTAAAATGAATAAAAAAAAATGTTTAAAAAAATTAAAAATACGACTGCCACTGAAAAGATCGAAATGAGTTTGCAGGTGTTAATTCCTGTTAAAAAAAAATTTCGAATTTTCAATCTGTGGTATGGGTAATGGACTGCTGAGACGAGGTCTCGGCTTCGATCTCAGGTTTACCATGGAACACACCAATGACTTTTAGTTGCTTTTCAAAGTTATGTGTGTATTTATCGCAGGTTTATAAGTGCCAGGATAATGGCAATAGGCTCGCCACCTATTACATTGGGACCCAAATCATAAACTGGCGAAATGTGGGTGCTAGCACCTCTGCCTACCCCTTCGGGGAATACAGGCGTGAGTTTATGTTATATTATGTTATTTTTTTTTTTTGTGTTTAATTAGACGGAGTCCCCTGACACTTACTGCATTGTCAGTTTATCTATCCATATATATAAAAATCAATTGCTGTTCGTTAGTCTCGCTAAATCTCGAGAACGGCTGGACGGATTTATCTTATCTTGGTCTTGAAATGTTCGTGGAGGTCTAGGGAAGGTTTAAAAGGTGAGAAAAATTCGAAATAATTGCCGGGGACCGACATCCACGCGGGCGGAGCCGCGGGCAAGAGCTAGTAATGAAATAAAAATAAATATCCCCACTGGTTTACTGGTAGTAGTAGTAGTAACTCTTAAAGTCCTGGTCCAGTTGACCAATTTTAAAAACTCATTTACCAATAGAAACCCACATTACTTGTGTGCAAGTAACATAGTATATATACATCAGATGGATTCATCATCATCACGTTAATATGGAGCGTAGCAGTCCTTTCGGCTGACAATGTCTCCTTTTCAATATAGACACTTCGCTTAATGTACACTTTCCCGAAATATGTATTCCCAAAATGACTACTGGCCCATACGATCACTTCCCAGTTTGAGCAATTCCTAAAAAACTCCACTTAACTAATATTCGTATCATTTCCGTTAGGCTAGCTAAGTTGCATTGCAAAAAAAATGGCAATAAATCACGTTTGTTATATGCGAGCCCACCCTTATCTTTTTATCGCACAAAGAGGTCTTACATTTAGGGAGAGTGTACATATTGGGAATCAGACATTTTCGGAGAGTATACCACATTGGAAGTGTACTTTTCGTGAATAAGTCATTGTGAAATGCAGTCAACTTAGCCTAGTGTACATTATGGGAAGTGTATAATTTGAAAAAGGATACATTGTCAGCCGAAAGGGTAGCAGTAAATCCATACTTCCATACTTAATATTATAAATGCGAAAGTAACTCTGTCTGTCTGTTACGCTTTCACGCCTGAACCACTGTACCGATTTTGATGAAATTTGGTTTAGCGGTAGATTAGACCATAAGAAAGGACATAGGCTATGTTTGGTCACAATAACCGACCTCCACGCGGGCGGAGCCGCGGACAAAAGCTAGTATTAATAGCAACAAAAGAGACGTCAATTAGACGTCATCTCTCTTGATGGTAAGCTGAAGGCAAAGTCTCAGGAAAGAGGGTCACTATTACAAACATGTACCATGTTAACAATGGTGGCACTCAGCTTTACGGCTCCATCAGGTGCTATTTAACACCCTACATTCAAGACCCGGGACTGTAGAAATAATGAAACGTGTGAGCTGGCAAGGAAACCCAAGTCTTGATTGTGCGGTAAAGGAAACTGTCACCGAACCACCTGGTTCTTGATAGAATGTTCTACATCATCATCTACATAAAAACGTTAGTCCTGATTGCATCCGAGGCCACGGTCCTCAGAGCTTAGGGTCTGCCTTCCAGCTCTACTTTGCACGATCTTGGGCATCCAAGGTAGTGGGGCTATTTGCACCCATGTCACCCTCCACGACACTAATCCAGCACTTCTTGGGCCTACCCTTCTACCTGGACCCAGTGGGGGCACCATTGCCTCTGATGTAATTTTCTACATATTGGATAAAGGGGTGCAATGGGGGTTTGAAGTGTGTCACAAATGTAGCTGGGGAGAGTTTCAGGATCCCATGAGGACGGAGCTGCGAAAACAGCTTCGTTATTTCCTTTTTTAAAGAATATTAGAACCGAAGTTACTGATATTCCCTCTAACCCCTCCAGCTAAGCTAAATTGCTTGTGTTAGGAGTGGGCTCACATCGGTAGTGTAATGGCCAGGATTCGAACCCGGAACCTCTCGATCGTAAGGCCGACTCCTTTACTAAGCTACCGACGCTTTTGAAAGCTAGTCATATAGTTGTTTTGTTCGAATACATCGGGAATATTGGACTTGTTTTGAACTAAAATTCATGAGGTTAAACAGATTCTGAATAAATTGTACTCCTTTGTCCCAATGTTCCGATATGAGTACAAGATGATTCTATTCTAAATAAATTTGCAACACACTGGTTAAATATGCACATAAAAATAAGGACCCTCTTACCTACTAAGTTTCAAAATACAAATTATTCCAGATTTTATCACTGCCATGAGAAATATGAGTTCTTGGGTGCACACGATAAAGAAGACTTGTAGAATAATCACATTTTATAAGAATTTACATCGCAATTATGTTCAAAACAATAGATCAGCTTTACTTTATAAAATTGTACAATATTCATTTAGCTTTATTTGCTGCTTCAACTTTCAAGTGCTTTGCTTCGACTTGACAAATGACAACCATTGAATAGAGATGGTTGATATATAACGTCACGATGATAAAGTCACTGTGATCTCAAGTCCAATAGTATCACCGTGACAAATCGTTCAGTAACAACGTTACTCAGTCACTCACTCAACTCATGTAGGTACGCACGTCACCGCCACCGCCCGCCGCGACGCCGCGCCCAGTCACGGCGATCACAATAGTAGCGAACTCGATTCGAGTGCTTCGGCTGATTTCGGCCGTCTCCGCCTCTCCGGCGCATTTCGCTATAGGGCAAAGCGCAAGGAAGAGAGAGAAAGTTTCAAGATTATGCAGTGACCTACTCACTATCTCTGTCTACTCTAGTAATAAACCTACACACACATCCTTAAATTTTGAATCACTGTGACAAGTGCGGAGTGCCTTGTTTGCGAATGTTTATTTATATTTTTTAAGCGACTTTTGATTAAAAAAAGTAGATACTATATAAAAAAAAAACTGTAAATAAGTTGTGAAATCATTGTAAATAAGTGATCCAAAATAATAAACACGCCACACGAGTTAAAATTATAAACCTTTATTCGATTACTTCATGTAAAATCTCTATATGCGAATTCGTAATACATTTTATTTAAAATAAATTTACTTAAATTACATGAATAAAACTAGAAATAAAATTTATTAAAATCTGTGTGACAGTCCTAAGCCTGCAAAAGTGTCAAGGTTATTTCGGATCACATAATCACATAGAATCGTATCGTAACAGTTTGTGCCAATTATTAAATAGTTACGGAGTGATCGATGTGACAAAATCACGATGATTTATCACTGTGACTTTTGAGGAACTGGAACGACAGTCACTGCGATGCAAAAATAACGTTTTCGACCATCTCTACCATTGAATCATTGAATGAAATGAAATGAAATAGGAAATAGATTTGTTTGACAGTTAAATTGATGCACGCGGGAGCTGGAACGCGCATTAGTATAAGCTTAAAATATTATCTTACTAGACGCTTTTCTCTTATCATCACTGATTTCAGCCTTCCAATATGATTTCGACTTTGTTTCCAAATTTTTATGTACAATATAAAATTTGTTACATTCATGCACATTACAACTATTGCAAGTTATAATAAATAAATAGGTTCAAAAGTAACGCTAAATATAACATAAATGAGGAAGAGAGATAACATATTCTGATTGGAAAATTTCATTGGTCAAAATGGAAATTGTGTCAGATTTTTAACCAATGAAGTACGACTTTACAAT
Source organism: Eilema sororculum (assembly GCA_914829495.1). Taxonomy (NCBI): domain Eukaryota; kingdom Metazoa; phylum Arthropoda; class Insecta; order Lepidoptera; family Erebidae; genus Eilema; species Eilema sororculum. Next base: position 14,832,145 of record OU618559.1, on the reverse strand, counting down.
GTTCACCAATCAGATTGCTGAAATTAAAGTTGGCAATGTGATGTATTTATTTATGCGCCTGTCAGTTGGCAGCAGTGTCAGATTCACAGCGGAACGGGCTGGCCTAGCGGGTTGCGCCCAGTCTCGTTTTTTTTACCATTTTTTTATATTACGAGCTCGTATCTGTTACTTATTTGTGTAAAATAAATATAAGTTGATAGTGATATGTGTTTCAAGTGAATTAAAATACGTTATGAACCCCTTGTGAGCAATGAAATTGTGTTTTACAAGCTGATACTAGTTGTTATTAAATGGCGTCGACTACCTAATATTAACGAAATGTTTGCGTGAAAATGTGTTTTATTCAGTAAAATCTGCTGTGATGTGTTTTGTCGCTGGTTAGTATGACGAGTTTAATATTAATGCTATGCAAAAATCTATTGATCACTACCACTGTAACCGAAATTCAGTCATAGATCCTTATATTACAAGAAAGTTACCAAAAACGATATAAAAACGTCATCTTGGTGACTTTATCGATGTAACTAGGTCGTTCAGCGCGTGTGTTAGTCAATATCATTGATATTTCGCTCTGAGCGAGCTATGTTGACATTTTGAGACCAAAAGTGTCGCAAGCAAATCTGGGTCATATACTTTGGGGTCACTTGCGCGCGCATGTGACGTCACGGCCTCCCTTGCACACCCCCCAGTAGATTTTCACTTTCTGTGTACTTTAAATAGGTACCTATATAAAATAGGGCGGCTAGGTCATGAAACCAGGAGGACTGGGTACCATTGTGTCAGGTATTTTTAATCTGTATTCTGTATGTAGTGCTTTGCCCTATTTTTTAAAAACATATATTACGACTATGTATGGTACTATTTATTAAATACTTTTTATGCTATATTTCATTGTTTAAGTAGTAATCAAAGAATCAATTTCATTTATTCAGTTTAGGCACATAAAGAGCACATATGAATCTCAGAATTTTACAATAATGTGAATCATAGAAAAAATAAATTAAAATAAGTCATTGGAAAACGATTCTTTCAGTTCGGTTCGGTAGGTTGGTTCTACTGAGAAGATACCAGCAAGAAACTCAGTGAACTCGATTATCCTTCTTTTTTTTTAAATATGATTTTATTTATAACAAATTTATAATACATTTTGAATGAATTCTTTATAGCATGTAATATGCTAACTTTTAAGTTCGAAAAACATTTATAATACAGTGCAAGCAAGAGATGAGATTAGGATGACCATGCATCTTTATCATTTAAGTATTCGCCTAATTTATAAAAACCTTTTTTTACTAAGCAATTTTTCACTTCAATTTTAAATTCGATAGAAAATGAAAATGAAAAAATCCATAAATTAAAAAATTTTAATCTTCCATAGGTCATAAAATTTTGATCATTTGATCATGACTGCAACTTCCTTTAATAAAAGTACATAAACAGTTGCCACATCCTATTTATAGCTAAATATCTAATTAATTTTGAAAGTTTAATTATAATGCAAATTATATTTGCTACAATTTCAAATTATTTCTTATAAGAATACTCAGTACATGTTTTAAATTAATCATGCCTTATAAACTATATACATAAAAAAATAATTATAAACTTAATTGTCATTTTAACATCAACTAGGCTATCAGTATTTTATTGTACTCTGGACTTTGAGATGAATTTTGAAGTAAAAGTATAAGTAAAATATTCTTTATTGTACAGTTGTACACCAAAATATACAAATTATAAAGAAAAAACATACATAAAAATACATAAAATACTGTACAATTAATTAATCAAAATCAATTCAGTAATTATCAAGATATGTGACAATAAACATTTAGACACACTTCCTTGAATTTTTAATACTAGCTTTTGCCCGCGGCTCCGCCCGCGTGGATGTCGGTTATCGCGACCAAACATAGCCCATGTCCTTTCTCATGGTCTAATCTAAACCTATACTAAATTTCATCAAAATCGGTGCAGTGGTTTAGGTGTGAAAGCGTAACATACAGAAAGACAGACAGAGTTACTTTCGCATTTATAATATTAGTATGGATTAGTAGGAAGTACGATGAGCACGATAGTTCATGCTCTGCATGATAACAGAGACAGTTCCTATGATATCTATCCAGCTGATGTCTTTTTTATGTAAAATATTTATTTTATTTTTGTTTCGTTGACATAACCACTTGTCTTTGTTAAGTAATAAATTATTTGAATTAAATTTTTATAGCATTTATTATGCCAACTTTTTAAGTTCGAAATACATACAAATACAATAATTATTTTTAAGCAGATGTGTTAAAAAACTGCAATAATTTATTAAGTACGCCATTGGACTGGACGCGTTGGGCCACCAGCCCTTTTTTTTTTTTTACTACTTTTAGGAAAGCTTACAGACTAATCACAGTAATATCTTGATCTGTATTCCCCGAAGGGGTAAGCATAGGTGCTAGCACCCACATTTCGCCAGTTTATGTTTAGATCCCAATGTAATAGGTGGCGAGCCTATTGCCATTAACCGGGCACTAGAGAGATCCGGTTCTTAGCATTCCATGGATTCACCGTGCGGTCGCCGGGTCCATGGCGTGGTACAGAGAGGAACACTGTGACGGCGCCTGGGACTTGCGACCCAGGTGTAGGTTTAGGGGCCACCTTGTGATGCATCAGCGCTCACCTCCACCGTCGGTCGTGTTCCCCCCTCTACCTATCCAAATTTGGTAAGATCCTATCAACGCCGTTTTAGATATTCGTTTGAGTAAAGACCTTACTGAAGCTCTTGGCAATCCGAGGTCTTTAAATAAGTTATACAGGGATTTAGCTGGAATTCCCCTTGCTCCTACTTCCACGGCGTAGAGTTTAACCACATAGCCATTTTTGGTTAACTCGTTGGTCAGGTCAAAGTATTTGTTTATTTTTATAGCGTGGTCTTTAGGTATGTTAGTTTCCCACGGTACTGTGAGTTCTACTAGTACTGCACGCTTTTGCTGTTTTGAAAATAGGAATATATCGGGTCTGGATGACGAGGCACAAACATCCTCCGGTATTTTATAGTGTTTCTCATACGAATCTGCGAGTAATGTCCAGTCAGCGGCTGCTATCAAAATTGAGTACGGCTTTTGATTTGTCTTTTTTGAGCAGCCTTCCTTTACAAACGCAACGTCATTTCTTTGGTTTGTGGTTAAACCCTTTTTCGCTCTAGCTACCGCCAAACTTACCGCCTCACGTACGATTTCTAATACCTTATCATGTCGGCGCGAGTAATGACCCCGGTCTAATAGCGTCCTACAACCCACCAGTAGGTGCCTAGCAGTACCAATTGCTTCACCACATGAGTTACATGTTTTATCTGTGGCTTTTCCCCATCTGACAAGATTGCTTTGGTCGGGGAGGGTCAACTGGAATGCATTGAGATAGAATTTAAGGAGAGCCGGTGACCAGTCGTATATTAAGGTACGCCATTTTAAGGCTATGGGAATACAAAATTCACCTAGTGTTAACCATTCGTTTTGTACTTCTAGGTTCATTGCGTGCACTTTGTAGGTATTATTTTCATCTACTTGAAGAAAAGATTTTGTTATGTCTTTGTCTGACTGCCTCCTAGTATTACCCAAACCTACCCTAACCTACCCTAAAATACACACGTAACTTCGAAAAGCATCGAAAAGTCATTGGTGTGTGCCTTACCATGGCAACCTGTGATCGAACCCGAGACCTCGTCTCAGCAGTCCATTACCCATACCACTAGGCTACTGCAGATCTTGATATTGCTAATTACGAGTCCACACATAAATATGTGGGGCCATTTAACCCAATTCCCCTATAACAACTGTCATACATATTGGTATGGCAACCGGGACCGACAGCTTAAATTGCTCTCCGAGACACAACCAGACTAATCCAGATACTCATATTAAAAAATTGGCAGTGCGAAGTTCGACGAGTCAGCTAGCTAGTTTATTAATATAAGAAGGTAATGGCCAGAATCGAACCCGGGTCCTCTCGTTCGTTCGTTGACCTCCGTCCCCCATGAGCGCGGGCCTGGGGGTGACGGGTGGAGCCGCCTGTCACCCCAGCAGAAGCAGGCCACGGCGGCGGCGCGCTGAGTAGCGCGCCTCCCCATTCCGGGGGCGAGTTAGGGACACCGTTGTCCCCCCTCCTGAGGAGGGCCAGACCGTAAAGGATGGCCCTGTGTCAGCCGGGGTGCGAGGGATATGTCGATGACAACCTCACCTCCGGCCTAGCACCGCTTTCCGAAGTTCGTGTAAAATAGGAGTTACTATGTTTTGAATTTAAACAGCCGAGCACTTTATCCGTAGATGCGATCTATCTTTAACTGTCAGTATGTTATTAGGACCGGCGCCGGGGAGTCAATGTAACATTGATTCATTTTATTATCGTATGTCATTTGATAACTTTGTTGACATGAATATTATAGACTGCTGATATTAAGTAGCGAATGTTGCGATCAATTGTTAAACAACATGTTGTAATGTTTTGTGTCGTTTGGTCTCCAGTTATATTGAATGAAATATATTTGTAAATACCGTCGTAGTGGCATCCACGGTGTTGGTGGAGAACGCGGCCGCTACGCAGGAGGCGCGAGTTCAATCCCTGCTCAATTTTTTATTTTTTAAATAGGACACGTCAATTTGACTTCACCTCGCCTGATGTTAAGCAAAGGCAAAGTTTCGGAAAGAGGGTCACCATCGTTAACATGTACAATGTTAACAGTGGTGGCACTGAGCTTGACGGCCTCATTAGATGCCTTTTCACGCCCCGCTTAAAAAGGACCCGGGACTGTAGGAAGAAGGAAACGCGTGGCAGGGAGTTCTAGGTCTTAGTCGTGCGGCATAGGAATGAGTCACTGAAACGCTTGGTTCTAGCAGGTATACTCTGCACCGTATATGGATGGCATCTTAGCCCTGCACGTGTCGTCCTGTGAAGAAAAGGAGAGGGTGGGACTAATTGGAAGAGCTCGTCAGAACATTCACCATGGTAGAGACGGTAGAATATTGCCAAAGACGCAACATCTCTACGCATCTGCAAAGGCTCGAGGGTGTTCGTGACCTTACCTGAAATACATTCAATACAATACAATCACGCCTTTATCCCCGAAGCGTTACGCAGAGGTGAATTGACACCCTCATTTCACAAATCATTGAATTCGGTCCCACGTAATAGGGGGTGAGCCTATTGCCGCTTTCCGGGCACTATTTTTTACTCAAGCCCGTGCATCCGAGGCTGAGTCTGGACTGTATATTTTTGTCTGATGTTAAACAGCCCTATCCCTTAGTCGCCTATCCCTTAGTGGCTAGTTGGGGACACCGAGGTCCCCACAACCCGAAGGGGACCATCTCGAAAGAGATGGTCCTGGGTCTGCCGGGGTGCGAGAGATATGCTTTCGGCAATCTCACCTTCGGCAACCAAGGACCTAAGACGGCGTGCGTTTTAGTCGATTTGAGTCCGACATAACCGCCTCCACCGGCTCCGTGGGGGTGGTATCCGTGGGGATTTTGCGCACGATAAAAAAAAATCCCTTAGTCGCTTTGTACGACACCGCTTTGGAAGAGATGGGGTGGACCAAAGTCTACTCTGCCGAGAACCACGTGGACAAATATCTATACATATCTATACATCTATACATCTATACATCTATACAAATAAATAAAATTGGAGTGTCTGTTTGTAATATTAAAATAACCGCTTTCTACTACATGCATATGAATGTATATACGGTAAACATACCAAAATATATATTTTTAAAATTTTTGTCTGTCTGTCTGTCTGTCTGTCTGTTTGTTTTGGCTAATCTCTGGAACGGCTGGACCGATTTGCACGGGACTTTCACTGGCAGATAGCTTATGTAACAAGGAGTAACTTAGGCTAAAAAAAAATGCCAAAAAAAAAAAATAACTGATTTTTTTTATTAAGTACATTCCACGCGGACGAAGTCTCGGGCACAGCTAGTTTATAAATAAAAATATAAATAATAAATAATAAAAATATTTATATGCATGAATATGGGTATTTGTATTGGTATAGTCCTGCCCGAAAATGCGGGCTCCAGAAAAACGCAGATGTTGGACGTCGCGACACAATATAGCTTGTGTCTGTTCCCAAGCTCTAATCTATCTGTGTGATTAATTTCGCTAGGCTATTTTTAGAAAATGACGAACTTTTTAGCCTTTTGTCACGATCACAGGCAGCCTATGTCCTTTTCCATTCTCGGGTCCACCTCTTTGCCAAATTTAATTAAAATCGGTTCTGTGGTTTTCGCGTAAAAGCGAAATAGACAGACAAATAGATACTACTAGCTTTTGCCCGCGGCGGCGGATATTGGTTATCGCGACCAAACATAACCGATGTCCTTTCTCATGGTCTAGTCTATCCCTATACCAAAGTTCATAAAAATTAGTTCAGTAGTTTAGGCGTGAAAGCGTAACATACATACATACAGACAGACAGAGTTACTTTCGCATTTATAATATTACTAGCTTTTGCCCGCGGCTCCGCCCGCGTGGATGTCAGTTATCGTGACAAAACATAGCCTATGTCCTTTCTCAAGGTCTAATCTACCTCTATACCAAATTTTATCAAAATCGGTTCAGTGGTTGAGGCGTGAAAGCGTAACATACAGACAGACAGACAGACAGAGTTACTTTCGTATTTATAACTAGCTTTTGCCCGCGGCTCCGCCCGCGTAGATGTCGGTTCCCGGCTATTATTCGAATTTTTCTCGCCGTATAAACCATCCTTGAACTTCGAAGAACATTTAAAAAAAGAATTGGCCAAATAGGTCCAGGCGTTTTTGAGTTATGCGCTTACCAACACATTTAGGGATTCATTTTTATATTATAGATAGATATTAGTATGGACTAGCTGACCCGGCGAACTTCGTACCGCCAATTATTTACCACCCGCGTGGCGTCATATCCCGTTCCCGCTGCACCCTCTACTATATTAAGCATGTATTATACATATAAACCTTCCTCTTGAATTACTCTATCTATTAAAAGAAACCGCATCGAAATCCGTACCATAGTTTTAAAGATATAAGCATTCATAGGGTCAGACAGACACTCAAAGCGATCTCTTTATACTATGTAGTGAAATGATTTTAATTCGATTCGATAGCATCAGTGGTGTAGCAGTAGTGAACGCGGCCGCTACGCAGGGGGCGCGGATTCTATCCCCGCACTGAGCAAATATTTATAAAAAAAAGGAATATTTATTTGTATAAGCGTAAGCGTCGGTAGCTTAGTGGTTAAGGAGTCGGCCTTACGATCGAGAGGTCCCGGGTTCGATCCTGGCCATTACACTACCGGCGTGAACCCACTCCTAGCACAAGCATTATAGCTTAGTTGGGGGGGTTAGAGGGAATATTAGTAACTTCGGTTCTAATATTCTTTTTAAAAAAAAAAATACATGAATTGAATATGGCTACGTGCAAAGGTCTGGTCGTGCCTCGGAGAACACTTTAAACCGTCGGTCCCGGTTGTCATACGAACATCTATGGCAGTCTTTTCAGTTCTGAAATTTCATTTGACTCACTTGCCAAAAAAGAATCGCAAAATTAATGTGTAATACTATTTTTTTTTTAAATTCAAATTTAAAATTCGTGACACGCATTCTGAGAGGCCAAGGTGACAACTTTTTGCAACAGACAAGGCCAAGGAAACACGTTTTTGGAGCCAGACGGGGCCAAGTACGATAGTTCCTTCTAAAGTAGTACGTTGTTGTGCATGTATTAATGCAACGGAGATCCGGTAATTTTTTTCAAAAGAGAATCCATTATTTTATCGTGCGAAAAATCCCCACGGATACCACTCACACCGGAGCCGGTGGAGGAGGTTATGTCGGACTCGAACCGATTAAAACGCACGCCGTCTTTGCGTCTTTGGTTGCCGGAGGTGAGAATGCAGGAAACATGTCATATCTCTTGCACCCCGGCAGACCCAGGACCATCTCTTTCGAGATGGCCCCCTTCGGGTTGTGGGGATCATAGTGTCCCCATCTAGCCCCGGGTACGGGGAGGCGCAGTTTGCGCCGCCGCCGCGGCCTGCTTCTGCTAGGATGAAAGGTGGCTCCACCGATCACCCCCTAAAGGGTAACCCATGGAAATTTCTACTATCTCTGGCAAGGGAAGCCGGCAGAAATCGGGTTATAGAGACCCCTGAGACCAACCACTACTTACTTACATCCATACTTATATTATAAATGCGAAAGTAACTCTGTCTGTCTGTATCTTACGCTTTCACACCTAAACCACTGAACCGATTTTGATGAAATTCGGTATAGAGGTAGATTAGACCACAAGAAAGGACATAGGCTATGTTTGGTCGCGATAACCGATATCAACGCGTACGGAGCCGCGGGCAAAAGCTAGTACATCCATACTAATATTATAAATGTGAAAGTAACTCTGTCTGTTTGCTGTCTGTATGTTACGCTTTCACACCTAAACCACTGAACTGATTTTGATGAAATTCGGTATAGAGGTAGATTAGACCACAAAAAAGGACATAGGCTATGTTTGGTCGCAATAACCGACATCCACGCGTGCGGAGCCGCGGGCAAAAGCTAGTATTATAAATGCGAAAGTAACTCTGTCTGTTTGCTGTCTGTATGTTACGCTTTCACGCCTAAACCACTGAACCGATTATGATGAAATTTTGTATGGGGGTAGATTAGACTCTGAGAAAGGACATAGGCTATGTTTGGTCGCAATAACCGACATTCACGCGGACGGAGCCGCGGGCAAAAGCTAGTACATCCATACAGACAGCCTCCGTGGCGTGGTGGTAGTGAACGCGACTGCCACGCAGGAGGCGCGGGTTCGATTCCCGCTCAGTGCAAATATCTGTATGCATGTGTCGGTCTATGGCCTCCGCCTAACCGGACTATGGCTCAGCTGACTACTGACCGAGTTTTAGCCCAGCTGATTTGGGGTCAGCTGTTAGTGGGGTCACTGACCCGTGAGGTAGGTACTGCCCTAATATCTGTGCCAGCTGGCTGATGCCCCTAGACCGGCCAGGTTCACTGCTGAACCTTTGTACCGTCGCACGGTGGGACAGAACCGTGCGTACCGTCTCAAAAATAGGTTTTCGTAATGTTCTATATTGAATATTTTGTTAATGCATATGTCTAACTGAATGTTCAATGCATATTATAAAGCAGTTGAAATACACTATTTCTCATTTTTTTTATTGGAATAAGGCTTGCAAGTTGACGCTCAAAATTATGTCAAATATGTAGGACACATTCCACTAGTTTACATGGTCACATTTGCATTACTTTCCCAGCAAATTTGTAAGTGTGATATATGGTTAGAATGGTGATGAAGTACTCTATTTAAAAATAATTTAAGTGAACCATTATGTCAAACCTAGGGAGGTATAAAATTTTTATTTCAGGACCTAATATTTTATTCTTATTAGAAACTTTGCATAGACTTTTGACAGTTAGCGGTGTCTGCCCATGTCGTAATTTTGATAGCATCATATAGAGCAGCTAATATAAAAGTCAGGGCAAAAAAAATTAACTGCCCGAATCTGCCCGCCTTGAAATGAAACGAAAAATGGCTAATGGGGAAAAAATACAAAATATTCCAAAAAATATTTTAGTTGCGATTAATGAGATTTTTGGATATTTAGATTAGTTTTGACCTTTTCTCTTAAACAATTATTATATATTTACTCAATCTTTAGGTAAAGTGGGAGTTTTGGGTAATGTATTAATTTTTTTTTATCGTTTGGTCAGTTGTGGTTAGTGTTTTGTTATCACTGTGTGAATTACATGTTTCTCATATAGTTTATGTATTTCTCTATCGCGGTGAAGGAAAAGGAAGCATGTGGTATCTAGTTATAGTTGTTAGTGTAAATTATATCAGTACCTACCTACTACTAACCACCTTCATAGATAGTGGTTAGGAACTTGATAATGACACTAGATAGTAATATTTTTTCACACGAAATTTCAGTATAAAAGTTATTGATTTACGTTGTCATTTACCAGTACTATAGTGTGCTTTAACATAACATAGTCTTCACCAACCTCGGTAAAAAAGTAGCAGTTAAAAGTAAAAACAAAATGAGTGAATTTGTTGTGCCTCGACGAGTATTATGCGATTTTTTTATTGACCATGGAACAAAATCAGAAGATATTCAAAAATACTTAGAACAATTATACCACCATTTGTCGTCTGAAAAAAGTGAATCAATTGTGAAACGTTTCCAAAAAACGCTTATAACAGCGTTTAACGATCGGTGGACCAAATCTAACCGAACTAAAGAACGTTTCTTTAGTAAAAATATATCGTGGTTAGACGGTGAATTTAAGGTACAATTCGAAGAAGCACCGATGGATATTACACCTACAACATCTGGAGAACGTGGACGTCCACCAAAGTCTTATGAAGATTTATCAGAGAAATCGAAAAAAAGAAAGCATATGGAATTGGTACAAGAATATGGACTCGAGTATATACATAATGCATACGTTCAAGGATTGCGGTCTGAAGGAGAATTAGAAGAAGCTACTGTTGTTTCAATGATGCGGAATTGTGAAAGAAATGAAAAAAGGATCATGAAGGAAAAATTATTGCATGAAAGTCGCAATGGAACAGATTTCACGGTGGATGAAGCTTTAAGTATGTTTGCAGATTTAGATCTTTCGAAATCACAATACGGATTACTTCGAGCAAGTCTTATTAACAAAAACTTCGACATATTGCCATCATATAATATACTGAGGAACGCCAAAAAACCGTGTTATCCTCCACTATCTAGCATTCAAATAACCGATATAAGTGCTAAAGTAAATCTACAAGATTTGCTGGATCACACTTGTGCTCGCATCTTAAAGATTGAAAATGTTTACAACCCAAGAAGAAAATCTCTTAAATTGTTTACCAAGTGGGGATGTGATGGTTCATCGGGGCAAAGCGAATATAAACAAGTTTTAACAGATGAGAGTGACTTAGTCACAGATACAAACTTATTTATAGCGTCTTTGGTACCAATAAAGCTGACTGACACAGAAACACATGAGATAATTTGGCAAAATCCCGCTTGTTCTTCTGTTCGTTATTGTCGACCAATCTTGATAGAACTTGAAAAAGAAACGCCCGAGAAAACCCGATCAGTGATTGCTGATATTCGGGGTCAAATTAATAATTTGCAAACATCAAAGATACATAAGGAAACGCAGGTAATTGAAATAAGTCACGATCTATTTCTAACTATGGTAGATGGAAAAGTTACACAAGTTCTTACCGATACAAGTTCTGGAGCTGTATGTACAGTGTGTGGGGCTAAGCCAAGTGAAATGAATAATTTGGAGAAGATTTCATCAAAACCGGATAATATAAATGCTTACGAATACGGTTTGTCTACGTTACACGCGTGGATCAGGTGCATGGAGCTAATTTTACATATTTCGTATAACCTTTCATTTCAAAATTGGGCTACGAGAACTTCGGAAGATAAAAAAAGTAAAGAAGACAAGAAAAAACTTGTACATAGTTTGTTTCGAAGCCGGATGGGATTGCACGTTGATAAGCCCCGACAAGGAAGTGGCAACAGTAATGATGGCAATACAGCTCGGCGTTTTTTTGAGAACTACTATTGCGCTACAGAAATTACAGGAGTTGACGAGGATCTTATTAAAAGGTTCTATGTTATTCTGCAAACCTTGGCATCCGGTATTGCTGTAAATCCAGAAAAATTTGGTGAATATACTCGTGCAAGCGCACAACTGTACGTAACAAAATATATGTGGTATAATATGCCTTCTTCAGTACATAAAATCTTAATACATGGGGAAAGTATAATAAGACATTTTGCTGTTCTGCCCATTGGTCATTTATCTGAGGATGCCCAAGAATCGCGTAATAAAGATTACAAAAAATTCAGATTGCATCATGCTAGAAAATGCTCTAGGTCCGCAACAAACGAAGACGTATTTCATAGTCTTCTATTCTGCCGTATTACGGAGAAAAGGCTTAACCAACATTTTTTTCAAAATTGAGTTATATACATATTCGGAATCAGGAGAAAAAGGTGCATCTACCCAATTTTTTGTGTAATTTTATCTCTAGAATCTACGGAAATACATTAAGCCCGAAAGGCACATCTAACGGCTAAATTGTTATTGAATAAATTGAAAAGGCTTATTTGACACCGATTAAGAAGAAACAACATAAATACGTACTTATGTCTTGAAAGTGTTATAAAGAGAAGTCACAAGTGACCAGTTGTACCTTTTCTTTAAGACGCCACTAAGGAAGCTAAGGAATGTGGGGGTGTCCTTGCGCTCATCATTGCGCCAATGTTTTCAATTCAAGGTAAACGCAAGCTGATTTATTCGTAAGCAATGTTGTTTCTTTCATTGTAAAATCTTAAATTAAGTTATGATTATGTAATCAGATGTTTTTGCTTAGATAATCATAACTTTTCAAATTCGTTCTGATAACTCAAATAGGTAAACATATAACAGTAGTATGAACAGAGGGTAGGCTAATTAACTTGCCAAAAAAATGATAATATTTTAAATCATGTCATCCAATTTTTGGAAAATGGAGTAATATTTTCAACCTACCCTCTACGCACGACGCACACCCTTGTAAAGTGCCTACCCGCGCGCGCTTACGACGTATATTATAATTAAACAGTCACTAAAGCTACAGACTCTAGTTTTTATGCCGGATATCTGAAGTTGTGTTTCTAAATCTATTTGAACGAAATGGACGAAAAGTCTTATTATATTAAAAAATTATAACTCAAAGAAATAAACAATTATTGACAATGGAGTTGTTTAGCATTTTAATTAGTTTATTTTTAAATTCATGTTTGCTTTGAATTATTCAGGTGCCGTACCTAATGGGTAAAAATGGGACTATATTACTAAGATTCGCTATCTGTCTTTCACCAGGTTTTGGTATTATTACATGAACCGTTATAGCTAGATAATTGAACTGAAACACTTCGTGCGTGAGTCCGGCCCCGTAGAATTAGATTTTGTTCCAAAATCAGAGATAATACGGTGGTTTAAAAAGTGTAACGTCAAATTTATCACTTTATTTGAAATAAAGAGTTTTGATTACCAACTTTTTGTTATTTGTTCAATGTTCATAATTAAAAAGTAAGTGAAAAAGTCAATCATTTTAAAAGTAACAATTTTATGTAAAATTTGCACTCTTTTAAACTCGAAATGAACCTATATGATTACGTTACAAAGACATAATTACATAAATTATGTGTCCTTTCATTTTAATATTGAATTGTTTTTAAAAAGAAAAGACTTATCTGGTTAGTTGTGCCTTTAAAACGATAAAAAGATATTTTATTTGAAATTATTTTGTTAAGATGAAAGGGAAAATTGGGATTATCTGTATAAAAAAATAATAAATAAATATATTCCTATACATGGTTGGATAGGTATTTCGATTGTGTACCTCAATTAATAACTTGTTTCTCCCAATAATACACAAAGGATTATTTTTGCTAAAAAAACCTTGAAAAATTTCAAACTCGATTATCTTACATTTTTGTTTTTGTTAGTTATGCCTTTTTACAATAAGGCGGCAGTATTTACGTCAGATCCTTATATATCAAGTATCAGAAAACCATCAGTCACTATATCCAAGAAATTGTTAGACGAAGCTAAGAACCTCTTAGCTATTTAAATCGAAATAATTTCGTACATTATTTGTAAAACATATTTTTGGAGTGGATTATTATATATTTGTCATTTATTTAAATGTAAGATTTATATACGTAATGTAAAATAACATAAAATAGGTTTAATATCATAAAAGTGTAAAATTATAATTCAATAAGTTAACCAAACCATGGTTTAATATTAAAGTTATACATTTTTATTTTGTTTTATTTTTTTTATATTATTTATTAAACATTTGACAATAATACATTCATTATTAGATTGTATGCACTCTGGAGACACTATATGCCAGATTTCAGCAATTTACTTCCATCAACAAAAAAGTTATAGATTTTTGAGACGGTACGCACGGTTCTGTCCCACTGTGCGTCGCTAGGGTGCTCTGACTACTTGGACCGGAGGGTTACCGTAGCCAAGGAAGAAAAGACAGAGCGAAGAGGAACTGTATTTATTTCAGAAAATGGGGCTAGTTATATTGCCAAATTTATCGATAACCCGACATTATTTCATCGAGCTTATAAACTATGCTACACCAATCAGAAGAGGTTATTTATTTACATAAGAAATCCTTAAAGCTATTATATACAATATAGTTACAAATTCTGCCGTGTGGCGCTTGTGTCGCGGGTATATAACTGACACACACGTAAAAGGTGGCGGCTTCTGTGGGTGTGTCGCATTGATGGAAATTGTTCGCCGCGTGCAGACGTGTTTGCGGGGTCGCGCTGCTGTTGTACGTATTATGTCCCTACAGGTACCCCCCTCTAAGAGAAACGTACGTTTGGTTTTACCTTTCTTCCCGTACGAGTCATGTAAGGGTCTTGTTTGTTGTTGCTGGCAGAGCTGGCACTTGTAGTCGTAGAGTATTTGGAATTGGGTGGACTCGATGACGTAGTAGGTTCGTGAAGTATATTTGTTGCTGGCCCCGTGCTCCGAGATTGCGGTTCGTCTGTTTCAGGAGTCTCGTTATATACATACGCTGGCTTCAGTCTGTCTATTGATACACATGTCTGACGATTTGGTAGTTGAATGGTGAAAAACTTGCCATTTTGACTTCGTTGGATAATCTTGTAAGGGCCGTCATATGGTGGGGTCAAAGGTTTTCGCACCGTGTCATTTCTCAGGAACACATGAGTACAAGTTTCGAGTTCTTTGTATACGAAGGGATGTTTTGATGAATGTACCTTTTGCTTTGGTAATAGTGACGTCATTGTTTCGGTGAGCTGGCGGACGAATTCTGCGTCATCAATGTTTGGCTTAGTAGGCACAAAGAAATCCGACGGAATTCGTAGTGTAGATCCGTAAGTCATAAGTGCGGGACTTACAGATGTATCTTTACATAGTGCGGTGCGTAGTCCTAGTAGTACTGTAGGTAGCTCTTCACTCCATTTGGTACCTGCACATCTGGCCATTAATGAAGCTTTCAAACACCGATGTCTTCTTTCTATGAATCCATTTGCTTGAGGATGGAACGGAGTCGTACGTATTCGATTAATACCAAGTCTCTGCATTAGTGTGCGAAATAGTGATGATTCGAACTGTCTACCTTGGTCTGTTGTGATTCGTAGGGGACATCCGAATCGTGATATCCACCCGTCGTAAACTGCCTTTGTCACTGTTTCAGCGGTGATGTCACGTGTAGGTACAGCTTCAATCCATTTTGTGCATCGATCTATCATAGTGACTATGTATCGGTATTCGTTTGATGTGCATAGAGGTCCGACGATGTCCAGATGTACGTGTTCGAAACGCGATGACTCTTGAAACTCACCGAGGGGACTGATAACGTGTCTTAGAATTTTTGCGCGCTGACAGCCGATGCATGATTTTGCCCATGTAGTTACGTCCTTATTCATAGACGGCCAGAAGAATTTGGATGTTATGAGTTTTCTAGTAGCGCGAACGCCTGGATGACTTAGATCGTGCTGTGCTTTGAAAGCTGCTTGCCGATAAGTCATTGGTAGGTATGGTCGAATGTTTGCAGTTGATACTTCGCACCATATGGGTAGGGGTTGATGACCGGGTAGACTCACACGGACGAATTTGAGGTTTGACTGTTGTTTACATGTTTCTAATTCTGTGTCTTTCTCTTGATCTATGGATAATTTGTTGTAGTCGATAGTGTTGTTTAGTATCTCAATCTCGGTAATTCGTGATAAGGCGTCAGCAGCTGTGTTGTATTCACCTTGAATGAACTTGATACTCGTACAGAACTGACTTATGTAGTGAAGTTGTCTTTCTCTTCTCGGCGTGTCACTGTTGTTGGCTGATCTTGTGAGTGCGAAGGTCAGAGGTTTGTGATCGGTATATATAGTGAGTTCATTGCCCTCTATCAGCCGTCGTAAGCTCTTAACAGCGGTATACATAGCTAGTAATTCGCGATCGTATACACTGTATCTTCGTTGTGTGTCGTTCATGTTTTTCGAATAGAATGCGAGTGGTTTCCATATGCCGTCGACCTTCTGTTGTAGCACAGCGCCTATGCCAGTGTCTGAAGCGTCAGTGAGTAGGCACAATGGAGCGTTCGGTATCGGATGAGTTAATGTAGTTGCATCGAGAATACTTTGTTGACATTGTTGAAATGCTTTTTCGGCTTCGAGTGTCCATTGAATAGGTGATTTATCATTCTTCTTGGCGTTGTGTAGGTACCTATTGAGTAGGTACTGATGATTGGCTTGATTGGGTAGGCAGCTTCGATAGAAGTTGATCATACCCAAAAATCTTCGTAATTCTTGTACTGTACTTGGTTTGGGATATGTTAGTATAGCTTGAATGCGTTCGTCTGTGGGTTTGATTCCGTCTGATGACACTTCGTAACCGAGGAATTGGATTTTTTTCTTGCCGAACTCGCACTTTTCGATGTTGAGTGTTACGCCATAGTGGTTTAAGCGTTCTAGAACTTTCTTTACGTTGTTTTTGTGTTCTTCTTCGTTTTCTCCCGAGTAAATGAGTAGGTCGTCGATGAAGCAGAAACAGATGTCGTCAAGGCCGCGTAGTACTTCGTGCATGAATCTTTGAAATGAAGACGAACTATTCATTAGGCCAAACGTCATGACCTTGAAAAAAAATGCACCGAAGGGTGTGGTGATAGTTGTTTTTGCGGCGTCTTCTTTTTCGATAGGTATACTGTAATATGCCATTTTCATATCGAGCTTCGAGAATAGTACTTTACCATGTAGTTGGTAGGTAAAATCTTGTATTCTGGGTATCGGATATCTGTCGGGAATTGTGACAGCATTTAGTCTTCTGTAGTCACCACATACACGTAAAGAACCATCTTTTTTCTTTACCACGTGCAGTGGACTGGCCCATGGGCTGTTAGCTGGTTCGCAGATGCCCATTTCCATTAGTTTTGCGAATTCTAACTTGGCAGCTTTGTACTTATTTGGTGGAAGTGGGCGTGGTCGGGAGTATATGGGCGGTCCTTTTGTTTCTATACGGTGAGTGACGTTGTGTTTTACTGTTGATTTGATTGTCATGGGTCGTAAAATGTCTGGGAATTGCTTCAGAATGTCGTGATATGCGTGATTTTGGTTGATAATGTAGACTGATTCTTCTGTATTATGTATGCTAATAGTGTTCACGGTGAGATCTGTAACACTATCGATGAGTTTCTTCTGATGCAAGTCAACTAATAGCTTGTGTTTTGCTAGGAAATCTGCGCCTAATATTGAAGTCTTGACATCGGCAACAGTGAATGTCCACTTGTAGCTTCTACGTAAACCTAAGTTGAGTTCAAGTGTGCGCTCGCCATAGGTACGAATGTGGGTTCCGTTTGCAGCAAATAATTTGTAATTGCTTTCAGTAGACTGTGAATACTTTTTATTTCTTGCGGCTAACACTGAAATATCAGCTCCAGTGTCGATGAGGAATTTTTCTTTATTGTTTCTGTCTATTATACATAGGCGGTGGCTTTGATTACCATCGACACCCGCCACTGTCGATGTCTTATTTAGTTTTCCTGTTGCTTATCTGTGTTCGGTTTCGTATTGGAATTACTTTTGGCACATGGCTCTGCACATTTACGAGCATTATTGCCAAATCGTAGATGATAATAACATAGCCAGTCTGGGTCGCCCGGCTGCCGACGCGTGCGCGAACTTGAACGCGCCTGATAGCGCCGAGCGTTTCGCCTGTCGTCAAAGCGCTCGTTGCCGCGTGGTTGGCGGTAGGCGCTTCGCGTCGTCGGTCGAAATTGATTCGAACGTAGGTCTGCTACTTCGAGGGATAATTTCTCTATTTGTTTCGTAATTAAGTCGAGCTGTAGTTTTTCGACCGTAGATGTAGCAATTGTTTCGTTTTGTCTTTGTGATGGGTTTGACACGGGTATCGATGTAGTTATGGCTGCGGCTGTGATGGGTTCGAAATGTTCTATCATTTTATCAGCCATGGCGGCTAGGGTTTCAAGTGATGATTCTGTATTTACTGATAATATGCCGCGTATTTGAGTCGGTAAATGGTTCAGCCATATGACGCGTAGTGCTTCATCTGTTAGTAATTTTCCACTTAGTTCTCGCATTTTACGTAGCAGCTGACTCGGTTTCGAATCGCCTAGTTCAAGACCACTAAGTAATTTTTGCAGCTGGCGATGATCCGATTCCTGATACGTTGATATGAGTCTTTCTTTTAGCACGGTGTACTTGCCAGTAGCAGGTGGGTTGAGAATTATGTCTGCAATCTGTTCTAAGTCGTTGCAACCCAGTAGTGGCATTATTAGATTGAATTTCTGCTCTTCCCCTATTTTGCTCGCCGCGATGGCCGCTTCGATTTGAGCAAACCATAATCGCGGGTTTTGCCGCCAGAACGGTGGTAGGCGCGCCGGTAGTGATATCATAGCGACGTTGCTGTTGTTGCCAGGTGTGTTACTACCAGGTGTGATTTCTTCTTTAGACATGATGTACGTAGGTTGTTGCACTCGGTATTGCAATCAGCTGATGCGTGCGTGCAAAAGTGCGTATGATGCCGTAGGTACGTCGGTATCAGCTGTTCGGGTTCGTCAGGGGTCACCAATGTCGGTCTATGGCCTCCGCCTAACCGGACTATGGCTCAGCTGACTACTGACCGAGTTTTAGCCCAGCTGATTTGGGGTCAGCTGTTAGTGGGGTCACTGACCCGTGAGGTAGGTACTGCCCTAATATCTGTGCCAGCTGGCTGATGCCCCTAGACCGGCCAGGTTCACTGCTGAACCTTTGTACCGTCGCTAGGGTGCTCTGACTACTTGGACCGGAGGGTTACCGTAGCCAAGGAAGAAAAGACAGAGCGAAGAGGAACTGTATTTATTTCAGAAAATGGGGCTAGTTATATTGCCAAATTTATCGATAACCCGACATTATTTCATCGAGCTTATAAACTATGCTACACCAATCAGAAGAGGTTATTTATTTACATAAGAAATCCTTAAAGCTATTATATACAATATAGTTACAAATTCTGCCGTGTGGCGCTTGTGTCGCGGGTATATAACTGACACACACGTAAAAGGTGGCGGCTTCTGTGGGTGTGTCGCATTGATGGAAATTGTTCGCCGCGTGCAGACGTGTTTGCGGGGTCGCGCTGCTGTTGTACGTATTATGTCCCTACACATGTATATGGCTATTTGCATTGATCTGGGTGTTTCTATGTATAATATGTATATCTTTACAAAAAAAAAGTATATAAGTAAATATGTTTATCCGCATTCTAGATTCCATAACACAGCTATACTCTAAGTGTGTTCCGCGGAACCCTAGGGTTCCGTGATACCTCTGTCGGGGTTCCGCAAGAATTTAAAAATAAAAAAATCAAAACACCTCTCTCTGGTCGCTCCGCGGCTGTGCGGACTCCGCGGCCGCGCGGAGACAAAACGCTATGAATGTTATTTATTTATTTATTTGTATTTGTATAAGCTTGTGTTACATTAGCTGGTACAATATCTCATAAGTTTGGTCTCAACAATTTTATACTTGTACAACGCGTTCGCTCTAAGTTTGCCGGTCTGTGGAATGCGCGTACCCTCCCCCACGTGACAACAAAACTTATAATGTGTCATAGTTTTACCCAAATATCTAACGTACACAATTTTTATTGTTACAATTAAATAAAAAATTTCGAACGTCATACACTCATACCTATCGCCAGCGGCAAACTTAAAACGAGCGGGTAGTATACTTGTAAGCGCTCAGTCTCTTTGATAAAAGCCGCCTCTGAATTAGACGCTATAGTTGTCAACAAGCGACTTTCGTCTCTAACTTCAAAGGATAAAGTCGATATTGTTTACAACGCTATTTTTAAATTTCTGTTTTTATTTTTGCTTTTTGTTTATCAAAGGTGCCGACTCGAGTATTTTCGAGAATATTTCAGATCGAGTCTAGGACTAAGTATAAAAGCGGCGATCGCGCGTTGGCGTCGTCAGTTGATGATTAGCGTTCGGAGCGATAAGTTACTACCTACTTACAAGCTCGCTAGCGAGAAACTAGTGTTCATTGTTTTACTGCCTGCTGTATTCTGTTGTCTCAGTTTTATACATTTCTTCCCTGTAGGTTCTAAATTTAGTCTCTTATACGCAGTATCGATTGTGCATTATTTAAACCCCAGTATCCTGACTTGTAACATTATAAATAAAGAAGAATGGAACGTTGGCTTAAAGGTGTTAAACGTGTTCCAACAACATCTTCTAATGACGCTGAATGTTCAAAAGCAATGCGCGCGGAGAATTTAGCAATCACCGATCCAGAAGATGATGCCACGAGTGCCACGACGTCAAGCTCGACGGTTTCAAAGACGAAAAAAAGGAAGTATGATGAATCTTATATCAGTTTCGGATTTGTTGATTCCAACGGCTCACCTCTCTGCATGCTCTGTAGTAAACTGCTTCCTAATAGTTCCATGGCACCTGCCAAATTGCGTCGACATGTAGAAACCGTACACCCCGAGACTAAAGACAAGAATAAAGAATTTTTTGTTCGTAAAAAAGATCAGTTATTAGAAAGTCAAAAAAATATGATGCATGTAACACAAACTACCAACGAAAAGGCCACGGAGGCATCATATTTAGTTAGCTATCGCATTGCACAAGCAGGTGAAGCGCACACTATCGCTGAGAAATTAATAAAACCATGTGTATTAGACATAACAAAATGTATGCTTGATGAAAAATCTGCAAAGCATCTTTCTACTGTTCCGCTATCAAACGATACTGTTTCACGACGAATCCATGATCTGGCAAGCTACGTCAAACGAGAACTAGTTACACGTCTACAAAATACACGATTCGCTTTGCAAATGGACGAGTCGACTGATGTCGCTGGTTTGGCTATCCTGCTGGTTATTGTGAGATATCCATATAAAAGTTCTTTTGAAGAAGACATGCTTATGTGTTCATCGCTGCTTACAAACACTACCGGGGAAGAAATTTTTAATAAAATAAATATATTTTTTGAAGAACATAATCTCAGTTGGAACAATTGCATTGACATTTGTACAGATGGGGCCAAGGCGATGACAGGTAAAACAGCAGGAGCAGTGTCACGAATGAAAAATAAAGCGCCTAATTGTAGTTCCAGTCATTGTATTCTGCATAGACAAGCACTTGCGATGAAGCAAATGCCGTCTAATCTAAAATTAGTTATGGATGAAGCGGTAAAAATAATTAATTTTATCAAATCACGACCACTACAATCCCGATTGTTCTCATTATTGTGTGAAGATTATGGCAGCAAACATAAAACACTGCTGCTCCATACAGAAGTGCGATGGCTGTCTCGGGGAAAAACTTTAACAAGGCTATTTGAACTTAGAGCCGAGTTACAAATGTTTCTTTCAGCAGATACTTCTTTTAATTTGAAGGACCGTTTGTATGATAAAACTTGGTTGTTCCGATTGTCTTTTATGGCGGATATCTTTCAAAAACTTAACGAATTAAATTTATCGTTGCAAGGTAAACAGACAACAGTGTTTCAGGCCTATAATAAAATAACTGCTTTTAAAAGAAAATTAGATTTTTGGATCATTTGCATTGGTAAGAAAGAAATAGAAAGTTTTACGTTACTCAGTGAGTTTGTTAGCGAAAACGACTCAGAAATGTTTGAAGATAATGTGTTTGAAGAATTGGTCCAATATCTCAGTTCGATGCGCGCATCTTTTGAAAAGTATTTTCCCGAAGAACACAATACAAAAATTAAAGTGAACTCCTGGATTCATAATCCTTTTTTACCCAACTTGGAAAAGCCTGAAAACATGTCAAATGAGATATATGAATCTCTTTTAGAAATGTCATCAGACACAAGTATGGAGTCATTGTTCAAAACGACGCCTCTTAATGATTTTTGGTGCAGAATCCAAGATGAATATGCAATGCTTGGCCAAATGGCTCTGGATATTCTTCTCCCGTTCCCAACTACATATTTGTGCGAAACAGGATTCTCTACCTACGCAGCCACGAAAACAAAATATCGCAATAGACTGGACGCCGAAGCTGATATGAGACTCCAACTTTCTTCCATCAAACCTGATATCAAGCAATTGATGAAAAATAAAAAACAGTTTCATACCTCCCACTAGTTAGATTTTTTCTTTTTTAATGTTTTCTATTATTGTCCTTACCAAGTGGTGAAGTAAATAATAATTAGTAACTGATACATTGTACTTTTATTAAAGAATACACTTATAAAAATAATTGTTTTATTGTAGGGTTCCATCAAGTATTTTGCTTCCCAAAAGGGTTCCGTCATTTAAAAAGTTTGAGAACCACTGCCATAACACAAGCTATAAAAGCTTAACATGGTTCTAGCGTTGTGTAGAATGTTGTGGAATATTTATTTATTTAAGACCTTCAAACTTTAAAGAAAAGAGCGTACTCTATTTTGTAAGGAAAGCAGCGCACTTGTGACTCCTCTGGTGTTGCGTGTGTCCATGGGCGGCGGTGATCGAATCTGTTTTTTTTTATCATCACTACAATCTTACCTACCCACGTGTTTCTGTCTTCCTACAATGTCGAAACTTTCATCATCCTGTGTTTGTAAATAGACCAAAAAAATGTGTGCTGAGATTCTTGCCGGAGTCTTAAATTCTCAGGTCGAACCAGTGCAGTGTTCCATTTGCTCTGAGGAGGGCCAGACCGTAAGGGATGGCCCTGGGTCAGCCGGGGTGCGAGGGATATGTCGATGACAACCTCACCTCCGGCCTAGTACCACGACCCACAGTCGGCGTGCGGTTTTAGTCGGTTCGAGTCCGACATAACCTCCCCTTCCGGCTCCGCAGGGGGGTATCCGAGGGGATTTCCGCACGAAAAAAAAAATGTGTTCCATTTGCTATGGAATAATATATTGCGGTTTTGTAAGTACCGATATAATAGTATATACAGAATAAATTATTTTGGTCTTTTTTTTTACTTTGACTTTGTAATGTTTCGCATTTGTGCCGTAGTTCCGGAGATTACTCATACGAATATTAAAAATACGAATATTACATTAATACTTCTGAGGAACACCAAGTGCAATCTCGTAATACATTATTTAGTTATTATATAAATGTCAGTAAATAGCTTGGTAGACAATCGCGTCGCGATAGTTGTGAATAATGTACTTTTACAGCAATCTGGCGCACACGCGATAGTTTCAGAGTACTTCCTTCGCGAATCATTATGTCGTGGGCAGAGACCATATCTCTCGCGTACGTATATCCTTTCACCGCTAGTACTGTTATTCTTATAACTGTAATATAATATACTAGCTTTTGCCCGTGGCTCCGCCTGCGTGGATGTCGGTTATCGCGACCAAACATAGCCTATGCCCTTTCTCAAGGTCTAACCTATCCCTATACCAAATTTCATCAAAATCGGTTCAGTACTTCAGGCGTGAAAGCGTAACATACAGACAGACAGAGTTACTTTCGCATTTATAATATTAGTATGGATTTTTGCATTTAGCCTAGTGGTATGGGTAATGGACTGCTAAGACGAGGTCTCAGGTTCGATCCCAGGTTTACCATGTCACACACCAATGACTTTTCAATGCTTTTCGAAGTTATGTGTGAATTTATCGCAGGTTTATAAGTGCCCGGTTAATGGCAATAGGCTCGCCACCTATTACATTGGGACCCAAACATAAACTAGCGAAATGTGGGTGCTTGCACCTCTGCCTGCCCATTCGGGGAATACAGGCGAGAGTTTATGTTATGTTATGTTATATAAAATGTTCTCGATCTGTGCGGCTAAAAACATCACATTGAGCGATACTGCTAAAACGAATAACTTTTTAACCCCCGACGCAAAGAGAAGGGAATGAACTCCGTGCTGTTATTTTTTTTCGTGCGGAAATCCCCACGGATACCGCCCTCGCCGGAGCCAGAAGGGGAGGTTATGTCGGACTTAAACCGACTAAAACCGCACGCCCACTGAGGGTCGTGGTGCTAGGCTGGAGGTGAGGTTGTCTTCGACATACCCCTCGCACCTCTCGTAATGGGAATATTTTCGAATATATCAGGAAAAATTAAATGCTGAAGTGGGACTTGAACCCACGACCTTTCCCTTACAGGGGGAATGCTCTTTCAACTGAGCTATTGAGCCACACCTGAATCACTTCAAATTTCCCTTCTCTTTATATCCGTCTTTAAGAGCGACGGTCATTAAACAATTTTCTTCCGAACTGTTGGAACGAACTTTTGGAAGCGTCGGTAGCTTAATGGTTAAGGAGTCGGCCTTACGATCGAGAGGTCTCGGGTTCGAATCCTGGCCATTACACTACCGACGTGAACAAGCAATTTAGCTTAGTTGGAGGGGTTAGAGGGAATATTAGTAACTTCGGTTCTAATATTCTTTATAAAAAAACCCAATGAATGATTTTTCAACCCAAATATAAAGGGAAAAGAAGAATCGTCTCAGGCGGGACTCGAACCCGCAGTCTTTTCCTTACAGGGGGGATGCCTTGACCAATTCGGCTACCGAGTCACGCCCGATGTGATTCAAATTTCCCATCTTATACGTCTTTAAGGCGACGTTGAAGTCATCTACCGATTTTCTTACGAACTATCGGACTCAATGAATGATTTTACAATGATTTTTAAACATTGATTTTTGATCGGGCGTGTCTTAGTAGCCGAATTGGTCAAGGCATTCCCCCTGTAAGGGAAAGACTGCGGGTTCGAGTCCCGCTCGAGATGATTCTTCTTTTTCCTGATTTGTATAGTTAGCATACTTAATGCTGTAAAAATTCATTCAAAAGATTTTTCAATCGTTTATGTGTGTTGGCTGCTATATCCCAATCTTGGCTATTGATTTTGTCTTCTACAATTTCGGCTGCCAGTTTCAACCTCACGTTTGCGTCGGGGGTTAAAAAAAATACCTCATGTGTGGTTACCTGGCCTATGAACGTGTGCTACACTGGGAGCTTTCCACCGTACTACCGAACCTCTGAGAACATTCTAATGCCATTGAAGAACCCCATATTGTAAAGTAAAGCCAACGAAGCGAGAGAAAAAAGGTAAACAATATTTCAGCGGTTCCAAACTTTTTTATTTGAAAATGATTACGTATCGTTTCAAGCGCGTTCCAGACAGGAATGAAATCCATACTAATATTATAAATGCGAAAGTAACTCTGTCTGTCTGTCTGTCTGTATGTTACGCTTTCACGCCTAAACCACAGAACCAATTTTGGTGAAATTTGGTATAGGGATAGATTAGACCTTGAGAAAGGACATAGGCTATGTTTGGTAGCGATAACCGACATCCACGCGGGCGGAGCCGCGGGCAAAAGCTAGTTGTTTATAAGATGACGGATCTGACGGTTTACTTTCCTGTACTACGAAACACGCAACGACAGCTATCGCTCGGCATTTGTCGCGTACGTGTGACATGTGCGACAAGGACAGAGACAATAATCGCTAGTTATCGCAACGTAACTCAGTAGTGGTCGTTTGGTGTGGTTGTTTACCTTTTTTCTCTCGTCTCGTTGGCTTTACTTTCGTCGCTTCTTAAGTTACTTGTTTGATGGTTGCAACCTTCTATTTCTGACTGTTTGTCTGTCTGTTTGTCCGCAGGGGCGGCGGGCGCGTGCGTGGCGCGGTGATGGCGGCGGGCGCCCCATGAGCCGGCTGCTGTGCTGCCTGCGCGCGCGCCAAGCCGACATGGGCGCCGCGCTCTCGCATCCTCAGGTACCGTATCAATCGATCAGCCCGCCGTTGTCCACTGCTGGACATATACACCAGATACTGTGCCTTCCGCCTCCAGTCTGTCCCAGCCACCTTTTTTAGGTCGTCAGTTCATCAGTCCGTCAGTATTGATTTTGACAGCTTCCGTGGCGTGACGGTAGTGAACGCGACTGCTATTTCTTAACTGCCGTGATTATTTATTTACAGTGAAGTCACCAAGCGTGACATACACGATTCGGACCAACCTTACTACCAAGCATTTCCACCAGTGGGAAGGTTACAACTAATCAGGAGTAGCCTTCCCACTGGCGGGTAGGTTGGTCTGTCTTAAAAATAGTTAAATATGTTATCTTCCCATCTCTCGAACCAACCAACCTACCCAGCATGTTTGTATTGCATTAAATAAAAAGCAGTGAAATAAAAAAAATAACAATGAGTCTGCCCTAATTTATTTTTTCCAAAAAAAATCCAATTGATATGTGGTTGGCTTTAGCCTACTGTGTTCACGCTGGCCAGACGGGTTGGTACAGGGTTTTATGTAGAGTGTTCCTTCTCTCGCAGTGATATCGTCTGCGTATGTTTCCGTCAGTGGCCTTACGACACCCTTTGGATGAGACGGGGTGGTGATTCTTGTATTCTTTCTATCAGCCTTTGTTCTACTGGCCGGCAAACTTGTTGACCATGTACTCAGGCGCGATGGGCCGTGTGTTGCCAATAACAAGCAGGTCAAGCCTTTGGTCTTCCTACTGACAGCACAAGAACTCTTTCAGTGAGAGAGAGTAGTCTCTCTCTCTCTAACTGAAGAGCTACGCTCTTGTTGGTGGAGTAATCACCACTCCTCTCTCTGCTCCGCCAATCCTTTCGCCTCCTGATACGATGTGACTTGTATCTTTTCCTTTATCTGTGCCATCTTTCTTTCTTTCCTTCTACCTTCCCCTCTATGATGTTTTTTTAAGAACAAGTCATGTCTTACCAGGTGGCCAATCATCTTTCCTCTTTGGTTCTCGATATCTTATTCTCAATAAAGATCTTCCCTCATGCACCCTATTTAGTACTCTTTTGTTCGTCATCCTTTCCTTCCAGCTTATCCCCTCCATCCTTCTCCAGCACCACATTTCGAACGCTTCCAGCCTGTCCCTGTCCCCCTTTGTCATTATCCATGTCTCACATCCATAGAGTCCAATGCTCCAAACATGTTTTTTGACGTGACAACGTCTTATAATTCGATGGAGCCGGCTGCACGCACGGATAAACATGACGTCATGCGGCGTTACCTCGCTCTGAGGCGTTCCATTTAAGGCTAAGTGCAAGCGAGAACGAGCGACAAATCAGACAAATAAAATTAAAATTTTCTTCTGAAAAATGAAACCGTTATCAGTATTTTCTTATGACGTTGTCACGTTCAGTAAACCGACTTTACAGACAACCGATTTTTTTTTTGTATTATATTGGTTTAACCATGGTGGTGGTGTTTTTGCAGGAGGGCGAGGCGTGTGACGGCACCGGCGTGCCGGCCGCGCCTCCTACTATGGCTGACGTCATAAGGTGAGTTACCCACCACCCATTAGCTTCAGCTTTTCGAGATTGAATTTGACTGATAGAACTAAGGCTTCGTATTCTAGATTCTAGAACAACGCGTAACGTCCTGAATCTCGATTTGTCTGAGGTCAGCATGTACAGGCCATATGTCAAACTATCAATCTGTATATACAAACTGTCATCAGATAAATTGTGACTCAGGCTGAGTGTCATTCTAGAATACGGGCCTAACAGTCCATATCTTGGAAACCAATTGATATATCGAAATGATTACTTCAGGTCTATTTTTTGCTTTCAACACACAATACAATAAACTAAAATAAATTTGTGAACATTATCCATTCTATCTACCTTATAAAGTTCTATAACTGGTGAAGGGTAAAAATTTTCAAAACAGAAGCCGGTGGCAATAAAAATCTTACTTCTATCTAAAAACATCGGAAAAATAAAACGCTCAAATGAGAATTGAACTCACGACCTTTCCCTTACAGGGGGAATGCTCTTCCAACTGAGCTATTGAGCCACACCTGATTCATTTCAAATTTTTCTTCTCTTTATATCCATCTTTACGGGCGACGGTGGTGCCATCTACCAACATTCTTACGAACTGTTGAAAACAATGAATGATTTTTCAACCATTTTTAATCATTGAATTTTGATGACTCCGCCCGAATATTTAACTGAATTTTTTATAGCATTTTAATGCTAACTTTAAAGTTCGAAAAACATTGGAAAAAATGAACACTTGAGCGTTTCATTTTTTTCGATGTTTTTCGAACTTTCTAGTTTATCATGCACCATGCGATACACTGTGAAGCCAGCAGGAATCGGGTTATATGGATCCATCGCCACTGCATTCGATGGCAAAGGACGGGCAGCACGGCTGCAGTAACTTTATCACAACCATTTCTAGCAACAAATTCCGGTCGCTTCTCTCTAGAATAGATGCTTTGTTTTTTGTCTTCACCTTGTTGAGATAGGTGGTTGTTTAATACACCTATGCCTATCTTTTGGTGATTGATCCCCGCCGACACTTTCCGCCATCGTTCCACGCGACAACAATTCCACACTCACCATCTGGACGGCTGGCGGTCCACAACTGTGCGTTACTCGACAAACTTTCTGCCTCGCACAACTAAACTGTGGAATGAACTGTCCCCAGCGGTATTTCCGAACCAATACGACCTTCTAACCTTAAAGAAAAGAGCGTTCTCTCTTTTGAAAGGAAGGTAACGCACTTGTGACTCCTCTGGTGTTAATCCATGGGCGGTGGTGATCGTTTACTATCAGGCGTTCCGTCTGCTCGTTTGCCTCCCTATTCAATAAAAGAAAATTTAAAAGTATGATTATATGATGAAGACTCGAACCAGCCGGTTCCGATAGTTCATAAGAATACCGGTAGATGACTCCCCGGTCGCCTTAAAAACGGATAAGAAAGGTAATTTGAATCACAGCGGGCGTCTCAGTAGCCGAGTTGATCAAGGCATTCCCCCTGTAAGGGAAAGATCGCGGGTTGGAGTCCCGCCCGAGAAGATTCTTTTTTCCTATGTATTCGATTTGCATACTTAGCATACTTGATGCTGCAAAATTCATTTAAATCCATACTAATATTATAAATGCGAAAGTAACTCTGTCTGTCTGTTTGTCGGTCTGTCTGTCTGTCTATCTGTCTATCTGTCTGTATGTTACGCTTTCACGCCTAAACCACTTAACCGATTTTGATGAAATTTGGCATAGGGGTAGATTCGACCTTGAGAAAGGACATAGGCTATGTTTGGTCGCGATAACCGACATCCACGCGGGCGGAGCCGCGGGCAAAAGCTAGTATGATTATATGTTCGTATGTTTGTATTCACCACATGTCCCTGGTACCGTTATCGTTGCAGGGAGAGAAAGAAGAAGGCGGCCGGTTCCGGCCTCAGCACACTGCGGCGACGTATTGCGCTAGTGCGGAGGGCGCGGGACTCTCGCCCCGACAGAGGTACTTGCTTACGTTTATAAGGATCCCTATCCAAAGGCTAGGATTATGATTTGACAGCCTATGTAATGTAAAGTAAAGC
The DNA here is from genome assembly GCA_914829495.1 of Eilema sororculum. Taxonomy (NCBI): domain Eukaryota; kingdom Metazoa; phylum Arthropoda; class Insecta; order Lepidoptera; family Erebidae; genus Eilema; species Eilema sororculum. The sequence continues at coordinate 14,802,744 of OU618559.1, read as the reverse complement.
CAACGAGACGAGAGAAAAAAGGTAAACAAAGCGACCATTACTGAGTTACGTTGCGATAACTAGCGATTATTGTCTCTGTCCTTGTCGCACATGTCACACGTACGGGACAGTGTTGTCGCTGCATGTTTCGTTGTACAGGAAAGCTGTCAGCACAGCGGTTCTAAACTGTCAGATCCGCCATCTTATGAGCAATTTCATTCTGGTTAGGAATGCGCTTGAAGTGATAAACGTTTGGAACCGCTGAAACTTTGTTTACCTTTTTTCTCTCGCTTCGTTGGCTTTACTTCATGTATGTAAATTTGTTCCCTCATAGCTCCTCAACTACTTATTAAAACTGAACAAATGAGGTATCGTTACAAGCGGCTTTATTGTCCGATGGTTATAGGCTAAATGACGTATCTCTAATATGGCGCCCTCTAGCGTTCATAAAGTACTGTGTTAAAAAAATAATTTGAGATAAATATGCCGTGTTATGCATCAAATGAAAGGGCTTTTAATTAGCACATTTCAAATATATATAATTTTTATTAGCTTTCGCTTGCCCCACTAATAAAATAAAAAAAATTACGCTCCAAAAAGTGTTAAACAAAAAATATCAAGAATAGCCGTGGTCGTATGTCACTCACTCTAACAAAACAACTCATTGTAGGGAAAAGTCACATACGACCGTGGCTATCCCTGATATTTTCTTGTTTGATACTTTTTAGAGCGTAATTTTTCCGTAGTCGGGTTTTTTTTGACGTGACGACGTCTTATAATTCGATCGAGCAGGCTGCACGCACGAAAATTAGTGACGTCATGCGGCGTTACCTCGCTCTGAGGCGTTGCATTTAAGGCTTGAAGTGCAAGCGAGAGCGCGGAACGAGCGACAAATCAAACAAATAATATTAAAATTTTCTTTTGAAAAATGATATCATTCCATTGGTTTTTATGACGTTGTCACGTTCAACTATCGTCAGTAAACCGACTTTACAGACAACCGATTTTTTTCAAGTAAAATAATGTGTGAAACGTTGATTCGAATACATAGATAAGGAAAAGGAAGAATCATCTCGGGCGGGACTCGAACCCGCAGTCTTTGCCTTACAGGGGGAATGCCTGACCAATTCCAGTTCGACAGCCTCCGTGGCGTGGCGGTAGTGAACGCGACTGCCACGCAGGAGGCGTGGGTTCGATTCCCGCTCAATGCAAATATTTGTATGCATGAATATGGCTATTTGCATTGGTCTGGGTATTTCTATGTATAAAATGTATGTATTTACAAAAAAAAAGTATCTAAGTATGTTTATCCGCATTCTAGATTCCATAATACAAGCTAGTTAAACTATGCTTACCATGGATCTAGATAGCATTGTGTGGAATGTTGTGAAATATTAAAAATTTAAAATTCGGCTACCGAGACACGCCCGATGTGATTCAAATTTCCCATCTTATACGTCTTTAAGGTGATGGTGGAGTCATCTACCGATTTTCTTAAGAACTGCGGGTTCGAGTCCCGCCCGAGATGATTCTTCTTTTTCCCTATGTAAGTATTCAATTTGTATAGTTAGCATACTTAATTGAATGAATTTTTACAGCATTAACTATGCTAACTATACAAATCGAATACATAGGGGAAAAAGAATTTTCTCGGGCGGGACTCGAACCCGCAGTCTTTCCCTTAATTCGGCTACCGGTACACGCCCGATGTGATTCCAATTTCCCATCTTATACGTCTTTAAGGCCACGTGGCGTCATCTACCGATTTTCTTACGAATTGTGGGTTCGAGTCCCGCCCGAGATGATTCTTCTTTTTCCCTATGTATTCGATTTGTATAGTTAGCATACTTAATGCTGTAAAACTTCATTCAATGAATGTTGATTGACAGGGTGCGAGCACGCCCGCATCATACCGCTTCAGACCGCGGTAGCCTAGTGGTATGGGTAATGGACTGCTGAGACGAGGTCTCGGGTTCGATCCCAGGTTTACCATGGCACACACCAATGACTTTTCGATGCTTTTCGAAGTTATGTGTGTATTTATCACAGGTTTATAAGTGCCCGGTTAATGGCAATAGGCTCGCCACCTATTACATTGGGACCTAAAGATAAACTGGCGAAATGTGGGTGCTAGCACCTCTGCCTACCCCTTCGGGGAATACAGGCGTGAGTTTATGTTATAATGTTATGTATTGACAGGGTGCGAGCACGCCCGCTTCATCCGCGGCGTGGTCTCCTCCTGGCGCCTCGCCGAAGTATTCCTCCTGTGCGAGGAGCTGGAGGCCGGTGCAGCTCTCCGCGACCTGGCCACCCAGGCCGACCTGGCGCGGGAGCCGGCCAGGGCGCTGCACGCGGACCTGGCCGCAGCCTTCCGCGAGCGCTGGGCCGTGGACGTGGAGCTGCAGGGCGCCGGGTGGAGCCTGGGGGCGCACAGGGCGGTGCTGGCCGCCAGGTGCACCTACTTCAGGGAGCTGCTGCAGCGGTACCCGCCGTGAGTATGCTTTAGTAGCTGCAGTTGTAGGAAGGAGTGGTACATGAGGAGTGGTACATGGGTCAACTGATGGTGCGTGTTCACCGTGGCCTATGGACGTATGCAACACCAGGGGAGCCACACTCGTGCTGCCGACCCTGTAGGAACCTTCTGCCCTTCTTTTTTTTTTTTTTTTTTCCGTGCGGAAATCCCCTCGGATACGGGGGGTATCCGAGGCCGGAGCCGGAAGGGGAGGTTATGTCGGACTCGAACCGACTAAAACCGCACGCCGACTGTGGGTCGTGGTGCTAGGCCGGAGGTGAGGTTGTCATCGACATATCCCTCGCACCCCGGCTGACCCAGGGCCATCACTTATGGTTTAGCCCTCCTCGGGAGGGGGGACAACGGTGTCCCCGACTCGCCCCCGGAATGGGGAGGCGCGCTTCACAGCGCGCCGTCGCCGTGGCTTGCTTCTGCTGGGGTGGGCGGCGGCTCCACCAGGCTCCTCTCCGTCCCCCATGAGCGCATGGGGGACGGAGGTCAGTCAGTGCCCTCCGACGCCCGAGTTGCCTGTGCGCGCGGGCGGCGCGGTTCGCGAGTCTCGCTCGCTCGCGCCGCCTCTCCCGTTCCGCGAGTCTCGCTCACTCGCGCCGCCTCTCCCGTTCCGCCGTCTCCTTCACGACCATTACCTGCTCGCTGAAGGAGACGCCGGCCGCCCAGGCGTCCGCACAACGGATCATTGCTGTGAGCAGGGAGGCGAGGGTAAGAACTCTCACTCCCAGGGCCGCCACTAGTTCTCGCCTCTGTCCGGCCCATGCCGGACACTCGGTGAGCGTGTGCAGCTCTGTGTCCTGGCTCGCGTACCTTCTGCCCTTCTAGAAGAACCCCATATTGTAGTCGCTTTTTTTTACGTGCGAAATATCCCCACGGATACCACCCCCACGGAGTCGGTGAAGATGGTTATGTCGGACTCGAACCGATTAAAACGCACGCCGTGGGTCTTTTGTTGCCGGAAGTGGGAATGCAGGAAACATGTCTCTCGCACCCCGGCAGACCCAGGACCATCTCTTCCGAGATGGCTTCCAGGTATGTGCGTCTAGGTCTTCCCTTTCCGATTGCTGCTTATAGAATAGTAGCACCCTTTCAATAAGAATTCCTTCAATTAGGCTTGGAACTCTCTTTTGTAGATCATCATTTTTAAGTCTAGAGGTAGTTTCTTTAGTCGGTTCGAGTCCGACATAACCTCCCCTTCCGGCTCCGGCAGGGAAGGTATCTGTGGGGATTTCCGAAGAAAAGGAAAGGAGTGCTTATTCAGTTCCGTGTTCTGTCCCCAGGTCGGCCATGCGGGTCCCGCTGGAGGGCGCGGGCGGAACCCTGTCCCGTGCGGAACTAGAGGCGTGTGTTCTGGCGCTGTACGCGGGAGCACACGCTGCACCCAGGGCCGTGTGCTCGCTGTGCCACAGTGAGTATTGACGCGGTTCTTCGACATTCCGAGGGTGGAACCCAGTCCCGTGTCAAATAGGAGACGGAGAAATTCAAAAATTCAAAATTCAAAAATATTTTATTCTGCATAAACCATTAAATCGGCACTTACAAAACGTTAACATAAAGTAAATATTAAATACTAACTAATACTAGTAAATGGACCACCGGTTCGAAACGCGGCCCAGACCTGAGAAGACTCCAGCAAGAAACTCAGCGGGCATTTTTTTTTTGGTCTATTTATAAAACATTTACTTAGCCTAAAACTTATGGTCTAGATACAATGTTTTGCTTGAGTAGCACAGCAGAGCGAACAGCTCATTTCCAAGCTTGTTTATCGTTTAAATATTCTTGGATTTTATAATTGGATTGTATAATAGAAGCGTACTGCGCGTTAAGCGAAGTACTGCGGTAGCCTAGTGGTATCGGTAATGGACTGCTGAGACGAGGTCTCGGGTTCGATCCCAGGTTTACCACGGCACACACCAATGACTTTTCGATGCTTTTCGAAGTTATGTGTGTATTTATCGCAGGTTTATAAGTGCCCGGTTAATGGCAATAGGCTCGCCACCTATTACATTGGGACCTAAACATAAACTGGCGAAATGTGGGTGCTAGCACCTCTGCCTACCTCTTCGGGGAATACAGGCGTGAGTTTATATACATGTATGTATAATAGAAGCGTAAGTAACTTAGTGGTTAAGAGGACTTCCTAGCTAACAAATAATCCTGAACCTGTAATTTGAACGCCACTATTGCCGTCGCCCCCGTTTCTCTCCTGTCCCCGTAGAGTGCGATAAGGATAGCCGCAGCTCAGACCGATTTTATCACATTTTTTGTGGGCAAAATCGAAGTTGAATGAATTTTTAACCCCCGACGCAAAAACGACAGGGTGTTATAAGTGTGTGTGTGTGTCTGTCTGTGGCATCGTAGCACCCAAACGGATGAACCGATTTGGATGTAGTTTTTTTTTGTTTGAAAGGTATATTAGTCGGGAGTGTTCTTAGCTATGTTTGAAAAAAATCGGTCCAAGATGGCCGCCGCCACAACACGTCGGAATACATATTTCTTCATAACTCCCTCAATATGGGTATCAAATGAAAGAGCTTGACTAGTAGATCAATTTAAAAAGTATAAAATAAAAATTAAATTAAAAATTTAAAAAACTCCCGTCACAAAAAACACCTCCAAAAAGTTGAAAATAAATGGAGTTTGCGTTTTAACTTTTACGGTTGCCATGTCGGGGGACCTTGAATTGTTCCGATAATATAAGGGAGTGTTTAACCAATTAGGGGGTGTTTTAAATTTTTAATTTAATTACAACATTAAGTATGCTAACTACACAAATTGAATACATAGGGACCTTTAAGACGTATAAGATGGGAAATTTGAATCACATCGGGCGTGTCTCAGTAGCCGAATTGGTCAAGGCATTCCCCCTGTAAGGGAAAGACTACGGGTTCGAGTCCCACCCGAGAAGATTCTTTTTCCCTATGTATTCATAATCGAGGTTTCGTATTCCCCTCTTTTACCGTTCTTAATTTAATAAGCTCGGTTAGATAATTTATTTTAGCTATAGGATAATACCCAGTGTTCACACCGTATGCTGTTATGTTCACAGAATGGGACCGCAACCTGGCCGCTGACGGAGACCTGGATATCATTAACGTAGACGGGAACAACTGTGAGTACTCCAATCATCTTTGAGCCTCTTTGGCGTGGAGACGCGGGTTCGATCCCCGCTCAGTGCAAATATTTGTATGCATGAATGTGGTTCTTTTTTTTCGCGCTGAAATCCCCTCGGATACCTCCCCTGCCGGAGCCGGAAGGGGAGGTTATGTCGGATTCGAACCGACTAAAACCGCACACCGACTGGGGGTCGTGGTGCTAGGCCGGAGGTGAGGTTGTCTTCGACATATCCCTCGCACCCCGGCTGACCCAAGGCTTACGATCGGCACTCCTCAGGTCATTAATATGGCATTGGTCTGGGTGTTTTAAGTATAATATGTATGTATTTACAAAAAAAAAGTTTCTAAGTATGTTTATCCACATTCTAGATTCCATAACATAAGCTAGTTAAGCTTACCATGGGTCTAGATAGCGTTGTGTAGAATGATTAAAAATGCGGTGTCGTACAAGGCGACTAAGGGATAGAGCTGTTTAACATCAGACAGATATATACAGCACAGACTCAGCCTCAGATATAGGCTCGAGTCAACAATAGTGCCCGGAATATGGCAATAGGCTCACCCCCTATTACATGGGACCGAATACAGTGATTGGTGAAATGAGGGTGTTAATTCACCTCTGTCTGACCCTCCGGGGATAACGGCATGTTTTTTTTTTTTTTTTTTTTTCATAATCATAATCTATCTTTATTTGCGAATACAGGTATAAATTATGGTATTACATATGGTTGTATATATGTATGTATGTAGATAGACCGAGTTGCATCCAAGGCCTAGTGATTGGAGTTTTTTGTTTTTTTTTTATCGTGCGAAAAATCCCCACGGATACCACCCCCACGGAGCCGGTGGAGGCGGTTATGTCGGACTCGAACCGACTAAAACGCACGCCGTCTTGGGTCCTTGGTTGCCGGAGGTGAGATTGCCGAAAGCATATCTCTCGCACCCCGGCAGACCCAGGACCATCTCTTTCGAGATGGCCCCCTTCGGGTTGTGGGGACCACAGTGTCCCCATCTAGCCCCGGTTACGGGGAGGCGCATTTTGCGCCGCTGCCGCGGCCTGCTTCTGCTAGGGTAGTGATTGGAGTTGCGTTTTAGTCGTTGGGTGGCCATTGCCTCGCATTCCTCGCACCTTGGCGGCCGTTTTCTCAGTGCTGAAACACCCCCTACAAAGGGGGCTATCCGTGACACCGATGGTATGTAGGTGCTTGTTGAGGGGACAGTGGCCCGTTATTGTCCCCATAATTGTCCTTAGACTTGTCTCTTCGTTAGTTGTTTATTTATCGACGGCACAGCCTGTTTTGATTGCCTGCAGTCGATGGTTTGTACCCATCTTTGGTTATGTAGTTCCACAGATCTCTGGCGTATCCAGGTACGGATCTGTGAAAAAGGGATCGGCAGTAGTGGTAGTGGGCCAGCAGTGGTCATATCGGAGCCCTAACTCGCGAGTTCGTCCGCGGCATCTTTGCCGTAGCACCCACTGTGCCCTTTTATCCACTGTAGCGTTACTACATTATGGCCAGTGTACTGACCGCTGACCTCCCATCCCCAGCCTGGCGTGTTGGTACATGGTGCGGCTGCGGCCGGCGAGTGGACGCCGCCACCCTCCGGAGACTGGCCGCTCTGCTGGGATTCTCGCTAGATTCTCTCCATCATGACATGCGGTATCTGTTGGATTCTGGTGAGTTCATACACTAAAGTAAGGCCAACGAAGCGAGAGAAAAAAGGTAAACAAAGTTTCAGCGGTTCCAAAACTTTATCACTTCAAGCGCATTCCAGACAGGAATGAAATAACTCATAAGATACGTACGTGTGACATGTGCGACAAGGACAGAGACAATAATCGCTAGTTATCGCAACGTAACTCAGTAATGGTCGCTTTGTTTACCATTTTTCTCTCGTCTCGTTGGCTTTACTTTACACTACACTACACCCTTTGATGACAGTGATGATTCCCAATTTTTTTATTTTATTTATGGCACGTCAATTTGAATTTACCTCGCCTGATGGTGAGCTAAAGGCAAAGTCTCGGAAAGAGGGTCACCATCGTAAACATGTGCCATGTTAACAATGGTGGCACTCAGCTTGACGGCCTCATCAGATGCCTTTTCACGCCCCGCTTAAAGGACCCGGGACTGTAGGAAGAAGGAAGCACGTGAGCTGGCAGGGAGTTCCAGGTCTTAGTGGTGCGGCATAGGAATGAGTCACTGAAACGATTGGTTCTAGCTGGTATACTCTGCACCGTATGTGGATATATGATGCAGTTACCCAGTTGGCCGGTAGCCTAGTGGTATGGGTAATGGCCTGCTGAGACGAGACGCACAAACCAATGACTTTTCGATGCTTTTCGAAGTTATGTGTGTATTTATCGCAGGTTTATAAGTGCCCGGTTAATGGCAATAGGCTCGCCACCTATTACATTGGGACCTAAACATAAACTGGCGAAATGTGGGTGCTAGCACCTCTGCCTACCCCTTCGGGGAATACAAGCGTGAGTTTATGTTATGTTATGTTATGTTTTACCCAGTTGTATGCGTCTGCAGTTGTCGTATGCGATCGTCTTTGATATGATACCTTTCAGTCACCTCTATCAACCATTCGTTCTATTCCGCAGGCGAGATGGCGGACGCGCGGCTAGTTTTCCGCCTAGAGGGCGGCTGCGGAGCCGCGTACGGATTCCGCACGGCGTTAGAGCTACCTTGTCATCGCCTGGTGCTGGCGGCTAGATCCAGGTTCTTTCGGTAAGGCTACTAAACAGTAGGTAAAAGTTATAATATGGGGTTCTTCATCTTGTACGGCCACTACTGTTCATCTTGTACTTTGAGGTCTAAGTTACTTCCTAATTGTGGCACTTGAAATAGCATTATTATTATTATTTTTTTTAATTCTATTTAGTTTTAATTTAGTTTTGATTTTAACTTTAGTTTTGGATAAACGTGTGAATGAATTGTAGGGATGTGTTATACAAAGGCATCAGTAAACTTTAATAATTTAATTTAATTTTAATTTTAATTTGCTTGGATTGTTTTTGCTGTTCTTGCTAGTGGCACTATCGCCATTGTGTATTACTTATAAGGCTGTATTTAATGTATGCTATGTACACCGTAATTGATATATGTATCGGAAACATTGCCTATAACTAAAATTGTATTAATTGTGTCAATACATATAATGTGGTCGTACTTATTGTAATAAATAAATAAATACACTGCTGACATGGTCAATTCCTTGCAACACTGCGGGTTCCACATGTACGCAGATGACACACAGTTGTACTTGCACTTCAGGCCTGAGGACACGATTACAGCTATGTCAAAAATCCGTGCCCGACCCGTGGTCCCGTGGTTGTTCTACTGGGAAGTAAAGTTATCCATGGTTTAACCGGTTGTTCTATGGGGAAATATCTTTACCAATGGTTCAACTCAAGTAAGTTGTTCTATCCTTAGTCTAACTAGTTGTACTACTGGGAATAGAACGTAATAAACAGGAAAAGTTTTATCTATCAACGCTGAAGTGCAATGCAATTACTACCTCTTTTGTTTGTTTTTTTTTGTTTCATTTGTTTTGTAGAATTTCATTTGTTTTAGGGACACGATCATCTTATCTCCGTGGTCTAACCAGTTGGACATAATTTCACCGTTGTACCACGGGTCATAATCAAAAATACAAAAAAAATGGTTGGACCATGGGTAACTTTACTTCCCAGTAGAACAATCAGTTGTTCATCACAGTTGGACCACAGGTCGGGAGGGCAAAAATCAATGAGGACCTTCAACAAGTAGCAGAGTGGTCATAGGAACACTCATTGATTTTGAACCCTGGCAAAACAAAATTCATGTTACTAGGGAGTAAGCTACAGATTCAATCTATTTTGAAACAGCAGTAATCATGAATGGGCAGAGAGTTGCTAGGGTCGAGGAAGTCACTAATTTGGGTCTCGTGATGGATCCTGGACTACAATTTGAAGGGCATGTAAACAAAATTGTAAGGAACTGTTTCTATAGACTGAGGGTCCTCTACAATATCAGTGATTATTTAAGTGTGGCACTAAGAAGGCAGCTAGTGGACAGTCTCATACTATCTAAATTCAATTATTGTGATGTAGTCTATGGTCCATGTTTGTTGGCAAGAACCAAAAACCTGATACAAAGAGTACAGAATGCATGTGCTCGTTTATGTTTTAAAATACCACAGCGTCAACATGTGACACCTTTCATTGAAAAACATTATATTCTGAAAATGGAGGCAAGGAGGAAGTTACACTTAGCCTGTTTATTATTTGATTTGATAAATAGGAAAAAGCCTACCTACTTGTATGAGAAAATTGGTTGGAGGAAGAATCCCTATAGTTACCCAATTAGGTCGACCACAAACACTATTTCTGTACCACGGCATAGGACGACAGCATTCCGAGGCTGCCTTAAATATGCTGCGATGCGAATCTGGAATGATCTGCCGCCGTGATGAGCCTAAAAACCAAACACCAGTTCAAATGTAAATATAAAACAGTTCTTTTATTAGAGCAAAAACATATTTGAAAAATAATACAATTTATAAACAGAAATACCTTAATTTTTTGGCCCTTGAGTTATATATCGACCTGGATTCGCATTGCTGGCCCTAGGTGCTTGAGTATGGTACTTGTATGCCATGCTTTAAGTTACACTTGCTAGTGTGGGCCTGAGGGGTACAATTATGAGAGTGAGTCAAATGCATGCAAGTGTGTGCATATTGTTATCTTTCATTACTAGATTTTTTACTTATTTTTTTGTCATTAAGCAACGGACTGTGTAATCTTTGATTAATTAGCTGATTATTGTCAAAAGAAAAAACAGGAAACGAGGTTATAACAGTTATAATTTATAGTTACTGTAAATTTACCTACCCCATTGCGTGCATCATTTAGAGATGGGTTCTTTGCTGAACAGGGAATGCGACACTGCCTGCCGGCGTTAGGTGGCATCTAATGGTGGGAGCTGAAAAAAAAATCAGTTTTAAGGTTCCGAACCCAAACGGTAAATAACGGAAACCTTATTACTGAGATCGTTGTCCGTCCGTCCATCCGTCTGTCTGTCACCAGGCTGTATCTCAAGAACCAGGAGTTTAAATTTTCACAGATGATGTAATTCTGTTGCCGCTATAACAACAAATACTACACGTACAATTTCGAAGCTCTGGGTTCGATTCCCGGAAAGGGCATAATAGTATATGTTTAATTTGGAAGTTCTGGGTTCGAATCCCAGTATGGTAGTAGTATGGTAGTAATATATATATGCTTAATGTGAAAATTTTGTATTCGATTAGGATGTTTTTTTAAATACTCACGACGTAAAAGAGAAAAAAAAGTTTCTGAGAAATCTGCAAATGTTTTTTTAAATTTCTCAGAAAGTATACCGTATTTTATTTGTTTAATACTTGTTTCATGAGGTACACGAGAGGTACCAAATGTACTTAACCAATATATGTAACTTGGTACACTGTATACCAGTACACCCGCGGTTCTGACATCAGGATGGCGGGTGTACTTAATATTCCAAATATCACTGTAGGGACGTAGGTACACAGATTTTCAAGAGAGGTACGTAAAAGTACACAGAAGGTACCAAATCACTGCAATATATTTAGGACAATCTGAGAAATACACCCGCCATCCTGATAAACATATTCATCTCAGTATATGCCGAGCCTCCTTTCCATTTGCGAACACACGATAAGAAAAAATCGGGTGGACAGTGTGCTTACAACTATAGGTCAACAGCTGACGTATTTTATATTTTATTATTATACCCATGGTTTAATATGGTTAGTTGACATTTTTTTTTCTTCAAGACACTGGCTGGACTGTATATTATATTAGACCATTTTGAGGTGTGAAGAAATGATTGAATTTGGTCAGGTCACTAGTTGACGCATTTTTCCCGCGATATGGGCAGCTGACAATTCTTTGATTATGTAGAATTTTGCGACAAAGAAAGGTAGCAGGTTAAATACCTAACCAAATGTAGTATACGTCACAATGTGTATCGAGTTATAACGTTGCCCCCCCCCCCCCCCCCCTCCCCCAGGAGCGTGATGTCCCGACGCAGCAGCTCCCCGGCGCCGGCGTGCGGCGGCGTGTCGGGGGCGGGCGCGGTGTGCGTGGACGAGAAGGTGCTGCCGAGGAGGTTCGCGAGGGCGCTGCTACACGCCGCCTACACCGACACCGTGAGTTATATGCTCTTAGTCTTTACTGCACACATACTGTATAGAAATAAGTTATAACATTACTAGCTATTTTTATTTTTGAAATGAAATGAAATTATTTATTTGCCAGAATGCAGGTAAACAAGGTGTAGATTTTTGTTTACAATGGCTCATTTACATCCTACCATTATGGTGTGCTAATATTTCAGTGAATTCAATTGCTTTAGTCTTACAGCATGCATGTACCTAATCATTATCCATAACATAACATAACATAAACTCACGCCTGTATTCCCCGAAGGGGAAAAATAATCTTCTCGGGCAGGACTCGAACCCGCAGTCTTTCCCTTACAGGGGGAATGCCTGACCAATTCGGCTACCGAGACACGCCCGATATGATTCAAATTTCCCATCTTATACGTCTTTAAGGCGACGTGGCGTCATCTACCGATTTTCTTTCGAACTATAATGCTGAGACTGCGGGTTCGAGTTCCGCCCGAGAAGATTCTTTTTCCCTATGTATTTGATTTGTATAGTTAGCATACTTAATGCTGTAAAAAAAATTCCTTCAAATGCATGTACTTGTTTAGGTACCCTTGTTATTTATTATATAAACTAGTTTTTGCCCGCGGCTCTACCCACGTGGATGTAGGTTATCGCGAGCAAACGTAACCCATGTCCTTTCTCAGAGTCTAATCTACTCCTGTACCAAATTTCATCAAAATCTGTTCAGTGGAAAAGTAGAAGTATCCATATCCATACTTCCATACTTCCATACTAATATTATAAATGCGAAAGTAACTCTGTCTGTCTGTATGTTACGCTTTCACGCCTAAACTACTGAACCGATTTTGATGAAATTTGATATAGGGTTAAATTAGACCATGAGAAAGGACATAGGCTATGTTTGGTCGCCATAACCGACATCCACGCGGGCGGAGCCGCGGGCAAAAGCTAGTGTAAAATAATTGGATTTTATTATCCAGTGTCCGACATGATACTGAATTACCAGAGACTTGTTTCATCTTCCATTTGTTAAAACATTTGTGTTGTTGTTGATTGCAGGTGGACCTAGGTCTCATAGGAAGGAACTCGGCAGCGCCTTCATCATCCAATAGTCCCATCAGTGGCACCTGTGTAAGTATATTTTTAACCCCCGACGCAAAAACGACGGGGTGTTATAAGTTTGTCTGTACTACGAAACACGCAACGACAGCTGTCGCTCGGCCATTGTCGCGTACATGTGCGACAAGGACAGAGACAATAATCGCTAGTTATCGAAACGTAACTCAGTAATGGTTGCTTTGTTTACCTTTTTTCTCTCGTCTCGTTGGCTTTACTTTAGATGGTATACTTATTACTGTATAATTCATTTGTGTACAGGCGTGGGGAGGCGCGGGACGAGGGAGGCCGGTGACCGCGGCCACGCTAGACGACGCCTTCCAGCTGTACGAGATCGCCAGGTGAATATACTGCTACTGCACACCCTCAGGCCCCTGGGGCTGCTACTTATCAACCACTGACACTGCAAAACACTATAGTTTAAGGTTCGAAAAACATCGGAAAAAATGAAACGCTCAAGTGAGACTTGTAGTTAGCATTAAAAATGCAAAAAAAAAATTCTGTCAAATATTCGGGCGGAGTCATCAAAATTCAAATGTTTAAAAATGGTTGAAAATCATTCATTGTTTCCAGCAGTTCGTAAGAATGTTGGTAGATGGCACCACCGTCGCCCTAAGACGGATTTAAAGAGAAGGAAAATTTGAAATGATTCAGGTGTGGCTCAATAGCTCAGTTGGAAGTAGTGATGCAAGAACTCAAGTCTTTTAAGTCACTTAAGTCAGGACTAGACTCGATTTTGAAGACTCGACTCCAAAAATACAACTCAAGTCTTTTTATTAATCTGAGGGACTCCAGTTGTTATATTACGACTCGGATATAAAACGACTCGAGTCTTTTATTAAAAGACTCACAACTTAGTGGCGAGTCTTTTATTAAAGGACTCGAGTCGTTTAGCATGCGATGAGCTGTTTAAAATTTAAAATAAATAAGTGTAATAAATAAATAAAAAATTGTATTGTAATTCTAAATGTTTAATTCAAGTCAAAGCTTTATTAGTTTCATCAATTTTCCATGTTTATTATTATTATTTTTTTGTATTATTTAAATAATAATATAATGCGTATACATACATACATTCATATAATCACGCCTTTATCCGCGGAGGGTTAGGTAGAGGTGAATTAACACCCACACTCGGTCCCACGTAATAGGGCATGAGCTTATTGCCGCATTCCGGGCACTATTGTTGACTCGAGCCATTATGCCTGGGCTGGGCTGTATTATATCTATCTGATGTTGAACAGCCCTATTCCTTATTCGCCTTGTACGACACCGCACGGGAAGATATGGGGTGGCCCAAATTCTACTCTGATGGAAACCACGCGGCTATATGCGTATAAATTAATAATATTGACGTATTATTAGTAAGTAGCAATATCGTTTTATCCTTAGTTTTTGTGCCATTTTTGACAGCCGCAATGTTCCTGAATGACGTACCTATCTATAGTTTATAATATATCATTGTTCCCTATACCCTGCATTAATTATGAAGTGTGTACCTAATACATAAAAACAGTACTTATATTATATTTACATTCATTTAATATCTCATTATAGCGTTTAGCGTCTATTACAGTACCTACTTCCCTATTCCCTAGGCTATGTCAACAATCACGATTATTATCACAAATTAAAAAGAAAACAATAATTTGCAAGTTTAGTGGCGGGAACGAAGTATACTGAACGACAGCTTGTGATAAAGGTTTTAATTATTGATGTTATTTTATGCGTAGGTGACGCACTTTAGATATTAGTTTAAAGTTTTTTGATATCTGTAACAGTTACGGAATAATCGCCAGTTACACGACTCACGAGTCCAACGAGTCGAGTCCTTTTAAAATGTAGGAGTCTTTTCGTCACGACTGAGTCGTTTAAAAAAACTCGAGTCTTTTTAAAAGACTCAGTTTAAAATAAAACTCGAGTCGTAGTCGAAGACTCTTAAAAGACTCAGGACTCAAGGTTTAAGGACTCGTTTAAGTTGTGAAGCGTCATAAGTCGTTATAACGAGTCGAGTTTCTTTTAAAAGACTTAAAAGACTTGAGTTCTTGCATCACTAGTTGGAAGAGCATTCATGAGTTCAAGTCTCACTTGAGCGTTTCATTTTTTCCGATGTTTTTCGAACTTTAAAGTTAGCATTAAAAATGGAATAAAAAATTCAGTCAACTATAGTTTAACTTTAGTTTTAACTTCTTTATTTCTTAAAATGAGACTACTTGTGCCATCTATGTATTAGTTTTTGAGATATACTAAAGATATTTTCATAGCGTTCGTACCACCCCCATTACAGCAGCCATGTTCGCGGTGTGACTCATGATGGTAGTTGTCACATAGTTTGAAGTATAAGTTATCTCAAAATACCCGAATTATGGTGAATTATTGGTGTTCCCATTAATATAACAAATATATCGCGATAGAATCCGTAAAAAGTGGTTTTATTTCAATGAGTGACATTCGCGTATTAGGAAATATCAAAAGAAATATGCTGTGTCTATGCTATAATAATGGTTGATAATTTAGTATAATCAGGTACCTGTGCCCTAGTTCCCCTACAGCTACTGATGCTGGGTATACCCCCCAGGTTCCTGGAGATGCCCATAGTGGTGCAAGGGTGCGAGGACGCCATCGCGGAGGCGCTGTCTGCCGACACGTTACCGCACGTACTGAGGTGGGCCGCCGCGCCTCACGCCAGCCACTGGGTACACCGGTGAGTACCACTGTCTCTTTATTCCTTCATCTCTTCCCCCTGCCCGCTTTCCCCCATCCCCAAATTCCCTGTCCTTTTCCCCAAAAGATTTAGCACATCATTGTATTTATCGCTTCCTTACTCCTACATCTTTTCCTCATTCCCCCACACCCCTTTCTCCAAAAGACGTAGCACACTTCGTATCGCCTTTTCATTCCCACATTCCTTCCCTCTTCCCTTCCCCCGTCCTCTCTTCCAAAAAATGTAGTACACGGTATTTATCGCCTCTTTACTCCTACATATCTTTCCTTTCCCCCACACCTCTTTTCAATAATCCCCCGTCCTTTCCTCCAAAAGATGTAGGACATTATTGTATTTATCTCCTCCTTATTCCCCCAGATTTCCCCCATTTTCCCTTCCCCAATTCCCCTGTTCCTTTTCCCAAAAAACGTATCACATGACGATATTTCCAGCCACATTGCCGTCGAAAAGGTGTTCTGCTATCATTTAGAAGACTACACAAATTTCCTTCCTTGATATGTAAATAGATCCATAGATTATATTAATAATTTTTATGGTAATAAAAATGTAATACCATGTCATAGATTATATCATATTATGTATTGGTTGTAGAGAAAGAAGGAAATGATGGGCAGTGTGGTCGTTATGAAAAAAAAAAACATATTTAGTAACTAGCTTTTGCCTCAAATTGACGTGTCCTGTATAAAAAAAGGCATCCGCTAAGAAAGGATTTTGAGTAATTCTACCCCCAAGGGGATAAAATAGGGGATGAAAGTTTGTATGAAACTTTGTCAATTTTAAACCGATCGGGCTCTGACTTTGCATGCATAAAGGTACTATGATGTAGGCATCCCCTAAAAATAGATTTATAACCAACATTCACGCGGGCGGAGCCGCGGGCAACAGCTAGTTTAAAATATTAGTATGGATGTAAGATATGACTCCTTTACCGAAGGACCTTTGGAGCTTTTTTTTCGTGATGACTACAGTATGGATTATTGTTTTATGTTGTGTAAATATTTGTTTGCTAATGTTATGTGCTAACACCTGCAGCTATAAAAAAAATAAAAGTTATTGTTTCTTCTTCTTTATTTATTTATTTTCAAGAAAACCAACAACGATACAGTAAGTGAATTTGTAGACTATAGACTAAGAGTAAGGCTAATAACAGGTTTTCCTTAACTATTACATCAAGATTAACCGCCGTTCCCAATACCATACTTATAGTTAAAGATAGATCGCATCTACGGATAAAGTGCTCGGCTATTGAAGTTCAAAACATAGTAACTTCTTCCAACCAAAATGTTCAGGAGAACCAAATTTCCGATGTTTTCGATTGATACTAAAATAAATTAAATCTAACGATTTATATTGTTGACATTTTTAGTTTGTATAACTTGCAATCGCTCGAATTCACACCAATTTCGGAAAATAAAATTATACCGCGATGCGTCCTCTACGCTTACCTGCAAAAACTCAGTTACTATGTTTTGAAGTTAAACAGCCGATACGTCTAATTTGACTGTTGCGATCTATCTTTAACTGTAAGTAATGTTATTGGGAACGGCCGTAAATCGGCTTGTGAACGGATACAATTTGTTATCTAAATTTTGAATTTACAAAATTTTGAATTAATGCGAAAGACGTACAAAGTGAAAATTTAGTTAAAAAACATTAAATACATTAATATAAAAGCTTTTAATGTCGCGTGTCCTCTACCTCCTTAGGCAAGCGATGCGTTACCTCCGCGATGAGTTCGCCAGCATCATGTCGTCCGGCGGCTGCGGGAGGGTCCCCCTGGCGGCCCTGGCCGACGCCCTGGGCTCGCCCTTCCTGCAGGCCAGCGAGCCGCAGGTCCTGAGGGCCCTACTGCGGTGGGCCGCCGAACAACCCGCCGACAGGAGAGGTGGGTACACTACACACTTCTATACTTACTAGTCTCACTACTAATAACGTATTAATAGAATGATTTTTTAACCCCCGACGCAAAAACGACGGGGTGTTATAAGTTTGACGTGTCTGTGTGTGTGTGTGTGTGTGTGTGTGTGTGTGTGTGTGTGTGTGTGTGTCTGTCTGTGGCATCGTAGCACCCAAACGGATGAACCGATTTGGATGTAGTTTTTTTTGTTTGAAAAGTATATTAGTCGGGAGTGTTCTTAGCCATGTTTGAAGAAAATCGGTCCAAGATGGCCGCCGCCACAACATGTTGGAATACGTATTTCTTTATAATTCCGTCAATATGGGTATCAAATGAAAGAGCTTGACTAGTAGAACAATTTAAAAAGTATAAAATAAAAATTAAATTAAAAATTTAAAAAACCCCCGTCACAAAAAACACCTCCCAAAAGTTATAAATAAATATAAATTTAAATTCAACGGTTGCCATGTCGGAGGACCTTACGATACAAAGGAGTACTTAACCAGTTAAGGTCCCCCTACATGGCAACCGTTGAATTTAAATTTATTTATTTATTTTCAACTTTTTGGAGGTGTTTTTTGTGACGGGGGTTTTTTAGGTTTAGGTTGTCCACACACCAGTTTGCGTAAGATGTTGCCCGAGGAAGCAGTGTTGTTGTGTTCTCTGTATCTGATGTGCAGGATTTGTAATAATTTTAGTTTTCGCGTTTTTTTTTTGGTATATTTAGGGCTACAGAAATTTCTTCGAATGCATCGTTCTTTTTATTTCTATCTTTTAATTCTTTATATGTAGTATCCCATAATAATGATTTTGATTGAAACATTTCTATTAATTGCAATATTTTATCATTGCTCCACACTACTGCCATGTTTATAAACTGTTGCAAACACGTTCACATACGTCAACATTTGTTTCTAAACTGATGTTTACGCTCGTCGTGCGAGAGCTTATCAACCCTGCAACACGCAGTGTTGCCAGCAATATGTTGACAGCAACTCCGCAACACATTGATTCAACATTGTTGCTAAACAAATGTTTACCATGAATACGGGGCTTAAGTCTGCCTGTGTACATGTGTGCATAAAGTTCAATAAATAAATAAATAAAAATACACACAGAAAAGATAATTTCTAGAGCGGGATTCGAACCCACGGTCTTACTGGGTATGGCCTTGACCAACTAGGCCACCGAGCTACGCCCGAAAAAATTCAATTTTTTCTTGTATAGAGTGTCTTTAAGTGCAAATCATTTATTGGTTCCGATAGTTCGTAAGAACATCGGTATATGACTCCACCGTCGCTTTAAAGATGGATAAATATAGAGGGGATATTTGAACCACATCGGGCGTGTCTCAGTGGCCTAGTTGGTCAAGGCATTCCCCCCGTAAAGAAAAGATGGCGAGTTCCAGTCCCGCCCGAGTGATTCTCTTTTTTTTTAAAAAGAATATTAGAACTGAATTTACTAATATTCCCTCTAACCCCTCCAACTAAGCTAAATTGCATGTGCTAGGAGTGGGTTCACGTCGGTAGTGTAATGGTATGTTTATACGCATTCTAGATTCCATAACACAAGCTAATAAAGCTTACCATGGGTCTAGATAGCGTTTTGTAGAATGTTGCGAAAAAAATGGCCTGGATCAAACTCGGGACCTCTCGATCGTAAGGCTGATTACTATTTGTTATTATGACCCCTATGTCCTTTTGTAGAGTCTCGCGTGGTACTCTGCCGGGCACAGTCAGTAGGAAGACGAGGCGGGAGACGCCGGGAGGCAGGGGACGGCGTGCTGAGGGATGCACTGGCCCCACTCGCCCCACTGCTGAGGCTGGAACATCTACCACCAGACCACGATCTACTGCATCAGGTGACACACACACACATACTATCAACCATTTTCAAGCTGAGTGCCGCCACTGTTAACATTTACGATGGTGACCCTAGACTATGCCTTTAGCTTACCATCAGGCGAAGTGAAGTCAAATTGACGTGACCTTTATAAAAAAAAAAGACATAAGCACCAATAGTGGACACTGATCCAATAGTCGACAATTTCGAAAAGAAACTTATTTTAGGAATAGTCTCCATTTGTTTTACAAGATTATTGACTTAAAAGATGTCTAATGGCGTCTATAAAAAACAATTTCGCAAGTAAAATATTGAATTTGCGGTAGTTGTTTTCAAAGAATTATGTTGAAGTTAATGATTTTCTGATAACCTCTGTAGCGTGACGGTAGTGAACGCGACTGCCACGCAGGAGGCGCTGGTTCGATCCCCGCTCAGTGCAAATATTTGTATGCATGAATATGGCTATTTGCATTGGTCTGGGTGTTTCTATGTATAATATGTGTGTATTTACAAAAAAAAAAGTATATAAGTATGTTTATCCGCATTCTAGATTCCATAACACAAGCTAGTTAAACTTACCATGGGTCTACATAGCGTTGTGCAGAATGTTGTGGAATATTTATATATTTATTTGTGGGCCATTTCACCCCAATCCCCTATTCCGCCCTGGGGGGACCAAGGGGTGTTCGGCAATCACGGCGTTCCGTCGAACCTACTTTTGAAGAATCTTACGATCTATTCCACCTTCGGATCCTCAAGGTCTGGTGTTTCTAATGTGTCCGTCCCCATATTTTCCCATCTTATTCTTGAGTACTTTTTTTTATATAGGACACGTCAATTTGACTTCACCTCGCCTGATGTTAAGCAAAGGCAAAGTCTCGGAAAGAGGGTCACCATCGTAAACATGTACCATGTTAACAGTGGTGGCACTCACCTTGACGGCCTCATCAGATGCCTTTTCACGCGCCGCTTAAAGGACCCGGGACTGTAGGAAGGAGGAAACACGTGAGCTGGCAGGGAGTTCCAGGTCTTAGTGGATACCACCCCCACGGAGCTGATGGTGGTGGTTATGTCGGACTCGAACCGACCAAAACGCACGCCGTCTTGGGTCCTTGGTTGCCGGAGGTGAGATTGCCAAAAGCATATCTCTCGCACCCCGGCAGACCCAGGACCATCTCTTTCGAGATGGTCCCCTTTGGGTTGTGGGGACCTTACTGTCCCCACTTAGCCCCGGGTACGGGGAAGCGCACTATGCACACTTCTGCTATGGTGACAGGTGGCTCCACCGGTCGGCCCGGAGTCTAGTCCGGACCCGATTTGTTGGGGGTGAAAGATGATGAATTTTTAGGTTTTAAAGGGAGCTTAGGTTTTCTTGAGGGTTTTTTTTTACATTGAAATTAAATTTTACATAGAGTTTTTGCCTCCGCAGGTGGTCCGGCGAGGCATAGTCCCCGGCCCGGCGGGGGAGGGCGCGGGATTAGCCGACGCGTGGTTGGCCCGCGGCTCCTACAGGCCGCCGCGGTGCTTCCTGCCTTATCTGGACGAGATTAAGGTCAGTCTTCACTGTGTTTTATCTATACTTGTATAAAAATGTATGTCTGAATAATATGTAAAGCTTCCGTTTCTCGAGAAACTTTCTGCCTCGCACAACTAAACTAAAATGTCACCAGCGGTATTTCCGAACCAATACGATCTTCAAACCTTCAAGAAAAGAGCGTACTCTCTTTTTAAAAGGAAGGCAACGCACTTGTGACTCTTCTGGTGTTGCGGGTGTCCATGGACGGCGGTGATCGCTTACCATGAGATGATCCTTCTGCTCGTTTGCTTCCCTATTCCATAAAAAAAGCAATGATTGTTAAGTACCATTGACTACTATCGACTGACAACTATTGAATTATTGTTGACCTCGATATTTTTGCGCTATCAGAGAATAATTTCGAGAAAATGGTGTCTGAAACTCTCGCAAATAAAAAAAAATGACTCCTTACTGGGATATTTTCTAAAGTTTACGCGAATGTCACTCATTGAAATAAAACCACTTTTTACGGATTCTATCGCGATATATTTCTTATTATTACTTCTTAACCCGACGTTGCGGCTGCTTTGCCGGTCGCCGCGAAAATGGCTGCTGCAAAGCAGCCGAAACGTCGGGTTAAAAAGTAACAATAACAAATATATCGCGATAGAATCCGTAAAAAGTGGTTTTAATCCTTAACGGGAGTTATTCTGTAGGAGTCGATTTCTTGATACGATAATAGATGCACATTGTGAGGAGCTTGAATAAAATATATTTTTTCTTTTTTTTTTTCTTTTTATTTTTCTATATTTGTTTATTTTGTTGGTTTTGCACGTGGGTGGAACTACGCGTGCGCATTCTAATACGGAATTAATTAATTTGTGGACAATAGTGTGGGTTGTGCGTTTTTATTTTGTAAACCTAGTTCTTAAGCATTCTGTAACTGTAACGCATAACCGTCATAACCGTTTTATTACCCGACTGCCGAAAGGAGGGTATTTTTTATAATGTATAGGAATAATGTTCAGGTGAAAGATTTCGATTTTTTTTTCTTTTGCCAAATTAATACTCCCAGATGATTTTGCTATCGAAATTGTGCCCAAATTCTTTTTTATCCGAAACGACTATAAAATCACCCAGTAAAAATAAAACAATTATAGGACGTCAATAATAATACAACTTTTACACACGTGTGACAGCCTCCGTGGCGTGGTGGTAGTGAACGCGACTTTCACGCAGGAGGCGCGGGTTCGACCCCCGCTCAGTGCTAATATTTGTATGCATGAATATGGCTATTTGCATTGGTCTGGGTGTTTCTATGTATAATATGTATGTATTCACAAAAAAAAAAAAGGTATTTAAGTATGTTTATCCGCATTCTAGATTCCATAACACAAGCTAGTTAAGCTATGCTTACCATGGGTCTAGATAGCGTTGTGTAGAATGTTGAGAAAAATATTTATTTACACACAATGATAGTAAAACTTTGATAGCGCGATGCAGGATAGTGGTATTTTTAGTAACAGTTGTATATATGTGTTATAGGCGCTGCTGGAAGGGCAGGCAGTACCGGAGGCGGAGCTAGCTCGAGCGAGGCACGAGCGGTACCTGCACCGGATACCGGACACACTGTACATGGTGAGTGAACTATATATTAACTAGCTTTTGTCCGCGGCTCCGCCCGCGTGGATGTCGGTTATCGCGACCAAACATAGCATATGTCCTTTCTCAAGGTCTAATCTACCCATGTACCAAATTTCATCAAAATCGGTTCAGTGGTTTAGGCGTGAAAGCGTAACATACAGACAG
The DNA here is from genome assembly GCA_914829495.1 of Eilema sororculum. Taxonomy (NCBI): domain Eukaryota; kingdom Metazoa; phylum Arthropoda; class Insecta; order Lepidoptera; family Erebidae; genus Eilema; species Eilema sororculum. The sequence continues at coordinate 14,780,034 of OU618559.1, read as the reverse complement.
ACAGACAGACAGAGTTACTTTCACATTTATAATTAAGTATGGATTATTCCATACCTATTACTAATTACCTATGTAACAATTTCTTTAGATATCCTAATACATGACATTTCATAACATAAACTCACGCCTATATTCCCCGTAAGGGTAGGCAGAGGTGCTAGCACCCAAATTTCGCCAGTTTATGTTTAGGTCCCAATGTAATAGGTGGCGAGCCTATTGCCAATAACCGGGCACTTATAAACCGGCGATAAATACACACATAACTTCGAAAAGCATCGAAAAGTCATTGATGTGTGCCATGGTAAACCTGGGATCGAACCCGAGACCTCGTCTCAGCAGTCCATTACCCATACCACTAGGCTACCGCGGTTTTCTTTTTTATTTTGACAAAATCAATAAATGACGTACTTAGTTTTATATAATAACTAGCTTTTGCCCGCGGCTCCGCCCGCGTGGATGTCGGTTCCCGGCAATTATTCGAATTTTTCTCTACGTACAAACCTTCCCTGGACTTCCACAAATAATTCAAGACCAAAATTAACCAAATCGGTTCGTGCGTTCTGGAGTTATAGCGTCAGGAAGGAAAACCAGACTTATTTTTATATAATAGATATCCATTTGACATTGCTATGTATTAGATATGTCTTTGAAACTTTTGAATGCCAATTTTGGTGAAATACGCTAAGCTACCTTTTGTAAACCGAATACCATTGTAACTATAATGTACCGTATTTCGTGTGAATAAATTATTATATATATATAAAGGTGGTTTCGTTTACAATAATGTGCAGGTGTCTGCTTATTACCTCGATGGGTGTGCAAATTTTATTTTTTGAAGATATATTGTCAAATTGAGATCTATTATAGATAACCTGTCTTATGCGAATAAACTGGTTTGATTTGATTTGAACACTGGAGGTCAAACTATTCGCACTTGACGGATGTTCCGTTACGGATCTTACGCATCACTCTAGCCACTGGCGGAACTTTAAATAAAATCACTACAAGAAAACTAGCGCGTGCTTTTTTGTAGTGGTGTTTTATGAAATTACCGTTTCATTTAGTTTTACTAACAGGATTGAGAGTATTTATTGCAAAATACCGTTTTTTTTTACTTTTCATTGAATGCGATAGCTTTAATTTCTAATGAACCATGTTGTATTGTGTCTCAGGTGGCGGCGGCCCGCAACGGAGGCCGAGAATCTCGTTCCTCGGCCGCAGGAGGCGCGGCCGAGGGCGCGGCCCGGGCCTGCGTGTCTCCGCGGGTACTGGCGGCCCTACGGGCGAGGGCGAAGCACCTGAGGGCGGCGCCCCCCGCCGCCAGGGCGCTCCGGCTACAGGCGATAGACAGGCTCACTGTGTGTCGACAGGTATGTTGTTATATAGGAGAGTCGACTATTGTACCGTCTTACGACCGTTCCCAATAACATACCCTTCGATTCCCGCTCAGTGCAAATATTTGTATGCATGAATATGGCTATTTGCATTGGTTTGGTTGTTTCTATATTTTTTTTTTATAGAATATTAGAAGTATAAATATGTATGTATTTACACAAAAAAAGTATATAAGTATGTTTATCCGCATTCTAGATTCCATAACGCAAGCTATAAAAGCTTCCCATGGGTCTAGATAGCGTTGTGTAGAATGTTGTGGAATATTTATTTATTTATTTATTTATACTAAAAAAACTAAGCTAAACTAAAACCGCGGTAGCCTAGTGGTATGGGTAATGGACTGCTGAGACGAGGTCTCGGGTTCGATCCCAGGTTTACCATGGCACACACCAATGACTTTTCGATGCTTTTCGAAGTTATGTGTGTATTTATCGCAGGTTTATAAGTGCCCGGTTAATGGCAATAGGCTCGCCACCTATTACATTGGGACCTAAACATAAACTGGCGAAATGTGGGTGCTAGCACCTCTGCCTACCTTTTACCCCGCCCGCGTGGATGTCGGTTCTCGCGAATATAGTCTATGTCCTTTCTCAAGGTCTAATCTACCCCTATAACAAATTTCATCAAAATCAGTTTTTTTTTATTTATTTTTTTTAAAAGAATATTAGAACCGAAGTTACTAATATTCCCTCTAACCCCTCCAACTAAGCTAAAATGCTTGTGCTAGGACCATGGGTTCACGCCGGTAGTGTAATGGCCAGGATCGAACCCGGGACCTCTCGATCGTAAGGCCTGACCTGGCCCTCGATTCTACTAAAGCTAAACTATTGTCAAACCACAGAGATTGCAAAAAGCGGCATTAAAGTTTAGACTTTATTTCTATACGCTAAGGTCCAAAATTAAATGACAAAAGTTTCATTACACTATTTTATTCACTCTGCTAACAGTTATTTAATATTGAACTTTAAATGCATCGCTTTATAGTCTATAATGTATTGCCGCTTTTTCCAATCTCAGTGGCTTGACAATAGTTTTGCTTTAGTAGAATCGAGGCCCAGTTCAGTGGTTTGGCGTGAATATTTAACATACAGACTGACAGACAGAGTTACTTTCGCATTTATAATATTAGTACGAATTATTGTCCTAACTAAAGATGTGTAAATATCAGAACAATCGGACAACAGGAAGGGGATCAAAAAATTAAAATTAAGATCATTTTGAGTCGAATACATAGGCAAAAAGAATCATCTCGGGCGGGACTCGAACCCGCAGTCTTTCCCTTACAGGGGGAATGCCTGACCAATTCGGCTACCGAGACACGCCCGATATGATTCAAATTTCCCATCTTATACGTCTTTAAGGCGACGTGGCGCCATCTACCGGTTTTCTTACGAACTATCGGAATCAATGAATGATGTTACAATCATTTTTAAACATTGATTTTTTGATAACTGCGCCCAAACAATTGAAGGAATTATTACAGCATTAAGTATGCTAACTATACAAATCGAATACATAGGGAAAAAGAATCTTCTCGGGCGGTGTAAGGGAAAGACTGCGGGTTCGAGTCCCGCCCGAGAAGATTCTTTTTCCCTATGTATTCGATTTGTATAGTTAGCATACTTAATGCTGTAAAAATTCCTTCGATCATTTAGAGTACTTACCCAAACTCTTTTTATCCGTAACGACTATAAAATAAAATCACCCAGTATAACCACTAATATAAACTAGATTTTTGTGCATTAATATCATTCTCTACTAATAATGTCTGTCCGTACAGATCGCCTTGCGAGCAGTACGCGAGATGTCTCTGCCCGACGCCTGCGCTGAACTGCTTCTCGCTGACCTGGACACGGACAGGTGAGTCCATGAATGAATGTACATGAACTCATCCCACATGATTAAGAACCCACCTCACATGTACAATAACTCATCCTACATGTTACCGAACCCATTCCACATGTACAAGAACTCATCCTGTTTAAAAACCTGCTAGAACCAAGCGTTTCAGTGACTCATTCCTATGCCGCACCACTAAGACCTGGAACTCCCTGCCAGCTCACGTGTTTCCTTCTTCCTACAGTCCCGCGTCCTTTAAGCGGGGCGTGAAAAGGCATCTAATGAGGCCGTCAAGCTGAGTGCCACCACTGTTAACATGGTACATGTTTACGATGGTGACCCTCTTTCCGAGACTTTGCCTTTAGCTTACCATCAGGCGAGGTGAAGTCAAATTGACGTGTCCTGTATTAAAAAAAATGAACTCATCCCACATATACAAAAACTATCCCAGAAGTCCTGTAAGTTAATAAAAAATAATACTAATTTGTTTTTTTTTTATGCCTGTATTTTAATATCTGGATTGCATCTTTCATTCATTCATTCATTCATTCAGCTTCGGTATCGTTTCCCTTACACCCGGTGAGTCCTAAGTCGAAATTGATAAAATCATTGTTTCCAGTGAGAGTGGAGCGTCTAGAGAACGTGAGACTGAGGAGCAGTGGGAGCAGGGCTCGGCCGCGGACAGCTCCGCGCCAGTTGACGACAGGTGGCGCTGGCCGCTCGACCACCCTGCACTTGATTGCTGCAGGTCAGTACCCAGGGTCTTGCCGGGAGACGGTGGAACCACCTTCTTGTGGTGTTTAAGCCTAGTGGTATGGGTAATGGACTGCTGAGACGAGGTCTCGGATTCGATCCCAGGTTTACCATGGCACACACCAATGACTTTTCGATGCTTTTCGAAGTTATGTGTGTATTTATCGCAGGTTTATAAGTGCCCGGTTAATGGCAATAGGCTCGCCACCTATTACATTGGGACCTAAACATAAATTGGCGAAATGTGGGTGCTAGCACCTCTGCCTACCCCTTCGGGGAATACAGGCGTTTACTTTATGGCTAAGGTGGTACCCGCGGTTGATTCTGGTGGGCAAGTGGACGCAGCCTACTTTGATATAAAAAAAGCCTTCGATACGGTCGATAATGACGTATTACTAGCGAAACTTGCTGCGGTCGGATGCACGGAGCACTTGCTAGAGTTCTTTGCAAGCTATATGAAAGATCGACAGCAGTACGTTGACTACAATGGGTGTGTTTCTGAGCCGTATTTTACTAGATCTGGTGTAAGTCAGGGAAGTAACCTGGGGCCACTTGAGTTTCTCGTAATGATAAACGATTTACCGGAAGTAGTCAAACATGCAACGTGTTTACTGTTTGCGGATGATCTAAAGTTAATACTTGAAATAAAAAACTACTCGGACTGTGAAAATTTACAGAGCGATATAGATAGAGTGGTGGGGTGGGTAGAACAAAACAAACTGGCTTTTAACATCGCTAAATGTTCCACTATAACCTTCACTCGGGCGCGAAAACCGGTAACTCACACGTATAAAATAGATACGGTGCCTATGCAGAGAGTGACACAGGTGAGAGACCTAGGAGTTATCATGACGGACGAATTGTCATTTACGAACCACATCACTAATATTTGTAAAAAGGCGTACAGAAACTTGGGATTCGTTCTAAGACAATCACGGGATTTTACAAATATTAGCGCGGTAAAGGTGTTGTATGACGCACTAGTCAGGAGTCATCTTGAGCATAATGGCATGATATGGTCTCCACATGAAGCGAAATATAGACTCATGTTAGAGAAAATACAGAATAAGTTTACGAGGTACTTATACAATATGGATACGACATATAGGCATTAATTGAAACCATATACTTGGTACCCCCATAGCTTCAAATAGGAAAAATTTGAACAAAATCGGCCCAGTATTAAGGGCAGAAACTAGGGTTTTAATATTACAAAATTTTGAACAACTTTAAACACTCCGTAGAATCGCAGTTATCAATGAACTCTAAATTGCACGAAAATACTACCATTAGGGTTACCATCCGTCCGAGTTTCCCCGGATTTGTAGCCACGTAGCACCCGAGAGCACTATACCCACTCCGACCTGCCCATGTGGTGCATGTGAGACCGTCACCAGGTAGATGTCCCCAATGAGCTTAGAGTAACAGCCGCCGGCCGTCACGGCCACCGTCCGCCTGGAAAGTACATACGGCGTGCCGATGTTCCACGTTACCTCCACTTGCCTACTTGGTTCTTCTTTAGCCATGTCCGGCTCCGGTACACTAGTGAACGAGCGAACCTCTTGGGAAAGTGGGGTATGCATGCACGAAATCCCGGATACGATTTCTTATCGTATCTGGTGGTTTAGACTTTTCCGGAGATGACTTGCGTCCGACGTTTTTACAGGCTCGGCAGCCCAACTGTAACACCCCTGGGGTGGCATACGTCCATAGGCCACATTAACCACTTTCCATCATGTGTGCCGTATGCTTATCTGCCACCTTAGTAGTATAAAAAAAACTTCTTGTCCTGGTTTACGGATTTTGCAGATGGAAACCCTTATTACTATTAAAATTGCACGATGCGACGTTGCCGTTCTGTGTATTCATTCATTTTTCCATTCATCAATTTCGTAAAAATACGATTGTAATGTTAAATGTCGTGCGAGTTAACATGGCACCTGCCTCGAAGACACCCTCCTCCCGCTTCCCCGCGCGCGACCCCGCTCTCGCCGTGCGAGGCTAGTAGCGTCAGCGTACACGCCTCCCGCTCCCCCGCGCAAAGCCCCGAGCCAGGTGCCTTGTTAACTCGCACGAGTTGTAGGTACAATTTTATGTTTCGATAATTTCTGGAATGTTGTCAGTAACCGCGACGTCACTGGGGACCGCGTGTCGTTCTTTGATCCTCTCGGTTTATTTTCTCGTTTTAATTTGTTTTTAAAGTGAAATTGACACTAATCTATTATTTTTGTGTTTGTGAATTGTGTTTATTTTTTGTTTAGCTATTCTATCCTTAATTTTAACGGTGAAAATGAGTCTAAATACCTACCTAGTAAATTTGTTGTGCGAATTTTGTTACGTATTCTTTTTTTGAAAAAACAACAAGTGTATAGTGTACCTAACGTGTTTCTGAAAGTGACTCGCAGCCGTATTATTGAGGCATTTGATAAATTGAAAGCAAGGTAGGTACCTAACCGAAATCTGTTGAACAGTTAGTTTGGCGATATCATCCTTTTAATGTTTTCAAGTTAGTGGCGGGCATTTCTAAAATTTAGATTCACATTTTTAAGCACTGCCGTGAAAAAGTGGTGTTTATAAAGTTAAGTGAACTTTCGTGATAGGTGCCTAATCTTACCTTAGTAGGTAGGTCGCGAGCGCGCATCAGTCAGCTGGCGCGTCGCGTCACGTTGCCGCTTTGCTTTGTGCAAATTCTAAGCGTGTGTATTTTTGTGAATGAATCAATGACTTATAAAAGTGGTTACATTTTCTACATTTATTTTAATAATTACTTTGTTAGGGAATTTAGTTTTTTTTAAATCTGCGAATTTGAGTTTAAATTTAATTTTGTTTCATTCCTATGGACCAGGACGCTTCACTGTTTCCGTAAATGCCTATATGTCGTATCCATACTGTATATGAAGTTATACAGAGTATATCCATTTTACCCGCTAATGTATCCCACATTATTTGTACTGGGTATGATAGGTTATAATCAGTTGAGAGTGCGTCGTGATTTTTTTCTTACGGCCTATTTAATAAATCTCTTGAGAGGTAAGGTATGCAATCCGGGAGTGCTTAAATATTTAAATCTCTGCGTTCCGGATAGATACGTATGGAGGCGGAGACGTCCACCATTGCTGGTTGTGCCTGCAGCCAGGACCAATTTGCTCCGGAAAACACCTCTTAGCCGATCCATAAAAATAATAAATGAAATAGGTGACAGAGTGGATATATTCTCTGGCAACTGGAGTGAGCTTGCAAGGATCATACTCAGCATTTTATGTTATATGGATCCATAATCTGTATCTAAATCGTGTTTTTGGTGTTTTATTTCGTGATTTTATTTTGTGTTTTTTTTTTTTTTTTTTGTTGCTTTATTATTATTAGTTTTGATTATTTCAGTGTATGTGTTCTTAATTGAGGATATTGTATGATTGATAGTTATAAGTATTTTTTTTTAGATCCAGTACTGTTTTGGGGGTTGTCCCTGTCAGGGTGGTGGATAAGTGTTTAAATAAATAAATAAATAAATAAATAAATGTTATGTTATGTATGTTATGCCAAATAAGGTATGATATAGTTGGGTTCTTGTTACATGTTTCTATGAATTGGTTCCTTTAATGGTTACCGGATAACAGTTTACAATTTAATATCTTATCACAATGTTTTAGGGTTCCATAAGAAACTCTACTGGGTTCTATACCTCTACTGCACACTGTTTAATTTTCATAGATTTTATTGAATACACTCATCACAATCTAAAAGGTCCGCTTGGACAGAATGTATTTCTCTACTCTATGGGTGACACACATGAAGTTCTATATTTTTTACCAATTGAAATGTTCTGAAGTCAATCAAATTTTTCATTGACAGATACCACAGAGCTGGGCATAACGATTATTTCATATTTCCCACAGGCTATCAATAATTTTCTATTTATTTATTCATTTAAACTTCATGCACAAATGTACAAAGGCCAAATTTATCGGTTCAGGGAAAACAAAATCGAACAAGATATGTTTTTCAAGGCCTTATATAATTAAATGTCTACGAGTATTTTAAATTATTATAAACGATTATTTTAAATTATTTAAAATATGTAAAATATTACCGGTCAGTGTTAAACATAAATACCTACTTGCAACCATCAACCACGGCAGTCGAGAGCATAATCCATCGCAGACTTGTCATGTAGATAACAGGTACAACACACGAGCAATGACGGCGGGCAAATTTGTAGTGCCCAGGGTCAATAATATATATGGCGATAGGACGCTAAATAAAAGAATACCTTACATACTAAATAGCTTACCCGAAGAAATAAGAAAGGAAAACAGGAAAGATATGTTTAAAATTAAATTAAAAAAGCACTTATTGGACTCACTGCCATAATTTTACACTATATCTATGTACTGAAATAATTTGATGTAGTATCTAGTTGTAACTCTTCATGATCCTACAGTCAAACCGTTTGTACGGTTTTGTGGGACAATGTATTAGCTCATAAGATAACAATGTACTTAAATAAATAAATATTTAGGCCAAGAATTGATAAATTAGATACAAATATATCATTCTTCGTGTTTTTTTTGGTAATTGAGTGTATCTTATTATAACAAAAATATTAAATAAAAGAAAATTATTATAGGCGAGGTGAAGTCAAATTGACGGGTCCTGTATAAAAAAAAAAAAACTTCAAAATACCTACAACATCAAAGTTTTAAGTTACACAGTTACAAAGGATCCCAGTTCAAATCGGAACTGTAATTCAATGCAGTTTAGAATACGTATTTAAATCGATTAAATACTGAAGCGAACTTGAATTATTAATTTGGCGAAAGATTTTTTTTTATAATGTTTGGGAATAACGTTCAGGTGAAAAGAAAAATGTATGGGGGTTGTAAAAAAAATCTTTCGCCAAATTAATACTTCCAGATGATTTTGCTGTGGCCAAACTCTTTTTAATCGAAACGACTATAAAATTACCCTGTATACGTTTTATTTTGGAGTATGAGGTTTAAATTATAGAAGAGGGAGATCGAAAAACATCGGAAAAAATGAAATACTCAAGTGACTTACAAGGGGAATGCTCTTCCAACTGAGCTATTGAGCCACACCTGAAACAATTCAAATTTTCCTTCTCTTTATAATCCGTCTTTAAGGACGACGGTGCAGCCATCTACCAACATTCTTACGAACTGTTGGAAACAATGAATGATTTTTCAACCATTTTTTAAATTTTGATGACTGACTTGAGCATTTAATTTTTTCCGATGTTTTTCGAACTTAAAAGTTAGCATAATAAATGCTATAAAAAATCATTCAAAGGATCTCACTCGATCCTTAATGTCTCATACGTTATTGTGCCCACAAGTGAGTGTTATGTTTGTGCCCCACAGGACACTGAGTAACGGCAGTACGGGCCGATGTGCCTCAGCAGGCAGTCTGCTGCACCTCGCCAATGGTAAGTATCGTTTTTTCGTGCTAGTGGTATGGTTAACGGACTGCTGAGACGAGGTCTCGGGTTCGATCCCAGGTTTACCATAGCACACACCAATGACTTTTCAATGCTTTTCGAAGTTATGTGTGTATTTATCGCAGGTTTACAAGTGCCCGGTTGATGGCAATAGGCTCGCCACCTATTACATTGGGACCAAAATATAAACTGGCGAAATGTAGGTGCTAGCACCTCTGCCTGCCCCTTCGAGGAATACAGACGTGAGTTTATGTATGTATGTACGTATTATTTACTAGCTGTAGCCCGCAGCACCACCCGCGTGGATGTCGGTTATCTTCAGCACGATCGGCTTAAAATTGACAAAGTTTCATACAACTTTCATCCCCTATTTTATCCCCTTGGGGGTAGAATTAATCAAAATCCTTTTTTAGCGGATGCGTACGTCATAACATCTACCTGCATGCCAAATTTCAGCCCGATCCGTCCAGTGGTTTGGGCTGTGCGTTGATAGATCACTATGTCAGTCAGTCAGTCACCTTTGAGTTATATATATTTAGAATAATCCGATTTCGACTCCAATTAATCCGACAGTAAGCATTCAAGACAAAAGGCCCGGTAGACGGCAATAGGCTTGCCCCCTGACATCCTCTGTGGCGTCCCCGCTCAGTGCAAATATTTGTATGCATGAATATGGCTATTTGCATTGGTTTTGTGTTATGTATTTACAAAAAAAAGTGTCTTAGTATGTTTATCCGCGTTCTAGATTCCATAACACAAGCTAGTTAAGCTTACCATGGGTCTAGATAGCATTGTGTAGAAATGGAATCCTGTAGAATATTATATTATAGAATACTAGCTTTTGCCCGCGGCTCCGCCCGCGTGGATGTCGGTTATCGCGACCAAACATAGCCTATGTCCTTTCTCAAGGTCTACTCTACTCTATACCAAATTTCTTCAAAATCGGTTCTGTAGTTTAGGCGTGAAAGCGTAACATACAGACAGACAGATGGAGTTACTTTCGCATTTATAATATTAAATATTAGTATGGATTATAATACTACGTATTTTACGCAGGAGGCGCGGGTTCGATTCCCGCTCAATGCAAATATTTATGTGCATGAATATGGCTATTTGCATTGGTCTGGGGGTTTCTATGTATAGTATGTATGTATTTACAAAAAAAAAGTATCTAAGTATCCGTATTCTAGATTCCATAACACAAGCTATAAAAGCTTACCATGGGTCTAGATGGCGTTGTGTAGAATGTTGTAGAATATTAAAAAAAAAAAAAAATAATATGGAAGTATGGATATGGATTGTAAAATATATTATCACGCCATGGGACCGCAAACCATAATTGCCAAAATGTGTGTGCTAGTCGCTATTTTTAACGCCGTGTTGGAGTGTAACTTACTGCGTCTAAGGCTGTAGCCGTAGCCTATAATTTGAGCTGATAATTTTCTATGTATTTTATAAGCCATTGTTTCGAAGAAAAAGACGAAGAATGTTATTAGACCATGCAGTAATCTGTGCTCTATGTTCCACAGATAATAATTCTCGTACCGGCACATGTCGGCGGGAACTCCCCTCTCGTTCTGCGGAAGGCGCACAGCACAGGTAACACATCATTCAACCTCCTTTTTTTTATTCGTGTGTGACTATATACTTTACTAACTTTTGCCCGCGGATTCGCCCGCGTGGGAATCGGTTATCGTGACAAAACATTTCTCAAAAGACGTAGGTGTACGAAGTTCTTTTTCTTTGAAGATGACAAACTTTCCATACAAACGTTTATCACCTATTTTACCCTCTTAAAGTTTTGAAAAACGCTGATACACGTGTTCATTTATTTCTTAAAACACACAGGTTTATGAAATGTAGTGCATCTAGCTCTAAAAATGACGGACTTTCATACAAACTTCCATCCCTTATTTCACCCCTTTAGTAGCAGAATTTCCAAAAATCCTTTCTTATTGGATGCTTACATCATAAAATGTATCTACTGTTAAAATTTCAAGTTTTTAGGTCCAGCGGTTTATTCTCTGCGTTGATGAGTCAGTCAGTCGGGATAAGTAGTCTTTGTAATTATATGTATTAAATTTGTTCGCAGGCAATCCGTGACGGAGACGGCACGATTATCAGCGGCCGTGCCCGACGTGGCCATGGCGCCTAACGCCAACACGCACCTCCTCACCGCCAGGGACTACTTCCGTCTCACGCCCTGGGGTAAGTGCAGCAGTGGGCCCACGATCCGTGACGAAGTGTGCACCAAAAGTGTTTCACTCGGAATTATGTAGTACTAAAAGTGATTTACACTATTCTGTATAACCTGATATGATATAAAAGTGACTTACCCGCTATTCTGTATAACCAAAAGTGACTTAACCCCTATTCTGTATAACCAAAAGTGACTTAACCCCTATTCTGTATAACCAAAAGTGACTTAACCCCTATTCTGTATAACCAAAAGTGACTTAACCCCTATTCTGTTGAACCAAAAGTGACTTAACCTCTATTCTGTATAACCAAAAGTGACTTAACCCCTATTTTATTGAACCAAAAGTGACTTAACCCCTATTCTGTATAACCAAAAGTGACTTAACCCCTATTCTGTATTACCAAAAGTGACTTAACCCCTATTCTGTATAACCAAATGTGACTTAACCCCTATTCTGTTGAACCAAAGGTGACTTAACCCCTATTCTGTTGAACCAAAAGTGACTTACCCACTATTCTGTATAACCAAAAGTGACTTACCCCCTATTCTGTTGAACCAAAAGTGACTTACCCCTATTCTCTTGAACCAAAAGTGACTTAACCCCTATTGTCTTACCCCCTAAGTGACTTACCCGCTATTTCATATAACCAAAAGTGACTTACCCGCTATTCTGTTGAACCAAAAGTGACTTAACCCCTATTCTGTAGAACCAAAAGTGACTTAACCCCTATTCTATTGAACCAAAAGTGACTTAACCCCTATTCTGTTGAACCAAAAGTGACATAACCCCTATTCTGTTGAACCAAAAGTGACTTACTTCCTATTCCGTAGAACCAAAAGTGACTTAACCCATATTCTATTGAACCAAAAGTGACTCTCCCCTTATTAAGTACCCCCACAAGATACCTACCCCCTTTGCGGTGGTGCTGATAGTCAGTTTGGTGTTCCAGAGTACAGCGGAGGGGGGGTACTGCAGTTGGACCTGGGAGACGGAGCAACGCACACGCCTAGACCCGGTAAGTGCCTATTGTAGTGATTATACCAGTTTACATCAGTTCCTGTGCTTGTCTGCCACCTAAGTAGTTTCAAAATATAGATATAGAGTAAAATAAAGCCAGCGAAGCGGGAGAAAAAAGGCAAACAAAGTTTCAACGGTTCCAAACATTTTTATTTGAAAATTATTACGTATCACTTCAAGCGCGTTCAGGATAGGAATGAAATTGCTCATAAGTTGGCGGATCTGACAGTTTAGAACCGCTGTGCTGACAGCTTTCCTGTACTACGAAACACGCAACGACAGCTGTCGCTCGGCCAATGTCGCGTACGTGTGACATGTGCGACAAGGACAGAGACAATAATCGCTAGTTATCGCAACGTAACTCAGTAATGGTCGCTTTTTTTACCTTTATTCTCTCGTCTTGTTGGATGTACTTTAGTCTTAAAAGTACTGAGTAAGCGTTCGAAAGTTCCTGTCTCATAGGACAGAAATTGTCTAAAAAGTTAGCACACGTGTCCCGCTCACATGGCCATTCTTTTTTTTTTCTTTTTTTTTTTAAATAAAGAATATTAGAACCGAAGTTACTAATATTCCCTCTAACCCCTCCAACTAAATTGCTTGTGCTAGGAGTGGGTTCACGTCGGTAGTGTAATGGCCAGGATTCGAACCTGGGATCTCGCGATCGTAAGGCCGACTCCTTAACCATTAAGCTACCGACGCTTCTATCCTAATAATATTTATGTGTTGACGCCTGTATTGTGAGGAGGGCAGTATTAAGAGTAATTGTATGTGTGTGTATTTATCGCAGGTTTATAAGTGCCCGGTTAATGGCAATAGGCTCGCCACCTATTACATTGGGACCTAAACATAAACTGGCGAAATGTGGGTGCTAGCACCTCTGCCTACCCCTTCGGGGAATACAGGCGTGAGTTTATGTGATGTTATGTTTTGTTTACACAGGGTCCCGCGCACAGCGAGCAGGGGCTGCCTCCCGACCTCCGCGGGAACATCACACTCAGGTAACACATATTCTTATAAAGGACACGTCAGTTTGACTGCACTGCAAGGTCTCAGAAAGAGGATCACCATCGTAAACATGTACCATGTTAACAGTGGTGGCACTCAGCTTGACGGCCTCATCAGATGCCTTTTCACGCCCCGCTTAAAGGACCCGGGACTGTAGGAAGAAGGAAGTCCCCCATGAATGCAGTCCGGGGTGACACATTATTAGCGAAGATATTTTTTTAGAAAACATACAGCCAAAGACTAAACTTCCCCTATTACGATCGGGTTCGATCCCCCCTCAGTGTAAATATTTGTATGCATGAATATGGCTATTTGCATTGGTCTGGGTGTTTATATGTATAATATGTATGTATTTACAAAAAAAATGTATCTAAGTATGTTTATCCGCATTATTCGCAATTCCATAATACAAGCTTACCATGGGTCTAGATAGCGGTGTGTAGAATAATGTTGTGGAATATTTATTACGTGGGATCGAAAATTGTTGTTGGCGGAATGTGGGTGTTATACACCTCTGCCTACCCCTTCGAGGGTTTACAGACGTGAGTATATGTATGTATATTTTTCATTCGGTAAACTGGCCCTCGATTCTACTAAAGCACTGCTACAACAAATGACATGAAAGGAGATGTTTCATAAATGTATGGAGTCTGGGCCAACTATTGTACACTACTGAGAAATATAGCTAAGCAATATAGTTACCATTTCCCACTATTCTATTTTTATAATATTACTTCGTTTAAGTGTTAAATCGAAATAATTATATCACATAATTGCAACACAACAAAGATGGCGGACTTATGCGCGTTCTCTTTGTAAACTAGATATTATTGTAATTCGTGAATCGTGTTAAAAACAATTTAAAACTTATAATTCTGTTTATTATAACACTAAAATATATATATTCGTAAGGTTAAATAGTTTCTTGTGGTTGCTAGTATCGTCAAATAACACATCATGTTGACAATTGAAAAATTGATAATGACATGGCAATTGTCAAAACATGGCCGTTCAGAAATAAAGTACAAACGAGTCTTTTTATACGAGAATAATTGAACACAATATAGTTCCGCAAAAATAACCAGCATGTTTTGTTTGTCGTCAATATTAAAAAAAATAATTAAATATACCATGGTGTTTAATGCTGTGAAAAATATTCAACAGTAAATATTGAAGTTCCGTTAGTAATTTATATATATGCAATGATATTTTACACAAGATATGTTACGTTCATAGTAACTGACTTTTTAAATCTGATCCAGCAGTCTGTCAGTGCACAATAGTTGACAATTAGCGTTAAAGTAGTACGAAAGATGGGATAAGCACGTGAGTAAAAAAGATAGCTATAATTCGGAATGATTCGGACGATTGCACTTGTATGATCGCTTCGAAGCATAGATTATGATTTTGTTGAACAGAAGGGGTATTTCGTTGGTAGGCAAGAAATGAAATTCGATGAAAAAATAATACGTCATTAATTATTTCGGAAAATGATAATAATTCAAAAACATAATTAGGAAACTTCTCGAAAATAAAACCATACCGTAATAGTGCCGTACTGACGTTTTAACCAAAAATTAAACTCCTTCAAATAAATTTAATTTATTTCTTTTCTGCCTCTTAGAAAGTTTTTTATTTTGGGATTATTTTTATGAGCAGAATGAAGCCGAACAGTGGTATATTTGTCAGTTATTCATATTCTTCCTGAGCAATGTTCCTTTTTTCGAAGTATATCTCTCAGTGGCTTCAAAATTATTGCTACAAATTCTGCTGCTTTTTGAGGTGTCCAGTCAAACTCATTTCGTTGTTCTTTAACAATTGCAATCCACTCTTGAAGTCGAACTTCATTAGTCGGAAACCTTGAAAAAAAATTTAGGTTATTACAATTATTTAAAGGACACAAATAAATAAAACAAAAATTATGTTACTCAATTTTAAATAACAAATAAAACTGAACAGCAGGTCAAAATTATTACTTTAGTAGGCAGTAAACTGAACATTACCCTATGTCGCATCTGTACTGATAATCTATGCAAGCAGTGTTGTTGTGTCCTTGTCATGCTCATATCAAAAAGTATTTCTGTCCTTTTTCTTTGCCCCCATTATTTTAAAAATATTATTAAACTAATTTTAATGAAATATACTAAAAAATCGGTAATATTGTATGTACTTACATGTGATAGAAGGTCCTTCGTGTTTTATTGATTTTAGTGTCGTAATTTGTACATTTTTAAAAATACACGGTGGCATTTTTATTGTCATTTTATTATGCGCTTACATACGTGACAACTCGGCGTTTGCCAGACATATACTAAATGCGATACGTCCCAATTGGGACGTTTTCGCGTCTTCACCAGGCGCAGTCTAATAACATATCTGCCTCTTTTTTGTATGTAATATCATTGTATATATGCTGTTTTCAGGCTGTTTTAGAACGGTATTGTCCATCATGTAACTGGTAGCCGTTATCTATCTCGCAAAATGTTGTCATATAATAAAAATGTCACATTCTTCTTTCAATTACTACAACGTATTTCGGAGTCAAACAAAGGTAATTGTATTTTTTCCAAGAACCAGTTTTTTTTCTCTTTTTTTCTGTGTAGTGTACATTAGTTGGCCCAAAATGAAACATCTCCTTTAAGACATTATTTTTATACTCCAAAAGTTCAAAATGAAATGACCCAAAAAAAAAATTATGGTTCATTACACTGTTTCAACTACTCTGCAAGGCGTCATTTAATTTGGAACTTTAACTGCATCGATTAATAGTCTATTATTTAATGCCTTTTTTCTTCGTGCGGAAATCCGCTCGGATATCTCCCCCGCCGGAGCTGGATGGTGACGTTATGTTGTACTCAAACCGACTAAATCCGCACGCCGTCTGTGGGTTAGTGGTCGTAGCGACCGGGTTCATTACCACCAGGCCACAGAGGCTATCATAGGGTTGTTCGACCCACTGTATTAAGGCTCATGTTGTGTTGTGCAGGCGATGTCGTGCCTGCGTAGTCGTGCGGACGACGACGAGCTGCGGGCCGCCATCGAGTTGTCCGTCATACGCGGTAAGTGCACACCGTCACACACGCCCGCCCAAATCCCATTCTAACAATTTGTCATTGAAATAAAACAACTTTTTTAATTGATTCTGTCGTTATTCATTTGGTATTGATGAAGAACCGCGATCCTTCTTTACAGGGAGAATTCTTTGCCTATTAAGCTACCGGACCCCGAACTAATCCGAATCTTTTTTTTTGACTGATTTTGACGCTCTATGGAGCAGAATATGCTGTACCCGCTAGTTTTTAAGACCTACAAATGTAACCATATTCGAGGCAAATAAAGATTTATGATTATGATTATGATTATAGCATTTTTAATGCTAACTTTAAAGTTCGAAAAACATCGGAAAAAATGAAACGCTCAAGTGAGGCTTGAACTCACGACCTTTCACTTACAGGGGGAATGCTCTTCCAACTGAGCTATTGAGCCACACCTGAAACATTTCAATTCAATCTTTCCTTGTGTATCCGTCTCAGTTCGGGCGGGGTCCAGTAGCTTAGTAGTGAAAGCATTTCTCCCTGCCTCCAAACTGCTCAACTGTCGCCTCAGAGACGTATACTGGGTGATTTTAGTCGTTCCGGATAAAAAGAGTGTATGCACAGTTTGCGATAGCAAAATCATCTGGAAGTATTAAGTTGGTAGTACCCATTAATTTTCTTTCGGTTTATGATTGGGAAATGGGTACCGCCTGCTATCAAACTTATTTCGATATTTGAATGATTTTTTTTATAACATGTATTATGATAACTTTAAAGTTAAAGCCTTTCGCCCTTAAAGAAGGATATGAAGAGAAGGAAAATTTGAAGTGATTCAGGTGTGGCTCAATAGCTCAGTTGGCAGAGCATTCTCCCTGTAAGGGAAAGGTCGAGAATTCAAGTCTCACTTGAGCGTTTCATTCTTTCCGATGTTTTTCGAAATTATTTCGATATTTTCAGTGGCAGTCGAGTTTTTTTATTGTTTAATCATTTGTTTTATTTTGAAGAAAGCGTACGTTGACAGAGTTAATTTCGCATTTATAATATTAGTATGAATACAAATATTTACACTGAGTGGGAATAGAACCCGTGCCTCCTACGTACCCGCTACGCTACAGAGGCTATCAACATACTAATTGCTTAGAAATTTCATTAAAAACGATATTCACAGCATATTCGTCGTTCGGTTCCCGAGCCGCCCCTTCATCTACCAACAACGCGAGCGCCGCGCCGCCCAACTTGTCGGCCAACATGTCGGCGCACGCGCCGCACAGCAGCTCGTCGCACAGCAACGTGTTGAACAACGCGCTGGCGTGGCGCGGGACTGCCACCCTCCCTCCCCCGCAGGGGAGGGCGCCCGCGGACTTGCCGCTAGGGACGCATATGCCTACAGGTGGGTGCGACCGCTCTTGGAGTAAGAGGAGGTTGAGAGAGGAGGTATGAAAGGAACTTCTTCCCAAACTCGCTCAAGCGGTGGAACAAACTGCTAGGTGCTAGCGATTACAATATGGTGATCTTTCAAAAGGGTAATAAAGCAAAGCCAACGAGACGAGAGAAAAAAGGTAAACAAAGCGACCGTTACTGAGTTACGTTGCGATAACTAGCGATTATTGTTTCTGTCCTTGTCGCACATGTCACACGTACGCGACAATGGCCGAGCGACAGCTGTCGTTGCGTGTTTCGTAGTACAGCTGTCAGCACAGCGGTTCTAACCTGTCAGATCTGCCATCTTATGAGCAATTTCATTCCTGTCTGGAACGCGCTTGAAGTGATACGTAATAGTTATCAAATAAAAATGTTTAGAACCGCTGAAACTTTGTTTATCTTTTTTCTCTCGCTTCGTTGGCTTTACTTTAGAAGGTTGTTATAGGGCTGTTCTTTTTCTGACAGTAAATATACAGCCCATGCCTAAGAATCGAGTATATTGAACCGCGTTTTAAATCGTACCATCTCTCGATTTCTTATAAAGCATAGTTTGGTGTTGCCAGTGTAAAAAAAAAGACATTTAATGAGAAATTTTTGAGGCGGTACAATGAGCAGTTTTCCAGTAGGTATATGATCAGTTGGATTTTAAAATCATCAAGAGATGACGCTAGCATAATTTTTGGTAGTTTTTTTTTATTTGCGGTAATTTTTAAATTGCGGTAGCCTAGTGGTATGGGTAATGGACTGCTGAGACGAGGTCTCGGGTTCGATCCCAGGTTTACCATGGCACACACCAATGACTTGTCGATGCTTTTCGAAGTTATGTGTGTATTTATCGCAGGTTTATAAGTGCCCGGTTAATGGCAATAGGCTCGCCACCTATTACATTGGGACCTAAACATAAACTGGCGAAATGTGGGTGCTTGCACCTCTGCCTACCCCTTCGGGGAATACAGGCGTGAGTTTATGTTATGTTATGTTTTTAATTTGCATTGTGGAGGCCAATTTAGTTTGTGGCAAGAAAGAACTGAACGAATGTCTCAATTTGATTATTTGCTGCTTCTGAAGCGTTCAAGTTTGTTTGTATGTAATATTGCAACTTCAAAAAGATGATACCTACATATTTTTAGATAACTTATAATACATTGTAGTAAATACAATAATCTTTGTGTTCAGTAATACGTAACTAATATTCAATATGCTCATACATACAGAAAACATTTGATTCCACAAGAAATTACATTACGAAATCAATGGATTAGGGCACACTCTTCTTACCAAAAGTGCCGACTGCGCCATCTAGCCCGTCTTTAGGAAAGCTTTAAATACCTACTAGAAAACTGCTCATTAACTCGGCTCTTTCCTATGTCAGTCCAACATTGATCAACTTTACAACGTTCGATAAAGAATAATCCCTGACGTACTAAACGTACCTGACAGGTCGAGCCGGGAGAAGTGCTGCGCCGGCGCAGCGTCTGCCCGACCTGCACACTCCGCCGCCGCACCTACAGCGTGAGTACACACACACACACATACACACGCATACACACACACTAGAACAACTACAGGATCTTAGACTATATACAAACTCTATAGGCAACGTCAAATCCCATGCATTCGTCACTATTTTACCAAACGACGGCCAGCAAATTACCACTTCTCTAGACGGCTGTATATTATATGGTGTAAGACAGGTTCTTTGAGTTGCACAAATATTTGGCTCGAAGGACCAAACATGTCTTGTTTTTTACGAGTTGCACAAATATTTGGTTCGTAGGACCAAGTGCCTGCGGCGTTGATATTTATATATTTATGTTTGTTCACTGTTGGGCAGTGAGCCGCGTGGGCAGCGTGGGCAGTGCGGACCGAGCGGGGTCCTCCCGCAGCCCCAGCAGCAGCCCCGGCCTCAGTCCGCGCCGACACGACTACCGGTACCGGCGCCACCCGCCACCCCCGCACGACTACAGGTACCCCCACCCTACTGTACACCCCCCGCAGCCCCAGCAGCAGCCCCGGCCTCAGTCCGCGCCGACACGACTACCGGTACCGGCGCCACCCGCCACCCCCGCACGACTACAGGTACCCCCACCCTACTGTACACCCCCCGCAGCCCCAGCAGCAGCCCCGGCCTCAGTCCGCGCCGACACGACTACCGGTACCGGCGCCACCCGCCACCCCCGCACGACTACAGGTACCCCCACCCTACTGTACACCCCCCACAATTTTTGTCGTAATGAGTCGCGGGAGTTACTGGTAGCAATATTTTTTGTCGCAATGAGTCGCGGGAGTTACTGGTAGCAATCATTTTTGTCGGAGTGAGTCGCGGGAGTTACTGGTAGCAACAATTTTTGTCGCAATGAGTCGCGGGAGTTACTGGTAGCAACAAGTTTTGTCGCAATGAGTCGCAGGAGTTACTGGTAGCAACAATTTTTGTAGCAATGAGTCGCGGGAGTTACTGGTAGCAACAAGTTTGGTCGTAATGAGTCGCAGGAGTTACTGGTAGCAACAATTTTTGTCGCAATGAGTCACGGGAGTTACTGATAGCAACAATTTTTGTCGCAATGAGTCACAGGTATTACTGCTAGCAACAATTTTTGTCGCAATGAGTCATGGGAGTTACCGGTAGCAACATTTTTTGTCGCAACGAGTCACGGGAGTTACTAGATGCAACCATTTTTGTTGCAATGAGTCACGGGAGTTACTAGATGCAACCATTTTTGTTGCAATGAGTCACGGAAGTTACTAGATGCAAACATTTTTGTTGCAATGAGTCATGGGAGTTACTGGTAGCAACAATTTTTGTCCTACCGAGTAACACTGCTTAATATTGGCGTTACTACGAGGGTCAAACTGAAAGTTCTTAGAAAATCAAAAACTGATTACATTAGCCAGTTATTAGTTTTATTATATCTTTTCAAAATATTGTCCATTCACGTCAATACACCGCTGCATGCGATGGAACCACTGGGAAAAGCACTTTGCCCACTCGTCCTTAGGGGTCTCTTCAATGGCATCGCGATACGCAGCCACCGCTTCTTCAGCATTCATAAACCGCTTTCCTTTAAGTTTTTCTTTAATTTCTGGAAATAAATAAAAATCACAAGGCGCGAGGTCCGGGCTATACGGCGGGTGACCCAGTAATTCAACGTTTGATGTCGCCAAATAGTCGATCGTTCGCTTGGCGGTGTGCGACGAGGCGTTGTCGTGGTGAAGGAGAATCCTACTGCGAGGTCGTTTCTCTCGAACTTTTTCCAAGACAAGTGGCAAACAATTGGTAGTGTACCATTCTGCAGAAACTGTTTTTTGATCCTCTAACACAATTGTTGCGAAATGACCTACCCTTCCAAAGAACGAGGCCACCATTTTTTTCCCGCACTTCGATCTCTCTTCACTTTAGTTGGCAACTCCTCGAAAGGAAACACCCACTGAGCAGATTGTCTTTTGGTTTCAGGATCATAACAGTAAATCCAGCTTTCGTCACCTGTTAGTATGTCGAACACAGCATTAGAGTCACCTCCGTTAAATCTTTCAATCATTTTACGGCACCAATCCACACGATGGAGTTTTTGAGCCTCAGTCAAATTATTCCTGACCGCTAAATGTTCGTGGAGGATTTTGTGCACTTGACTCATACTGATGCCTAAGGCATTGTCCGAATCTGCTGATAGGTCACTCTTTTGTCAGTCTCTATCATACGCCGCACAACACAGATGTTATTTTCAGTCGTCGCCGTAGAAGGCCGTCCCTCACGTAAATCATCAGTGAGATTAGTGCGACCACGTTTAAACTCATTAAACCAGTTGTAAACAGTCGCACGAGATGGGGCTTCATCGTGAAAGGCCAATCGTAGTCTATCATAACTTTCTTGTTGACTTAAATGACATCGAAAGTCATAAAAAATCATTGCACGAAAATTTTCTCGTGTTAAATTCATGTTAACGTGACACAGACAATTTTCAATTTGCCGCCAAATCGTAAAACAAATGATAAATGAATGAAATATATACTCAGTAATATTGGCAAAGAGTTCTATTTTCAAATTTTAGAATTATTTTTTTATTATATTGTTTATAAGTGGCCAGTTCTAAGAACTTTCAGTTTGACCCTCGTATTTGGGACTCATTAGGTAAAAGTGTTGATAGCGATATGTAATACATCTTTTCCCAACCAACTTTACTAAAGTAAAGCCAGCGAAGCGAGAGAAAAAAGGTTAACAAAGTTTCAGCGGTTCAAAACATTTTTATTTGACAATGATTACGTATCACTTCAAGCGCGTTCCAGACAGGAATGAAATTGGTCATAAGATGGCGGATCTGATAGTTTAGAACCGCTGTGCTGACAGCTTTCCTGTACTACGATACATGCAACGACAGCTGTCGCTCGGCCATTGTCGCGTACGTGTGACATGTGTGACAAGGACAGAGACAATAATCGCTAGTTATCGCAACGTAACTTAGTAATGGTTGCTTTGTTTACCTTTTTTCTTTCGTCTCATTGGCTTTACTTTAGTTGAATAGAGATAATATTATCGTTAGTGTGACAGTGGCTATCATCATAGTACTGCTTACCCCCACACAGCGCTAACTTGCCCCCTTTCCGCCAGACTGGAGCCACAGTTCGCACCCAGCCCGGGCTCCGCCAGCCGGGGGCACAGCCCTAACACGTACGCGTGAGGAACACCGCCGGTGAGTACCACTCTACGTACATACACCTTCCCGAACGGGTAGGCAGAGTTATATTAACACCCCACTTTTCGCCATTTTTGTTTTTTTTTTTTTTTTATCGTGTGAAAAATCCCCACGGATACCACCCCCCGGAGCCGGTGGAGGTGGTTATGTCGGACTCGAACCGACTAAAACGCACGACGTCTTTAGGTCTTTTCTTTAAAAAAAAAATATGAGTAATAAATAATACATGTAATCATAAAACGAAAGAAAATTAATGGGTACCGTCTGCTATCAAACTTATTTGTTTTATTTTATACTTTTTAGTTATGATATGACATGTATATCTTTTTATAATCTCCTGCTAATTTCCTTCATTTTGATACCCTACTCGATAAGTTTGAGTCCAAAATATTTTTGACAACATACGTTTTCGCGCCAAAAACGCACCATTGTGATTTTTTTAAAAATTTAATATACCTAGTGTCACTCACACAATCACGGGAATCAAATGACACCTCACATGTCCAAATCTGTCAAGCCGTTCAGGCTGTAGACCGTGCCAAATATATGGACATATTTACATACATACATACATACATACATACATACATAGTCTCAATAAACTTTACCCTCCTTCATTCGGCAGTCGGGTAAAAAGAGAATCTCTCGAGGAGAGCCAGTCCAATAGGGATGACCCTTTGTCCGTCGAGGTGCGAGGGATATGTCCTACAACCTCACCTTCGGCTTTGCACTTTACTATGGGTTAAAGGGCGTGCGTTTTAGTCGGTTCGAGTCCGACATAGACTCCCCCACTAGTTCCAGCGTGCGGGATATCAGCAGAGATTTTTTACACGTAAAGAAAGGAAATAGAGAATCGCTAGGCGGGTCTCAAACTGATCTGGCTGCAATGCTTCAATATCGTCTTTGGTTTGTTGAGATCACATGGCACTCTCTTCACGAAATATATCGACAACCTCCGTGGCGCGGAGGTAGTGAACGCGACCGCCACGCAGGAGGCGCGGGTTCGATTCCCGCTCAGTGCAAATATTTGTATGCATGAATATGGCTATTTGCATTGGTCTGGGTGTTTCTATGTATTTAAAAAAAAAAAGTATCTAAATATGTTTATCCGCATTCTAGATTCCATAACACAAGCTAGTTAAGCTATGCTTACCATGGGTCTAGATAGCGTTGTGTAGAATGTTGAGAAATATTTATTTATTTATTTATATCGAAGTACAGTACACAGACTGGAAAAAATATTATTTCAAAAACAATATTAGAACCGAAGTTACTAATATTCCCTCTAACCCCTCCAACTAAGCTAAATTGTTTGTGTTAGGAGTGGGTTCACATCGGTAGTGTGATAGTCAGGATTTGAACCCGGGACCTCACAGCCTCTGTGGCGTGACAGTAGTGAACGCGACTGCCACGCATGAGGCGCGGGTTCGATCCCCGCTCAGTGCATGAATATGGCTATTTGCATTGGTCTGGGTGTTTCTATATATAATATGTATGTTCGAAAAACAAAAAATGAAATGCTCAAGTGAGACTCGAACTCACGACCTTTCGCTTACAGGGCGACTGCTCTGCCAACTGAGCTATTGAGCACCACTTGAATCATTCCAAATTTTCCTTCTCTTTATATCCGTCTATAAGGGCGACGGTGCAGCCATCTACCGAACTTAACAGTTAGCATAATAAATGCTATAAAAAAATTCATTCTAATATGTATGTATTTACAAAAAAAAAGTATCTAAGTATGTTTATCCGCATTCTAGATTCCATAACACAAGTTACTTAAGCTTATGGATCTAGATGGCGTTGTGTAGAATGTTGTGGAATATTTATTTATTTAATATTTACCTCTCGATCCTTCCTTAACCACTAAGCTACCGAGACACTTGATTCGAGACTGATGGTTAACTATTTTGTTTACAGAGCGAATGTCGCGATAACTCATCGAGTGTTGGCGGTTCGAGTCCCTACAGACGTAAATATACTGACCAGATATTGTAAACACCCTCTATACATCCCCTTTCCGTCACCTCCCTCTGTCCTCCGAACCTCAGTCGAAGAGGAAACGTTCACCTATTAACGTTTAATAGATGAATGGAAGACTCGTATTACACTCATGAATCACGAATACTGATATCGATTTAGGAAAAAGATAATGCTCCCCTCGCTTTCACCAAGAAACAAGTTGTGAATTTGTTAAATTAGATTAGTTTTCTTTTTTGTTAGAGAATATTAGAACCGAAGTTACTAATATTCCCTCTAACCCCTCGAACTAAATTGCTTGTGCTAGGAGTGGGTTCACGTTGGTAATGTAATGGCCAGGATCGAACCCGGGACCTCTCGATCGTAAGGCCGACTCCTTAACCACTAAGCTACCGTTTTTGTTCACCAATAATACAGTAAATATATGGACAATATATGAAATATTAGCTTTTGCCCGCGGCTCCGCCCGCGTGGATGTCGGTTATCGCGACCAAAAAGGTCCTTTCTCAGGGTCTAGTCTACCTCTATACTTACCAAATTTCATCAAAATCGGTTCAGTGGTTTAGCCGTGAAAGCGTAACATACAGACAGACAGAGTTACTTTCGCATTTATAATATTAGTTTGGATATGTATTGAGTCTGTATAGCCAATAAGTTGTATACAAATTTGAAAGACATTTGCGTTCACACTGAAGTCTGATACATGTCACCTTGATGAAAACGAGCGGTTATATGGGAATGCTTTAACCACTGAGCTACTGAGCCACGTTTTAAGCATTCGGAATTCTATAGAATCATCTTGGGACAACCAATGTTATCTAAATCGATTGAATATTTAGTACACTATATGTTTGACAGTGGCGATGGGTGACTCGATCAATTATTCGACCGTAGTCCACTGGTGGACACAGGCTTCTTAATTTCGTCCGATTCTCCGCCTTCCGCATCCAGTCTGTCCCAGCCTCTGAATTGTCGTGCGCGCACAACCACGTCTTTTTTCGCGTGGTCTATACAGCGTGAAAGGTTTTATGCACTTCGAACTTCAAAAGATAATAGAGCACGATAGTGCGTACGAGCGTTCCGCTGTGCGATCCTGGGCGCTCAAGAACGCGTGATTACGTGACCGTGTAAAGTAATGGCGGGTATTGGGATGCCGACAGGATCGGTTTATAGGAGTGTTAACTTATCAAAGTGTAGCCAGGAGTAAGGTATTATTTATTAAAGTCGTACGGAATTCCGGTCGTTTTTAATTCAGATTCTGTAGCCCCTCGCCACTAGTTGATAAAATCTTGAAGCAACTGATAGTACTATTTCCCCCCCCCCCCCCACACACTTTTCCCCCAATTCCTATGATCTCATATAAAATTAATGGCGAAGCATGTGTGAAATATAGATAAGATTTGTACCTAATACAATAATTATATTAAAATCTTGTATAATAATTATAATAATATGTAATAATATCGGGTACCGCCTATTTTTTTCTTACAAAGGTCTGCCCCCTAACAGCTGGCAAAGAATACAATGATCCCATATGAATTGACGTTTGTGACATTTATGACAGGTGTCAAAATAAGTGACGTCAAAGTGCAGGACTTATATTTCGGACTAGGCTAGTAATTTAGTAGAGTAGCGAGTCATTTAGTAGCTAAATATGTACTACAAAAAATTGTCGAGTAATTTAGTAAATGATTTATTCGAGTCGATCCATTTTACTGTATTTTTTCGGGCGAGTAGCGCCTCCCTTCACGCATCCGTGCTCACTGGTTCACCGGCTAAACAAGTCCGAACCTGTTAATTTAGTCGAGTTCATTAGTGGCCGCCGTTCTTCCATCATGCACACCACTCACTTGTGTACTGTACTAAACCGTAATGCGAACTATTTCTGTGTAGTAGCGAGTAGTTTAGCCACTAAATTACACGTTACTCTACTGAATTTCTAAAGCAGTGCCAACCAGGCTTTAGATGTCACTCGCATACCGCGCAAAATATTCCTTCAAGAACCAAGCAGTTCGGTGACTCTTTGCCTATGCCGCACAAGATCTAGAACTCCCTTCCCTTACCGGAATGGAGTATAGGTATCAAAAAAATTAGGTATGTACCCGAAATTAAAAAGAAATATAACGAATTTGTTTTGATGTACTTGATGAATGTATAATGGAAAATCAAATGTTATTGAGAATACATATTGGTCGCCATCTTGTTTAGTGTCTTCAGTACACAAAATGGCGGTCAGTAGTTTGGTTAAAGATATGAATGCTAGTGAACAGTTAGATGATTTTTCGGCGTATATGTTATCAAAATCAAACACAGCCAATTTCCTTATCAAAGATAAATAGTCTATTGTGTATCAAATGTCATCAATATATGTGTAGGTGTGAAAGCTTAACATACTGACAGAATTATTTACGCATTTTATAACATGTATAACCCAGTGAGTCATTGCTTTATTACTGACTAAAACCGCACGCCGTCTCGAAATCCAATTACCGGTTTAGGGTTTGATTTCCGCTCAGTGCAAATATCATAAATATGGGTATTTGCATTGGTCTGGTCGTACCTCGGAGAGCACGTTAAGCCGTCGGCCCGGTTGCCATACGAACATCTATGGCAGTCATTGTATAAGAGAGATGAGTGAAATATCCCACACAGAAGGCCTGATTACCCGTTCGGCCAACGGCGCAGTGGGAGTAATAGTACATACCTATATATACTCACGCCTTTGAGCCCCAGAAGGTATAGACAGACATCTATTAACATCCACATTTCATGAACCTATGACTTTCGGTCACACGTAATAGGGGTATTAGTACTATACTAATTCGAAATACATTGGGAAAAAGAAGCGCTCAAGTGGGACTTGAACCCACGACCTTTCCCTTACAGGGGGAATGCTCTTCCAACTGAGCTATTGAGCCACACCTGAATCACTTCGAATTTCCCTTCTCTTTATATCCGTCTTTAAGGGCGGCGGTGGAGCCATCTACCAGCTTTCTTTCGAACCGTTGGAACTAATGAATGATTTTTAAACTCCGCCCAAATATTTTAATGTAATTTTTATAACATTTATTATGCTAACTTTTAAAATTCGAAGTAGAAAGAAAAAGAAGCGCTCAAGTCAAATATACTAATTACTAAAAAAAATAACAAACCGTTTTGGAGCATAAGAGTGTTTAACATCAGACAGATATATACAGCCCAGACTCAGCCTCAGATATAGGCTCGAGTCAACTATAGTGCCTGAAATACTGCAATAAGCTCACCCCCTATTACGTGGTACCGAATACATTGATTAGTGAAATGTGGATGTTAATTCACCTCTGTCTAACCTACCGGTGATAAAAGCGTGATTATATGCATGTATGTATGATGGGAATTGGAAACAATACTTGTACTGAGAAGCTCCTACTTTTTTTGAAGTCGGTTAATAAAGACGTTTGAGTGAATTTATGGCGTCCGTCATAAGTTTGATGTCGTAGGGATTCGCCTATCGTTACACATTCAACGAGTACATCATATAATATAGCGACGAATAATTAAAAATAATTGTACATAAATATATATAGTAATTATATTTGATTATAAACTTACCGTAACCGCTGTACGTGCGTCTGGCGGGGAACGCTTAAGGAGCGTGAGTCGAAAGCGCGCGACTTACCGCCGTGAGCGCTGGTGGCGGAGTGACCAAATCCGACGGTCGATACTCGCGCCATCTAGCCGCGCACAGACGCGGTACAGCGTTTACCATTAAACTGTAATAAACTATACTAAAGCCAACGAAGCGAGAGAAAAAAGGTAAACAAAGTTTCAGCGGTTCCAAACATTTTTATTTGAAAATTATTACGTATCACTTCAAGCGCATTCCAGACAGGAATGAAATTTCTCATAAGATGGCGAATCTGACAGTTTAGAACCGCTGTGCTGACAGCTTTCCTGTACTACGAAACACGCAAGGACAGCTGTCACTCGGCCATTGTCGTGTACGTGTGACAACTGCGACAAGGACAGAGACAATAATCGCTAGTTATCGCAACGTAACTCAGTAATGGTCGCTTTGTTTACCTTTTTTCTCTCGTTTCGTTGGCTTTACTTTACACAACTGTACAATGCAATTTAACGCGATATTGCGTCAATAACAACAATATAATATGCGGGTTAGATACACTATGAAGGCATTCAAACGGATATGAAACAATTCACTATTTGTTCAATGTCGTCTTTCATTTTTATCTGTCACTCAAAGAATAAGGCCCGCCGCTGATTGCAACTTTTTGTCACCGTGACTTATTCAAAATCAAAAATAGTTTATTCTGCATAGACCATTAAATCGGAACTTACAAAACGTCAACATAAAGTAAATATTAAATACTAACTAATACTAGCAAATGGACCACCGGTTCGAAACGCGGCCCAGACCTGAGAAGACTCCGGCAAGAAACTCAGCGGGCATTTTTTTTGGTCTATTTACCAAACATTTACTTACTTAGCCTAAAACTTGTGGTCTAGACACAATGTTTTGCTTGAGTAGCATAGCTGAGCGAACAGCTCATTTCCAAGCTTGTTTATCATTTAAATATTCTTGGATTTTATAATAGCCTTTCTGGCACAGTTTGCTCTTTACTGTATTTTTAAATTGATTAACAGGTAAATCTCTGATTTCATTAGGAAGCTTGTTAAAAAAGCGTATACAGTTGCCCTATTGTTGATGTCACTCGCTGTCACCCACGATGCGCTCACTGAATCTGTACTTGGGCAACAAAACGCGTTCATTTTTCTAATGGACTAACGAGGTAGCCGTGATTTGTGCTCTTGAAATACGTAGAAGAACAGTCACGTCACTCCGGTGCTGCCTGCCACTGCAACTATTTGTCACCTAAGTCACAAAAAACAGGTTAACAAAAAGTCACAATCAGCGGGGGGCCTAATACATAATAGCATGTCACATAAAATGAATCGTGAATGGCAATTGAATTCACTAATGAAAAGATGGGACGATCCAATGGCATCTGGTGTCTTTCACTCTCGCTCCGATATTAGAAATGAAAGTTCGATTATATCAGGAATAATGAATTGCTCGGTTCGGGCTTGAACCCGCGATCTTTCCCTTATAGAGGCTCTTACCAACTGAGCCACTGAAATGAAAGGTTTGAACATTAATTTAACATACAAGTAACAATCAACGACAAATGTAACTTTAACAAATTATAATTTACTAGCTTCTGCCCGCGGCTCCGCCCGCGTGGAAGTCGGTTATCGCGACCAAACATAGCCTATGTCCTTTCTCAAGGTCTAATCTACCCCTATGCCAAATTTCATCAAAATCGGTTCAGTGGTTTAGGCGTGAAAGCGTAACATACAGACAGACAGACAGACAGAGTTACTTTCGCATTTATAATATTAAGTATGGATTTAACACTGAAAAAATCATTCATTGTTTCCAACAGTTCGTAAGAATGTTGGTAGATGGCTCCACCGTCGCCCTTCAAGACGGATATAAAGAGAAGGAAAATTTTAAATCATTCAGGTGTGGCTCAATAGCTCAGTTGGAAGAGCATTCCCCCTGTAAGGGAAAGGTCGTGAGTTCAAGTCTCACTTGAGCATTTTTTTTTTCAGATGTTTTTCGAAATTATAATTTATTTAACACTGAGTTTTGAAATGATAAAGATATAATTAATAATAAAATGATGAAGGTTTGCTGGGAGACAATTCATTCTGAGTTAAACTCGCCTTTGTACATCAAAATGTTTGTTACTGTATAATAATTGTTCAGGTGTACAAATAAATAATTAAGATCAAATGATTAAATTTACATTGAACTGACAATTAATTTGATTGAGAGACATATAAGCATAATATAACATAACATAAACTCACGCCTGTATTCCCCGAAGGGGTAGGCAGAGGCGCTAGTAGCTAGTACCCACATTTCGCCAGTTTATGTTTGGGTCGCAATGTAATAGGTGGCGAGCCTATTGCCATTAACCGGGCACTTATAAACCTGCGATAAATTCACACATAACTTCGAAAAGCATCGAAAAGTCATTGGTGTGTGCCGTTGTAAACCTGGGATCGAACTCGAGACCTCGTCTCAGCAGTCCATTACCCATACCAAAATTGCGACTGGATTTTACAATAGCGACAGGTAAATGAACCAATCTATCGTATGAAAGAACTGCTATGTGCGAAGTGGAGTCGAGTGTTCCTTCTCAGTCTCGTCAGTCGCCTTACGTCACCCTTCGGATGAGGTGTGGTGGTGATACTTGTATTATTTCTCCGATTGGTTCATTTACCAGTCGCTATTGTAAAATCCAGTCGCAATTTTGGTATGGGTAATGGACTGCTGAGACGAGGTCTCGAGTTCGATCCCAGGTTTACCATGGCACACACCAATGACTTTTCGATGCTTTTCGAAGTTATGTGTGTATTTATCGCAGGTTTATAAGTGCTCGGTTAATGGCAATAGGCTCGCCACCTATTACATTGGGACCTAAACATAAACTGGCGAAATGTGGGTGCTAGCACCTCTGCTTACCCCTTCGGGGAATACAGGCGTGAGTTTATGTTATGTTTATGTTATGTATGTGGTATCCATTCTTGTACAACGTATGTAAAGATGTAAATACGTCTCCTTTGCAGTTTATTGTTAATTTTATAATTTAGTTACACAGTAATGTTAAAATTTGTTATTTTAATTGATATTATTATGTATTGTAATAAAGTTTAACTCTTGTAAATAGTACGTCGCGTGGCCGTGTCGGCGCGCCCTCGTGCCGCGCGGCAGATCATTATTATGTATAAATAAAATATTTATTCACAAAGCACTCGTTTTAATTATTTATTGGTTCGATTACTATGGGAAAAATGAATTTCTCAGACGTTGCATGACCTTGCCCTTACAGGGGAATGCTCTAACTGAGCCACTGAGCCACGCCTGAAATAGTTCAAATTTCCCTTCTATACTATCCCTCTTTAAGGCGACGGTGGAGTCACCTCACATCTACCTTACGAACTGTTGCTACCAATGAAGGATTAATAGTAAAAAGTTCAAAATTTCATTCAAATATTGATTGGTTTTTAAAACTAATTTCAACTAATATGTCTTACACTACGAGGTCTACCTTGAGCATTTCATTTTCTCCGATGGTTTTCGAACTTAACATATTAAATGCTATAAAAAATTCATTCAAATGTCTTACACTATTTTTTACGAAATCATTGCGTGATTGTATTCTACTTAATGCGAACACAGCATGCAATGTAAAGTTATGTAACGGAACAGATAAAAAAGTAGCAATAGTTCGATGCCATGCGGGTGGAGCCGCCTGTCACCCCAGCAGAAGCAGGCCACCTCCCCTCTCCGGGGGCGAGTCGGGGACACCGTTGTCCCTGCTCCTGAGGAGGGCCAGACCGTAAGGGATGGCCCTGGGTCAGCCGGGGTGCGAGGAATTTGTCTATGACAACCTCACCTCCGGCCTAGCACCACGACCCAAAGTCGGCGTGCGGTTTTAGTCGGTTCGAGTCCAACATAACCTCCCCTTCCGGCTCCGGTAGGGGAGGTATCCGAGGGGATTTCCGCACGAAAAAAAAAAGACAACCGGACAACTGCAAGTTGCAGTAGTCCGATCAACCGGACTACTGAGACTAAAGATTATGTTTAGAACACAGGAGACATAAATGACTGTTATCGACCCAGTCGCACGTCATCAGACCACTGCGGAAACCAAACTGACATGGACTCAGCAAGCTCTTCAAGGAAAGGTAAGATAACAGTTGATTATGAATGATACATTTTATGCAAGAAATGTTTTACTGTGACTTATGAATCGCGTATGATGATTTAACCAATCTTGTACCTTAAACATTTCTTAAAACCTATAACTCCAGGTTTCACATCCTTGTCGGTACGCATATTATATGAATTTAGATTACTCTTTTGAGAGAAACGTCTCATACGCACATTACACTCATAAGGTTTCTCACCTGTGTGCTTACGTATATACACCTAAAGCACTCTTTTGGAAGAAACATTCATATTGCACACATGACAGTCATAAGGTTTCTGATACATAAACTCTTACGAGAAAACCACTTCTTACATACATTACACACAATATGATTTCTCAGCTATGTAAACGGATATGATAATCTAAATTACTCTTTTGAATGAAACGTTTCTTACATGATAACATTCATGTGGTTTTCATCCGTGTGTGTACGCATATGTATATCTAAATTATTCTTACTACTGAAACATTTCCTACATACATTACACTCATAAGGTTTCTCACCTGTATGTATACGCGTATGAAAATTTAAATTACTCTTTTAAATGAAACATTTCTCAAACACATTACATTCATAGTGTTTCTCGGCTGTATGTGTACGAATATGTGTACCTAAAACACTCTTTCGAGAAAAACATTTGTTACATACATTACACTCATAAGGTTTCTCGCCCGTGTGTGTTAGAATATGTCTATTTAAATAATTCTTACTACTGAAACATTTGTTACATACGTTTTTTTTTTATGGAAGCGATCACCGCCGCCTATGGACACCCGCAGCACCAGAGGAGTCACAAGTGCGTTGCCTTCCTTTTAAAAGAGAGTAAGCTCTTTTCTTGTCGGTTTGAAGGTCGTATTGGTTCGGAAATACCGCTGGTGACAGTTAATTCCACAGTTTAGTTGTGCGAGGCAGAAAGTTTCTCAAGAAAAGCACAGTTGTGGACCGCCATCTGTCCAGATGGTGAGTGTTGAACTGCTGTCGCGTGGAACTATGGCGGAAAGAGGCGGCGGGGATCAATTCGAAGAATTCCTAAAGAGATTCGAGAACTGCCATTAAATCGCTTCTCACCTCGATTAAAAAAGTGGCTTATTGAGAAAGGATTCTACACTATACAAGAATTTATGGCGCACACTACTTACAGATACAAAAAATCTATGTAGGTAAATTAGTTTAATAGGAATAAAGTATTCATTTTGTGTTACTAAGTGTTTGTAAAATTACTTATAGATATTTGTTTTGTTTATTTTTAACTGTATAATGTTTTTTAATTTCTAAAAAAATTTAGGTAACTATGTAAATCTAGTCTTATTTTAGTTCCTTATAAATATTTGCACACCGAACACGGTGAAACATGCTGTACTTTTGAAACACTGCCTTCCACCTATTGTAAAACCATGCTTCTCGCAAATAAAGATTTATTAATATAAGAATTCCTTGGAGCCCTCCCCATAGTATAGGCGATAGAAGATGCAGAGCGAAGCCACATCTCTAAGCAGTGCCAAAGATTCTAGCCGATTTGAAACATCCTGGCAGTTGACGATTCAAGTCGCTCTCCGTTGGATGCGGTCCAGTGAGAACAGTATTCCATATGCCGTATTTGCGCCTTATAAAGTTATTGGCCGTGAGCCGGAGTGAAATACTGTCTCGATCTATTGAGCACGTCAAGCTTCTTCGAGGCTAATTTAGCTTTACCCTTTAAATGACTAATCCATCTAAAGCATTTGATTGCGTTGACCATCAGACACTTTTGCTCAAGTTACGTCGGTACGGTTTTGGCAACAAATCCATAGAACTAATAGAATCTTACTTAACAGATAGGCGGCGGACTGTTGATGTAAATAACGTTAAGTCAAATGGGTCAGACGTCAAGATAGGCGTACCCCAAGGATCAATCTTAGGACCTTTTCTCTTTTTGGTTTATGTCAATGACCTACCTTATATGATCGAGGCACACGCCGGAATAGTATTGTTTGCAGATGATACATCGCTAATATTCAAAGTAGATCGTAATAGTACAGATGCGAATAATGTAAATAATATCTTAAACGTCATTTCAAATTGGTTCTCTGCAAACAACCTATTGTTGAATACAGAAAAAAGCAAATGCATTAAGTTTACACTGCCTAATGTGAGGCAAGCTCAGGTTGATATCGTGCTGGGGGCGCAAAGGTTAGAATTTGTAAATAGCACTACTTTTCTGGGAATCACAATAGATTCGAAATTGCAATGGGATCACCATATCACTGCTTTGGCCAATAAACTCAGCTCTGCTGCTTTTGCTGTCAGACGGATCAGGCAGTTGACTGACGTAGATACTGCTAGGCTGGTGTACTTTAGTTACTTTCATAGCTTGATGTCCTATGGAATACTACTTTGGGGGAATGCCGCAGACTTAGAAACTATCTTTATATTACAAAAAAGGGCAGTTCGTGCTATTTACTGTTTAGGTAAGAGAGATTCTCTTAGGGAACGATTTAAAGATATTAATATTTTAACTGTAGCTTCCCAATAAATACTCGAAAATATACTGTATGTCAGAAAAAATATATCTAATTTTACAAAAGTAAGTGACATTACAGACAGAAATCTGCGCAATAAAAATAAACTGCTCCTTCTATGCTATCGGCTTTGCAGAGTTAGTGATTCTTTTAAGGGGGATGGTATACGTTTTTATAATAAATTGCCTGAATCAGTCCTTGGTATGCCTGACAATAAATTTAAAACCTTTGTGAAGACCACCTTATGTAAAAAAGCATACTATAGGACAGATGATTACCTTAAAGACAAAAATGTCTGGCTTGAGCATGGTGCAGGCCCCTCCTAAATTGCTGTAACTACGGCATAATGTTTAAATAGGAACGCGAACTTCTTTTTTTTATTTATTTTTGTTAACTTAAGTTAATTATTTTATTATAAGTTTTTTTTATATACTTTAATTATCTTGACACGAGACATGTGTACATTCGTCCATATTTAGTCTTAAGAACTTACTTTTATTTTTGTAAATTGACGTCCAGAAAATGCTACAGTGGAGTTTGTTGCGCCGTTTCTTCTCCACTGGTGCCTAGGAAGCGGTGGTAAACTTAGTTTTAAGCAGAATTTGACGTCAAAAAGCTGTAGTAGTGCTACACAATTTTGAATAAATGAGTTTGAGTTTGAGTTTGACCGCGGAACTGTACTTCGCTCGATATGTAAACATCAAGTATTGCAATATCGGCTGATACAGTTAAGGGGGTACTCTCAAAACGAGGAAAAACGACCAACAGCTGTTTTAGCGGTGAACTTGTGTCTTTGGTGTGCATCTGGACTGAGGGCCCAACTTGTCAAACGAATTGAGACTTATAGGGCATTTAGTAAAAAATTAGTAAAACTTAATGCAAGCAATCATAAATTTCTAAAACGTAAGTTATAGCTGTTATCATCAAAAATAACTGTGGCCCTCAGTGCAGACGTTTGCATAAAATGAAATAGCCCATAGCTCAAAAAGTACTAACCCTAGGTTGATCATTTTTATGCGTTCCAAGATGGCGGGCTTGCAATTTTCACTAAAATTGATATGGGTATCGTTTTCAGGGTTTTTGGGGTTGCTGATTGCGAAGATATCGTCCATATATCGATCCAAGATGGCGGACTCGACATTTTCACCAAAATCTATATGGGTATAGTCTCGCAGTTTTTGTGGTTGTTGATTACGAATATACTATTCATTTAGCGATCCGAGATGACTGGATGGATAATATATTCGTAATTAGCAATCCCGAAAACTTCGAAAACTATGGATTTGAAGGAATTTTTACAGCATTAAGTATGCTAACTATACAAATTTGAGGCGACGTGGCGTCATCTACCGATTCTACACAATTGTAACATCATTCATTGATTCCGATAGTTCGTAAGAAAATCGGTAGATGACGCCACGTCGCCTCAAAGACGTATAAGATGGGAAATTTGAATCATATCGGGCGTGTCTCGGTAGCCGAATTGGTCAGGCATTCCCCCTGTAAGGGAAAGACTGCGGGTTCGAGTCCCGCCCGAGAAGATTCTTTTTCCCTATGTATTCGATTTGTATAGTTAGCATACTTAATGCTGTAAAAATTCCTTTAATTGTTTGGGCGCAGTTATTAAAAATCAATGTTTAAAAATGATTGTAACATCATTCATTGATTCCGATAGTTCGTAAGAAAATCGGTAGATGACGCCACGTCGCCTCAAAGACGTATAAGATGGGAAATTTGAATCATACCGGGCGTGTCTCGGTAGCCGAATTGGTCAGGCATTCCCCCTGTAAGGGAAAGACTGCGGGTTCGAGTCCCGCCCGAGAAGATTCTTTTTCCCTATGTATTCGATTCGAAAACTATACCTTAATTGACTTTTTAGGATATTTCAAGTTCGCCATCTTAGATGGCTAAATGGATGAAATATTCGTAATTTAATTAACAATTCTAAAAACCTCGTAAACCACACCCAAATTGAATTTGTTGAAAAATTCGAGTCCGCCTCCCGCTTCCCGCCTCCCGACTCCCGCCTTCCGCCTCCCGCCTCCCGCCTCCCGCCTCCCGCCTCCCGCCTCCCGCCTCCCGCCTCCCGCAACTGAAACTGGTGTTGCCTTGTTGAATCGGTATATAAATGAAGGATTATTGGATCGAATTGTGACATGTGATGAAAAGTGGATTCTTTATGATAACCGTAAAAGAAAAATGCAATGGCTGACCCCGGTCAAACGCCACATCAGTGTCCTAAAGCAATACTTACCAATAAGAAGGTAATGGTAACTGTTTGGTGGTCTCAGCATGGTGTTATTCACTTTAGTTTTCTCCGATCTGGTCAAGCAATAACGGCAGATGTCCAATGTCCATTGTGCCGAACTCCGTACAATGTTGGCAAAACTAGCAGTATAACAGCCCCGACTCATGAATCGATCTTCACCATTATTGCTCCATGACAACGTGAGACCTCATACAGCACGAGAAACCATTTTAACCCTACAGGAACTGCGGTTAGAAACCATTCGACATCCTCCGTATTCGCCAGACCTTGCTCCAACGGACTGCCATTTCTTTCGTGATTTGAACAATTATCTACGTGACAAGAAGTTTTCTTCCTAGGAGGCAGTACAAAATACTTTCACACAGTTTGTGCAGTCTAGATCCTCAGAGTTCTATCGCAAAGTCATAAATGACCTTCCTATTAGATGGCAGCAATGTATAGATAATAATGGTAACTACTTTGATTAAATAATTTTTAAAAAAAATAAAAATAAACAAATTAGATTTTCGGTACTATAATAATCGGCAATTTCATATTTTAATCCCTAATACTAATGAAAAGGCAGCATGGTGATAGCACCTTAGCCTGTTCCGAAAGGAATAAAAGGAAAAAAAAGCTTGACTGGATCTTACCCATAGACATAGTGAATATAAAGACGTGAAGCTACTACGAAATTCATTCATAAAATTATATGAGGAAAACGCCAATTCTCCATCTTGCTTTCCAACGTAGTGGGGATTTAGTAGCACCTGATTGGTCAAATAAAATTGCTAGTGATGCGGTGATAGAATTTTAATAATCGATATTTTCCCAAATATTTAAAGAACGAAGACCACTTTCCATACATAGTGAATGACTTTTGAAATGCCGTTGACTTTTTATTATTCTATCGCATAATGGTACTGGTATTACTGATGAATAGATACTAAAACATTTTCTACATCTATAAAACTACAAAATCAATATGATATAACTAGTTGAACAAGAAATTACTTCCATTTTAAAATTAAAAGTATGATTTTATACAAATCTCCTTGATTTTGATTTAATTCCGAAACCCTCGCGCGACCTTTGTCCGGTACAGTAAGAACATAGGACTGAAATGGCGGATTACTTTTCATTCGGGTACCTACTAGGCAAGTCGAGCACTTCTATTTTGAAGTAAATATCTTTTATAACAAAGGTAGTACAAATGTATATATATATACCGGGTGTAAGGGGAACGCTCACGAAGCCTAAAACACCTTGTAGTACTCCAGGTACATAACAAATTGGCATAAAAATAAAATCGATATGGGCATAAAAAAATGCTTCGATTTTTTTTGGATTCTTTTTATTTTGCATTACTTACTCTCCATCTTGTTAGTAAAGCTAAATAAAACGGTAATTTTATAAAAAAACACCACTACAAAAGAGCACGCGCTTGGCGCTCTAGTTGTTTTTTCTTTGTAGTGATGTTCTTTTTATGAACTTTCCGTTTCATTTAGCTTTACTAACACGATGGAGAGCAAATAATGCTAATAAAAAAAAAAATAAAAAAAATTTAAATAAAAATTCGAATTTTTTTTTTGTCCAAAATGATTTTATTTTTATGCCAATGTGTTATGTACCTGGAGTACTACTAAATATATATATATATATATATATATATATAAATATATATATATATATATAAATCGCGAAGGACTTCTTGCGTCTTTACAAACTACCACCCTGCGGCGTCCACTGAATGTAGTGAGATTTTTAATGTTTTCAATGCGTATGTAAGATGTTTTCATCAGTATCATATCAGTAGTCGACGTCAAATTTCATTTAAATATTAAATGGTGATATTCAAATTAAATATTTCTAGCTGAATTAGTGCGTCCGTTCACTCTTAAATCTTTCTTGCACACTGAATATCTGCGTATACCTACTAAACACTGCATGCACATTCCCGCCTCCATCCGAATGTATGTTTAAATCAATTCCGTATAATGCTCTGCATATATCATAATGATTATAATAACTAAATGACATCCATCTACTATTGAATACAGATTGGTTCCGAATACTGTTTTTGAATAATTGTATCCAGCTTATCAGCCAAGAGGCTTCCACCTATATAAGGGTTTATAATGACTCCAGGCATAGATAATAAATATAATTAATAGTTAGCATAGAAAAGTGACAATACCTATGTATAGCGTAGGTAGGTATTTTCACTTTGGTGGTCAACAAAATCTTAAAAAGCAATATAATCATTGTTGACGAGTTTTTGTTTTATGAAGGCTCTGTCTACGTCGGTTGAGTTACCCCACAGTAATATGCCATAATTTAAGATTGAGCCAACATGACCGTGGTACGCCATAAGAGCCGTTTTTTCGCAAGTTGTATTTCTAAGCTGGCGTAGAGCAAACACGAATCTATTTACTCTCTTGCATACTGCATCTACATGCAGCTTTCAGTTACAGTGTTCATCTAATATGAGACCGAGAAAGCGAATATGACTGTCCCTGCTTATTGCAACACCATTCAACGCTAGCTCGAAGTTTTGTAGGTTCTGCTTATGCTTAGAGCAGATCGCAGCTGCCGGTGAGGGTCTGGCCACCCAGATGGCAAAACAGGCGAGGAGAGAGGCTGAGGCACAACGGCGGGAGGCAGAGTCCCGATGCCAACTCCAAAAAGTTACGGCGGAGTTGAAGGCGACTCGGTCAATGCGGAAGGCGCAGCCGGAGCGGTCGGCGCACCCTGCTCTGGCGGGGCGGCCGGTGCAGCCGGAGCGGCCAGCGCAAACAGCGCAACCGGTGAAGCCGCCAACTCGACCAGCAGAGCCAGAGTCGTGGGTCGCGCTCAGGGCAAGGATAAGGTGAAGGGCAAGGGGAAGAAGTCCCCAGCCCTGGCCTCAGCCCCGCCCCCGGCCCGGGCTTTACTCTTGAGCAGCACGGTGCTTCCGGTGCCTGCCGGTGAGCCACGTGGGGGTGCAGTGCACGGCGGAGGCCAGTTTCCGAAGGTAACGGTCAGTGACCGTTGCTTCCGCTGTAGCCAACCCGGTCATAAGGCCGGTAGTTGCGAAGCTCCGTTGCACTGCTTAAGGTGTGCAGCAGAGGGCAAGCCGGCCGACCACAGGGCTGGTGCCAAGGCCGGCACCGCGGGGAGGCCGAAGCCGGTTGGCAGTTCCATAATGGATCCTCAGCTCCGCGTCCTGCAGACGAATGCGAACCACTGTGTTGATGCTCAGGCACTTTTGCTCCAGAGCATGGCACAGTCGCCGCTGTCGCCAAGCCGTACACTCACCGGTTTCTCAGGCCTGCCTGGGAAACCGACCTGGACGAATCGGTGGCATTGGTGCACAACGCCGCTGCCGGCAGGCCCCCTCTCCCTTGTTGTACCCAAATGCGACCGGGCTCGGTCGGCGAGAGATGTCGTGCGGGGATCGGTCCTGGGACCGCTACTGTGGAACATCGGTTACTACTGGGTGCTTCGCGGTGAGCTCGCGGATGGTGCCGCCGTCACGTGTTATGCGGATGACACGCTGGTGACGGCGTGCGGGGCTACGTACCGCGAAGCGACCCTGAAGGCCACGACCGCGGTTGCCCAAGTCGTGGAGCGGATCCGGCGGCTGGGTCTGGAGGTGGCTCCGTATAAAACCGAGGCCATGTTCTTTCATGGGCCTCGGCGCGTACTACCGGAAGATTCCAGCCTCATAGTGAGAGACATTTCCATCGGCATCAAGCCCCAGATGAACTATCTGGGGCTCATGCTCGACGGCCGGTGGATCTTCGGGGAGCATCGCCGAAGACTGGCCCCCAAATTGAAGGTCACAGCTGCCGCTTGCTGCTGCCCAACATGAGGGGGCCGGATGACTCCTGCAGCCGGATGACTCTACGCAGGAGTCCTGCGGTCCATTGCCCTATATGGGTGCCCGATATGGGCGGAGACCCTGACGATCCACAATGCGCGTCTGCTGCGTGGGCCGCAGCGTGCAATGGCCAGCAGGGACATTAGGGGGTACCGCACGATATCCTTGGAGGCGGCGAATCTCCTTGCCGGATCTCTACCGTGGAACTTGGATGCGAGAGCCCTTTCGGTACCGAAAGGAGGCGCGGGAGCCGAGCCGGGAACCCGAGCCTGAAGAAATTCGGGTCGTGAGGTCCCAGCTCCACCCTGAGTGGGAGCTATGACTTGGGTGACCAAGCGCAGGGCACGCCGTAATAGCAGCGGTAAGACTCATCATGGAGGAATAGCTAGAGATGCCACACGGCAGCCTCTCGTACCGGCTGACGCAGGTGATTACCGGACACGGGTGTTTCGGGAGCTACCTGTGTCGGATGCGGAAGGAGCCAACGTGCGAGTGCCATCACTGTGATGCGAGCGAGGACGCAGAGCTGCACACGCTGACCGAGTGCCCGGCGTGGGACACGGCGGCCCAGGCAGGTCCTAGTGGCGGCTCTGGGGGTGGGAGTCCTCACACTCGCCACATTGCTCACAGCGATGTTACGATGTGCAAACGCTTGGGGTGCGGCCGCCTCCTTCTGCGAGCAATTAATGCTCGAGAAGGAGGCGGCCGGTCGGGTCTGGACTAGACTACGGGCCCGGGAAGCCCGCGAAGAGCGAAGGCGAACCGGTCGTCGCGGAACGACCTCCGTCCTCCATGAGCGCTGGCCTAGGGGTGAATGACGGAGTCTCCTGTCACCCTAGCAGAAGCAGGCCGCGGCGGTGCCGCCAAGTGCGCCTCCCCGTACCCGGGGCTAGATGGGGACACCGAGGTCCCCACAACCCGAAGGGTCTGCCGGGGTGCGAGAGATATGCTTTCGGCAATCTCACCTCCGGCAACCAAGGACCCAAGACGGCGTGCGTTTTAGTCGGTTCGAGTCCGACATAACCGCCTCCACCGGCTCCGTGGGGGTGGTATCCGTGGAGATATAGCGCACTATAAAAAAAATGTATAAACCGGTAAGCTCAGAGGCACAGGCTGGTGTGAACAGATAAGCTCACATCACGGCCGGCACATGTCTGTTGGTTTACAAACTTCGGTACGCGATCGCGCTGAAGCCCGCCGCTCCGCGCCCCGCGCCATGCGTCCCTCGTGAACCCCGAAGAGGCCCCTCAGACACCGTGCCTAGTGCCCGTTTAAGGATGTTTAAGAGACGCAAGATTGTTGTCACGAAAACATGATAAAAACTTTACAAATACGATATTCAATGGACACGATAAGATCGGTGAACTGAACTCAAAGTATACGTGGTAAATTATACGCTGAACACTAGTGTCCTCCAAATTTCAGTCGGACGATGGCGGAACTACATTATACGCTAAAAGGCATTGTAGTGATGGAATTACGTCCATGCCAATTTTTCGCCATTGCATTCTAAGGATCATAAGGGAGCATTGGGCTAAAAATGAGGGTCGGTCAATCTTGCGTCCGTATTCCGGACGCACAAAGTCAGTCGGACGCACAATCATCGGTAAATAACGCCATGTAGGACGCAACATGTCCTTCAAGATGTATATATATATATATATATATATATATATACATCTTGAAGGACATGTTGCGTCCTACATGGCGTTATTTACCGATGATGCTGCGTCCGACTGACTTTGTGCGTCCGGTATACGGACGCAAGATTGACCGACCCTCATTTTTAGCCCAATGGTCCCTTATGATCCTTAGAATGCAATGGCGAAAAATTGGCATGGACGTAATTCCATCACTACAATGCCTTTTCGCGTATAATATAGTTCCGCCATCGTCCGACTGAAATTTGGAGGACACTAGTGTTCAGCGTATAATTTACCACGTATACTTTGAGTTCAGTTCACCGATCTTATCGTGTCCATTGAATATCGTATTTGTAAAGTTTTTATCATGTTTTCGTGACAACAATCTTGCGTCTCTTAAACATCCTTAAACGGGCACTAGGTACGGTGTCTGAGGGGCCTCCTCGGGGTTCACGAGGGACGCATGGCGCGGGGCGCGGAGCGGCAGGCTTTAGCGCGCTCGCGTACCGAAGTTTGTAAACCAACAGACATGTGCCGGCCGTGATGTAAGCTTATCTGTTCACACCAGCCTGTGCCTCTGAGCTTACCGGTTTATACATTTTTTTTAT
The DNA here is from genome assembly GCA_914829495.1 of Eilema sororculum. NCBI lineage: Eukaryota > Metazoa > Arthropoda > Insecta > Lepidoptera > Erebidae > Eilema > Eilema sororculum. The sequence goes on along the minus strand of OU618559.1, from coordinate 14,736,600 downwards.
AGTGCGCTAAATCTCCACGGATACCACCCCCACGGAGACCCCCCCCCCCCCGACTAAAACGCACGCCGTCTTGGGTCCTTGGTTGCCGGAGGTGAGATTGCCGAAAGCATATCTCTCGCACCCCGGCAGACACTTCGGGCTGTGGGGACCTCGGTGTCCCCATCTAGCCCCGGGTACGGGGAGGCGCACTTGGCGGCACCGCCGCGGCCTGCTTCTGCTAGGGTAACAGGAGACTCCGCCGTTCACCCCTAGGCCAGCGCTCATGGAGGACGGAGGTCGTTCCACGACGACCGGTTCGCCTTCGCTCTTCGTGGGCTTCCCGGGCCCGTAGTCTAGTCCGGACCCGACCGGCCGCCTCCTTCTCGAGCATTAATTGCTCGCAGAAGGAGGCGGCCGCACACCAAGCGTTTGCGCATCGTACCATCGCTGTGAGCAATGTGGCGAGTGTGAGGACTCCCACCCCCAGAGCCGCCACTAGGTCCTGCCTGGGCCGCCGTGTCCCACGCCGGGCACTCGGTCAGCGTGTGCAGCTCTGCGTCCTCGCTCGCATCACAGTGATGGCACTCGCACGTTGGCTCCTTCCGCATCCAACACAGGTAGCTCCCGAAACACCCGTGTCCGGTAATCACCTGCGTCAGCCGGTACGAGAGGCTGCCGTGTGGCATCTCTAGCTATTCCTCCATGATGAGTTTAACCGCTGCTATTACGGCGTGCCCTGCGCTTGGTCACCCAAGTCGTAGCTCCCACTCAGGGTGGAGATGGGACCTCACGGCCCGAATTTCTTCAGGCTCGGGTTCCCGGCTCGGCTCCCGCGCCTCCTTTCGGTACCGAAAGGGTTCTCGCATCCAAGTTCCACGGTAGAGATCCGGCAAGGAGATTCGCCGCCTCCAAGGATATCGTGCGGTACCCCATAATGTCCCTGCTGGCCATTGCACGCTGCGGCCCACGCAGCAGACGCGCATTGTGGATCGTCAGGGTCTCCGCCCATATCGGGCACCCATATAGGGCAATGGACCGCAGGACTCCTGCGTAGAGTCTCCTGCAAAAGTCATCCGGCCCCCTTTTTTTTATACCACTTAGATGGCAGACAAGCACACGGCACACCTGATGGAAAGTGGTTACCATGGACTATGGACGTATGCAACACCAGAGGCGTTACACTCGCGCTGCCTACCCTGAAGAAACCTTCTAATGCCCCTCTTGAAGAACCCCATATTGTAGTCGCTTGGGAAAACCGTGGCAGGGAGTTCCTTTCATACCGCACGGTGCGCACCGTATTCGGATGCAATGTGTGGGGATGAATTCCCTGTCTATGGCGAGCGGTGCGATGATAGAATGTAGCTGTGGGCATCATGTCAAATAATTCATCTGAGCACAAACCATTATATAGGCGGTAGAAAACACACAGTGAGGCAAAGTCCCTCCTGAGACTGAGAGGTTCCACATCGCCTGCGAGTATGGGACTGTCGACGAGCCTCAACGCACGTCTTTGTACCGAGTCGAAAGGGTTAAGCTGGCGTGCGGGCGCTCCGGCAAAAAGATGACAGCAGTACTCCATGTGGGGTCGAACCTGTGCCTTATAAAGAAGGAGTCGCTGCCCCGCAGTGAAGTACTGCTTCGCCCTGTTAAGAACTCCAAGTTTCTTTGATGCCAGCTTAACCTTGTCCTCTAAATGACTGCGGTACTGGACGTCACTTGAAATGTCGACGCCTAGGATCCCGATACTCGGGGCAATGGTAAGCCGTGTGCCCAGGAAATGCGGCGCTACAATATATGGGGTTTTCTTAGCGGTGAATACACCCCTTATGTTGGGCAGCAGCAAGCGGCAGCTATGTCCTTCAATTTGGGGGCCAGTCTTCGGCGATGCTCCCCGAAGATCCACCGGCCGTCGAGCACGAGCCCCAGATAGTTCATCTGGGGCTTGATGCCGATGGAAATGTCTCTCACTATGAGGCTGGAATCTTCCGGTGGCACGCGCCGAGGCCCATGAAAGAACATGGCCTCGGTTTTATACGGAGGTTTTATACCCAGCCGCCGGATCCGCTCCACGACTTGGGCAACCGCGGTCGTGGCTTTCATGGTCGCTTCGCGGTATGTAGCCCCGCACGCCGTCACCAGCGTGTCATCCGCATAACACGTGACGGCGGCACCATCCGCGAGCTCACCGCGAAGAACCCAGTAGTAACCGATGTTCCACAGTAGCGGTCCCAGGACCGATCCCCGCACGACATCTCTCGCTGACCGAGCCCGGTCGCATTTGGATACAACAAGGGGAGGGGGGGGGCTGCTGGCAGCGGCGTTGTGCACCAGTGCCACCGATTCGTCCAGGTCGGTTTCCCAGGCAGGCCCGATAAACCGGTGAGTGTACGGCTTGGCGACAGCGGCGACATTAATGCCTCACTGTGCCATGCTCTGGAGCTAAAGTGCCTGAGCATCAATACAGTGGTTCGCATTCGTCTGCAGGACGCGGAGCTGAGGAGCCATTATGGAACTGCCAACCGGCTTCGGCCTCCCCGCGGTGCAGGCATTGGCACCAGCCCTATGGTCGGCCGGCTTGCCCTCTGCTGCACACCTGAAGCAGTGCAACGGAGCTTCGCAACTACCGGCCTTATGATCGGGTTGGCTACAGCGGAAGCAACGGTCACCGACCGTTACCTTCGGAAACTGGCCTCCACCGTGCACTGCACCCCCACGTGGCTCACCGTCAGGCACCGGAAGCACCGTGCTGGTCGGGCCTGCAGGAGCCGTACCTGCACCATCTGGAAGCCGCCAATAAGCAGGCCCCGCCCATCGGCAACCTTTGGGGCTGCCACGATGGGACTCTCCGACGCCTCCGCCGTCAACGTAATGACGACGGCCGTCAATCGTGGGGCGCGGAGCTTCCTCGGCGCTGTTGCCATCGCGGCAGCCTTGGCCCTTCTGGCCATTTTGGCTGCCTTTTTGGCGGCGTTCCGTCTCTGCTTGGCGGCTCCAGCTACCTCCCAGCCCCCTTACGGGGGCTCGGGGATTCACCCAGAGCCGGGCCGGGGTCCGGGGTTGCCCTTCCCCTTATCCTTGCCCTGAGCGCGACCCACGATTCTGGCTCTGCTGGTCGAATTGGCGGCTTCACCGGTTGCGCTGTTTGCGCTGGCCGCTCCGGCTGCACCGGCCGCCCCGCCAGAGCAGGGTGCGCCGACCGCTCCGGCTGCGCCTTCCGCATTGACCGAGTCGCCACTCCCAGCAACTCGGTCCCTTCTCTTGAGGGCCTCCAGCTCCGCCGTAACTTTTTGGAGTTGGCGTCGGGACTCGGCCTCCCGCCGCTGTGCCTCAGCCTCCCTCCTCGCCTGTTTTGCCATCTGGGTGGCCAGACCCTCACCGGCAGCTGCGATCTGCTGTACGCATAAGCAGAACCTACAAAACTTCGAGCTAGCGTTGAATGGTGTTGCAATAAGCAGGGACAGTCATATTCGCTTCCTGGGTCTCATATTAGATGAACACTGTAACTGGAATCTGCATGTAGATACAGTATGCAAGAGAGTAAATAGATTCGTGTTTGCTCTACGCCAGCTTAGAAATACAACTTGCGAAAAAACAGCTCTTATGGCGTATCACAGTCATGTTGGCTCAATCTTAAATTATGGCATATTACTGTGGGGTAACTCAACCGACGTAGACAGTGCCTTCATAAAACAAAAACTCGTCAAAAATGATTATATTGCTTTTTAAGATTTTGTTGACCACCAAAGTGAAAATACCTACGCTATACATTGTCACTTTTGTATGCTAACTATTAATTATATTTATTATCTATGCCTGGAGTCATTATAAACCCTTATATAGGTGGAAGCTTCTTGGCTGATAAGCTGGATACAATTATATCAAAAACAGTATTCGGAACCAATCTGTATTCAATAGTAGATGGATGTCATTTAGTTATTATAATCATTATGATATATGCAGAGCATTATACGGAATTGATTTAAACATACATTCGGATGGAGGCGGGAATGTGCATGCAGTGTTTAGTAGGTATACGCAGGTATTCAGTGTGCAAGAAAAATTTAAGAGTGAACGGACGCACAAATTCAGCTAGAAATATTTAATTTGAATATCATCATTTAATGTTTAAATTAAATTTGACGTCGACTACTGATATGATACTGATGAAAACATCTTACATACGCATTGAAAACATTAAAAATCTCACTATATTCAGTGGACGCCGCAGGGTGGTAGTTTGTAAAGACGCAAGAAGTCCTTCGCGATTTATATATATATATATATACAGTATGGATACGACATATAGGCATTTACGAAAACCGCTAACCATCCTGGTCCGTAGGAATGTAACCAAGCAAAATTTAAACTTAAATTCCCTAATTAAAAAAAACCGAAATTTTCTAACAAAATAATTATCAAAGTAAATGTTGAAAATGAAACCATCCGTATAATGCCATTGATAGTTACTAAGTCATTAATAAATACGCACACGCCTTAACACACATACACATACGCACGGTTTACGACAATAGGGAGGTAGTGTAATAGGTAGGTAACTTACCCGAACAGCGGAGCGGCAACAAAGCACGCCGCCCGCGCCGGCGCCGCGGGGCCGTGCCGCCGGCTGGCGCGCTCACGTACCTACGTACGTAAGTAGGTACCACCAGATTCCGTAGAATCACAGGTTAAAACGTATAGTACGCAGAACTTTTAATAACACTGTAGATTGTAAATTTAAATCTTTGAAATTTTCAAAATGTCCGCCACTTGCTTGAATACACAAATTACATCGCCGAACAATATTGTCCCGATTTCGATTCGGATCCAAAGCCATAGCTTTCAATTTGTTAAATGCCTCAATAATTCGGCTGCGCAGTGCTTCTTGACTTTCAGACACACGTACAAATACAATAGGTAATAGGTAATAATAGTTTTAAATAACACACAATTTCAAAATACACAATAGTTATGAAGAAAACACTCACACTGGATGGCACAACACGAAATAAATACTTACTATTATAATAGTTGAAAATAACACTATTTAAAAATACATAAAAGTTAATTAGTGTCAATTTCACTCTAAATAACTATGTCGAATAAAATCTCGATGCGAACATGCGCACGTGCTCGCGGTCACTGGCGAGCAAACGTCGTCACGGGGGAATCCCCGAACGTAGGTACATTTTCAGGTGCATGATAAGGTAAACGAACCAACAACCACCATTTGCATATTATTACTTTTATTTTAGATTTTTTTTACTATACACCCATATTGAAGTCTTTGATGAAAAATGAAATAGGTACGAGTATGTACAAATGTATGATACTAAATTAGCAAATAAGCTATGGGATCCCACCAAGATCTTAGGGACCCAAGCCAACCTCACCTGCAAGCAGGTGCACCTGCTGGAAAACGGAAGAGGCTCTGGCGCTGGGTTTCCTTTCAGGGTTGGGGGGTCAGACGGCAGTCACCCCCGGAAAGGCCAAAACTTAGCCAAATCGTAAATCAGGCGGACCCTGAGCTCCAAGGGCACCGTGGCCTCGGATGCAATCAGGACTAACGTCTTTATGTAGATGATGATGATGACTAAATTAGCATCTTTGCTAATTTAGTCATCATCATTATTTACGTGCGTTTTCAATTTTTCATTAAATTACTTATTATTAATTATAATTAACGAATTTATTGCGGAATAAATAATTAAAAATCAAATACAAAGTGTAAGTAATCTACGTTAATTGATAGGTATCTACTTATCAAATCGAATACCTTATGTCATCATCATCAGTCATCATAATCATAATCAACTATTGTTCTTCTAGGATTAACAGACAGGCGTTAAAACGGGTGCTTTACCCTAAACCTGGCGGCATCTCAAAGCATTATTTCTCTCTCTTTTTAGTCGTATTTTTACGAATTTGCTGAATGAATATTTGAATGAATACACAGTGCGGCAACGTCGCATTTCACAATTTCTATAGTAATTAGGTTTTCCATATCTTGAATCAAATCAGGACAAGAAGTTTTTTTGTACTACTAAGATGGCAGACAAGCACACGGCCCACCTGATAGAAAGTTATTACCGTGGCATATGGATGTATGCAAGACCAATATCCTTTTTGAAGAACCTCATGTTCTAGTCCCTCATTTCACCGCCTGAGTGTGCGTGGGATAAAGTTTCTTTCATACCTTACAGTGTACACCGTTTCTGGGAAACAGTTTCAACGGTCCAACACCAAGCTATGCCGCACCATTAAGACCTGGAACTCTCTGCCAGCTCACGTGTTTCCTTCTTCCTACACGCCCGGGTCCTTTAAGCGGGGCGTGAAAAGGCATCTAATGAGGCCGTCAAGCTGAGTGCCACCACTGTTAACATGGTACATGTTTATGATGGTGACCCTCTTTCCGAGACTTTGCCTTTAGCTTACCATCAGGCGAGGTGAAGTCAAATTGACGTGTCTGTTATTAAAAAAAACTCATTGGCGACAGCTACTAGCTGATGGACTCACATGGACAAGTAGGAGTGGTCATAGTGTTCTCCGAAGCTCCATGACAGCATTTTGGAGATGAAAGACTACAGCGCACAACTTAGGGTCGTGACTCTTGAGGACTGCGTCGAAACTAGGATAAATCCGGGGAAGCCCGGACGGATGGTAACCCTAATAGTAATAAAAATTTTACGACTATCGTTTCTAATGCCGATTACACACTCGCTTACATTTTGTTCTGAATTAAATCTGAATTGACTGTAAAGAATCTTTGTAGATTTTACGTCCTTCTGGGCGAATTATTCGAAACTCCGGCTATCACAAGGAAAGTCTGGCAGAAAGCCCTAGGCCGCCATACTGCTTTCCATTCATTCATAAAATCCAAGTTTAGGTACTAATTTTTTTCGTAGGTATGGCAGCTCTTGATACTCTACTATGTCTATGACTGAGCTTGAAAAGTTATAGACAATATAGACATATTTGGTTGTAGAACTCGTATGTAGTATATTACTTACTCTGTGGTAGAACTATCAAACCAAAAATTGAATTGAACAAAGCTGATTTTACTGCAGAAAAAAATATTATTGAGGTTATACGTTAATCATTGCCGATTAGGGCCTGAATCTCCAAACTATATAAACGGTGTTACTGAACTCACACGAACGCGAAAATGGAGAAGCTGTCTCTGTGCAGATTATGTCTATCGGACGACTCTCCGCTGCAGTCTATAGTCGAGACACATTTACAAGAAATGTACGAGTCTCTGACTCTGATGTTGGTGAGTAATACTTCGTCTTGCACGTTTAACAAAAGAGCTTCTCATATAAAACTTACTCAGCCTTCATAAGGTTGGTAATTCGTAAAAATGTTTAACAAAATTCCTCAGGATCTGGTTGACATGCCACTTATTTAGTTTAAAATAGAAGTGAAAAAGTGTATATGAATATTCTTTATACTATAAAGTATATTTACATACAATTTACATACCAAAAGCTCCCACTAAATCAGCCAGAAGACATAGCCTGAGAATAACCCGTGTAACAGCAAACACAAATACTGCGCACCACTTTCTTTGCAACCGGGTAGTTCACAATTGGAATAGACTACCCGAGGATATTGTGACTGCCACTTCAGTACACAATTTCAAAAACAGACTGGACCACTGGTTACAAACAAACAAACTTAATATCTATGGGCACAATCAAGTGTAGTGAATAAATTGAACTGTTCTTCAACAAGTGTGAACTGTGACATAGAACCATCAGCTTAATGCTGCTCGTCTAATAATCAAATAAATAAATATAATTTATGATTGGTAGATTTCAGTTGCTTTGCAGCTGTAGCACCCTGTGAGCATTCCCGCAGTTTACTTTTTTATTCCTCTTAGGAGGCAGACAAGCTTAGGGTTCACCTGATGGTAAGTGGTTACTGTAGCCTAGGGATGTGTGTAACATGAGGGGAGTGACGTGTTGCCGACCCTGTAAGCACAGAGAGTTTCTGTACCATCAGTGCAGAAGACAAAGCAGGATAAGCCTTTGGTCTTCCCACTGATAGCACAAAAGGTCCCCAGTAAGCTCTGGCTACCCTACTCACCACCGGAAACTCAATACAAGGTTATTATGGTTGCAGTATTCTTTACGTAAAATGGAAATGGGCTGGCCATGTCGCCAGACTCCAGGATGAAAGATGGGCAACTGGCTGTGGCTGTGTTTACCGTTGTTACTTATTTTAAATACCTTAGAGAGTGCCGCACTATTAAACCACTGTTGAAAACTACTACCATAATAATCAAATATTGTTTAATAGTTGGTTACAGAGGACATCAGACCATCTCTGGCCTGTGAGCTGTGTCGTTCAAGGCTCGAGATTTGCTATCAGCTGAGGAGGCAATCTCTCCGTAGCGAGGATCTGTTCATGCAGTTGTTGGACAGCAAAGTGGTGAGTGTGTAATAATAAAAAATATATGCACATGTGTGTTTTGTTGTTTGAGATAAAGTTAACAAGTGTGTTCTCCTGTAAATTAACAAAATAGATAGGTACATTACCTTAAAGATTCGGGCGCCTTGGAGAAGCACGTGCCTAAGATAGTCAATCAAGTAGGTTGAAGACTTTTAATCTGCCGGAGGTAAGCTAAATAAAACCACCGCACTGAGGTTTAAGGTTTTATTCTCTAGCGCTCCAGTGTGCTTATCATAGTAAGAATTTTATGCTAGTAGATTAAAATTTAAGAACTACATGACATATTACTCTTGTCACCAATGCAATTTTTTAAGGTTTTTAAATTTAAATTTTAATTAAAAGTAAACGAAAGCTCACGGCATCCCTCGGCGAGTGTGTGAAGGTTCACCTCAACCAGCGAAGCATAATATTCCGCTCAACAAGCCATTATTCCAAGATATTGCACATGCTCGTTCGTATGGTTGAGAAATCGTTCAAACCATCAGAGGCAAGTTCCAAGAAAAGCCAAAGTTAAACAGAGAAATAGGAAAAGGAGAAGGAAAAGGCGGCTCCAATAGAGACCTGAAATAAAATTTTAGGTTATTAGAACAATTCCTATGAGAATACTCGAAGTCCTAATTTTTGAGAAAAACGTGTGACTTACCGCCTTAATTAGTTGGTTAAATGCCAAACACACGATAAATCATGGTATTTTTGAAACAAATACTGAAACAACAGAATTTAAAATATTATTTTTCAATCAGAAAAAAATACGTCGAAATGAATCTTTTGAGAAAATGTCAACTCACCAGAAATATGGAACAATTCCACTACAATATCATAGCGGGGACATTTTATAATGTCATCCGGACAAAAATAACTTCAATCCATTACAATGGATGACGATTCATAAATTTTTATTAAAAAATCGACATCTTTGTCGATAGTCAAGAGAGGAAGGTGACGTGCCGGCCAACGCAGTGTTGCCAGTCGCCTCCAATGTTCGGATATTAGCGAAATTTCGACTAAAAGCCGTTAAAGACCACCGATGTAACGAGATTCACAAACGCGACGTTACATTACATCCCTCCCCAAAAAAAGAAAAAGGTATTCCTTTTTATTTTCAAAGAAAACAATGAGATTCAAAGACCAAAATCCAAAAACCTCAAAAGAAAATAAAATGTCTTGCAACATTCTACAAAAAATAAAATGCAAAAGCATCATGCAAGCATATTGCAAAAACAATCCACAAAAAAGTAAAAGAATGTGAAAACATTCAAAAATAAAATTTAAGTTCGGAAACCAACTTCCAAATACAAAGGAAATCAAAGATATTTTCCAACTCAATGGAATAAACCAAAAGCAAAACAAATACTCCGAAAAGAGTGAAAAGTAATCTGAAAAATAAAGTATTCAGAGAAAATGAAACAAATCCCAATTCAATTCCAATTCCAGATATCGATTAGGCAACCAACGCCATCGAATCTAATCCTAGATCTTAACCAGCCTTCCAGCATCAATACAAAAGTGCGGTTGAGCTCCTACGCCACCGACTCTATACCAGCAATTCCTAAATAAATATCAAACGAAGAAGATATCGGTTAAGCACCAACGCTGCCGAATCTGAAACAAAATTGGCAAAAACAAAGAAATTTTCCCATTATCGGTTAGGTGTAAAACCGCCGACTTCAATTCAAATCCAAACTCCAAAATCCAAACGTCAAAACAAAATCACAACAAAAGTGTGAGGTTAATATATTTATAAGCATTGTGATCGGCATAACACCACCAACTTTCCGAGCACAAGCAAAATATAAAGAAATTATGACAATTGTGACCAGTACAACACCACTGACTTTCTGAGCACAACCGCATAAAAAAATATGACATTTGCGACCGGCTCAACACCACCGACATTCCGTGCGCAAAGCATAAAAAATGTTACTATGTGTATAGAAACACAATAGTACAAAAAGAAAAACGACAATTGCGACCGGTACATCACCACTGGCTTTCCGTGCGCAATGCGTAAAAAGGCGTGACTATGTGTATGAAACACAATAGCACAAAAATGTAAAGTCCAGAAAATCCCAGGTTTCCCAAAAAATGGTATAACAAGGTATAAGGTAAGTGCATATAAAATGCGTCCAATCCGAGAATCCTAATATTAAGACAATAACTCAGAACTGTACAAAAAACTAAGTTCAAGAAACTTAAATTTCCATTCCAAAAGTGAGTGGAAATAAGTCAAGTGAATTTAACACAGAAAATGAATATTAGATTTCACTCCTAAACTAGAGCAGAAACTAAATTCCCAAATTTGTACAAAATATACAATTTTACAAAAATGTAAACAAATATATATACAGGACAATAATCCTATTATACAAAAACAAATAAAAATATAAGATCTTTTGACGTGGAACAATTTGTCAATATGGAGAAGTGAGTATAAGAAACAAGACCTAAAATGACCTAAGTAATTTTTAATGTATCTAAAATTGAAATTAATAAATTGATGTGAAGTTCCTAGCATACATCTCCTTTCAAGACCTCTAAACCTTTCAAACATCACCTTTTAATGAGGTCATACTTCAAACAAAGTACCAAATACAAAGATAGATATTGGCAAACCAGTAAACAATTTAATATTTAATAATGTCTTTAATGTGATAACGACCTGTATAGTTTTTGTTAAGGTCTTTCAAGACATAAACATTAGAGGAAACTTTATCTAATATTTCACATTTAATAAACTTAGGTGCTAACTTAGCCGAAAAGAATGCAGGAGCATTAGACTGCACAAAACTTCTCCTCCATACTATATCTCCCACTTCAAAAGAAATGACCTTTCTCCCTATATTATAATAACGCGCATTACGCTTATAAGCTTTAAGCAATGAAGCTTGAACTTTAACAAAAATTTCACTAAGAGATTTTAGTGAAAAAGCAAAAGAAGACCTTTCAACAACATCAAGTTGGTCAAGGTTATCAAAAGAATTACTAAAACGGTGCAAAGAAGCATCAAAAATAAGTTCTCTACCGAACATGAGAAAATTAGGAGTGAAATCTGTGGCTAGATTCACACTATTATTCAAAGCTAATTGAACATGAGGCAAATATTTTGACCAAGTTCTATGATCATCCTTAACAAAACAAGAAATACATGTTTCGACCGTTTTGTTATATCTCTCTACAGGGTTATTTTGAGGGGTATATAAAGTATTATAAAATATTTTATTAATATTATAACTTTTCAGAAAATCAACGAACTGCTTCGCTGTAAACTGGCTTCCATTATCACAAACTAAAATTTTAGGCGTTCCAAACCTAAGAAATATCTCTTTTTCAAGAATCTTACAAATTACTTTAGTAGTAGCACTAATCATAGGAAATATCCAACAATATTTTGTAAAAACATCTACAATTGAAAGTATATACTTGTGTCCAGAATAAGCTTTTGGAAGAATTCCAATAATATCAATAGAAAGCATTAACATTGGTTTATCAACTTTTTTAGGATTAACCATAATTCCATGAGGTGGATTAGTAGAAGATTTATAAGCTTTACAAGTATCACAAGAAGAAATGTATTTTTGAACATCAATAAACATACCTTTCCAAAAATAATGTACTTTTAATTTATTTAAAGTTTTATGAATTCCTAAATGTCCTGAATTAACATCATCATGATTAGATCTAATTGTGTCTAAGATGTGTTCTTTAGGTATGACAATTTTCCAATTTAAAAGATTATTAGGATTATATTTATCTTTACAAAATCTATACAAAGTATCACTTTCAACTTTGAAATTTTTATATTTTCTAGGAAACTTTTGACAATTTATAAATATTTTTCTATACCAAGGATCAACGATATCCTCGTCTGGCAAAACAATATTATTATTTAAAGGAACATTAATAGCAGAAATTTCTATTCTAGATAGACAATCTGGAACTAAATGTAGAGAACCTTTTTTATATTTAACATCAAAAGTAAATTGAGAAATTCTAGCAGCCCAACGTGCAAGACGACCACTAGGATTACTAAGTTTTAGAAGCCAAGTTAAACTAGCATGATCAGTGATAACTGTAAATTCCATTCCTTCAATATAAGGTCTGAAATGTTCAATAGAATCTAATATTGACAACAACTCTCTTTCAGTTGTGCTATAATTACGTTCACATTTATTAAGCGATCTAGAATAATAAGCTACAGGATGTTGATCTCCATTATCATCATCTTGGCTCAGGACACTACCAATTCCAACGGAACTAGCATCGCAATGTAAAAAGAATGGTTTCTCAAAATTTGGGCAATGTAAAACAGGTGCAGAAATCAATGCAAGTTTTAAATTATTAAAAGCGACTTCCGCTTCTTCATTCCAGGAAAGAGATTTTTTAGAATTCTTGCTTCCAGCCGTTAATTTTGTTAATGGCGAAGCAATATCAGCAAATTTATCAATGAATCTACGGTAATAAGAACATAACCCAAGAAAACTTCTTAATTGTCTAACGCTTTCTGGGCGTGGGAAACTTTCAATTGACTCTAATTTAGCAGGGTCTGTATGTAAACCATTACTATCAACAATATAACCGAGGTAACGAAGTTTATCTTTACAAAAATTACACTTTTTTAAATTAATAGTTAACCCAGCATCTTTAAGAATTTTATAAATTTTATTTAAATAATATAGGTGATCAGAGAAACTAGAATTTACCAATATAAGATCATCTAAGTAACAGAATGCTACATTATCAAATTCAGGCCCAAACAACTTATCTACAAGCCTTTGCAACTCAGCTGGAGCATTGGTCAAACCATACACCATACGGGTAAAATGAAACAAACCTTTCCCAGGAACAACGAAAGCAGTCTTCTCTCTAGAAGATTCTTCTAAAGCGATTTGCAAAAATGCCTTAGACAAATCAATAGTAGTTATATAATTAGCACCTCGAAGGTTATCTAAAATTCTAGAAGGATAAGGCAAAGGGTAAGAATCTTTAATAGTTACTGAATTTAATTTTCTAGAATCCAAACATAATCTTGTTCCACCATCGCGTTTTTCAACGGCTAACACTGGAGAACACCAAGGAGATTTGGAAGGTTCAATAATATTTTCCTTTAATAAAACTTCTACTTCATCATAAAGTTCTTTTTGTTTAGCAGGACTAAGTGGCCAATAACGTTGTTTAAAAGGTTCACCAGTAACATTAATTTTATGTTTAACAAAATGAGTGAGACCCAAGCCTCTCTTTTCATAAGAAATATCTTCAAAAAGTGAAATAATTTTATTAAGTTCCTGTTTCTCAGACGGAGAAAGTTCAGAAACAGAAGTAACCGCATTAACACAAGTTGTGGATTCATTTTCAAAAGTAATTTTATTTAATAAGTCTTTAGCAAGGTTAAATTTCAACCAAAAGTCGAATCCCAAAATAATGGAAGGTTTAAAAGAAGGTATTATCAAAAAATCTATATTTTTAGTTATATTATCACAAGTGATAGGTAAAACCATAGTTCCAATAACCTTGTGTGGAGAACCATCAGCAGTAACGGCATTACCTTGGTGAGGTTTAAGTTTAAATCCTAATTGTAAAAATGTTTGATGAATATTAGAACCGAGTACACAACTACAAGCTCCGCTATCTAACAAACCAGAATAAAGTTTATTATTAATATTAAATTTTAAATAGGGTCTAGTGTCTTTATTTTTAACAAACAAAACAGGGGCAGCCCTGATATTACTAAAGAAAACTTTCAAACAATCTAACCAGTCACTAAATTCTTTTTTACAAGTGGCATCATCCGGTGCATTGCTAAATTTTTTCAACATCGAGTCACCTGAGGTTTTATCAAAAACTAGGGCTCGATGGGGCCTGATACGTTTTTTGACTGTTCAGTATTACAAACTTCGCAAGTCTTCGTAGTGACACCAGCTTTGTGACACTTAAAACAAATTATGCCAGGAAACTTAGGGCAATTTTTATAAGAATGTCCAGAGGACTTACATTTTAAACATATTAATTCATCTGCTTTAACAGCATTAACGTGAGCAGAAGGTTTTTCTTTTTTAATACTTCTATTCTCACTTAAGTTCTTTCTAGACACAAAATTTTCTAATTCTCTGCTGAGGTTAATGAACTCTTCAATAGTAGAAATAGTTTTACCAAACACAAAAGGTGTGTAAATATTTAACATATTATGTTTAATAATAGTTATTAGGGTAGCATCAGAAATAGGCATAGACAAACGGCTTGACATATCCATTATATCTGTAATAAAGTCTGGTAAGGACTCAGTTATCTTTTGTTTACGAGTGCGGAGTTCATGTTCTAAATGATAGTCAAATTCAATCCTATCAAAACGTTTCAACAACGCAGCCTTCAATTCCTGCCAAGAAGCAATACGAATACGCACACTACGAAACCATTTAAGCGCAGTGCCTGACAAAAGATCAGCAAATGAACTAACTAAAAAATGTTCATTAAAATTTTTAAACAAGAAATATTCTTCCACTTCAGTAATAAATTCCCTAACACACGATTTACCATCATACAAAAGCTTACAACGTTTCAAATCGGGTAACTTTGTAACAGAAGGCAAGTTTTTCTTCAAGTCTTCATTCAATAAAACATTCATCATATTAAACGAAGATGCAGCTCTCGGACTATAATCACCAGCTCCCCGACTATGTGAAAACGGATCAACAACTTCAGTCAGATCAGCCATGACATGGGGCATCTCGTGAGTAGATGTACCAACCGGGACAGTATTATCAAACAATGGCGGGGCCTGAGTTTCCTTGTCCATTTTTGAAAACAATGTGAAATCTAAAAATAGTTGTATAAAATGCACTAAGAACTTCCAATGAATGCAATGAATGCAGCTATAAAAGTTAGAAAAGTAAATAAGTTATGAATGCAATGAATGCAGCCATAAAAGTTAGAAAAGTAAATAAGTTATGAATGCAACTTAATTGTTATTGTTGAAAAATGCTAACCTCAAAAGTAGGTCAAACAAAAGAAAGGAATGTTATTGTTAAGTTATTTAGGTCAAATGCCTTTAAGTAATGATAAAAAAGTGCATCAGTGATTCACAAAATAAAGTATTTCTGTTTACTTGAGGTAAACATCAAAGATTCAAATATTACTATACTTTCACATATTAGTTTGAAGTTTATAAACTTTTCATTATATATTACTATGTAGATAATGTAACTTGTTATAAATTAAGGTTATACAAGATAAAACAATGTAACAATAACTGTGAATGTTATACAAATTGAAATATTCACCTGTAATTAAGAGATATAAACAAAAGCGAACCAACCTGTAGTAAGATTAGTTTTGTAAAGTAAACAAACAATAATATTTACTGAAACACAAAGTTATGCAGTAATATACATGAAAGAAACATTGTTCTAAACATGTTAAATTAAATTAATAATGCAAAGGTGACAAGGAATAATGATATTTGCACACTGTCAAGTCCCTGCTCGCGAGCGACAATTGTAATAATAAAAAATATATGCACATGTGTGTTTTGTTGTTTGAGATAAAGTTAACAAGTGTGTTCTCCTGTAAATTAACAAAATAGATAGGTACATTACCTTAAAGATTCGGGCGCCTTGGAGAAGCACGTGCCTAAGATAGTCAATCAAGTAGGTTGAAGACTTTTAATCTGCCGGAGGTAAGCTAAATAAAACCACCGCACTGAGGTTTAAGGTTTTATTCTCTAGCGCTCCAGTGTGCTTATCATAGTAAGAATTTTATGCTAGTAGATTAAAATTTAAGAACTACATGACATATTACTCTTGTCACCAATGCAATTTTTTAAGGTTTTTAAATTTAAATTTTAATTAAAAGTAAACGAAAGCTCACGGCATCCCTCGGCGAGTGTGTGAAGGTTCACCTCAACCAGCGAAGCATAATATTCCGCTCAACAAGCCATTATTCCAAGATATTGCACATGCTCGTTCGTATGGTTGAGAAATCGTTCAAACCATCAGAGGCAAGTTCCAAGAAAAGCCAAAGTTAAACAGAGAAATAGGAAAAGGAGAAGGAAAAGGCGGCTCCAATAGAGACCTGAAATAAAATTTTAGGTTATTAGAACAATTCCTATGAGAATACTCGAAGTCCTAATTTTTGAGAAAAACGTGTGACTTACCGCCTTAATTAGTTGGTTAAATGCCAAACACACGATAAATCATGGTATTTTTGAAACAAATACTGAAACAACAGAATTTAAAATATTATTTTTCAATCAGAAAAAAATACGTCGAAATGAATCTTTTGAGAAAATGTCAACTCACCAGAAATATGGAACAATTCCACTACAATATCATAGCGGGGACATTTTATAATGTCATCCGGACAAAAATAACTTCAATCCATTACAATGGATGACGATTCATAAATTTTTATTAAAAAATCGACATCTTTGTCGATAGTCAAGAGAGGAAGGTGACGTGCCGGCCAACGCAGTGTTGCCAGTCGCCTCCAATGTTCGGATATTAGCGAAATTTCGACTAAAAGCCGTTAAAGACCACCGATGTAACGAGATTCACAAACGCGACGTTACAAGTGGTACTGATGTTTTGATCCTATAAATCCTATCGTACTACCCACTTCCCGTCTTCGATTAGGATGAAATTTTGCACACGCTCTGAGTTCTGATGACAATTTGTTTTTTTTTTTTTTTCTATGGCTTTCCCATTGATTCCGCCAACGACTCAGTTTTTATATACTGATCGAAATAACGCGTGAAAGTACAAGTGTAAAATTCTTCCATACAAACGGTTGATTTTGAAGGGAGGCCAAAAGATTTATAGTGTGTTGAAGTACCTGTACAGAAGAGACAACATTAAAGCAAACACAAAGTTATGTGGTTTTTTTTTTTTTTAACCGACCGGGGGAATGTGGTAGTGCAAACGAAACAAACAAAATTTTAAAGGTTAATATTGTTAAGATCTATAAATTGACATAACATATAAATTAGTGGGGAATTCACATAAGTCAGGAGGGTGTTAAACTTGGCTGGAAGAGGGATATTGTTAGGAGGCAGGAAATCATACAGGGATCCGTTCAACCTAGTACATGAGAAGAAAATGTGGTCAGGAGTTCCTTCATCCAATCCACATTCACAAAGAGAGCTATCCCTTATTCTGATGACAATACATGACTAGCTAAGAAACGTCATTACAAATCCAATATGGCGGCCTCCCCAAGATGGCGGACTGGCTGTTTGAAATCCACCCCCATGATATGGGTATCAAATGAAAGGGTTTGCTGTCAGTAATACGATAAAAATATAAAAGCGTGTTTTTTAGTTTTTAAAATTAAGTATTTTTTTTATTTAATCACAGTCTAACAGCTGAAGAGCTATGGCTGAAATTGGTCTATTTTTTAAATCATAATATAGCCTTTATTTCCGAAATATAATCAGGATAACACAACATAACATAACATAAACTCACGCCTATATTCCCCGAAGGGGTAAGCAAAGGTGTTAGCACCCACATTTCGCCAGTTTATGTTTTAGGTCCCAATGTAATAGATGGCGAGCCTATTGCCATTAACCGGGCACTTATAAATCTGCGATAAATCCATATCCATTCCATACTAATATTATAAATGCGAAAGTAACTCTGTCTGTCTGTCTGTCTGTATGTTACGCTTTCACGCCTAAACCACTGAACCGATTTTGATGAAATTTGGTATAGGGGTAGATTAGACCATGAGAAAGGACATAGGCTATGTTTGGTCGCGATAACCAACCTCCACGCCGGCGGAGCCGCGGGCAAAAGCTAGTACACACATAACTTCGAAAAGCATCGAAAAGTCATTGGTGTGTGCCATGGTAAACCTGGGATCGAACCCGAGACCTCGTCTCAGCAGTCCATTACCCATACCACTAGGCTGGTATGAATAATTGAGTACTGAATACACGACCCAATATTTACAATTGTTTATTTTGATATTGATGCTAATTCCGTGTTGTCAAAGATAACTAAAATACGCTAAAAATCACTAAAATGGTATTATACACCAAGATTGTATAGTCGTTTCGTAGAAAAAGATTACTATAGTGTGTGGCCGATTCTGGTCAGCGCCGACATGTTGGCCAGATAGTCTATGGCCGTGAGGCATATAAACACACTATTAGCAGGCAGCACGATTACGATGGCGACCCTCTTTCCGAGACTTTGCCTTTAGCTTAACATCAGGCGAGGTGAAGTCAAATTGACGTGTTCTGTATAAAAAAAATAAATAAAAAAAGCAATTTTCGACCTTATTGACATCACATAGAACAGTTTTCTTTTTGTATATTCGTGTTCAGCGACATCTATGCCGCGGTAGCCTAGTGGTATGGGTAATGGACTGCTGAGACGAGGTCTCGGGTTCGATCCCAGGTTTACCATGGCACACACCAATGACTTTTCGATGCTTTTTGAAGTTATGTGTGCATTTATCGCGGGTTTATAAGTGCCCGGTTAATTGCAATAGGCTCGCCACCTATTACATTGTGACCTAAACACAAACTGGCGAAATGTGGGTGCTAACACCTCTGCCTACCCCCTTCGGGGAATATAGGCGTATTTATGCGAAATGATATGTAATTAAGAAAATGTTATTAAAGTCAAAAATTGTTTTTCTATTCTTAGTAGTCCTTGTAGTCGGTTCGAAGCCCACATAGCATTTCCACCTAACGATTTTGCTATCAAAACTGTACAATTTTTTTTTCTACGAAACAACTATACAATCTGGGTGTATAATACCACAACACAGAATTAGCATCAGTAGTTTCATATTCATTCATAAAGACCAGTGTGCTGTGCTAGCAGAGTATTCCACGAGTAACAGGGGGAATACTCTTCCAACTGAGCTATTGAGCCACACCTGAATCACTTCAAATTTTCCTTCTCTTTACTTATATCCGTCTTTAAGGGTGACTTTAAGCGAAGATTCAATTCCTGCTTTTGTTTTTGAAATGAAAGTAAAGCCAACGAAACGAGAGAAAAAAGGTAAACAAAGTTTCAGCGGTTCCAAACCAAATCGGGGAAGTTTTAGAAACGGGGCAGGTCAGGAGTACCCTAAACCGACGAGCATGCATGAAGAATGTAATGAGAGTGAATGAAGCGAGAGTAGTATGTCAGGATCGTAGCTAATGGAGATATGTGATCTCTGCCTACCTCTACGGGAAACGGGCGTGATTTTATGTATGTATGTATCACTTCAAACGCATTACAGACAGGAAGGAAATTGCTCTTAAAATGGCGGATCTGACAGTTTAGAACCGCTGTGCTGACAGCTTTCCTGTACTACGAAACACGCAACGACAGCTGTCGCTCGGCAATTGTCGCGTACGTGTGATATGTGCGACCAGGACAGAGACAATAATCGCTAGTTATCGCAACGTAACTCAGTAATGGTCGCTTTGGTTACCTTTTTTCTCTCGTCTCGTTGGCTTTACTTTAAATTGAGGCTGAATATTGAACAGATTTCTATTATGTATATTGGCCATCTCTTAAAGTTGACACAGGGGAATGTATGTGTTAATATGGTGTTGTTTCTACAGCAAGTCAAGCTTGAAGTATTGCCTGATTTGTCCCTGAACATGGAGGCTGTGAGGCAGACGACTGCAATTGTTTTAGATGGTGATGACATCAAAGAAGAAGATGCTGAAGGTAATATTCTGTTAGCATACCGAGTGCTCCTGTACGATAGATCCCACTAATCCACGCTAATGTTATAAATGCGAAAGTAACTCTGTCTGTCTGTCACATGTTCACGTTGAAATCACTGAGTCGATTCTGATGAAGTTCCGTATTTGATTTATTTAGTTTATGAATAATTTATGTTTGAAAAATTTAAACTTATTTACTACAAAATTTGAAACATTTAACGTAAACAACTTTTTAATTTGATTCAAAATAGTCCATGTCAAAAAAAAATTATGTAAGTACACCTTCTTATTACACTGAGATAGATAGTTAATTAGTGTGTTGATTGATTATTATTAATTCTGAAATATATTTGACTATTTAATTTCCCTGAGATTATAATATACATTACACAGAAACATTGTTCGCGGGATCAGTATTTCTGAGCCCGGTACTTTTTACTCGGTGTACTAGGCTCACAGAAGCGTCAGGTCTTGAAGAACCCATATTGTAGTAGCTTGGGAAGACCACGGCAGGGTGTTCAACCACAGCTTAAGCGGCTTATTCCACTTTCCCCCTTGATAATCCCCGTTTATGGGGATTATTGAACTTTTTGTTCACTATTCCCCGTTGATGCACAAAAATTAATTAAACAGGGATAAATGAACTAAAAAGTTCACTTATCCCCAGTTAATTAGTTAAAAATTAATTCAATTACCTATCACTAAAAAGTTCAACAATACCCATTAGGTACGTTAAAATAAAATACTGTAAGTGAATTATCTACTTTTAATTTTTTATAAGGTAAGGGCTGATTTATACAATAATAATAACGGGAATTAACGCGATCATGGTATAGGTACATATGTACCTTTCATTAAAAAAGTTGATGAATCGTTACCTCAGTTTGGTTAGGTTAGGTTTTTATAAAAATCCATACTACTCGTAATATTATAAATGCGAAAGTGACTCTGTCTGTCTGTCTGTCTGTCTTGTCTGTCTGTCTGTCTGTCTTGTCTGTCTGTCTGTCTGTATGTTACGCTTTCACGCCTAAACCACTCAACCGATTTTGATGAAATTTGGTATAGGGGTAGATTAGAACATGAGAAAGGACATAGGCTATGTTTGGTCGCGATAACCGACATCCACGCGGGCGGGGCCGCGGGCAAAAGCTAGTAATCAATAATTCTGCCCTTACCTTATAAAAAATAAATAGTAGATGATTCATTTATGGTATTTAATTTTTAACGTAACTAATGGGGATTAGTGAACTTTTTAGTTCACTTATCCCCATTAAATTTATTTTTGTGCATCAACGGGGAATAGTGAACAAAAAGTTCAATTATCCCCATCAATGGGGATTGTCAACGGGGAAAAGTGGCATAAGCCAGCTTAAGCGTGCGTGGGATGAAGTTCCTTTCATAGTATATAGGTAGCTGTGCGTGATATTGGTTATGTTCTAAATGGTCATAAGAACACGTGTTATGAGTCAGCATGCACCCTATACATCCCAGCACTAGCCTAGGTGCTCTTCGTGGATAATATTGTAAAAATAAATTAGTATCCGCGAATAGCATCTGCCAAAAATCTTGACAGGTGCTCATCGTGGACATGGCTAGGTGCTATTCGCACAGGTGCTATTCGCAAAGGTGTTATTCAGCTGGGTGCTCTAACTAAACTACCCCATTAAATTACATTATTACAGGTTTAAAATTTAAAGAATCAATTACTTAAGTAAATGTGCAGTTAATCAAATTATAATTGACTGTTTTAATGACATAGTTTTTTTTATTTAAAGTTTAAATTATTATATTTATTAAATTCGAACTTGCATGAAAAAAACTAATACTATTGAACACGGCTTTTTGTATCAAAACTTTTTTTAAGATAAAGCAACTCAAACAACCAATGAAATGAAAAAAAAAACGATTTTATAACCCACGTAGTAATTATACTCGCAAAGTCGCAAGTTGATAACAGATCAAAATCAAAAATAGTTTATTCTGCATAGACCATTAAATCGGAACTTACAAAACGTCAACATAAAGTAAATATTAAATACTAACTAATACTAGTAAATGGTCCATCGGTTCGAAACGCGGCCCAGATCTGAGAAGACTCCGGCAAGAAAATCAGCGGGCATTTCTTTTTTGGTCTATTTACAAAACATTTACTTACTTAGCCTAAAACTTATGGTCTAGATACAATGTTTTGCTTGAGTAGCATAGCTGAGCGAACAGCTCATTTCCAAACTTGTTTATCATTTAAATATTCTTGAATTTTATGATAGCCTTTCCCCCACAGTTTGCTCTTTACTGTATTTTTTAATTTATTAACAGGTAAATCTCTGATTTCATTAGGAAGCTTGTTAAAAAAGTGTCATTATGTGCCCAATTGCAGAGAAATTAGAGCCAATTTATGAGCAAGGGCATTGAAAAAGATTTAAGCAACTGTTGGAATCGTAGTGGACTGTATATCCTTAGGTTGCTGGTTCATATCCGGCTCGAAGGACCAGTGTTGGAATCGTAGTGGACTGTATATCCATAGGTCGCTAGTCCATATCCGGCTCGAAGGACCGATATTGGAATCGTAGTGGAATGTATATCCATAGGTCGCTGGTTCATATCCGGTTCGAAGGACCAATGTTGGAATCGTAGTGGACCGTATATCCATAGGTCGCTAGTTCATATCCGGCTCGAAGGACCAATGTTGGAATCGTAGTGGACCGTATATCCATAGGTCGTTAGTTCATATCCGGCTCGAAGGACCAATGTTGGAATCGTAGTAGACTGTATATCCATAGGTCGCTGGTTCATATCCGGCTCGAAGGACCAATGTTGGAATCGTAGTGGACTGTATATCCATGGGTCGCTGATTTATAGCCGGCTCGAAGGACCAAAGTTGGAATCGTAGTGGACTGTATATACATAGGTCGCTGATTCATATCCGGCTCGAAGGACCAATGTTGGAATCGTAGTGGACTGTATATCCATAGGTCGCTGATTCATATCCGGCTCGAAGGACCAATGTTGGAATCGTAGTGGACTGTATAATTAAATTCACTGGCACTGCTATGTATTTATTAATTAATCACAATTTAATTTAGACGGACCTTGTACCTCGCTCAGTGTTCGGTTGACAGATTGCTGGTGTTGCAACAGTGTTATTCTATATTGTTACTAATATTTAATTTAAATTTATACTAATATTTAATACACTTGTGTTGCCATAAACACCAACTTCTTATTTATGTGGTCCCATATTTTCGTCGTTAATGAAGATTCAAAGTACCATATCAGGTGCTATCGGTTTGTATGTATGTGACAATTGATTTGAAACAAGCTCTTTAAATATAGTATGTAAGTATGAAAAATCTTTCACAGATAATACAGCGTTAGATCAAGATGACACAGATCTATATCATAACACAGAGGGCTTACCTACGGAGTGTGCATTACCACTGGATATCGTGAAAGAGGAATCAGACATTGACGATGGTGAGTGTTCTTTACAAACGGAATCTGTGTTTGTATCACTAAAGTACTCGCTAGTGGTAGTTTAAATGAAAGCCGTTGGAAATTATCGGTATAAAAGTAAGACAAGTCCCAAAAATAGCAAGGATAAATGAAAATCCTTTTCTGGCAGAACAATCATAGCTTACTGGTCTTAGAATGATACAGTAGATGGCATTTGTACAAAACGAACAAAATGCCAATGCCTTATATCTAGTTCTTGTGAGGCAAACGATAGCTCGAATTTAGTTCGAGCAACACCATCTAGTTGTGGTGTCGAAACTAAAACCAAATTTATTTACAGCGTGAACACATCCCTATCACAGCTTCCCTTTACAGAGCAAGCCAGCAGGAATCGGTTTATAGGGATTCTTCGTCACTGGTACTTGAGATACGTCAGGTTCTGAAGACGACACTGTAACAAACAACACCCTTTAGTCGCCGAGTACCTAAAACGCAGTCTGACAATTTCGCGTTATGCCTATACGTAACAAGAGATCGTCATAGAGACATATAGACCTATTGCGTATTAATCTTGAAAAAAAAATCTCGGAGAAATAAATCTTCTCGGGCGGGACTTGAACACGCAGTCTTTCCCTTACAGGGGGAATGCCTTGACCAATTCGGCTACCGAGACACGCCCGATGTGATTCAAAATTCCCTTCTATTTTTCCGTTCTTGCGGTGACGGTGGAGTCATCTACCGATCTTCTTACGAACTATTGCAACCAATGAATTATGTCACAAACATTTTTAAACATTGATCGTTGATAACTCTGTCCAAATAATTGAATGAATTTTACAGCATTAAGTATGTTAACTATACAAATCGAATACATAGGGAAAAATAAATCTAGGGCGGGATTTATTTTTCCCTATGTATTCGAAGAAGATCGGTGAAAAACTGAAGCAAGTGGTGTAAAGAAAAGTCTGACTTCGCCTTAAGCACGGTGTGGTTAGCCATCGGACATGGTCGCTGACCACATCGGGTTAAGCATTCGAATTACTGGCGATAAAGAATTTCAGTGAAAGAAAACATTCCTTATTTTTAAAAAGAAACAAAACTGCATTAAAGGTTTTTCAAAAAATCGCTTGACACCACTGTTAATCGAACCAACTAAAACCCGAAAAAATCACATCCTGTATTTCAATTGACAGTGGCATCTTAAGGATCAAATCTGTCTAACAAACATGGTAGAAATTTTGTATGGAATGGTTACGAATGGTTAATACTTTTGATTTCTTTAAACGTATAATTTGTACGTATCTGAATATTTCTGCCGACCCTCGTGAAGATACACTTAAGCAACACATTTATTTGTTCTTCAGATGCTCCTCGACTCGCCGCGCAGAAGTACCACAATGATACACTTTTAAACAGCCGCAAGAGAACTGACCAAACAATGGACAAGGTTGAAGAAAGGGAAAGAGAGACTAGAGGAGCTGTTGAAGACACGACAGTTGAGAAGAATAAGATTATGGAAACTGACGATGAAACAGATATCAGATTACATCACGATACACAAAATAATAGCACATCCGATCATAGCGACGCTCACAAAGAAATGTCTGAAAACCAAATCAGTGCAGACCAAAGTGTTAATAGTAGCTCAAGCAACACACTTACACCGTCGTTGTTATGTGACACTTGTCAAAAATGTTTTAGATGTAAAAGTGATTTAGTGAGACATATTCGTACACACACGGGGGAGAAACCTTATAAGTGTAATGTATGTAAGAAAAGTTTCATTCAAAAAATTACATTAGATATACATATGCGTACACACACGGGTGCGAGACCTTTTGAGTGTAGTGTATGTAACAAATTTTTCCGTTATAATACCAATTTAAGTACGCATATCCGTACACACACGGGCGAGAAACCTTATGCATGTAATGCATGTAAGAAATGTTTCCGTGTAAAGACGCATTTAAATGTGCATATCCGTACACACACGGGTGAGAAACCTTATGAATGTAATGTATGTAAAAAATGTTACAGTCGTAAGAATCATTTAGTTAGGCATATGCGAACACACACGGGTGAGAAACCTCATGAATGTAATGTATGTAAAAAATGTTTCAGTCGTAAGACTCATTTAGTTAGGCATATGCGAACACACACACACACAGGTGCGAAACCTCATGAGTGTAATATATGTAAGAAATGTTTCGATCATAAAAGTTCTTTATTTATACACATGTGTACACACACGAATAAGAAACCTTATGAGTGTGATTTATGTAAGAAATGTTTCATGAACAAGACGCCTTTATCTTTACATATGCGCACACACACTGGTGAGAAACCTTATGAGTGTAATGTATGTAAAAAATGTTTTTCACTAAAGGGTAATTTTGATGTACATATGCGTACTCACTCGGGTGCGAAGCCGTATCAGTGTAAGGTATGTAAGAAATGTTTCACAGTTAAGAGTTCTTTAGCTATGCATTTGCAAACACACGAATGTGAAACTTCATGAGTGTAACGTATGTAAGAAATGTTTCAGAGTTAAGGAGAATTTAAGTAGGTATATCCGTACTTACACGGGTCCGAAACCTTATCAGTGTAATGTATGTCAGAAATTCTAAATACATCGGTAAAAAAAGAGCTCAAGTGGGACTTGAACCCACAACCTTTCCCTTACAGGGCGAATGCTCTTCCAACTGAGCTATTGAGCCACACCTGAATCACTTCAAATTTCCCTTCTCTTTATATCCGTCTTTAAGAGCGACGGTGGAGCCATCTACCAAAATTCTTACGAACTGTTGGAAACCATGAATGATTTTTCAACCATTTTTAAAACATTGAATTTTTGATGACTCCGCCCAAATATTTCAATGAATTTTTCCATCCATCATCCAACAGTTCGTAAGAATGTTGGTAGGTGGCTCCACCATTGCTCTTAAAGACGAATATAAAGAGAAGGAAAATTTGAAATGATTCAGTAGTGGCTCA
The DNA here is from genome assembly GCA_914829495.1 of Eilema sororculum. Classification (NCBI taxonomy): domain Eukaryota; kingdom Metazoa; phylum Arthropoda; class Insecta; order Lepidoptera; family Erebidae; genus Eilema; species Eilema sororculum. The sequence continues at coordinate 14,710,058 of OU618559.1, read as the reverse complement.
ATAGCTCAGTTGGAAGAGCATTACCCCTGTAAGGGAAAGGTCGTGAGTTCAAGTCTCACTTGAGCATTTCATTTTTTCCGATGTTTTTTGAACTTTAAAGTTCAGTCAGACAAAATGAATATGAATATAGCTTATATTGTGGACATGAACGGTTTCCAGTGACTCATTCCTATGCCGCACCATTAAGACCTGGAACTCCCTGCCAGCTCACGTGTTTCCTTCTTCCTAGAGTCCCGGGTCCTTTAAGCGGGGCGTGAAAAGGCATCTAACGAGGCCGTCAAGCTGAGTGTCACTACTGTTAACATGGTATATGTTTCCGATGGTGACCCTCTTTCCGAGACTCTGCCTTTAGCTTAACATCAGGCGAGGTGAAGTCAAATTGACGTGTCCTATATAAAAAAAACATTTATTTGTAAGGAAATGGCATGGGTCCGTATGGACACCATGAAAGTAAACTTAGCTCACTTTCAAGTATCGACGGACCGGACATTGACGACAGGTGAATGGAAGTCGGAGAACTACGTCTAACGGTTTGTGCATGGATTGCAGTTTAAGAACCGACACACAGAACTACCACAATACGAAGTCGGCGTTAGGGTTTATCTGCCACCCCTAGACTTGCCACCGGGGTGGTGTTTGGCACCAATTAGGTGTCGTTTACCACTCCGGTGGTCAATGGCACATAATTAGTTTCATCCGCGCCCTTCATAGTTATATTTGTGGTATGGGTTATAAAAAAAGGACACTGCTAACCCCGACCCGGATTTTTTTTTTTTTTTAACCGTGGGGGAAAATCCTTCATGGATGTTATGCCGGACTCCTACCGACTAAAAACCCCCACGGTAACGCCCAGAAGCCTATGGATGGGAGCCCCGGGTAAGCCCTCGGAAGGATGTCCCAGGACTCCCATCAGACCTACGGCTACAATTGCGGCCTCGTCTCGGGGGTGGTTCGGGTGCTATCCCGCGTCTATGGGGGGGTTTTTCGGGTGTTATCCCGCTTCTTAGGGGGGGGGGGGGGACCCCGACCCGGATAGACTCGGTTAGATTGGTTTGGAGCGGAGCTCCCGCATCAGCCTTCGTGGTTATTTTCTTATAACCACACAATCAAGGATTTACCACTCCGTTATAGCTTCAAATATTTAGTTACATTACGTCACATTACGTCCTATAAGATATGAGACTAGACCCTATAACTATGAAGGGTGCGGATGAAACTAATTATGTGCCATTTACCACCGGGGTGGTAAACGACACCTAATTAGTTCCAAACACCACCCCGGTGGCAAGTCTGGGGGTGGCAGATAGAAATATACCCTGTAGCTAGAATGAGTTAACAAAAAGTGTAGCAGCTACTGGATGTGTGTGGTGGCATTATAAGGGAGGTGGTGGAGAAAAATTGATTCAACAGTTAATTAATATTCAAAACCTAATTGGTATTGAGAAAGCGCCATATAACTGCCCGGTTTTTAAATCTTTTATATACACGTTTATCGGAGGAAGAAAACCGCGAATTAGAACATGTCAAGTGCCGTTGGCATGTTCTAATTAGCGACGGGTTAAATGCGCATTGTGCTGCACAAGAAGTATTATTGTTTGCAAGATTTCTCCATTCCGACTAAAATAATTTTTTATTGTATTTTCCTTTAATTTGATAATGATTTGTACTGCTACTTGAAATAAATTGTAATAAAATATACATGAATCCAAACTCGGCTATTTATTTTTACCACAAAATATAGTCTACCATATTATGTGAATCAAATGCGCATGCTTGGCCTACGCACGGAAATACTGATATGTGTAAGGTCTTCCATAGTGTAAACAAAGTACACATACTTTGTCATAGTGTAAACACCGATCATACTTTGACAGTAATACTGACCCCAATGGCGATTGTGTTCATAGGAGGCGAATATTGCGTGTTGGGTTTAATTGTGGTCTTAGGAGGCTAATATTTTTTTACTAGAGTGATCCACTGCCCCGCCAATTTGCCAAAAAATAACGAATAATATAAATAGCTAGAATATTCAAGGAGTAGTAACCCCCATTCGGGTCATTCCCGTTTGCCACCCCGAATATTGCCACCTCTGGTGGCCACTGGGACCCTTTCCAAAAAAAATATCCCGATTGACACCTCAGGTGGCAACTGGGATATGTTAATTCCCAGTCGCTACCCCTAGCAATCCTTCATCCGTTGGGGTAAGGGAAAATCATGTTAGAAAGAATCCCTTTCGCCACCCCAGGTGGCGAACGGGATTTTGCTTAGGAAAGGTCACAGTTGCCACCCCTAAAGGTATGACATTGCAAATTACATACTGCTTAAAATAAAGTCACTTTTTTTTCAAATTAAATCACAAGTACTTAATAAAAAATTCTTTATTTCTCCCTAGAACACCATACAAAATAAATATTATTATTAATTTTATTATGTCCCAATTGACACCGGTTCGCCACCGCCGGTGACGTCCCGGATTCTTACAAAATGAAAATCCCTCTCGCCACCGGGGAGGCAACGCTGCGTCATCCCCGGTGGCGTATAGGATATTATTTTCAGAAAATGTTCCAGTTGCCACCAGAGGCGGCAATGTTGGGGGTGGCAAACGGGAATAACTCGTTAAAGCTGTATTGGGTCGGTTGGCGTTTTAAACCAACCGACGACGTTGTTTTGGCTCCGTTGGCATCTTAAACCAACGGGTGCCTTGTTTTGGTACTGGGATACTAAACCAGTCACCGGGAGTTTTTATGATTTTATACCAATTTTCGCGTCCGTTGGTGTTTTAAACCAACGGACACCATTTTTCTTCGTGCTGGGATATTCAACTGGGTACTGTTTTATGGCGACCTTGCGAAGATGATTAAAACAACATGACTAGTAGTTCTTACTCTCCTATTAATTGTTGTATTTCTGGTTCTATTGTTACACTATGATGTCTTGTTTTACCTTCAAGTTTATTCTGAGATACCGTTTGATTATCAAACAACTAGAAATGTAATCTACTTATTATATATTTTGCACCTACACTCTACACACTCCTACTCACTCACAAGTTGCATTGGTTCTCTGACCAATCTCACACACACTATTTACAGGATTAATGCAAATACCCAAATAATGAGAACAACGTTTTATTTAAAATTCAAACCGATGGTATATTTTACTCGACATAAAATTACTAAACGAATGGACTATATTTATGAATATATGAACTTACATGTGTCCTTCTGCTCATCTGTAGTTATTTTCATACATAATGACTGATCTCCATATTCTAAGTGATGAAGTGGAACAACTTCCTGTGTCAAATATTTACACCTGCTCACCTGAATCTAGTGGTGAGCATCTGAGTACATATCTACATGACCTTATAATATTCCACACAAATATACAAAACTTAAATGCCAATTTCGATAACTTAGTTATACTTGTAAATAGACTTTCTTACGTACCTGATATTATTATACTATCGGAATGCTGGCTGGAAAAGTGTCCAAATACTCCTTTCTTACAAGGATTCCATTCTTATAGGACAATATTTCGAAATAAAAATGACGGAGTGGTTGTTTACATGAAAGATTACCTTAATGTTACCGTAGAAATACCGTCATTTAATGAAGCAACCTGTATTGTAATTAAGTTTCCTCAAAGAGCCGCTATCGTCTGTCTATACCGATCCCCATCTTATAGTGACTTGAGTGCCTTCTTTGCAGATCTGGACAGTCTGCTGGGAACACTGTCACAATTTAAAACTGTTGCCGTCGTAGGCGATATAAATATAAACATAAGACCTGACAACCCCGATCCCGGCACCGACGAATATCTCAATCTCACAGCCTCACATGGCGTTCTCCCTGCTTACTCACTCCCGACTAGGTTACACAGGTGCATCGATCATGTGCTGCTTCGCTCGGATGTTGTTGCTACTGCAGTTTTGCTTGATGCGCCTATTACAGACCACAGTCCAGTTGTTTTATTCTGTAAAGTAGATCAAATGAACAAACCACGCCCTGTCAGTAGGACTAGCACTGATATCTCCGCGGTTGTTAAATATATCAACGATTCGGACTTTTCTCCTATCTTCAATTCTGAGGACCCAAATGCGGCTACTGAGACCTTTGTAACTCTCATGTCCACTGCAATTAGGGATAGCTCCCACATCACACAGTGCTGTAGCAGGAAACGCATTATTAAACCATGGATCACTCCTGGTCTGCTGAGATGTGTTCGGCACCGTGATAAACTTTACAGAATGCACCAAAAATACCCTCAAAACGAGTCATACAAGTTAGTATTCCGTCGCTATCGCAACTTTTGTAATGACATCTTAAAAAAAGTTAGACGCGAATACGAACATACTCGATTCGAGACGGCCAGGGCAAATCCTAAAGATACATGGCGGCTCATTAAGCAGGTAGCGAAACTTGGTCAAGGAGCAAATCCTTCCTCCGATCTATTGCGGTGCTGCAGTAATCCTTCCAAGTCTGTGGACTTAATAAATGACTACTTTGCGGACGTAGGAAAAGATTTGGCGAGCAAGATCGAACAGTCCACACTGTATAAACTATTATCAAATAGTGATAAGAACTCGGTAGCACCGGGCTCTTCAAACCATGCCCCGCTAAACTCAATGGCAATCTATGATGTGGATGATTCAGAAATTGAAAATATTATTCTTGGCCTTAAGGATCAATGTGCGGCTGGTCTCGATGGTATAACTTCTATCGTGGTAAAGGCTGCTAGACATGTTATAATTCCAGTTCTAGTCTATATATTGAACTTATCCTTTTCTAAGGGCATATTCCCTGACATACTAAAAACTGCAGTTGTCCATCCAGTCCATAAGTCGGGAGCCAGAGACAGTGTTTCAAATTATAGACCCATTTCATTACTTTCAACAATTTCTAATATCTTCGAAAAAGTCATAAACTCTAGATTAACTGAATATCTACGTAAATTCAAAATTTTAGCTCCAAACCAATTTGGATTCCGGAAAGGTGTATCTACAGAGGATGCAGTGTTAGAACTTTCCGACACTATAATTGATAAATTCGAAAAAAAACGTAAAGCAGTAGGTATCTTTTTGGACCTTTCCAAAGCTTTCGACACTGTCTCTATTCCCAAACTTCTTTTGAAAATGGAGAACATTGGCATACGCGGTACGGCTCATGGTATATTCAAAAGCTATCTCACGGATAGGAGGCAGTATACCAAAGTCGAGAACCACTTAAGCAACAAAAGATCCCTTGCATTCGGTGTTCCACAGGGAAGTGTTCTGGGGCCGACTCTCTTTCTAATATACGTCAACGATCTGTGTCTATTGTCTTTGCCAAATTGCAAAATAATAGCCTACGCTGATGACACAGTTCTATTGATTGATGGTCGTGACTGGAATGAAGCTCGTGAAAATGCTGAGCGTTGTTTAAGCATTATTATGAGGTGGTTATACATGAATCTCTTAACATTAAACGTTGCCAAGACTAGATTTATTGCATTTGCCTCCAATAAGAAAAGCCTTCCCCGCGTGCCTATAAAAATTCGCGCTCACACTTGTACAAACACAAGTTACAATTCACCCTGTGCCTGTCCGAAAGTCGATAGTACCCATATTATAAAGTACTTAGGTGTCCTCGTCGATGAGCATTTAAATTGGAGAGAGCAAATTGACGCTACAGTAGCACGTCTTAGAAAGCTATCTTACGTATTTAAGAAACTTAGGGCTGTGCTAGACATTAAAACCTTAAAAATGGTTTACTTCGCACTTGCCCAGTCGGTGTTGGGGTATTGTTTAGTGGTATGGGGTGGTGCTCACAAAACGCTGATGTTGGCAGTTGAACGTGGGCAACGTATGGTCTTGAAGGTGCTTGCTGGAAGGCCTATACGATTCCCGACGTCGTCACTTTACAGCCTATGCCAAGTGTTAACAGTCAGACAGTTATTTGTCTCGCAGACCATTCTCCGCAAACATTCACAAGTTCTATACAATCCAGCCATATACATTTCCAAGCGTCGCTCGGATAGAATATGCGAAATAAAATACAGAAGGACGGTTGCAGCAAGTCGTCATTTCCGACATATCAGTTCTAAAATCTATAATAAAATTAATTAAATAATGAATATTTATCAGATGACAAGAAATGAGCTAAAAAAGAATCTTGACACTTTTTTAAAATCCCTTACGTACGACGCAACTGAAGAACTTGTTGAGGTTTGATAACTTGATTTGGTCCTTGATAATATTATTTTGCGAATGTTGATTCCTGTCTTGGTTGAACTATGCACCCACACACACACAAACATACACACACACACATACACACACAACATACACACATACACTCACAATCAATTGCATGCACTCGATTTTTTATAATTTTTTATTTTTGAATTTATTATTGAATTTTAAAATTGAATTTTTTTATTATTGAATTTTAGTATTGCATTTTTATTATTGAATTTTTATATTATTCCATTATTGAATTTTGTAATTGCTTATTGTTTAGTAACTCGGACGGAACATTGCATCATCTCATAAGGGTGGTGGCGTTGATGACTGTGCCTCAGTGTATACTTTTGCAGTCATCATCGAACCAATTTAGTCTTATGTTTCCATTGTTACTTTTGTTCCTAATAAAGATTTTTTTTTTTTTTGTTTTTTTTTTGTTTTATGGTCTTATACCATTATGCTGAGCGGCCGTGCAAACTCAGTTCCAAAAATAAGCCTCATTGCATCCCTTTTTGTTGTGTCTTCTTCCGAGCCGTTCGCAAACTCGTTAATTAAGCCTTTTTGCAGATGCGGTAATGTATAAATCTAAAATAAGCCCTATACCAAAAACATAACATTTCTTTCTCTTTAAAAGTTGAAATTATACTCTCTTCTAATTTGAATTGTTGTCTGTGACATTTCAATGCTTACCATGGTTCGATTTACGTCTGAGTCTCCAGTGTCTATTATCCTGGAAACTATCTTCGAAAGGAACGCGTGTACTGCATTATTGAAGTGATAACCGCTAAGTATGAATGAACATGATTGGGGAGGTTTGTAAGGACGTATGTTTGTGTAAGCGTAAGTCAGGCATTTTATTGAAAGAAAATATCACACACACAAACACACAATGTTCTGCTGATATAAGCTGCCGAAGCAGTCACTTTATTGAGCAGTCCAGTATCGGGTTTTTGGGTAACAAAAACCCTGAACTAATTGGTGGGGGGGGGGGGGGGGGGTATTGTAACGTTGTGGATTTTTCTAAATCTATTTTGCATAAATCCTTACAATTAACCGATACTTTAGTAAGTTTCAATATTTTAGACTAAATGGGCTATTTGACTATTTTTTTTTTACTTTCGAAAAATGACCACTGCCTTATAATATAATGAACTGTAAAAGTAAAACTTTCCTACGATAAATAGTTTTCAAGATATTTGATTTTGAAAATTTCTATTTGTCGCGCCGCCCGAAAACGCTCCATACAAAATCGTTCTAAATTGTGAAGTCACGCTTCGGTAGCGCGTAGTGAAAATGTATGGAGTGCAAGATAATATCGCATTTATCTCGGTCTACGTTGCGTTTACACTTATATAGTTCATAATAAAAGTTATTTAAAATTTAATGAGGAATCTAAAAGTTATATATTTAATAATAATAATAATAGTCAACGGACTGATAGCAAAGAGCCTCGACCAACATCTAAAGAGGCTCGGGTTGGATGGTTGGGTCAAGGGCCAGATGCAGAAGGCAGTACTCCTTGATACGGCGCGCATCGTGAGGAAGTTCCTTTCTCTGGAGCCCTAACCACCGGTAGCTTGGTCCCTGTATCCGATACCGGTGGAGCACTATTTTTTATATTTTTAAATATATGTTTTATTTTTTTATATATGTATTTAAAAATGTAATTAATAAGTTTAATAATGAAATAAAGAGAATAATAATAATAATTTATTTATTAAATCAGTGTACAATAAATTACAAAGGTTCTTAACTTGTAACGTGGATTATTATATTATGGTTATTGCTTATGTAGGTTTTCTATCTAGGAATGTAAACTTATATATATATAATTATTTATATATAATTATACAAACCCATATTAAGTTAAAATGAAATGTGGGCATTCAGGGATTTTAAATAGGAATTTACTAATATTACAAAATTTCTGCCTGAACTAGGTAATCCTGTGCTTCAGGCATCAAGTGCAGTTTAATAATGGTTAAAAATAATCTAGATAATATTACAGGTTCAACGATTTACTAAGAATAATACAATGCTAAAGTGGTTCATTTCTACTATCTAAAATAATGTCTTAATTAAACAACTTAATACTATTTATTTAACAACTGTCATTAATTCCTCTGTTTCATCGTAGGACATTCGTTGGAGGGCCTTCTTTACTGCTTGCTTGCAGCATATATAATTAAGAGAATAAATGTCTGCTAAAGCGTTTATCCTATTATAGAGGAGCGGTCCTAAAAACATATGAAATTTGCCTGTGTATTGGCGTTTTATTACAACTCTGTCGGTGCATACAATATCTTTCCGCCTTTTGTTAGTAATTTCGGTGCTGTAGGGAAGCGATGCGTGCTGTTTTAGTACTGCGCTTAATATAAATAGCTGGCGGACTGTTAGCACTCCATAGGACTTGTATAGAAGGTCTGTCGGATATAGGAAAGAGCGAAACTTCGCTACCTTGAGGATCGCTCTCTGAGCTCGCTCGACAGTCAATAGCAACATCTTACCCATTCCCCCCCAAGACGTTATGCAATATGTTAATATAGACTGACAAAGGGCATAGTAGATGTTTCTAATCAGTTTTGGGTCACTAATAATAAATAAATAATAAATAAATATTCCACAACATTCTACACAACGCTATCTAGACCCATGGTAAACAATTATAGCTTGTGTTATGGAATCTAGAATGCGGATAAACATGCTTAGGTATATACTTTATTTTTTTTGTAAATTAGTTTTTTGAATACGAATATCAACTTGCGTAGTCGCATAACTAGTGCTTCGCAATGGTCTTTAAACGATAAGTTTTCATCTATTATGATACCTAGGTAATTTATCTTATTTGTTGTGGTTATAACCGGGCAAGTGCACTTGCTGTCGTCATGATTAGGTTCTTTACAACAATGCGCATACAGCAATGATATTACATATAAAAAAGAGGCAGATATGTTATTAAAGTGCGCCTGGTGAAGACGCGAAAACGTCCCAATTGGGACGTATCGCATTTAGTATATGTCTGGCAAACGCCGAGTTGTCACGTATGTAAGCGCATAATAATATTGCAACAAAAATGCCATCGTGTTTCTTAAAAAGTGTACAAATTATGATATTACATTAATAAAACACGAGGGATCTCCTATCACATGTAAGTACATATAATATTACCGATTTATCAGTGTATTTCATTAAAATTGGTTTATTATATTTTCAAAATAATGGCGGCAGAGAAAAAAGACAGAAACACTTTTTGATATAAGTACGACAAGGACACAACAACACTGCTTGCATAGATTATCAGTACAGATTCGACATAGGGTAATTTTCACTTTACTGCCTAGGTACTAAAGTAATAATTGACATGTTGTTCAGTTTTATTTGTTATTTTAAATTCAGTGACAAAATTTTTGTTTTATTTATTTGTTATCCTTTAAATAATTGTAATAACCTAACTTTTTTTTCAAGGTTTCCGACTAATGAAGTTTGACTTCAAGAGTGGATTGCAATTGTTAGGGAACAACGAAATGAGTTTGACTGGACACCTTCAAAAAGCAGCAGAATTTGTAGCAATCACTTTGAAGCCACTGAGAGATATACTTCGAAATAAAGTCGAACATTGCTGAGGAAGAATATAAATAATTGACAAATATACCACTGTTCGGCTTCATTCTGCTCCTAAAAATAATCCCGATATAAAAAACTTTCTAAGAGGCAGAAAAGAAATAAATTAAATTCATTTGAAGGCGTTAAATTTTTTATTATAACGTCATTGCGTCACTATGGTTTTATTTTCGAGAAGTTTCTTTATTATCTTTTTTAATTGTTATCATTTTCCGAAGTAAATAATGATGTATTATTTTTTCATCGAATTTCATTTCTTGCCTACCAAAGAAATACCCCTTCTGTTCAACAAAATCATAATCTATGCTAAAAAGCCATACTAGAACGAACGAGACGATTGCAGTCCGAATCATTCCGAATTATAGCTATCTTTTTTACTCACGTGCTTGTCCCATCTTTCATATTACTTTAACGCTTATTGTCAACTATTGTGCACTGACACATTGCTGGATCAGATTTGAGGAGTCAGTTACTATGAACGTAACATATCTTGTATAAAATATCATTGGCATACAGTAAGTAATTGGGTTGGTTCGTAGCTGATTTTTTACGCATAGAGAATGAAACGTATTTGGTTTTATCTGCATTTAGCGTTAGTAGGTTATATTGAAGCCATTTATTTACAAAATTAAATCCTCGTTGCGCAAGCCTGTACACTTCTATTTCTGAATCAGCAGAAAAAAGGAGGGCAGTGTCGTCAGCGTAAGATATGATTTTACCGTGTTCTAGATTTATACTGCATAACTCATTTATATATATTAAGAACAAGGTGCTTCCCAACACGCTTCCTTGAGGAATGCCAAATGACGTGTTGTCCATGTCCTCACTGAGAACGCTGCAGATCTTTACACATTGGGTACGCTCTTTTACGTACGACCAAATAGGTCTGTAATTAGTTACTTGGTCTTTTGCTCCAGATTTATATACAGGGACTACTACCGCCTTTTTTAGGCACTTAGGGAAAACGCCTGTCGCTAGACATTTTCGGAAAATGTAAGTTAACGGTGGCACCAGTATATGTCTGTATTTTTTCAGTATTTTATTTGATATGAGGTCCCAGCCAACAGCACAATCATGTTTTGAATTCAAGATTATCCGCTCTACCTCCTCTTCGTCAGTATCCAATAGCACAAGAGATGATAGGGTAGTCGCACTCGGGAATAGTGGGTTTATTGTATTTGCTTGCGTTTGCTGTGCAAGTCGCTTACCGACATCTATAAAGAACTTATTTACTATGTTAGCGGATGTTACATGTGACTTGAAGGCGATTCATTTTGCTTCGTAGTGTAAGTTATATTCTTAATATGCTGCCAGATCTTTTTACTATTCGACCCCGCACTTTCCAGTTTTAAGTATTTTGTCATGATTTATTTTTACTTTTCTTAATAAATCATTGCAAAAGTTCCTGTATCTTTTGTACGACAACTGTAGCCTTAAATTATTGGGGTTTTGTCTACATTTCAGGTGAAGTTGATCCCTGTGTCTCATGCAGCGGATTAGGCCTGGTGTAATCCAAGGTTTCAAATTATGATTTATTTTATGCAATCGTATTAATTTTGTGTTTTTATGTATTGCATTTTTAATATTATCAGTCATGTATTGCGTACTAAATTGCACGTCGTCAGAAAAATAAACTGGGTCAAAGTCGATGTCGCGTAAATCGTCTTCAAGTTTGTTCATGTTTAATTTGCTGACTAAGCGTGTTTTGTCTAGCTTGGGTAACATGCAACTCAGATTTAGTAAGGCAGCGCTATGATCGGTAATTGTGGAATTGATGACAAGTGCGTGTGCTGGGTATTGTGTTTTTAGCATGATGTGGTCGAGGCAAGACCCACTTGCCTGACGCGTAATAAAAGAGTGCGCGGGGAACAAGCCGTGAAATGAGCAGAGGTTGAGATAGTGTAAGGCATCCTCCTTTAGGTCTTGTTGGCCTTTTAGGATGTTTATATTTATGTCTCCGACTAAGATTATATTTTTGTAGGAAGACAGGTTTTGCAAGGTGTCATTTAATGAATCAATAAATTTATACTTATCATTAAAGGCGTGCGGCCTGTATATTGCTAGTATGGCCAAGTCTGTTCCTATTTTTATCAATAATCTATTACACTCTTGCATATTTGGCTCCTCTACAGTTGCATTTATATTATTTCTTATGTAAACTACTACACCATCGTTCTGATTATATATTGTATTACTACTGTGCATGTTATAGCCCGGTATTAGTGGTATGTTGTATGGTAAGGATAGCCTACATTCCGTCAATACGATGACATCAAGATTCATATTTATTCTATGCTGCAATGTTAGAAAACTATCTAAATTCTTGAAGACACTACGTATGTTCTGGGTTATTATGTTTAATGGGTTAATGCACTGGGTCAGATATTGTTTGCACTCCTCCGCCTCACATGTCCTGGACTCTGATACAGAGAAGTAATCTATATCATTTATTAAATTATGAATCATTATTCTATAACTAAAAGATAATTTAAAGCTATAACGGCTTAAGGTCAATACAATAACTTGGTTAAGGGCGCTCTTAGGCGCCTTCATAATCAATGGAATTAATATACCTTCTTTCTGCCATTGTTTTTGCTGGACATTCAGGCGCTCCCGTGGTGTGATTGCTGGGCTTCTTGAACTTTGAGCAAGTCGCACATTTTGCTTCTTCTGCTTTCTTTGTACAGTCCTTTTTCGAGTGTCCCAGTTCTCCGCACTGTCCGCAGGTGTATGTGGTCTCCCTACAAGTCTTTGCCGCATGGCCATACTGCTGGCACTTGAAGCATCGAGTAACCAGCGTGAAGTCTCTGACGGGGCAAGACGACCAGTTCACAAATACTCTCTCGTTGGTAATCAGGGCTTTACGAATATTTGGAGGTACCTCAATCACGTAATTACAGGTCTCTGCATCCTTCTTGCCCGATTTATGGCTTAGCCTGATCGAAGCCAGAAACGTTTCGAGGCTGTAATCCTGTATCTTGTCCTCCAGGTTCTGGTTGTATATGCAGGTAAAAACATCCTTTTCTTGCATAGACGCTGGTACTCCGATTACTATAATCCTCGGCTTTCTTTTGAGCTGGTCGTCTACTATAAGGCCTGAGTTTGTTAGCTGGGCTGATCGTTTTAGCTTTTCGATGTCTCCCTTTGTGTCAGTGCTAATAATGACGCCACCGTTCTTTGTCTTACGCAGACCTCTTACTTGCAGTTTCATTTGCTCAGGGCAGATAATTTTTTGGACTAGGGACTTGGTATCTTCACTAGATTTGGCCTTGTCATTGGGATAGATCGCTAACGAACTGAAACGAGTTGTAGGTAAAAATTCGTTAGTCCCCTTTTTTACCATATCTGCAAATGAGGTCCCGGTTTTGTGCTTTGTGGATTCCTCAATGGCATGTTTTAGGTCGTTGAGTTGTTGCGATATGTTAAGGTCATCCTGGAGGGCTCGGCCAGCTGTGGTGGCTTGAACAGTTTTTGCTTTGAGGGCCTGATATTGCACTGCCATTTGGGACGTGCCGTGACTCACTTTTCGGCACAGTGAGCTAATGCGTAGTTTCTGCTCTGAGTTTAATTTTCCCTCTGCAGCAATATTACATTCCTCATTAAGGTATTGCTCGATGGAGGTCATCCAGTTCTGGATCTCCGGGGTTGGGATGGTATCCACATAGGTCACAATTTGAGCCTGCACATTTGAGTGAGTAGCGGGTGAAGGAGTTGGTGGCGGCGTGCGGCAGGTCCGGCTACCCTTACTAAACGGGCTGCTTTCCATTCTATCGGGTTATATTCCGATCTAATTATATACTTATCTTATCTACTTACAGCACATTATTGTCACAGTGGTTTCACTTTGCATTATATTTTACACACTCTTTATTACCGGCTATTGGTATAAAGTAGGTCACAATTCAGCAATTTAATATTATTTAATTGTAATTGTTGTAAACACGTCTGTTTGCACTGAAGCCCAATGCTATCCATATAAATGTTTCGATTATAGCAGTTCTTTAATTATACACATGTGTACACACACGGGCGAGAAACCTTATGAATGTAACTCATTCACACACATAAAAAATGTTATTCACGAAAGGATCGTTTACATAGATCCGTATGTGTACGCATACATATACGGATTCAAATCCTTTGAGTGTAATGTATGTGATATTTCGAAGAAATTGCTAAGGAGCCTCAGTGGGGAGAAGAGTATAAAATGAACTCACGGGGAAGTATACGTTTTAATATGTACCAGGCACGAAAAACATTGGAAAAAATGCGAACTATTGGAAACAATGAATGATTTTTCAACCATTTTTAAACATTGAATTTTTGATGAGTCCGCCCAAATATTTCAATGAATTTTACACCCATTATCCAACAGTTCGTAAGAATGTTGGTAGATGGCTCCACCGTTACCGTTAAAGACGGATATAAAGAGAAGGAAAATTTGAAATGATTCAGTAGTGGCTCAATAGCTCAGTTGGAAGAGCATTCCCCCTGTAAGGTAAAGGTCGTGAGTTCAAGTCTCACTTGAGCATTTCATTTATTCCGATGTTTTTTGAACTTTAAAGTTAGCATAATAAATGCTATAAAAAATCATTCAAATATACCAGGCAGTCAGACAAAATGAATATGAATAGAGCTTATATTGTGGACATGGACGGTTTTCAGTGACTCATTCCTATGCCGCAGCATTAAGACCTAGAACTCCCTGCCAGCTCACGTGTTTCCTTCTTCCTACAGTCCCGGGTCCTTTAAGCGGGGCGAGAAAAGGCATCTAACGAGACCGTCAAGCTGAGTGCCACTACTGTTAACATGGTACATGTTTCCGATGGTGACCCTCTTTCCGAGACTTTGCCTTTAGCTTAACATCAGGCGAGGTGAAGTCAAATTGACGTCTCCTATATAAAAAAAACATGTATTTGTAAGGAAATGGCATGGGTCCGTATGGACACCATGAAAGTAAACTTAGCTCACTTTCAAGTATCGATGGACCGGACATTGACGACAGGTGAATGGAAGACGGAGAACTACGTGTAACGGTTTGTGCATGGATTGCAGTTTAAGAACCGACACACAGACCTACCACAATACGAAGTCGGCGTTAGGGTTTATCTGCCACCCTTAGACTTGCCACCGGGGTGGTGTTTGGAACTAATTAGGTGTCGTTTACCACCCCGGTGGTCAATGGCACATAATTAGTTTCACCCGCCCCCTTCATAGTTATATTTGTGGTATGGGTTATAAAAAAAGGACACTGCTCACCCCGACCCGGATAGACTCGGTTAGATTGGTTTGGAGCGGAGCTCCCGCATCAGCCTTCGTGGTTATTTTCTTATAACCACACAATCAAGGATTTACCACTCCGTTATAGCTTCAAATATTTAGTTACATTACGTCACATTACGTCCTATAAGATATGAGACTAGACCCTATAACTATGAAGGGTGCGGATGAAACTAATTATGTGCCATTTACCACCGGGGTGGTAAACGACACCTAATTAGTTCCAAACACCACCCCGGTGGCAAGTCTGGGGGTGGCAGATAGAAATATACCCTGTAGCTAGAATGAGTTAACAAAAAGTGTAGCAGCTACTGGATGTGTGTGGTGGCATTATAAGGGAGGTGGTGGAGAAAAATTGATTCAACAGTTAATTAATATTCAAAACCTAATTGGTATTGAGAACGCGCCATATAACTGCCCGGTTTTTAAATCTTTTATATACACGTTTATCGGAGGAAGAAAACCGCGAATTAGAACATGTCAAGTGCCGTTGGCATGTTCTAATTAGCGACGGGTTAAATGCGCATTGTGCTGCACAAGAAGTATTATTGTTTGCAAGATTTCTCCATTCCGACTAAAATAATTTTTTATTGTATTTTCCTTTAATTTGATAATGATTTGTACTGCTACTTGAAATAAATTGTAATAAAATATACATGAATCCAAACTCGGCTATTTATTTTTACCACAAAATATAGTCTACCATATTATGTGAATCAAATGCGCATGCTTGGCCTACGCACGGAAATACTGATATGTGTAAGGTCTTCCATAGTGTAAACAAAGTACACATACTTTGTCATAGTGTAAACACCGATCATACTTTGACAGTAATACTGACCCCAATGGCGATTGTGTTCATAGGAGGCGAATATTGCGTGTTGGGTTTAATTGTGGTCTTAGGAGGCTAATATTTTTTTACTAGAGTGATCCACTGCCCCGCCAATTTGCCAAAAAATAACGAATAATATAAATAGCTAGAATATTCAAGGAGTAGTAACCCCCATTCGGGTCATTCCCGTTTGCCACCCCGAATATTGCCACCTCTGGTGGCCACTGGGACCCTTTCCAAAAAAAATATCCCGATTGACACCTCAGGTGGCAACTGGGATATGTTAATTCCCAGTCGCTACCCCTAGCAATCCTTCATCCGTTGGCGTAAGGGAAAATCATGTTAGAAAGAATCCCTTTCGCCACCCCAGGTGGCGAACGGGATTTTGCTTAGGAAAGGTCACAGTTGCCACCCCTAAAGGTATGACATTGCAAATTACATACTGCTTAAAATAAAAAGTCACTTTTTTTTCAAATTAAATCACAAGTACTTAATAAAAAATTCTTTATTTCTCCCTAGAACACCATACAAAATAAATATTATTATTAATTTTATTATGTCCCAATTGACACCGGTTCGCCACCGCCGGTGACGTCCCGGATTCTTACAAAATGAAAATCCCTCTCGCCACCGGGGAGGCATCGCTGCGTCATCCCCGGTGGCGTATAGGATATTATTTTCAGAAAATGTTCCAGTTGCCACCAGAGGCGGCAATGTTGGGGGTGGCAAACGGGAATAACTCGTTAAAGCTGTATTGGGTCGGTTGGCGTTTTAAACCAACCGACGTTGTTTTGGCTCCGTTGGCGTCTTAAACCAACGGGTGCCTTGTTTTGGTACTGGGATACTAAACCAGTCACCGGGAGTTTTTATGATTTTATACCAATTTTCGCGTCCGTTGGTGTTTTAAACCAACGGATACCATTTTTCTTCGTGCTGGGATATTCAACTGGGTACTGTTTTATGGTCTTATACCATTATGCTGAGCGGCCGTGCAAACTCAGTTCCAAAAATAAGCCTCATTGCATCCCTTTTTGTTGTGTCTTCTTCCGAGCCGTTCGCAAACTCGTTAATTAAGCCTTTTTGCAGATGCGGTAATGTATAAATCTAAAATAAGCCCTATACCAAAAACATAACATTTCTTTCTCTTTATAAGTTGAAATTATGCTCTCTTTCTTCTAATTTGAATTGTTGTCTGTGACATTTCAATGCTTACCATGGTTCGATTTACGTCTGAGTCTCCAGTGTCTATTATCCTGGAAACTCTCTTCGAAAGGAACGCGTGTACTGCATTATTCAAGTGATAACCGCTAATTATGAATGAACATGATTGGGGAGATTTGTAAGGACGTATGTTTGTGTAAGCGTAAGTAAGGCATTTTATTGAAGGAAAATATCTGTTATGTATAGGTAGGTACTCGTAGACATGATTGTACAGGTGTGTGCGTGACGCGCGGCTCGTGGTACGGCGCCCCGCCCCGCGCGCCACCTCTGCCCGCGCGCGCCCTCCGAGGGCTTGTCCTTGAATAAATCAGTGCGCTACGAACTAGCCTGCGTTTCACTTGTGCCCGCGCGCATACCTAACAATATCACACACACAAAAAGTAATATTCTGCTGATATAAGCTGCCGAAGCAGTCACTTTATTGAGCAGTTCAGTATCAGGTTTTTGGGTAGCAAAAACCTGTAACCTTTTTGGGTGGAAAGGTCACCTCACCGGCTCACCCAGCGGGGAGACTCCCGAAACTCTTATCCCAGGGCGCCTTTCCTAAACAGAGGTGTGTGCAGTTGTGGGAACGCCTTCAATGAAACACCAACACCTAAGTCCATACATATATTTGGCCAAGATATATACACAATAAATTATACAGAGATATCACAGTTAGTTCATATAATCACACAAGCAAAAAAGAAGTCAATAAAAGTTCCAACTAGAAGTACACAGCATGTACAGCTCTTCTGAGCTCACTCTCAACGATCACTAGCTTTGGCAAATACGAGTCTTAAATATTAAAGAATATTGCACATGACCTGGTCTCCCGCCTGAGGCCGTGCAGGGTCGGGCTGCGTGGTGAACCGCAGGCTGCTCACACCGGGTGCACCAAAGCCAATATCGCCACGCCAAGGTTACGCCAAAGGTGGAAATCTCCACACAGGGTTCGCAACAGCTCTCAGCGACTCAAGGTAGGTCTTGGCGGTACAATTGGACCCTGTATTACAATACGAAACACTAAATTCACTACCAGACCTAACAGCACAGATTTTACCTATAAGAATTGAATGATATTTCTTACCAGAATTACTGGGCGAACTTCACAACGATTTGCTCAGAGTTTCGTAAAGTAAATCACAGAGCGACAGTCTTCACAAGTACAAACGTCAAGAGTTTCTTCAAAGGTTTCCGGTGACAGCCGAAGCACCCGTATTTATATTAACTATTATCGAATATTCCAGCAAACACACAAACGGAAATCCTCTTTACAATCTAGCAATTTGCATTAGACGACACTGGAATGGAAGGTGCTAGAAAATTCTATTAGATCACACTCGCGTATGATTTTTGTTCCCATAGAATGAATCCTTGACAGGAAGTCATGACAGATGTCCTAGAAAGGTCTATGCACAGATTATATATTAGATTATTACTCGATAAATATATTAAACCGCCATCTAGTGTCGGAAGGACAAGAAAATCAATTTCACTTCCCTACAAAATCGGATAGGTGTCGCTACTTGTTCCGAAACGGAATTAATAACGTTACACCACCCCCCCCCCTTAGAGTATTTCTTGCGGGCCTAATACGCAAGAAAGGTCCCAACAAAGAGAACGAGCAAAGACTCAGTGAGAGAATAAAATGCAAGGTGATACAACCTCATGGGACAGCACTCAGTTGCAAACAATCGGACTTTTCACCACGCTATCTTGAAAGACAATGAATCTATCACAGCATGTTTAAGTACCTTTATATATCGTGAGACAATAACCAAGCTAACTACATCTATTCGCCTGCTCTAGATATCGCAATGCCTCAACACTTGATGGCAGATCCAGAGTGTTGAGGCGCTGGTGAGAAAGGAGAACTCGATACGGCATCAGAGGGACGACGTCCATTTTTCAGGACACAGTCGTCTATAAACAAAAAAATCTAAAACTACAGTTTATATCTCAGTGTAGCAAAAGTTTAAACAAAAGACATACTAGAGTACTAAGGGATCGAAACGGGACTGATGGCTGACCGAACAGACACCTTAGGTTGCTCCTCTCCACTATACTTCAGGATGTCCTTAATATGGTAGACTCCCAGGTCCTTACCGTTCAAGTCCGACAAACAATAAACCAAAGGGGAGCGTTTAGCGGTCACTATACACTTCATAAACTTAGGGGCTAATTTAGAAGTAAAATTCTTTTCCTTGTTAGACAAATAGAATGTACGCTTATAAACAATCTGTCCTACCTTGAGCTCTACATGCCTTTTCCTGAAATTATAATACTTCTCATTACGTCGGTGAGCAACATTCAAATGTTTCTTCACCTGATCGTAAATGCGTTGTATTCCTTTCAGTTTGTCTCCAAAGGCCGAGGGATCATCAATAGAGACCGCATTAGGATGGCAAGCGATGTCTGATTGTCTATACAAAACCCCATCTCCAATGAATTCCCTACCATGCACCAAAAAGTAGGGGGTGAAACGAGTGGCTTCACTAACAGCAGTGTTCAGTGCACACTGTAATTCCACCAGGTGTTCGTCCCATCTCTTATGTTGTGACTTCACATAACAGGAGATAGCTTGAACCACATTGCGAATAGCTCGTTCAGCCTGGTTAGTTTGGGCATGATACCTAGGGTTATAATAAACGTTCGGTACATTATATTTGATCAACAGATCTTTAAATTGCTTGCTAACAAACTGAGGACCATTATCCATATAAATGGTTTTACATACTCCATGGACTAGAAACACGTTCTTTTCTATGAATCTCGCAACTGCAGCGCCTGTGGCGACCCTAATAGGGCACAACATGATATATTTGCTGAAATAGTCCGAGACCACAATCAAATGAACGTTTCTATTACCAGAGGTAGGAAAGGGACCAAGTAAATCACACGAGATGGCTTCGAATGGCTTCGACACACGCTTTGGGTTGCCCACTAAGCCGGGACGAGAAGTGTTCACGGGTTTGTACTGCTTACATGTCTCGCAATTCCCGACATAACTTTTGACACTCTCGTACATCCTGGGCCAGTAATAGTTTAGCGCCAACCGTTTATGTGTCTTCCAAACACCACCATGGGCACTAAGCGTGTCGTCATGGTACTTGGCGAGGAGAGTTAGTCTATCCTCCTGAGGTACCACTAGTTTCCAATCGAAATCTGAGGTCAAAGAATACTTATTTTTCGAAAATCTATACAGTAAGTTGTCCCGAATGTCAAAATTAGGATAATGCCTAGGGTTTTTTGGCAACAGTTTCAGTTAGGTGATAAATTGATTTCACAAAATATTAGTTTAGATAAATTTAGCGATACCAACCCAATAGAGTCTTTGTCTCTTAATAATGGTCTTGAAGATTACAACAACTTAACTGACAATCAGAGGTGTGTAATAAACAAGATCATTGATAAATTTGATTCTTTGAACACGGATAAGGTGGGCTTAGGTAGGACAACGCTTGTGCATCATGTCATAGACACTGGTGATAGTAAGCCAATCAAACAACGTTATTACCCGCTTTCTCCCCTTAAACAGAAGGCCCTGGAAGAAGAGTTGGACCGGATGTTGGAGATGGGAGTGGTATCTCCATCTCAATCCGCGTGGAATTCACCAGTGGTTATGGTGGAGAAAGCGAACGGTGACCTCAGACTGTGCTTGGACTCTAGAAAGCTCAACTCTGTGTCAAAAAGTGATGCTTATCCGTTACCTTACATTAATCAAATTCCCGAAACTCTTATCCCAGGGCGCCTTTCCTAAACAGAGGTGTGTGCAGTTGTGGGAACGCCTTCAATGAAACACCAACACCTAAGTCCATACATATATTTGGCCAAGATATATACACAATAAATTATACAGAGATATCACAGTTAGTTCATATAATCACACAAGCAAAAAAGAAGTCAATAAAAGTTCCAACTAGAAGTACACAGCATGTACAGCTCTTCTGAGCTCACTCTCAACGATCACTAGCTTTGGCAAATACGAGTCTTAAATATTAAAGAATATTGCACATGACCTGGTCTCCCGCCTGAGGCCGTGCAGGGTCGGGCTGCGTGGTGAACCGCAGGCTGCTCACACCGGGTGCACCAAAGCCAATATCGCCACGCCAAGGTTACGCCAAAGGTGGAAATCTCCACACAGGGTTCGCAACAGCTCTCAGCGACTCAAGGTAGATCTTGGCGGTACAATTGGACCCTGTATTACAATACGAAACACTAAATTCACTACCAGACCTAACAGCACAGATTTTACCTATAAGAATTGAATGATATTTCTTACCAGAATTACTGGGCGAACTTCACAACGATTTGCTCAGAGTTTCGTAAAGTAAATCACAGAGCGACAGTCTTCACAAGTACAAACGTCAAGAGTTTCTTCAAAGGTTTCCGGTGACAGCCGAAGCACCCGTATTTATATTAACTATTATCGAATATTCCAGCAAACACACAAACGGAAATCCTCTTTACAATCTAGCAATTTGCATTAGACGACACTGGAATGGAAGGTGCTAGAAAATTCTATTAGATCACACTCGCGTATGATTTTTGTTCCCATAGAATGAATCCTTGACAGGAAGTCATGACAGATGTCCTAGAAAGGTCTATGCACAGATTATATATTAGATTATTACTCGATAAATATATTAAACCGCCATCTAGTGTCGGAAGGACAAGAAAATCAATTTCACTTCCCTACAAAATCGGATAGGTGTCGCTACTTGTTCCGAAACGGAATTAATAACGTTACAAACCCTGAATTAATTGGTGGGGGGGGGGGGGTATTGTCACGTTGTGGATTTTTCTAAATCTATTTTGCATAAATCCTTACGATTAACCGATACTTTAGTAAGTTTCAATATTTTAGACTAAATTATCTATGTGAATGAATTTTTTATAGCATTTATTATGCTAACTTTTAAGTTCGAAAAACATTGGAAAAAGAAAGGAAAGAAAGGAAAGGTCGTGAGTTCGAGTCTCACTTGAGCATAAATTATCTATGGTTGCGCGCGAGCGAGATTGGCCAACACTGTTCAACTGTCAAGCTTCGACATTGAATCGGCATAGATTATTATATATACTAGATGTTCAATCGGTCCCTTTCTTCGACAACTTTTGTCGAAAGAGGGCCCCGGCGGCCAACTGCTGTTTTTCGGTACCGAGTGAGTTTTGCGATTAACATTTCCACTTCCTTCTACAGGTGAAGACTTCTCAGCGGTCCAGCTTAATGCCTGCTACCTGTATGGCTATTTATTTTATTTGTGTATGTGCTATTTCCGCCTACCCTCATAGTGCTGTGGGACTGATGACCTCTGCGGTCAGAGGTCACGTCATCAGCTTATGCTGTTTACTTAATTTTATTCTTTTATAGCTACGCTGTGTTGCCGTTGGGGAGATAACCTTCTGGTCTTCGTACCGGGCTTCACGCCATCATTTGATCGTGAGGCACACCAGTGAGGACCGACCCTGGCACGCCGGCACCATCACCAGCTCCGGTGTCAACGAGCTAAGTGCATATTACCATCTTAGCACTGCGGAACCAAACAACGCCTCGGCATGGGACACGTCGAGGTGGGTCCTAGTGGCGGCTCTGGGGGTGGGAGTCCTCACACTCGCCACTTTGCTCATAGCGATGGTACGATGCGCGAACGCTTGGGTTGCGGCCGCCTCCTTCTGCAAGCAAGAAGGAGGCGGCCGCCGCCGGTCGGGTCCGGATTAGACTCCGGGCCCGGGAAGCCTACGAACAGTGAAGGCGAACCGAACGTCGGGGGTTGCAGAATTATCATTCATCATCATCATCATCATCAATATCATCAACTCATCATCATTAATATCATCCACAACGATTTCAATGAAGAAAATAATTATAACAGATGACAAGGCAGCATGGTCATACTACCTTAGCCTATTCCGAAAGGACCTAAAGAAACAAATAAATGACATTTCTATATGCGACATGTCATGAATGTCATTAATGTCAACTCATGACGACACGTCTTTTGGTCATTTTTTTGGTAGTAAATGTAGTTATTTAGATATAAATATTATTATAATTTTGCTTGGGACAGGCGAAATAGTGGCTATTCTTTCGATAGCAGAAGCCACTTTAATTAAAGGAAGGAGAAATAGAGATTTCCTTCCCCGCCTCGCGTTGTGGTGAAGTGTTTTCCTGTTCATTCATCATTATAGGTTACCTAAGCATTTAAATACATAGTTGTATTGAGAACACGGCGAGTTTCAGGCGTTATTGCTGCAGAACAAATTAAATAGAAGAGGAGGAACTAGTTGTGAATGTAATTAATTAGACTTATTCAAAGTGTTCCTGAGAGTAAATTGTTGATTTCAATCGAGATAATGCATAAGTCTTAGGATATTACAGTTAGATGCACATATTAAAGAGGCTTATAGACTCAAGTTCACGTTAAACTAAACAATATACTACACTGACGGACTCATAAACTGCATCAAAGTTCAGGTTTACTCTAAAAGGATTTTTTATAATAAGTATGCAAACTTTTTAGATTAAATTATATAAATATGGAAAGACTGGCTCATAATCTTAAAAAAAAAAATTAAATTTAAAAATAGAACTGCAGTAAAACAAATTAATATAGCCGGGAAAAGAAAATTTACTTGTAGTATCAGATTTGCGTGTTATTTATAGCAAAGTTTTAAATTGATTCTCATTGATTTTTTTTGTTTTGTCAATTGAATTATTGTTACCAGCATAATTGTTGGGTTAGTTTTTTAACACATTGAGAGTTTTTGAACCATAATATGGATACTTCGTCCGAACAAGCGGCACAAATTGTAGCATTGGTGCGGGAGGGCTTGGATCAACGAACGATTGGTAGAAATTTAAATTTAAACCAGTCTACGGTTTCTAGAATATACAGAAGGTTTGTAGAGACAGGTTCTTACAGGAGGAGACGTGGTACAGGCAGAACTCGAGCAACCACAGGTCGTGATGACCGATTTATTGTTATAACTTCCCTGCGAAATCGTTTCCTCACGTCAGTTAACATCAAAACCGAGCTTAATGAAGTGCGTGAAGTAAACGTGTGTGCACGAACAATAAGAAGAAGGTTAAAGGAAGCGGATATCACCCCTTTTAGACCAGCAAATGGTCCAAAGTTGTCTACAGCTCACAGACAAGCTCGCTTAAGATTTGCGCGTCTTCACCTGAATTGGACAGGAGAGCAGTGGGCCTCTGTATTGTTCACGGACGAGTGTAGGACATGTTTATATGGTGCAGATGGTCGCAGAAGAGTCTATCGTCGACGTGGGGAGCGATATGCTCAAAGTTGCATTGAGGAGCGTGTTCCTTTTGGAGGCGGTTCATGTATGGTCTGGGGTGGCATATCGATGAACGGGCGAACAGAACTTGTGTTCATAGACATGGTCCGTCAAAACGGTAATAGAGGGGGTTTGACAGCACATCGCTACATAACAGAGATATTAGAAGATCACGTGGTGCCTTACATGGGATTCATAGGCGAAAATTTTACTTTAATGCAGGATAATGCCCGGCCGCATGCAGCTGCACAAGTTCAACATTATTGCGAAGAGGTTGGGATACGTACAATGAATTGGCCAGCACGCAGCCCGGATCTTAATCCCATCGAGCATGTTTGGGACAATTTAAAAAGAGCTGTATATGCGAGAAACCCTTCGCCCACGACAGTGGCAGCACTAAGAACAGCACTTTCAGAAGAATGGGACAATATTCCGCAAGATCTTTTAAAAACCCTTATAAAATCTATGCGGAACCGATTAGAATCCGTAATAAGGGCACGTGGGGGTAATACACCTTATTAAAACACAAATAAACCCTTGCATAAAGTTTGTGTCTATTGTTAAAACCAATTTTTTAATTAAACCAATTTTTCTTAAATTTCTGTTTTTTCTTCAAAAAAAGTCTTAAGGTCCTTTCCAGTACATAAACTTAAACTTAAAGATATGACCCTACGCTGTTTTAAAGTTCACGAACCAATCTAGAGGTTTCAATTTAAATCTGTATAGAAAGTATGCATACTTGGTAAAAATATTTATTTCAAAGTCGTCTATTACTTTGATGCAGTTTATAAGTCCGTCAGTGTATTAACGGTGGTATTGAACTAAAAATTCATAAAGAATTAACGCAAACATGGAGAAATTGTCGATGTGTCGAATTTGTCTATCGGCCGATACTCGATTGAAGACGATTTTCGGCACGCACCTTCAAGATATGTACGAGTACCTGACCATGATGCTGGTAAATAATCCTACCGCTAGACTTTATTTTTTAGTCAAAAGTAAGAGTGAGGATGATCTTAAAAACAACTTATAAAATAATTATGTTTAACAGTTGGTTACAGAGGACAAAAGACCATCCCTGGCCTGTACCCTGTGTTGTTCAAAGCTCGAGACCTGCTACGAGCTGAGGAGGCAATCTCTCCGCAGCGAGGAGCTGTTTACACAGTTGCTGAGACACAAGGCGGTGAGCTGTTCAGAAGTGATAGAAATATACAAACTATCCTACCAATATTATAAATGTGAAAGGTTGCACTGCACAGGCACGAGATATGAGACTAGAGAGAGCTGTTGAATGTGTGTTAATGTGATGTTGTTTTTACAGCAAGTCAACCTACGAGTAATGCCCAATGTGCACCCCAGCATGGAGGATGTGATGCAGACGACTGCAGATGTCTTAGATAATGCTGACATCAAACAAGAAGATGCTGAAGGTAACATTGAGTTAGCGCACAGAACGCTACTGTATGTGGCACTTGCAACATGACAGTAGGCTATGTAACTGTTATATTCCGTGATCACAAATACCCACACAACTTGCAGACGATGCACGAGATCACAGCGGCACACGTTCAGACTCAGAAGATGTTTTAAGTCTCGCGGTCATCAAGGAAGATCAGAGTGACGTCACGGCTAGTAAGTGTTTGTTTGCTTTAGAGTTTATTCATGCACTTTTGGGAGTGATCAACAGTCCAGCTTCTTTGTTTTTTTACCCGACTGCAGAAGGAAAGAGGGTAATGTTTTTCGAGACTATGTATGTATCTGCGGTAGCCTAGTGGTATGGGTAATGGACTGCCGAGACGAGGTCTCGGGTTCGATCCCAGGTTAACCATGGCACACACCAATGACTTTGCGATGCTTTTCGAACTTATGTGTGTATTTATCGCAGGTTTATAAGTGCCCGGTTAATGGCAATAGGTTCGCCACCTATTACATTGGGACCTAAACATAAATTAGCGAAATGTGGGTGCTAACACCTCTGCCTACCCCTTCGGGGAATACAGGCGTGAGTTTATGGTATGTTATGTATGTATCTCTGTATGTATGTATGTCCATTTATTTGGTACGGCCTACAGCCTGAACGGCTTGACAGATTGGACATGTGTCATTTGATTCATCGTGATTGTGTGAGTGACACCAGGTATATTAAAATTTTTGGCGCCAAAACGTATGTCTTCAAAAATATTTTTGACTCTAACTTATCAAGTAGGGTATCAAAATGAAGGTATGAAGGAAATTAGAAGGAGATTATAAAAAGATATACATGTCATATCATAACTAAAAAGTATAAAATAAAACAAAATAAATGATTAAAAAATATAAAAAACCCGACTGCCACTGAAAAAAAAAGGTTGGAATAAGTTTGATAGCATGCGGTACCTATTAATTTTCTTTCGGTTTCTGATTGGCAAATGGGTACCGCCTGCTATCAAACTTATTTCGATCTTTTTTTTTCAGTGGCAGTTGGGTTTTTATGTTTTTATCATTTGTTTCTTCATGACAACTTGGTATATTGTCGCTTTCGTAGACCAATCGTAAGTATTAAAACAGGTTGGAATAAGGAAAGGCATACCTGCCTTTCGTTATTTCAAGTTTTTTCCCGTCACTCCTATCTATTTCATTCTTAGCGGTTTCAGGTGAATGGTTCCAACCATAGTTGTCGGTCCTCCCATTTTGCATACTCAACTACCTGTAGCGCCAGATCTACTGAACCAAATGATACGAATACAGATTCATACGAAGAGCGAATGAATCAAGTGTTTATCGTACTCATTCGCAGATGACGCGGCAGTGGAGCAAGATGACGCAGATCCGTATCACAGCGCACTAGGTCTACACACGGAGTGTGACATACCTCTGGATATTGTGAAGGAGGAGCCGGATGACGTCGACACTGGTGAGTTAGCTGACTGTCGTGGAACGTAGAATTACCATCAATGTCAGTGCGCTCTATTGCAGCTGGCTTTTTTGTTATCGTGCGCAAAATCCCCACCGATACCACCCCCACGGAGCCGGTGGAGGCGGTTATGTCGGACTCGAACCGACTAAAACGCACGCCGTCTTGGGTCCTTGTTTGCCGAAGGTGAGATTGCCAAAAGCATATCTCTCGCACCCCGGCAGACCCAGGACCATCTCTTTCGAAATGGTCCCCTTCGGGTTGTGGGGTCCTCGATGTCCCCATCTAGCCCCGGGTACACGCACTTTGCGACGCCGCCGCGGCTTGCTTCTGCTACGGTGACAGGCGGCTCCACCGGTCACCCCCAGGTGACTCCGTCCTCATGGAGGACGGAGGTTGTTCTGCGACCTCCGACGTCCGGTTCGCCTTCGCTCTTCGCGGGCTTCCCGGGCCCGGAGTCTAGTCCGGCCCCGACCGGCCGCCTCCTTCTCGAGCATTACTTGCTCGCAGAAGGAGGCGGCCGCACCGCAAGCGTTCGCGCATCGCTCTGAATTGCAGCTGGCTTAGCCATTTCGTGCAGTGTTTCCAGATGCTTGGAAAGAGGCATAAATTATTCCTTTACCCAAAAAGCGAGTTCATCATCACATTAGTGCGAGTCTAGTCCGGTCTCGCGTCTCCGTTTTGCTCCTGCTATATCTGAAGGCCTAGTCTACGTTGTTCATAATCAATTAACTTCCTACGTCACAATACAGGTATATCAATCAAGGTCGCTAATCACCTCGGGTTTGGCATTTTTTATACCATTTAAGTAACATACTAACACACGGCCGAGCTGATGAAAAATGGTTACCACGGTAACCTATAGTAGATGTGTGGAACACCAGGGGAGTCACACTTGTGCTGAACACGCTGTAGAAACCTTCTAATGCTCTTCTTGAAGAACCCCGTATTATAGTCGCTTGGAAAAACCCGTTGGAGTGTACGTAACGGGAAGAACGTTAGAAAATTTTGGACGGAAAAGGACTTCGAAAATTTTCAACCATAAAACTTCGCCTCGTCATACCTTCGGGATCCGGTGGGATGTGGGGTGCCACAAGGGCACACTCCACAGGTATTTGACCTTGACCTTGGGGTCATTGAACTTTCAAACGGGTTCAATGACTATCGTGACGACCTTTGTAAAATTTATTTCGGTCGTTATTTTCGGGACCTTGACCTTGACTTTGGTGATCTCGGAACTACTTTAAAAAGACTAAGAAAAATTTCGACGAACGCCAGTTGGGGTAAAAGGCTCAGAATTAATTATTGCTCTAGGTTAGGTTAGGTTTGAACTGTAACCAAAACGCGAGCCGAGCGAGCGAAACGAGCGTGCCGCGGCAGCGGATAGTGTTGCGCCAAAAATGACAGAACCACTGCAGGACTGATATTCTTACTAGTACTTGATTGTTTGTCTTATGTATAAGTAATATTAATTAGTGTAGAACAGCTATACTCTAAGTGTGTTCCGCGGAACCCTAGGGTTCCGTGATACCTCAGTCGGGGTTCCGCAAGAATTTAGAAATAAAAAAATCAAAACACCTCTCTCTGGTCGCTCCGCGGCTGTGCGGACTCCGCGGCCGCGCGGAGACAAAACGCTATGAATGTTATTTATTTATTTATTTGTATTTGTATAAGCTTGTGTTACATTAGCTGGTACAATATCTCATAAGTTTGGTCTCAACAATTTTATACTTGTACAACGCGTTCGCTCTAAGTTTGCCGGTCTGTGGAATGCGCGTACCCTCCCCCACGTGACAACAAAACTTATAATGTGTCATAGTTTTACCCAAATATCTAACGTACACAATTTTTATTGTTACAATTAAATAAAAAATTTCGAACGTCATACACTTATACCTATCGCCAGCGGCAAACTTAAAACGAGCGGGTAGTATACTTGTAAGCGCTCAGTCTCTTTGATAAAAGCCGCCTCTGAATTAGACGCTATAGTTGTCAACAAGCGACTTTCGTCTCTAACTTCAAAGGATAAAGTCGATATTGTTTACAACGCTATTTTTAAATTTCTGTTTTTATTTTTGCTTTTTGTTTATCAAAGGTGCCGACTCGAGTATTTTCGAGAATATTTGAGATCGAGTCTAGGACTAAGTATAAAAGCGGCGATCGCGCGTTGGCGTCGTCAGTTGATGATTAGCGTTCGGAGCGATAAGTTACTACCTACTTACAAGCTCGCTAGCGAGAAACTAGTGTTCATTGTTTTACTGCCTGCTGTATTCTGTTGTCTCAGTTTTATACATTTCTTCCCTGTAGGTTCTAAATTTAGTCTCTTATACGCAGTAACGATTGTGCATTATTTAAACCCCACTATCCTGACTTGTAACATTATAAATAAAGAAGAATGGAACGTTGGCTTAAAGGTGTTAAACGTGTTCCAACAACATCTTCTAATGACGCTGAATGTTCAAAAGCAATGCGCGCGGAGAATTTAGCAATCACCGATCCAGAAGATGATGCCACGAGTGCCACGACGTCAAGCTCGACGGTTTCAAAGACGAAAAAAAGGAAGTATCTTATATCAGTTTCGGATTTGTTGATTCCAACGGCTCACCTCTCTGCATGCTCTGTAGTAAACTGCTTCCTAATAGTTCCATGGCACCTGCCAAATTGCGTCGACATTTAGAAACCGTACACCCCGAGACTAAAGACAAGAATAAAGAATTTTTTCAAATACATAGGGAAAAAGAATCTTCTCGGGCGGGACTCGAACCCGCAGTCTTTCCCTTACAGGGGGAATGCCTGACCAATTCGGCTACCGAGACACGCCCGATATGATTCAAATTTCCCATCTTATACGTAAGAGGGAAAGACTGCGGGTTCGAGTCCCGCCCGAGAAGATTCTTTTTCCCTATGTATTTGATTTGTATAGTTAGCATACTTAATGCTGTAAAAAAAAAAATTCCTTCAAAAGAATTTTTTGTTCGCAAAAAAGATCAGTTATTAGAAAGTCAAAAAAATATGATGCATGTAACACAAACTACCAACGAAAAGGCCACGGAGGCATCATATTTAGTTAGCTATCGCATTGCACAAGCAGGTGAAGCGCACACTATCGCTGAGAAATTAATAAAACCATGTGTATTAGACATAACAAAATGTATGCTTGATGAAAAATCTGCAAAGCATCTTTCTACTGTTCCGCTATCAAACGATACTGTTTCACGACGAATCCATGATCTGGCAAGCTACGTCAAACAAGAACTAGTTACACGTCTACAAAATACACGATTCGCTTTGCAAATGGACGAGTCGACTGATGTCGCTGGTTTGGCTATCCTGCTGGTTATTGTGAGATATCCATATAAAAGTTCTTTTGAAGAAGACATGCTTATGTGTTCATCGCTGCTTACAAACACTACCGGGGAAGAAATTTTTAATAAAATAAATATATTTTTTGAAGAACATAATCTCAGTTGGAACAATTGCATTGACATTTGTACAGATGGGGCCAAGGCGATGACAGGTAAAACAGCAGGAGCAGTGTCACGAATGAAAAATAAAGCGCCTAATTGTAGTTCCAGTCATTGTATTCTGCATAGACAAGCACTTGCGATGAAGCAAATGCCGTCTAATCTAAAATTAGTTATGGATGAAGCGGTAAAAATAATTAATTATATCAAATCACGACCACTACAATCCCGATTGTTCTCATTATTGTGTGAAGATTATGGCAGCAAACATAAAACACTGCTGCTCCATACAGAAGTGCGATGGCTGTCTCGGGGAAAAACTTTAACAAGACTATTTGAACTTAGAGCCGACTTACAAATGTTTCTTTCAGCAGATACTTCTTTTAATTTGAAGGACCGTTTGTATGATAAAACTTGGTTGTTCCGATTGTCTTTTATGGCGGATATCTTTCAAAAACTTAACGAATTAAATTTATCGTTGCAAGGTAAACAGACAACAGTGTTTCAGGCCTATAATAAAATAACGGCTTTTAAAAGAAAATTAGATTTTTGGATCATTTGCATTGGTAAGAAAGAAATAGAAAGTTTTACGTTACTCAGTGAGTTTGTTAGCGAAAACGACTCAGAAATGTTTGAAGATAATGTGTTTGAAGAATTGGTCCAATATCTCAGTTCGATGCGCGCATCTTTTGAAAAGTATTTTCCCGAAGAACACAATACAAAAATTAAAGTGAACTCCTGGATTCATAATCCTTTTTTACCCAACTTGGAAAAGCCTGAAAACATGTCAAATGAGATATATGAATCTCTTTTAGAAATGTCATCAGACACAAGTATGGAGTCATTGTTCAAAACGACGCCTCTTAATGATTATTGGTGCAGAATCCAAGATGAATATGCAATGCTTGGCCAAATGGCTCTGGATATTCTTCTCCCGTTCCCAACTACATATTTGTGCGAAACAGGATTCTCTACCTACGCAGCCACGAAAACAAAATATCGCAATAGACTGGACGCCGAAGCTGATATGAGACTCCAACTTTCTTCCATCAAACCTGATATCAAGCAATTGATGAAAAATAAAAAACAGTTTCATACCTCCCACTAGTTAGATTTTTTCTTTTTTAATGTTTTCTATTATTGTCCTTACCAAGTGGTGAAGTAAATAATAATTAGTAACTGATACATTGTACTTTTATTATGCTGATTAATAAAGAATACACTTATAAAAATAATTGTTTTATTGTAGGGTTCCATCAAGTATTTTGCTTCCCAAAAGGGTTCCGTCATTTAAAAAGTTTGAGAACCACTGGTGTAGAAGACTCTGAGGCGTAGCCCTCGCATGCAGCGCTAAAGAGATGCTAATGATGAGGTATCACAAACTATGTCTATCGGTTTAGAAAAGAGATGGACTCAATGGTTTATACTTGAGATATTAAATTTGTACGTATCTGAATATTTCCGCCGACCCTCGTGAAGTTACACTAAAGCAACACATTTATTTGTTCTTCAGGTGCTCCTCGACTCGCCGCGCAGAAGTGCCACAATGAAACGCTTTTAAACAGCCTCAAGAGAACTGAACAAACACTGGACAAGGTTGAAGAACGAAACAGAGAGACTAGAGGAGATGTTGAAGACACGCCAGTTGAGAAGAATAAGATAATGGAAACTGGCGACGGAACAGATGTCAGATTACATCACGATACACAAAATTATAGCACATCCGATCATAGCGACGCTCACAAAGAAATGTCTGAAAACGAAATCAGTGCAAACCAAAGTGTTAATAGTAGCTCAAGCAACACACTTACACCGTTCTTATGTGACACTTGTCAAAAATGTTTTACACGTAAAGATGGTTTAGTGAGACATATTCGTACACACACGGGGGAGAAAAATCATAAGTGTAATGTATGTAAGAAATGTTTCATTCGAAAAGTTCAATTAGATATACATATGCGTACACACACGGGTGAGAAACCTTTTCAGTGTAGTGTATGTAACAAATGTTTCCGTTTTAATACCGTTTTAAGTACGCATATCCGTACACACACGGGTGAGAAACCTTATGCATGTAATGCATGTAAGAAATGTTTCCGTGTAAAGAGTCATTTAAATATGCATATCCGTACACACACGGGTGAGAAACCTCATGAATGTAATGTATGTAAAAAATGTTTCATTCGTAAGAGTCATTTAGTTAGGCATATGCGAACACACACGGGTGCGAAACCTTATGAGTGTAATATATGTAAGAAATGTTTTAGTCGTAAGAGTCATTTAGTTAGGCATATGCGAACACACACGGGTGCGAAACCTTATGAGTGTAATATATGTAAGAAATGTTTTGGTCATAAAAGTTCTTTATTTATACACATGTGTACACACACGAATAAGAAACCTTATGAGTGTGATTTATGTAAGAAATGTTTCATGCACAAGGCGCCTTTATCTTTACATATGCGTACACACACGGGCGAGAAACCTTATAAGTGTAATGTATGTAAAAAATGTTATTCACGAAAGGGTTATTTAGATATACATATGCGTACTCACTCGGGTGCGAATCCTTATCAGTGTAATGTATGTAAGAAATGTTTCACAGTTAAGAGTTCTTTAGTTATGCATTTGCAAATACACGAATGTGAAACCTCATGAGTGTAACGTATGTAAGAAATGTTTCAGAGGTAAGAATTTAAGTAGGCATATCCGTACTCACACGGGTGCGAAACCTTATCAGTGTAATGTATGTCAGAGATTCGAAATACATCGGGAAAAAGAAGAGCTCAAGTGGGACTTGAACCCACGACCTTTCCCTTACAGGCGGAATGCTCTTCCAACTGAGCTATTGAGCCACACCTGAATCACTTCAAATTTCCCTTCTCTTTATATCCGTCTTTAAGAGCGACGGTGGAGCCATCTACCAAAATTCTTACGAACTGTTGGAAACCATGAATGATTTTTCAACCATTTTTAAAACATTGAATTTGTGATGACTCCGCCCAAATATTTCAATGAATTTTTCCATCCATCATCCAACAGTTCGTAAGAATGTTGGTAGGTGGCTCCACCATTGCTCTTAAAGACGAATATAAAGAGAAGGAAAATTTGAAATGATTCAGTAGTGGCTCAATAGCTCAGTTGGAAGAGCATTACCCCTGTAAGGGAAAGGTTGTGAGTTCAAGTCTCACTTGAGCATTTCATCTTTTCCGATGTTTTTGAACTTTAAAGTTAGCATAATAAATGCTATAAAAAATCATTCAAATGTACCAGGCAGTCAGACAAAATGAATATGAATATAGCTTATATTGTGGACATGAACGGTTTTCAGTGACTCATTCCTATGCCGCACCATTAAGACCTGGAACTCCCTGCCAGCTCACGTGTTTCCTTCTTCCTAGAGTCCCGGGTCCTTTAAGCGGGGCGTGAAAAGGCATCTAACGAGGCCGTCACGCTGAGTGCCATTACTGTTAACATGGTACATGTTTCCGATGGTGACCCTCTTTCCGAGACTTTGCTTTTAGCTTAACATCAGGCGAGGTGAAGTCAAATTGACGTGTCCTATATAAAAAATAAAAGAAACATTTATTTGTAAGGAAATGGCATGGGTCCGTATGGGCACCATGAAAGTAAATTTAGCTCACTTTCAAGTATCGATGGACCGGACATTGACGACAGGTGAATGGAAGACGGAGAACTTCGTGTCACGGTTTGTGCATGGATTGCAGTTTAAGAACCGACACACAGACCTACCACAATACGAAGTCGGCGTTAGGGTTTATCTGCCACCCTTAGACTTGCCACCGGGGGTGGTGTTTGGAACTAATTAGGTGTTGTTTACCACCCCGGTGGTCAATGGCACATAATTAGTTTCATCCGCACTCTTCATTTATATATTATGTGGTATGGGTTATACAAAAAAGGACACTGCTCACCCCGACTCAGATAGATTAGGTTAGAATGTTGTAGTTTTTTTTTCTTTTTAAAAAAAAAAAAAAAAAAAAACCACACAATCAAGGATTTTCCACTCCGTTACAGCTTCATATATTTTATTTCACACTACGTCCTGTAGGATATGAGAATAGACCTTATAACTATGAAGGGTGCGGATGAAACTAATTATGTGCCATTTACCACCGGGGTGGTAACCGACACCTAATTAGTGCCAAACACCACCCCGGTGGCAAGTCTGCGGGTGGCAGATGGAAATATACCCTGTAGCTTGAAGGAGTTAGCAAAAAGTGCAGCAGCTGCTGTTGCAAACTTGTGAATGATTTTGTGAATTAGAAGCATTATTAGTAGTTAAATGAAAGAACGTAAATGGGTACCGACACAAACCCTTTCGGTTTACTGGTACTTAAAAAAATACAAATATTATAAATGTGAAAGTAACTCTGTCTGTATGTTACGCTTTCACGCTTAGGGAACGTTCATATCTGACGGAACATGGGTCGCGTATTATCGGTCGCGTAACGCCAGAACAGACAAATGTATAGAAAAACACTTGACCGTTCACACTCGACGCACTAACGTAACATCGGTTGAGTGTGAACGGTCAAGTGTACTATTTCAATTATCATTCATCATCATCAACATCATCGACTCACCATCATTATTATCATCCACCATAATTTCAATGAAGAAAATAATTATCCGATGACAAGGCAGCATGGTCGTAGTACCTTAGCCTATTACGAAAGGAACTAAAGAAACAAAAAAAATGACATTTCTATATTTCTCATAGACATAGTAAATATAAAGACTTGAAGCTACTACGAAATTCATTCATAAAATCATATGAGGAAAACGCCAATTCTCCATCTTGCGATACAACGTAGTGGGGATATAGTAGCATCTGATTGGTCAAATAAAATTGCCAGTGATGCGGTGATAGAATTTTAATTATCGATATTTTCCCAAATATTTAAAGAACGAAGACCACTTTCCATACATCATAATGAATGACTTTTGAAATTCCATTGACTTTTTATTATTCTATCGCATAATGGTACTGGTATTACTAGTTAATAGATACTAAAACATTTTTTACATCTATAAAACTACAAAATCAATATGATATAAATAGTTGAACAAGAAAATGTGTATTTGGAATATCACCTTCTACAATGGTAGGCCAGCCTTAGAGTATTTAAAGTACTATACTACAGTCTAACGATTCATACTACATACAGTTTGTCGACGAAGCGGTCTTGACAGAGAAATCATGCGGGGAGAGGGGAGTGGTGGGGACGGGGTGTTATTCGGTACAGCCATACATTTCACTCGGTACTAAGGATTCAGGGCTGTCTCATTTGTAATCACGTTTTTTAAATAATATTTTTTTGTGAATCCACCGCTCACGTGGATGTCGGTTATCGTGACTAAACAGCCTATGTGTTAATCGAGGGAGTCAGCTAACTCCATACCAAATTTCATTAAAATCCATTCAGTACTTTTTACGTGAAAGAGTAACATACATACATCCACCCATCCTTCAATATTTGCAAACTTTCACGTTTATAATATAAGTAGGATAATAATATTGCCTGGTGATAGAGCTAGTAAATTGATAAATATAAATTTAGATAATAAGAAATTACTTCCATTTTTAAATTAAAAGTATGGTTTTATACTATTCTCCTTGATTTTAATTCCGAAGCCCTAAGCACATGCAACCTGAGAACACAAAAATAATCGGCATCCACTTAAGCTACCCACGTAAAATTATGTAATTTTTCTTTCAAGTGTATAAATTTTTAGTCTGTGCCCTTTTTATATCGATAAGTAGTTATCGACAATTTACTGGATTCCCTACTAGGCCGCCATATTGCGTTCAGTTCATTCATAAAATCGAAGTTTAGGTAGGCAGTTTTTTTTCGTAGGTATGGCAGCTCTTGTTACTCTAAGGTTATGTCATGAATGTCAACTCATGACATAGACACATAGATAATACATCATAGACATCAGTAATGTCAGTATTGTTCAACTCAATAAGTTTTATTAATAGCCAGTTTGGCTATTGTATTATTTAAAAAGTTTCCTAATAGGAGCGCAACCTGTCGTTGCAAATATTTTGATAGCAAAAAACTATCTATTGTCAAAATAAAATTGTTCTGTAATACAAAATTACAGTCAAATAAATCTATGGTCCTACCTACTGTATGTAGTCAATTATGTAATTTTCTATTTATATTATATCTAATGTTGTTTTCACTAGCTGTGAATGATTTACTGTAAGGTAATGCACAAAATATTACCTGTTTAATTTGTAACTTTGTTAATTGATTGTAAAAGTGTATGAAATTATTTATGTTTGCATTAGCTCTTCTACCAATAAGAAACACTAGTGTAGATTGTGGACAGTGTATGGTATGGTATGGTATGGTATGACGGGCTATTATCCGCAACTCCACGACAAGGCGCGGTTTTTGCGTGAGGGTGGGCATTTTATTCGATCCACCCCAACTCGTTGAAGAACGCCAGCAGGCTATTCACACTGCTGGTGATCTCCCGGAGCGTACCTGTGTTTCCGAAGTACTTAGCCCTGTATGTGGCGGTTTCAGGACAGTGTAGAAGCACGTGTGCCGCAGTTTCTTCCTCGTTCATGCAGGCTCTGCAGAGAGGGCTGTCAGTGATACCTAAAATATAAAGGTGTTTATTGAAGGAACCGTGCCCCGTGATGGCAGCCGTAGCCGTGCGTAGTTGCCGACAGTGTGTACTACATAGTGATCTATTAATTATTTGAGAATAGGAGGCCCCAGGAAATGAATGAGTTATGACAGAGTGACCCAATTGATTGAAATTGAAATGACAACCCAAACCCTTACCAATTTCATCACAGTACACAACTGTTTTCCCTGAATTTAAAGTTTGTGTTACTGTTGTTACAGGGACATCATTCATGGACATACTTGGTTTTGTAAAATCATCAATGCCCATAGAGTTAACTGATAGAGGGGTCACCCTTCCCGAGATGTTATGGACTGGGTGGAGCACGGCAAGGATGTTACCCAGTCAGAAGTATGGTACAGCCTGAGAGAGCCGGTATGGTGTCATTGACAGGGGGGATGGAACATGGCAAGGATTTTTCAGTCTTGCCTCATTGTTATGACATGAGTCCACTAGACTATTTAATGCCTCAATGTACTCACCTTTCTCCTTTTGTGATGTTTGATATTTTAGTGTAACAGAATTTAAGGAGTCATTCAAACGTGAGATTTCTAACTGGAGTTCATATAGATCAGACTCATATTGGTCAGTCTATGTTTTACCTACCTCTACTAACTGTCTCAATTCTACATTAGAGCTACAGGCTCTACGACATTTGTTAATGCCCATTTTGAGGTATCTGATCTGTTTCTGTGACTTACTAATAAATTTATTTAGTTTAACATATTTTTTAAACTTATTTCTGCCACTACTAACTAATCTTACTGAGGAATTTAATAACAATTTATCGTCACACAATTTAATAACAATTTATCACCGTTGATGCAACTGGGATATCAGGTGTTGTGATATCTATCAGGTCTGCAGTGATGCATGGCTCCAGACAAATCAAGTCAGGTTCGCCTGCCACCAGCTCATTATAAAGGCTGTTGGAGAAAGCAGCCTCATCTGCCAATCTGATAGACTCCATGTGAGTGATGGAGTTGTGCACGTCACTCAGTTCACACTCCAGAAAGCTAATGCGTTTCAATGCCTGTTCGTGGGTGTTGCTGCATTCCTCTAGGCCTGTCAGTGTTGCCTGGAGGTGATCTCGTTGGAGTGTGAGCTCCATGACCTCAGTATGTAGGCCAGCCAACTCTTTTTTGAGTTTGGTATTTTTCTCAACAACATTTAGCACTTCCTTTTCACTCTCTTCCCTTCCCGCTCCTCTATCAGCTGCTTATTGAGTGTATTGCTGATTTCAAGCTCCCTTAAGGTGAGGTTTAACTTTTGTTGCAATTCACGGGATGCAGCGCTGAGGGTCATCATTGTTTGTTTTGTGTTTACTTTTATTTCAAAAATTATTTGGTGGTACTGAAATAAAAGAATGTGGTAAGTAACTGAATGTGATAATAACTGTAAGTAATAAGGAACGATAAATTGGGAAAATAAAGTAACTTTACTCCAAATAAATTATTAACTAAGAAGGGAGGGTAAAAACAATAAGAATTATAGAGTTTTTTTTAAGTAAGTAAGTTTTAAAGTAGAATTAATATTATTTAGCTATTTATTAAAGTGAAATATAAATTAGTGGTTAATTTAACAAGTTAAGAAAACATACATAAGTTAGAAAAGTTGAACTACTTTAGAGAAGTGGGTAGGCAAAGAACAGAATGTATGCAAGAATTACTAATAAATTGAGAGAAATATGTTAGTGTACCTATGTATTGGTGAGTGTGTTAAATTTGTCTATGGCTATTTTGCTGGCGTCTTCTAGCTGGCTTCCACAAATTGTCAAGGCAACTGAGACTAGCAGAGCCTGCTGTGTGGATGGACGTTGCTCACAGTTATGTGAGCGTTTGTAGGTATAGTTTGTGGTGTGTGAGAAAAGGTATAAGGAATTAGTGTAACACCAAATACCTCCCCTGATTTCAAACGTAGCCAGCGTAGGCGCAGGTTTCAGAGTCAAATCCAATCGAAATTTCGTTTCACCAGTTCTTGTTCACTTAATGGATGATTTCACAGCAATTGAGGTAGCATACACAATACATATATCGTACTTTAACTTTTGTATTATTATATATACACTGGACACTTGATTACAATGTTTTATTCAAATAATTTCTTAAAATTACACGGAGCTACAAAATTTCACCTTTAACCTATTCTATGACTATAGTCAATTATTGTGATAAAAATTAATATAAGCCAGAAGCCATTACGAGTAGGTATAGGTATCATGCCGTTATTACTGTGGTCGTGAAGTAGTCAAACGTTTATTAATCCTGATATGTTAACAAATGACATTCTTATCGTAGGTACTTAATCTTTGTCATTAGGACGATGTCTTCTTCGGATTTATAAATTAACTAGAAACGATTTGTAATGGAGACGCTCAGCAATCTATTTAAGAGACCAGTGAATAATTTATTTTAATTAACCACGAAAGTCAGGCTTCCATTTTTCGTTTCCATCTTATTTTCCCGTTTCATGATGCCGCCATTCTTAAACTGCGACATTCATTCAAAAAGTTTGAAATCGAATTAAATTCGCCCCTTTAACTAAACTCAATTTTCTTTCACGACTTCATTAGGCGAAGCCATTCCGGTGAGCCTCAGTAATGACCTCAAAGGACGTTAAATCAAGATTTAAAGGGAAAGATACAAAGTAACTGAAATTTAAGCTATTGACGTCAACCTTTGTAGTCTTTTTGTGAGGAACACAAAACCTTTTACGCTTTTAATTAGATCTATTTTCGACGACATAATTACCCATGTTTAATATAAGCTTTTTTTAACGTAGGTGATTCTCGTTTGTAACGTTAAACTCTTTAATGTGTACAGTGATTTCTATTTTTTGATTTAGATTTTCTTCTTCAACAGCAGTTCTCTGTAGGTAATTTTCTCTCAAACTATTATACTCTGTCCATTTGTTTATTTCAGCTCACACACAATGGTAGATATAACTTTATTCTTGCGTCAACACCTAAAACTCCATGTTAATCAAATCATGTTAATCAAACATGTTAATCATGCACTTAAACAAAAGAATTTAGTCAATACATACAGTCAAATAAAGTCTCTAAGTTCAAATTACAGTCAAAAATATAATTAAAATGTCAGTTACAGAATTACAATTATAATGAATTATCTAAGTTGCTAGTATTTAAGTTTGTGTCACAAAAGTTTAGGTACATTATTCTAGTTTGATATCAGCTTGTCATCCAGAAAGTCCGATACCGAGTAATAACATTTGTTTAGTAACAATGCGGTTAAATTTATTTTTAAATATTTGTAACGGCTGTTCTCTCATACTGCTTGGTACCTTGTTGTAAATCACAGGAGCCATGCCAA
The DNA here is from genome assembly GCA_914829495.1 of Eilema sororculum. NCBI lineage: Eukaryota > Metazoa > Arthropoda > Insecta > Lepidoptera > Erebidae > Eilema > Eilema sororculum. The sequence goes on along the minus strand of OU618559.1, from coordinate 14,669,245 downwards.
TAACACTTTTTTGTAGTAACGCAGTATTATAACCCCCAGTGCATAGTCGATTCCGGTGTTGAGATCTCATGGGTGCAGTTCTTATTCTAGTTTCGCTGACTGTTCTGAATAGATCGGGGTTCTTTTTTACGAAAAGGGAAATTTCCAGTATATATAGGTATGGAAAAGTGAACAGCCCATTAGCCCTGAAAATTGGTTCACAACTGTCTGTAGTTCTCAAGTTGAACATAGATCTTATGCAGCGTTTTTGAGATTTAAAAATGGCTTCTCTCTGACCACAGTTACCCCAAAATATGATACCAAACCTCAAAGTGGATAGGACGAGGCCGTGGTATGCTACCAGTACAGTATCAATATTTACTCTTAAGTTGAAAAGTATATATGGATTCAAACTATCCGGGGCGTGGAATCCAGTGATAAAAACACTAAAACCCAACAACATTGTGCTGTCCAAAACTGACGTAGTGAGTGTAGTGTGTCGCCAGCCTTACTTTCATACTGAAAGTATCGGAGGGTAGACGCACAAAAAATGTTCCGCGCATACCGCGCGAGTGCGACCCTCGCCGGCCGGTCAAGTCGTGACCACGGGTGCAGCATCGCACCCGAAACGTCGGCAAAAAGTGGAAGGTTTTATCGCGAGAAGTCCTAACTTGCATAAAATAACAATGAGTTTACACCGCGATAGCTTAAAAATAACAGCATGCAATGTAAAGTTATGTAACAGAACAGATAAAAAGTAGCAATAGTTTGACAACCGGACTACTGAGACTAAAGATTATAATTATGTTTAGAACACAGGAGACATAAATGAACATTGTGTGCATCTGGACTGAGTGTATGTGAAATAGTTAATGTGAAAATCAATGTTGAATTTAATCAAAACGTCTGAACTGAGGGTCCAAGATTACTGCCCAGGCTTAACCTTATAGAATAACGTATAACCAATAGAAATATGGGAAATTTGTAAAATATTTTAGAAATTCAGACCTATTTTCTAAAATAAAAATGATTAACCTAGGGTTAGTACTTTTTGAGCTATGGGCTATTTCATTTTATGCAAACATCTGGACTGAGGGCCACAGTTATTTGATCGTAACAGTTTTATCTTACGTTTTAATAATTTATGATTGCTTGCATTAAGTTTTACAATTTTTTTACTAAATGCCCACATAAGTCTTATTTCGTTTGACGAGTTGGGCCCTCAGTCCAGATGCACACTTGTACAATATGTATTAGAATACGGTTTTTGCGTATCCCACTTCTGATGTTAGATTTGGGGGGGGGGGGGGGGGGGGTAATATTTGGGGTAACCATATTGGCCTTTAACTTACTATATATACCTATAAACAGGATGCCATTTGTAATTATGTATTTGGACCAAGGAAATTAAACAATAAATACAATTCTGTTTTATCACTCTTTTATTCTGTTATACTACGTCAGTTCCAAAGGCTGTTGTAGACAGGAAAGAACTAACAAGAAAACCTGTCTGCCTTCTAACCACAACATAATTATTATTTTACTTCATGTTACACCAGGCTCGTAGCCAAATATTACAATATAAGACAACCCTAGTTTCAGACCAGTTACAAAAGTATAATAGCTAAAACTATAACACAGATACTTATCACATAGGAACCACATTGGAGTCGAACCAGTTCTCATAATTATTAGTATGACAATACTTGCACAGTCACTAATACGCTATAATGATATTGTATCATCTGGTATATCAGTTAAACAGACTAATAGCCGACACTATGATACATAGGTAGTACATAAAACTTAGATACCACACTGGTATCGAATCAGCTCTTATAATAGTTGGTATAACCATACTTTTACAGCCATTATTATTATGATAGTTTACTATCCCCAAGGATTATCGCAAATACATCAAGTAATACTTTGATTCGGTTACTTTACAAGTATATTTTAGTTACACAATATTTGGAGCACCCAAAGAGGGTATTTAATTATAATTGCTAATTCAATTACTTATTAAACACCAATCCACTATTATATTATTCACTATAACAGTACTTATTACTACATTCACTGTTATAACACTGAAAGTACATATTATTATAACATTATAAATGGGGGGGGTCGGTGTTAAGTCCTTAGTGGGGTAACTTCTACCAGGGGAATTTACCTCAACCATAAATGCTAAGATGACAACAGCGTACGCCTAGGTGAGCGAAGCTAGGCTGTTCGGCGCGCACCGACAAGTGCTTCATATACGTCCTCGCCGCCCCCAGACCGCCGCCGCGGGCTGGGGTCGGGCCTGCCTAAATACATCCAGGTGGGTCGTCCCCTCCGGGCAATGTTACAGTTCATAACGAGCCTCGCTCAATCCACCTACCTCGGAGCTGTAGCAGCTAAATATGAAGCACGAGGGCGAACCTTCGGCGCCATAACCGGACAATCTGGATAGGGGAAGAAAACCCTGAAACAAAAAATAACCCTGTGGCTGGGAAGTCACCTGCGTCATGGACCTACGCAGTCGAGCGCCGTACGCAGGGATGAAGGGATCCTGGAGGGTTGAGCCGAACGACGCTGGCGGTTATGCGTTCGCGAGGCAACACGCCCTCTTTGGCCTGGATTTCAGGTTAAACGGTGGCCTCAACCACTAGCCATGGTTGGGGAAATTAGGCCAGGGTGTCCCACTTGTGGGTCACCGGCGAGGAGTGGAGGGTCCACGTAAGTGGTAGGTAAAGGTCATGCTGACGAGGTAAGTGAAGGTTAACCAGGCGTTGTGGGTAGGCCTTTTTCATGCCCCAACGTCAACCCGATCGAGCCTCCGATGTCGCACTGTAAACCAGCTCTGCACTCCTATATCTCTTTGGTAGTCCTAGTGCCCCTCGAATTAAGTCGAGTAAGGTACTCCCAGTTGCGGGCTCCGTGGAGGGTGGGAAGCCAAAGAGACGAATTGAATACTAACAACTTAACATGGATAGGCCAACAAATATTAATAAACCTAACCTTACAAATCCCAAAACTGGAAGCTCAGTGGCTCAGACTACGGGTACCAGTCAAGGGAACGACTACACACGCGCCCTCAGCGTACACTCGGCCCAAACCGGCAGACCAGCGGCCTCGGCTGCAGGCACCGGGAAGGGCACCAACATCACACACCACACCGCCCAAACTGGCAGCTCAGTGGTTCAAACTACGGGTACCAGGGAGGGTAACAACACAGCACGCGCCCTCAGCGCACATCTGGCCAAAACCGGAAGCTCAGTGGCCTCGGCTACAGGTACCGGCGGAGGCAAGCACACTAAACAGTCACTCACAACCTCAGCCCAATCTGGAAGCTCAGTGGTCTCATCTACGGGTACCAGAGCGGGCATTAAAACTACCATCACGGGAAGCTCAGTGGTTCCATCTACGGGTACCCGTGAAGGTAACCACACGCACAAGAGGGTAACCTCTATGCCCCACAACCTTCCCCCAACTGAAGGCCCCCGCAGCGTCAGCCCGTTGGCTTCTTGCTCGTCCAGTCCAGCCCTTGGGCAGGAAGGGACTAGCGGCCACCTGGAGGACGCTTTCTCTGAAGGCTGGCAACTGCCCAAGAGAAAGGGGTCAAACAAGACCAAGAAACACACCAAACCCTTGGGCACGAAAGGTAAGGAAACTGCCGAACCGAAGCCTAAGAAGAGGAAGCCGAGAAAAACGAAGAAGGAGAGGCGGATGGCCAATGCTGCAACCTCGTCCCTTCCCTCTTCCCCACAACCCTGTACCTCGGCAACGAGGCCAGAGATCAGAGGCCCACTCAACTTCGCCGCCGGTGGAAGGAACATGCCGCCGACCGGTGACAGAGCGAAGGAGGGTAAACAGCGCCCAAAAGGGAGTGGTCAATCCTCTGCCAAACGTGCTCTCAACGAGACGTCTTCGCCTCGCGGGGAGCACAAAAGGCAGAGGCTGGACCAAACCAAGAGGGTCGCCAGGCCAACCTACGCCCAAGCTGCTTGCACGCCCCTCAGTGTCGCAGTTACCTGCGCACGAACGGGGCGCATCAGTAAGGACGTATCCGAGCAGGTACTCACCGGGATACAAAATCGTATCTTCGGGGATGCCTTGGCTCGGACTCAACCCAAACCCCCGAAGTTCAAAGCCAAACCGCTGTACACGGAGGGGGTTTTGAAACTGTGGTGTGAGGATGACTTCACACGCACTTGGCTACAGCGTGCCGTGGACGAGATGGTTCTCACGTCCAACGTAAAGTTGGTCGTGAAAAACCAATCGGACATTCCTCAGCAGGCACGCTGTGGTATACTGGTCCCCGACCCACAGGGACTTCTGGAGGATGCGCGCAATATTGGGCGAGTCCTGTCCTACCAGAACCCCGAGGTGGAGGTCGCGAAGTGGACCCTTTTCAACGCGGCGAAACAAAACGCCGCCTGGTTCCTGGTGGTCGGAATCCCAGAGGACCAAGTACCGACCCTAATGGAGGCCGGACGCCGTCTCGCTTTTGGAGTGGGGGCGGTATACGTCAAGTTCCAGGGTCGGTCCGGTAGGTTTACCGACGTCCCTCTGGGATGGGACCCGGCCACAAACTCCATCAGACAGGAGCTCAAAAATCCGCCAGCGAAAGAGGAGACTGAGCCTCCTTCAAACGCTCCCGAACCAAGCGCGGAGATGCCAGCACCGACATCACCAGCTGCCCCCGCCAAGGTCGAACATGAGGGCGCCCCCATGGAGACAGGGGAGACAGAGGACGTCCTGTCCTCAATCTCCGACCTCCTGGAGGGTGACATCGAGCCCGGGGACCTGTTCGCGGAGCTAAAACTTGGGGGAGACGAGGAGGGCACGTCCAGTGATGGCGTTCCCTTCGTTGAAGATTAGTCTCCTCCAAGTGAACCTCCAGCACAGCCGAGATGGGACGGCTCAGTTGCGCAAATGGCTGGAGGTTCAACAAACGGCCATCGTACTGATCCAAGAGCCGTGGATCAGAGCAGGTCACATCCAGGGGCTCTCCAATTTAGGAGGTAAGCTTATAGTGACCGATAGACACGATCACCCCAGATCGTGTATATATGTCACCAAAAACCTAAAAACACAGGTCCTTACAGAGTTCTGTTACAGAGATCTCACTACAATAAGACTGCACACACAGCTGGATGTCGAGGACAAGGTGGTCATCCTCGCCTCAGCCTACATGCCCGATGGGGAGGGGCTGCCTCCGCAAGAACTCATCCGATTGGTGGACCACTGTGAGAAGGAAAGGATGGAGGTCATAATTGGGGCAGACACTAATGCCCACCACACGCTGTGGGGCATGGGCACACAAAATGACAGAGGTAAGTCCCTTGTTGAATATCTTTTCACAACTAACCTTACCCTACTAAACACCGGCTCCGAACCAACCTTCGTCACCAAAAGGAGCCGCACTATTATCGATTTAACACTGGCTACGGAAGGCGTAGCGGAGGCCATCACGGGCTGGCACGTCTCCAAGGAGGCATCCTGCTCAGACCACAGATGGATTCGCTTCAATCTACAGGCGGAGACATTACAACTTCCGCCAAAACGCAACCCAAGAAAAACTGACAGGGTCAAATTTGAGCAACACCTAGCAAACAGACTTGCTCAGCAACGCTCAACACAGACCCCCAACGACTACAGACAGATAGAGGAACAGGTAAACCACCTAACGAAATCTATGATAGACAGCTACCACATAGCATGCCCAGAAACCCTACCTCCTAAAACACCAGGTAAACAGCCATGGTGGGGCCCAGAGCTAGAGCGCAAGCGAAAGCAGGTTAGGAGGGCATTCAACAGGGCTATGAACACTTGTGCAGATGAAGACTGGGACGCCTACCGTTCCGCCAAATCTAGCTACAAAAAATGCATCAGATACCGGAGCAAACAAGGGTGGCGTAAATTCTGTGGGAACATAGAATCATGCCAACAAGCAAACAGGGTAAGGAAGGTCCTAGCGCAGACTAAGCTGACTGCACCGCCCACCCTCAAAAAACAGGACAACACGTTCACATCGTCGCCAGATGAAACCAGACGCCTACTTATTGAAACCCATTTCCCTGGCTGCGTCTTTACAACAGAGATCAACTGGCAAGATGAAACCATAACACCTACTGCCCGAGACTGGCAATATGCAAACAAAGTGGTCACCCTGGAAAAAGTCCAGTGGGCCATCAGTAGTTTTCACCCTTATAAGGCAGCTGGCCCGGACGGGATCATCCCTGCTATGTTACAGTGGGGCAACCTACCGGTTGCGAGCAGACTGGAACGTATTTTTAAAGCCTGCCTGGCACTCAGATACGTTCCGAAAGGATGGCGAGAAGTGGGAGTCATTTTCATCCCGAAGCCAGGAAAGGGTGATTACACGAATCCCAAAGCACATCGACCAATCAGTCTGACCTCCTTCATGCTAAAAACCATGGAGCGCTTATGCGAGAGGGAGCTGAGAGATGGTGCACTAAAACAAATACCCCTACACGCAAATCAGCACGCATACAGCTCCGGTAAGTCAACGGAATCGGCCCTCCACCTGGTAGTCAGCCGGATAGAGGAAGCGATAGAACAAAAAGGCATCTGCCTAGGAACGTTCATCGACATCGAAGGAGCTTTCGACAAAACCAGCTTCACCAGTATTAAGACCGCCCTGTCAAAACATGGAGCGGAACCGGTACTAACAGACTGGATAACAAACATGCTCAGTAAAAGAGTGGTTCGCCTTGAGAAAGAAGACCAGACAGCCCTGATAGCCAAAGGCTGCCCACAAGGTGGTGTAATCTCCCCCCTCCTGTGGAATCTAGTGATAGACGACCTAATCACAAGGCTGAACAAAAACCGAGACTACACAATAGGCTATGCTGATGACCTAACAATCCTTATCTCAGGTAAGGTAGCGGGTACGATCTGTAACCTAACTCAACAAGCCCTGCGCATTGTAGAAAAATGGTGCAGGGAATTCGAACTATCAGTGAACCCGAACAAAACCGAATTAGTTATGTTCACAAACAAAAGGGTACTAGGCGAATACCGATTACCAAAACTCTTCGAAACGGAACTCCAACTGTCAAAAGAGGTTAAATACCTAGGCGTCGTTCTCGACAGCAAGTTGACATGGAATAGCCACCTAGAAAACAAATTAGTAAAGGCCGGGATTACCTTCTGGCAATGCAGAAGAATGATTGGCAAAAAATGGGGGCTAACGCCGAAAATCATCCTGTGGCTTTACGAAACAGTGATCCGTCCCATGATAGCCTATGGCGCTATTGTCTGGTGGCCGAGGACTGAAAACAGCACAATATCAGCTAAACTACAAAAGACCCAAAGATTAGCCTGCATGGCAACCACTGGCTGCATGAAAACCACCCCCACCGCGGCAATGGAAGCCATGCTTGGACTACCACCCTTGGATCTGTTCATCCGCCAGGAAGCAACAGCTGCGGCTATACGCCTGAGGGCACTCAACCTATGGAGCGAGAGAAATACACGACACACTTCATTGCTCACTGAGCTCACAAAGGAGATACCTATGATAGGAGCAGTCAATGACCGTGTACCTAAACAACACCTTTTCGATAAAAAATACAAGATCCAGCTTCACGAGGACCACCGCTGTGAGGCCTTATGCCCAACGGAATTGCGTATCTTCACAGATGGATCTAAAACAGGTACTGGCACCGGGGCCGGCATCTTCTCGGAGGACCTTAATATATCAATTTCGACACCGCTGGGGACCCATAACACAGTATTCCAAGCGGAATGTATGGGGATTACTCTGGCAGCCTCAGCGGTAATGGCCCGGAAAGTGATAGGTCACTCAATACGCATACTGTCAGACAGCATGGCCGTGCTACAAGCATTAAACTGCCATACTATTAATTCAGGATTAATACTGGAGTGCCATCTTAAATTAAATCAAATAGGTCACACCAACAACATAACTCTACAATGGATCAAAGGCCACAGCGGCTCGCGAGGTAATGATGCCGCGGACGAGCTTGCTAGGAGAGGATCAGACATGGTTGCAATGGGACCTGAACCCATAATACCGATCCCCTTTGCATACCTACGAACCATAGTGAACCAACGAACGAGAGACCAACACAACAGAGAATGGATAAACCTGGAAGTATGCAGACAGGCCAGGGAGGCAATCCCTGTGCTTGATAATAGACTGACCAGGCGTCTTCGACAACTGAACAAACGGCAACTACGCACGACTACGGCTGCCATCACGGGGCATGGTTCCTTCAATAAACACCTTTATATTTTAGGTATCACCGACAGCCCTCTCTGCAGAGCCTGCATGAACGAGGACGAAACTGCGGCACACGTGCTCCTACACTGTCCTGAAACCGCCACATACAGGGCTAAGTACTTCAGAAACACAGGTACGCTCCGGGAGATCACCAGCAGTGTGAATAACCTGCTGGGGTTCTTCAACGAGTTGGGGTGGATCGAATAAAATCCCACCCTCACGCAAAAACCGCGCCTTGTCGTGGAGTTGCGGATAACAGCCCGTGATACCATACCATACCATAACATTATAAATATAACAGAGGTATATCGTACCTCACACTTCGACAGCTCGGGATCGACTGTCCCGACGACACTTGACATCGTCTTTTTATAACATTTGAGACGTCGCATTGCATCGAATGATTTTCACCTACCCACTTATAAAAATATTGTATAAAGTAGTTTCTTATTTACAAATCCTTTAAAATATTCTTTACAGTGATATAAATACACTATAATACATCAAGCTACACCTCACCTGATCGCTGGCCACTCCATATTTTAACATGATTCTAACACACGCATGTCATCTAAAGAACCCTTTTGTGAATATTTTTTTTACATACGATACACTCATAAGGATCCTCGCCCGCGTGTGTACGCATGTGTATAGATAAAACCGTCTTGTGCGTGAAACATTTCTTACATAACTCAAACTCATAAGGTTTCGCACCAGTGTGTGTTCGCATATGAATAACTAAAGAATTCTTAACAGTGAAACATTTCATCCATACATTACACTGATAAGGTTACGCACCCGTGTGTGCACGCATATGTCTATCTAAATTACACTTTTGTGAAAACCATTTTTGACATACGTTACACTCATAAGGTTTCTCACCCGTGTGTGTACGCATATGTATATATAGAGCCGAATTATGCGTGAAACATTTCTTACATACGTTACACTGATAAGATTTCGCACCGTGAGTACGCAGATGTTTAACTAAATAACTATTATGAGCGAAACATTTGTTACATACATTACACTGATAAGGTTTCACACCCTTATGTATATGCATATGCATATGTAAAGTAGACTTATCAGATAAACATTTCTTACATACATTACACTCATAAGGTTTCGCACCCGTGTGTGTACGCATATGTCTATTTAAAACAACCTTTTGTGAATAACATTTTTTACATACATTACACTGATAAGGTTTCACACCCGTGTGTATAAGCATATGCATACGTAAACTAGACTTAAGAGAAAAACATTTCTTACATACATCACACTCATAAGGTTTTTCACCAGTGTGTGTTCGGATATGCCTATTTAAATGCACTTCGTAATTGAAAAATTTCTTGCATACATTACACTGATAAGGCTTCACACCCGTATGTGTTCGTATATGCACAACTAAAGAAGTCTTATGAGAGAAACATTTGTTACATACATTACAGTGATAAGGTTTCACACCCGTGTGTGTACGCATATGTTCATCTAAATGAACCTTTTTTGAACAACATTTTCCACACACATTACACTTATAAGGTTTTTTATTCGTGTTCGTGTGTAAACCAATAATATGTCTCACTAAACAATTTTTATGTGAAAAACATTTGTGACAAGTGTCACATGACCACGGTGTGAGTGTACTATTAATACTTTGGTCTGCACTGATTTTGTTTTCAGACATTACTTTGTGAGCGTCGCTATGATCGGATGTGCTATTATTTTGTGTTTCGTGATGTAATCTGATATCTGTTTCATCGTCAGTTTCCATTATCTTATTCTTCTCAACTGGCGTGTCTTCAACAGTTCCTCTAGTCTCTCTTTTCCTTTCTTTAACCTTGTCCGTTGTTTGGTCCGTTCTCTTGAGGCTGTTTAAAAGCGTATCATTGTGGTACTTCTGCGCGGCGAGTCGAGGAGCACCTGAAGACCAAATAACTCGTGTTACTTTAATGTAACTTCACGAGGGTCGGCAGAAATATTCAGATACGTAAATATTATACATTTTAAAGAAAAATAATTAAAGTATAAACCATTGAGTCAAAGTCAAAAGTCAAAGTATTTATTAAAAATTGAGTAGCACTACTGACGTCAAATTCTGCTTAAAACTAAGTTTCCTATGCACCAGTGGAGAAGAAACGGCGCAACAAACTCCACTGTAGCATTTTACAATAGTCAATTTACAAAAAGTCATTTCTTAAGACTAAATATGGACAAATGTACATTTCTCTGGTGTCAAGATAATTAAAATACATAAAAAAAACTTATAACAAAATAATTAACCTAAGGTAACCAAAAAAATAAAGAATATAGAAGTTCGTATTTAAACATTATGCCGTAATTACAGCAATTTAGGAGAGGCCTGCAACATGCTCAAGCCAGACATTTTTGTCTTCAAAGTAATCATCTGTCCTATAGTATGCTTTTTTACTTAAGGTGGTCTCACAAAGGTTTTAAATTTATTGTTAGGCATACCAAGGATGGTTTCCACTCTGTATTCTAGCTGTCAGTTTTGCTGAAAGAATAAAAAAAAGTTATACCTTCCCCCCTAAAGAATTACTAACTCTGCTAAGCCGATAGCATGGAAGGAGCAGTTTCTTTTTATTCGCAGATTTCTGTCTGTAATGTCGCGTACTTGTGTAAAATTTGGTATATTTTTCCTGACATACAGTATGTTTTCGAATATATATTGGGTTGCTACAGTTAAAATATTAATATCTTTTTATCGTCCCCTAAGAGAATCCCTCTTACCTAAACAATAAATGGCACGAACTGCCCTTTTTGTAATATAAAGATAGTTTCTAAATCTGCGGCATTCCGCCAAAGTAGTATTCCATAGGACATCAAGCTATGAAAATAACTAAAGTACACCAGCCTAGCAGTTTCTACGTCAGTCAAATGCCTGATCCGTCTGACAGCAAAAGCGGCAGAGTTGAGTTTATTGGCCACAATAGTGATATGGTCATCCCATTGCAATTTCGAATCAATTGTGATTCACAGAAAAGTAGTGCTATTTACAAGTTCTAACCTTTGCGCTCCCAGCACGATGTCAACTTGTGCTTGCCTCGTAGTAGGCAGTGTAAACTTAATTCATTTGGTTTTTCCGCATTCAACAGTAGGTTGTTTGCAGAAAACCAATTTGAAATGACGTTTAAAATATTATTTACATTATTCGCATCTGTACTATACTGATCTACTTTGAATATTAGCGACGTATGAGCTGCAAACAATACTATACCGGCGGCGTGTGCCTCGATCATATAAGGTAGGTCATTGACATAAACCAAAAAGAGAAAAGGCCCTAAGATTGATCCTTGGGGTACGCCTATCTTGACGTTTGATCCATTTGACTTAACGTTATTCACATCAACAGTCTGAAGCCTATCTGTTAAGTAAGATTCTAATAGTTGTATGGATTTGTAGTAAAACCGTACCGACGTAACTTGAGCAAAAGAGTCTGATGGTCAACGCAATCAAATGCTTTAGAAAGATAACAGAATACCCCAATAGCATCCTGCGATCCCTCTCAAGCATCATAGATTACGTTAACTAGGCTAACTCCCGCATCGGTGGTAGTTTTCCACCAGTGAAGCCATATGGTGTTATAGTGTAGTTGCATTTGATTGAGCATCACTTACTCAAACACCTTACTCAGAGCTGGCCAAATGGAGATGGGGCGGTAGTTTCCAAGTTCTGGCTTAGATTCTGTCTTAAGTCCGTCTAGTGCAAGCAATTTTGACCTTATTGACATCACATAGAACATAATTTCTTTTCGTATATTCGGCATCAGCGGCATTTATTTATGCGAAATGACATATAATTAAGAAAATGTTATGGTCGAAAATCGTTTTCATTTACTTAGTAGTCCTTGTAATCGATTCGATTCCCATATAGCATGCCACCAGTGGCGAAGTGTCCATATAACCCGATTCCTACCGGCTTACCTTTGCAAAAAATAAATTATAAATCAATGAAACCACATCTATTCAATACACAAAAATATAAAACAAAAAGTATTCTGTTACGTAAATCGCAATTATAATAATTATTTACATACAATACATATTACACATATTTCTCATAACGCCATCTAGTTCTCAATTATGGAAGGAAACCTCTTGTATGATTCTGTCTGAACGCGCGCGTAAGCCGGCCCCCAAAATCGGAATCTGTAACTCTTGTTTAATACGCAGTCGCACGCACACATGCGCAATTTTTCTTAGTAGTATTCGTAGAAATATGTAGCGACATTAAGCCGCTGTTCAACGAGTTATGACAGAGAGAGAATATACGATAAGAATTTGCGAGAGCGAGAGAGCACTAATGTGAAGTTTGTTTTGTTTACATACACTGAAGTTGAGGCGAATGAGCGATGTATTCAAATCTTTTCAAATTCAATTGCTCACCACAATTTTGACATTCATTTTTGATTTCATCAATAATTATTATGTTATAAATAAGTTAGAATTCGCTTTTTTGTGTAAAGTAGTTATTACTAAGTATAATTTGTGCTTGTGTTGTGTAGTGTATTGACTGTTGTGCATTGATTGACATAATACTGTCGTAGTATCTACATAATATTTTGGTAAGTAGTCGTTGTATTATATGCATTTGTACAGTGGCGTAGCTATCATAGGGCCAGGTGGTGCAGTGCACCAGGGCCCCGGAGCTCAGGGGGCCCTCTAACCTCAGCTTTGAAAAAAAAATTAATATTTTTTTATTCAATATTTTTTTTCCAAATCAACATCACCAATTAAAGAACTCCTTATTTAATATTTTCAACACATGCGCCAAGCGTCCTCGGTAAGCATATGCTGTGTGCATTGATGTATAAAAAACCCAGGGTTTTTTGTATATCAATGGCTGTGTGTTATCGTTTTTTCAGTTATTTGGTAGTTTGGATGAGTACGCCAGTAGCACATTGGATCAGCGATAAGCTCACGTGCTTGACGGTCGTGAGATCAATTCGCCAATTCCACCCATCCCCATCTGATTCTCCCTCAATTGATGGAGACGTTGTCTATTCGCCAGCTTTACAGAGAAATTATAACGAAATTTGGCGTGCTCGAATGTGACCTTACGGAAGTGTATACAGCGATGCTACTGTTTCATACAATTCCTGTTACTTCCGCGGCAGCAGAAAGATCTTTCAGTAAACTGCAGATTATAAAAAAATATTAGGGGTTAAAGTATGAAATTGCCGATTAGTACCGAAAATCTAAATTGTTTTTTTTTTTAACAAATTTAAAATAGTTACCATTATTATCTATACATTGCTGCCATCTAATAGGAAGGTCATTTATGCCTTTGAGATAGAACTCTGGGGATCTAGACTGCACAAACTGTGTAAAAGTATTTTGTACTGCCTCCTGGTAAGAAAACTTCTTGTCACGTAGATAATTGTCCAAATCACGAAAAAAATGGTAGTCCGTTGGAGCAAGGTCTGGCGAATACGGAGGATGACGAATGGTGTCTAACCGCAGTTCCTGTAGGGTTAAATTGGTTTCTCGTGCTGTATGAGGTCTCGCGTTGTCATGGAGCAATAATGGTGAAGATCGATTCATGAGTCGGGGCTGTTTTACTGCTAGTTTTGCCAACATTGTACGTTATTGCTTGACCAGATCGGAGAAAACTATAGTGGATAACACCATGCTGAGACCACCAAACAGTTACCATTACCTTTTTATTGGTAAGTTTTGCTTTAGGACACTGTTGTGGCGTTTGACCTGGGGTCAGCCATTGCATTTTTCTTTTAAGGTTATCATAAAGAATCCACTTTTCATCACATGTCACAATTCGATCCAATATTTTTTCATTTCTGTACCGATTCAACAAGGCAACACAAGTTTCAACACGCGTTTCTTTCTGCAGATCAGTCAAATCATGAGGCACCCATTTTTCGTATTTTTTTATTTGATTGATTTGACGCAAATGAGTTAATATTGTGGGTAAACCATGCCGCTAATTCCTGGGTAGTTTGACTAGGATCGGCTTCCACCATCTATCTTAATTCATCGTTATTCACCTGTGTGGGCGGTCTTCCTCGTGGCTTGTTGTTCAAGTCGAAGCTTCCATCACGAAAGCGTTTAAACCAAAATCGCACGGTGCTTTCATTAGTAGACCCCTCTCCAAACGCAACATTGATATTGCGGGCTGTTTCAGCCGCGTTACTTACGCGTCGAAACTCGTATTTAAAAATTACTCGAATTTTCGCAGTATCCAATTCTTGTCTAAGTTGAATAACAAAAACAATTGAAAGTCGATATTCAAATGTTTCACATTTTTTAAAAGAAGAACATCATAGAATCTATGTGAAAAAGTTTCATTCGAAAACCTCAAACCACGAAGATTCCGTGTCAATTCAAAGAACCTATTGCAATAAAACGGATATTTCATACTTTAACAACCCCTATTATTTAAGAAACAGCATTCGACAAGATCGCCTCCGACATTTATCGTTAATTGCAATAGAAAATGAGGCGGCATCAAACTTGGAGAAATTATAGACGAATTCGCAAAAATTAAAGCGCGCAAGAGATTGTGAATTGGACGGGGAATTCTGTTAAAAATCGTTTTTTTCCGTAATTAATCTCATCTGTATAATAAATACTCAATATTGTCATGTGCGTCGTTGTTTATTTATTCCCTTTTTCTTCTATTAAACACATGGAGATTCTAATAGAGACGAGCGACGTATGGATTTAGCCTACCAGGGATAAGATCAACTCACTGTTTCCTATTCTTTTGCCTACCAAATATTTTGTAGGCCAATTTATGTTCAAACTACACGGAAAGAGGGGAGGAGGGCCCAATTCTTTCCTTATGCACCAGGGCCCTTGTCCCCCTAGCTACGCCACTGCATTTGTAGTGTATTTTGCTGTTATAATGGCTGCGTTAATAGCATTAGATTGTTGTCTGACTGATTATTTGTTCTGTGAGAAAACATCTTTCTCGAAATTAAATTATGAAAATAAGAAACATGTAGTTCAGTTAGGCCGAGCCCGCCCGGTCATGAATATAGAATATAAACGGCGCGATGGATTTACGAAACATTTTCATATATCTCATTACGATAAATATAAGTGGCTCACAGGCAGTTGTAAATTAAATAGAATGTATTGTTTTATTCTCAGATTTTAAGAGTATATGGAGTCATTTAGGATATAGTGACATAAACAATTTATCGAATTCATCAAAAAAACATGTTCAAACTGAGAAACATATCCGTAGTTGTATAGTTTTACATGAGTTCGGGACAACTAGAATCGAAACATTTTTCACGAATACCTATGAAGTACATAATCGAAAAGTAGATCGTAATAGAAATCTAATGAAACGGTTTATAGATACCTACAGTAATTTTTTTAGGTAAACAAGAGTTAGCTTTTCGCGGTCACGATGAAAGTTCTGGTTCTGATAACCGCGGGAATTATATCGAAACCTTATTATATTTAAGTAAATACGATTCAGTAATGGACTCACAATTAGAACAATGTTCTTCAATGCAAAATCCCGTATTTTCTGGTCTTTCTAGCGACATTCAAAACGATTTAATACATAGCATTGCATCCGTTTTAAGAGATCGTATTAGATTAGAGATAGATAAAGCTCAAATTTGTATCGGTTATGATTGACGAAACACCTGACGTAAGCCATAGGGAGCAACTAACTGTAATATTTATATATATTTATCTGAAACTGGCATTGAAGAACGATTTCTAGGATTTTACGACGTTATTGGTAGTCGAACTTATTTGTATCTTGAAGGCTTATTTTTTCAAAGCCACTTTCATTACACTTGAAAGACACTGTTATAATAATCATCAGTGCTAACACGTATAGTAAATGTGGGTTGAAATTTCCTCAACCATTTGGACCTAAGCCTCGACCCATTCAGTCACAGCTTTTGAAAGGAGTACCTACACATTACAATCGGCCATGGTAAGGTTTTTTCTTACGTTCGGCTTCCCTTTTAAAAAAAGCCACCCTTCGCCACTGCATGCCACCTAACGATTTAGCCATCGAAACTGAGTGCAAAATCTTTTTTGACGAAACGACTGTATAATCTGGGTGTATAATACCCTTTTAGAGATTTTTGGACATTTTTAGCGTATTTAGTTTTGACAACACAGAATTAGCATCATTATACACTCTATAACCACAAGCAGTTCATCTATTAAAGAAATCGTTACTATGCTTCGTCGAGGATGTCTGTACGGCCGTTAGTTGTTTCAGTGTCCACACGCACGTTCCACGACAGTCAGCTAACTCACCAGTGTCGACGTCATCCGGCTCCTCCTTCACAATATCCAGAGGTATGTCACACTCCGTGTGTAGACCTAGTGCGCTGTGATACGGATCTGCGTCATCTTGCTCCACTGCCGCGTCATCTGCGAATGAGTACAATAAATACTTGATTAATTCGCCCTTCGTATGAATCTGTAGTCGTATCATCGGTTCAGTAGATCTGGCGCTACAGGTAGTTGAATATGCAAAATGTGAGGGCCGACAACTATGGTTGGAACCTTTTACCTGAAACCGCTAAGAATGAAATAGATAGGAGTGACGGGAAAAAACTTGAAATAACGAAAGGCGGGTAGGCCTTTCCTTATTCCAACCTGTTTTAATACTTACGATTGGTCTACAAAAGCGACAATATACCAAGTTGTCATGACGAAACAAATGATAAAAACATAAAAACCCAACTGCCACTGAAAAAAAAAGATCGAAATAAGTTTGATAGCAGGCGGTACTCATTTGCCAATTAGAAACCGGAAGAAAATTAATTGGTACCGCCTGCTATCAAACTAATTCCGATCTTTTTTTTCAGTGTCAGTCGGGTTTTTTCTGTTTTATAATCATTTGTTTTATTTTATACTTTTTAGTTATGATATGACATGTATATCTTTTTGTAATCCCCTTCTAATTTCCTTCATTTTGATACCCTACTTGATAAGTTAGAGTCAAAAATATTTTTGAAGACTTTTAGATTTTTAATATACCTGGATAACTCACACAATCACGGTAAATCAAATGACACTTCACATGTGCAATCCGTCAAGCCGTTCAGGCTGTAGGCCGTACCAAATAATTGGACATGCATACATACAGAGATATAGTCTCCAAAAACATTACCCTCTTTCCTTCGGCAGTCGGGTAAAAAAACAAAGAAGCTGGGCTGTCAATCACACCCAAAAGTGCATGAATAAACTCTCATGTTGCAAGAGCCATGTACAGGAGTGTTCTGTGCGCTAACACAATGTTACCTTCAGCATCTTCTTGTTTGATGTCAGCATTATCTAAGACGTCTGCAGTCGTCTGCATCACGTCCTCCATGCTGGGGTGCACATTGGGCATTACCTGTAGGTTGACTTGCTGTAAAAACAACATCACATTAACACACATTCAACAGCTCTCTCTAGTCTCATATCTCGTGCCTGTGCAGTGCAACCTTTCACATCTATATATATAAAAATCAATTGCTGTTCGTTAGTCTCGCTAAAACTCGAGAACGGCTAAACGGATTTATCTAATTTTGGTCTTGAAATGTTCGAAAATCGCCTGCAATCAAGTATCGGCCGATAGACAAATTCGACACATACATCGACAATTTCTCCATGTTTGCGTTAATTCTTTATGAAGTGTTAGTTCAATAACACCCTTTCTAGTAGGTATATTGTTTATATTAACGTGAACTTGAGTCTATAAGCCTACTTGTATATGTGCATCTAACTAAATATCCTAAGACTTATGCATTATCTCGTTTGAAATCAACAATATACTCTCAGAAACACTTTGTATAAGTTTAATTAATTACATTCACAACTAGTTCCTCCTCTTCTATTTCATTTGTTCTGCAGCAATAACGCCTGAAACTCGCCGTACTCTCAATACAACTTTGTATTTAAATGCTTAACCTCCAATGATAAATGAACAGGAAAAAACTTCACCACATCGCGAGGCGGGGAAGGAAATCTCTATTTCTCCTTCCTTTAATTAAAATAGCTTCAGCTATCGAAAGAATTGCCACTATTTCGACTGTCCCAAGCAAAATTAATAATATTTTTATCTAAATAATCATAATTAACTACCAAACCAATAACGTCGTCACGAGTTGACATTCATGACATAACGCATATAGAATAGAATTGTCATTGTTTTTGTTTCTTTAGTTCCTTTCAGAATAGGCTAAGGTACTATGACAATGCTGCCTTGTCATCGGATAATTATTTTCTTCATTAAAATGATGGTGGATGATAACTATGATAAGGGTCCGGTCGAGTACAACCTATTCCCAAAATGCCTGATGGCACTATAAACGAATGTCAAACCGTCTGTTTCCCAAGATGTCTCTATGTATATTATGTATGTATTTACAAAAAAAAAAGTTTCTAAGTATGTTTATCCGCATTCTAGATTCCATAACACAAGCTAGTTAAGCTATGCTTACCATGGGTCTAGAAAGCGTTGTGTGGAATGTTGTAAAATATTTATTTATTTATTTATTTATGTCTGAATTCATTATGACTTAGGCCCGATTCGCCTGAATCCTAAAATGTCTTATTCCCACTATACCTGAAATTCCTAATGCCTTATTCATAAAATGACTGAAAATATTTTTTACATATTTAATAAAAACATATTTTGACAGCCTCTGTGGCGTAGCGCTGGTAGGCTGAAGACCAATGGACCCCGTGGGTCCCACTGCTGAGCTCACACTTGCGAATTATGTGCTGGTTTATAACTATTTCACATTTATTTATCCTTCAAAAATGTAGTATATTATCAAAGTGTATGTTCAAATTAAACTTAATGCTTGAACAGACTATAAATTAGAAATGTCAGCGGCTGCCAAATTCAGTCATGTTGCTATTCGGTTATTTTGGGATTCAGTCCATATGGGATTTGATCATGTTGGGATTAGGTTTATTCGAAAATCAGGCAATTTGGTTCTCTGACGATTTGGGATTCAGACGTTTTGGCATGAAGACGATTTGAATTTCAGGCGTATTGACGTCTCAGGCATTTTGGGAATAGGCTGTACTTGACCGGACCCGATGATAATAATGACGATGAGTCGAGGATGTTGATGATGATGAATGATAATTGATGCCTTAGTAAAGTTTTGGGGACTTTACTAAAAACTCCCCTCCTTCCTTTGATTAAAATAGCTTCAGCTATCGATAGAATTGCCACTATTTCGCCTGTCCCAAGCAAAATTAATAATATTTTTATCTAAATAATCATAATTAACTACCAAACCAATAACGTCGTCATGAGTTGACATTCATGACATAACGCATTGACACAATTGTCACTGTTTTTGTTTCTTTAGTTCCTTTCGGAATAGGCTAAGGTACTATGACCATGCTGCCTTATCATCGGATAATTATTTTCTTCATTGAAATGGTGGTGGATGATAATAATGATGGTGAGACTTTACTAAAAGCTCCCTGGGGAGATTTGGATTGAACACGTAGCAGAGTCACAATTCACAGTAATATGCCACTTTATTACACGTGTGTGCGTTGTCCAAGACGTTATGGCTACTACTACTACAGCCAGTGGGGACGCCGTTTGTCCGGACGGGTGATCAGCCCTTCTATGTGGACCATTTCACCCAATTGCCCTGTAACGGCTGCCATAAATGTTCTATGGCAACCGAGACCGACGGCTTAACATGCTCTCCGAGGCACGACCACAGTGCCGGTTTTAACACTACCAGCGCCCTGGGCGAGATTTCTACAGCGCCCTCCAACTGCAATTCAAACCCATACGAAAAAAGGGAAAGCATATAATGAAATAACCATTTATTAAAAGAAATAATTACTTATTACAAAAAATAACCGTTTATTAGAAAAAAAAACTAATAAAATTTTATTTTTCTGGCCTTTCTATCAGCGAACTCTTTTATAAGGTTGTCAAAGTCGATGTTTTCAGCAATTTCGTTTTCAATTGACAAAGTTGCTAAGTTTGTCAATCTAGATTGAGATATTGTTGATCGAAGATAGGTTTTTATCAGCTTCAGCTTTGAAAAACTCCGCTCCCCACTAGCAACCGTTACAGGTATAGTCACTAAAATTCGCAATGCTATCCATACATTTGGATACAGTTCTTGTAAGTTGCGAACTTTGATGAAATTTAAAACAAAAATGGAAGTAACATTCTGATCAGGCAAAAAGTATATCAGACTTAAAAGTTCATCACACAACATACAACCATCTATGTCTGATTTAGAGTCTACAGTTAATGTTAATTCCAATTCAATTCCAATTCCAATTCCAATCCAATCTCCAGATCACTACATTATATTGTACAAAAAAGACCAAGTGTGGGGTTCCCCTTCCGGCGCCCTGGGCGATCGCCCAACCGCGCCCTACCCTAACACCGCTACTGCACGACCAGACCATTGCAAATACTCATATTTATGCACTGTAACGCAAAATATTCTTTTTTTGGTATTTCGGATGAGTTTAAGCAAAGCTATCTAACGTAAAGGTGCTTGTGATATGGAATATATATATATATATATATATATTCATTTCTTTAGTAAGCGAGGCAGCTCTAGCGTCATAAAGTTTGCTAGTACGTCACTACGACCACAGGATCACAGGATAGATAAAGAATTTGCACTCCTTTGATGTTGAAGAAAGCCGCCGTTTTAATAACCAACAAAATTCCGTAGGTTATGTATCGCCCTTTGTTCCGAACAAACAATGCCGCCAACTTAAGTGTTAGGGTTGGCACTTTTTCAATGAAAATAAAACTATCCAATAAAATGTGAATTACTATTTATTTTCAAGCCCCGACACAAAAAAGACGGATTATAATAATAACAATTTATATATTTGTATATTGTCACGTAATACAAGCTCTTTGTGTACGTTAATTGACTTTAGATGCTGACTGTACTTACAAGTAATATTATAATTAAATAAACTAGGTAGCTACAAAAATTACAGCACGACCATGACATAAGTACATGGGTACTTGTTTCAAAATAAGTAGGTGCAGAACAATTTTTAGTTCTCTCTATCTCATTGTAAGTATCTATGGCGCAGGTTCACTACGATTAGGTAGGTATTTTATAATGCGAAGATGTCAAGTAAACAAGATGTATTTTGTGTATAAAATAGTAACATCTTACGTTTCACACTCTGTCGGTAATGTAAAAAAGACAACTTCGAGTATTTTGACATTCGTCCACGCAACAGTAATGATTACTGCGATTCATTATTTTATTTTTCTAGTAGTGTAACTACACACATAAACAATGGTGACTACTGATCTCAAAAGATCTGCCACAATATTGTTTAGGTAGACCTACGCAAGTCGCGTCACGCGTGTGCTCGCAAGCGCGGGCCGGCCCTGACTGAGCTAGCAGCCTGCGGCTGCGGCGCGCGGTACGTACTTATCCCCGTAGTTTGGGCGAGTGACGGACGCCTGCTACGACACGCCGAGCTGTGGTCGAGCGGCTACAAAGTAATATTAACGTATGGCCGACGATTAAGGCCCTCTATTCCTGCAAAAGTAGGCATTTATAGCGATCCCGGCCGCTCGTAAAATATTACGCGCGAACGCAGTGACGGTGAACTCGGCGATGACCCCGCCAGCGTCACAGTATAGAAATATGCAGTAGGAAAACTTGATTTGACTTAGAAAATTAAATGCAGTTTTTTTAACTTTATTTAGTTATATGATTATATATATATATATATATATATATATATATATATATATATATATATACATATATATATATATATATAAGTCGCGAAGGACTTCTTGCGTCTTTACAAACTACCACTCTGCGGCGTCTACTGAATGTAGTGAGATTTTTAATGTTTTCATCAGTATCATATCTGTAGTCGACGTCAAATTTAATTTAAACATTAAATGGTGATATTCAAATTAAATATTTCTAGCTGAATTTGTGCGTCCGTTCACTCTTAAATTTTTCTTGCACACTGAATACCTGCGTATACCTACTAAACACTGCATGCACATTCCCGCCTCCATCCGAATGTATGTTTAAATCAATTCCGTATAATGCTCTGCATATATCATAATGATTATAATAACTAAATGACATCCATCTACTATTGAATACAGATTGGTTCCGAATACTGTTTTTGAATAATTGTATCCAGCTTATCAGCCAAGAGGCTTCCACCTATAGCTCGTGCGAGTTAACATGGCACCTGCCTCGAAGACACCCACCTCCCGCTTCCCCGCGCGCGACCCCGCTCTCGCCGTGCGAGGCTAGTAGCGTCAGCGTACACGCCTCCCGCTCCCCCGCGCAAAGCCCCGAGCCAGGTGCCATGTTAACTCGCACGAGTTGTATATAAGGGTTTATAATGACTCCAGGCATAGATAATAAATATAATTAATAGTTAGCATACAAAAGTGACAATGTATAGCGTAGGTATTTTCACTTTGGTGGTCAATAAAATCTTAAAAAGCAATATAATCATTTTTGACGAGTTTTTGTTTTATGAAGGCACTGTCTACGTCGGTTGAGTTACCCCACAGTAATATGCCATAATTTAAGATTGAGCCAACATGACTGTGGTACGCCATAAGAGCTGTTTTTTCGCAAGTTGTATTTCTAAGCTGGCGTAGAGCAAACACGTCTTGCATACTGTATCTACATGCAGATTCCAGTTACAGTGTTCATCTAATATGAGACCCAGGAAGCGAATATGACTGTCCCTGCTTATTGCAACACCATTCAACGCTAGCTCGAAGTTTTGTAGGTTCTGCTTATGCGTAGAGCAGATCGCAGCTGCCGGTGAGGGTCTGGCCACCCAGATGGCAAAACAGGCGAGGAGGGAGGCTGAGGCACAGCGGCGGGAGGCCGAGTCCCGACGCCAACTCCAAAAAGTTACGGCGGAGCTGGAGGCCCTCAAGAGAAGGGACCGAGTTGCTGGGAGTGGCGACTCGGTCAATGCGGAAGGCGCAGCCGGAGCGGTCGGTGCACCCTGCTCTGGCGGGGCGGCCGGTGCAGCCGGAGCGGCCAGCGCAAACAGCGCAACCGGTGAAGCCGCCAATTCGACCAGCAGAGCCAGAATCGTGGGTCGCGCTCAGGGCAAGGATAAGGGGAAGGGCAACCCCGGACCCCGGCCCGGCTCTGGGTGAATCCCCGAGCCCCCGTAAGGGGGCTGGGAGGTAGCTGGAGCCGCCAAGCAGAGACGGAACGCCGCCAAAAAGGCAGCCAAAATGGCCAGAAGGGCCAAGGCTGCCGCGATGGCAACAGCGCCGAGGAAGCTCCGCGCCCCACGATTGACGGCCGTCGTCATTACGTTGACGGCGGAGGCGTCGGAGAGCCCCATCGCGGCAGCCCCAAAGGTTGCCGATGGGCGGGGCCTGCTTATTGGCGGCTTCCAGATGGTGCAGGTACGGCTCCTGCAGGCCCGACCAGCACGGTGCTTCCGGTGCCTGTCGGTGAGCCACGTGGGGGTGCAGTGCACGGTGGAGGCCAGTTTCCGAAGGTAACGGTCGGTGACCGTTGCTTCCGCTGTAGCCAACCCGATCATAAGGCCGGTAGTTGCGAAGCTCCGTTGCACTGCTTCAGGTGTGCAGCAGAGGGCAAGCCGGCCGACCATAGGGCTGGTGCCAAGGCCTGCACCGCGGGGAGGCCGAAGCCGGTTGGCAGTTCCATAATGGATCCTCAGCTCCGCGTCCTGCAGACGAATGCGAACCACTGTGTTGATGCTCAGGCACTTTTGCTCCAGAGCATGGCACAGTGAGGCATTAATGTCGCCGCTGTCGCCAAGCCGTACACTCACCGGTTTATCGGGCCTGCCTGGGAAACCGACCTGGACGAATCGGTGGCACTGGTGCACAACGCCGCTGCCAGCAGCCCCCCCCCCCCCCCCCTTGTTGTACCCAAATGCGACCGGGCTCGGTCAGCGAGAGATGTCGTGCGGGGATCGGTCCTGGGACCGCTACTGTGGAACATCGGTTACTACTGGGTTCTTCGCGGTGAGCTCGCGGACGGTGCCGCCGTCACGTGTTATGCGGATGACACGCTGGTGACGGCGTGCGGGGCTACATACCGCGAAGCGACCATGAAGGCCACAACCGCGGTTGCCCAAGTCGTGGAGCGGATCCGGCGGCTGGGTCTGGAGGTGGCTCCGTATAAAACAGAGGCCATGTTCTTTCATGGGCCTCGGCGCGTGCCACCGGAAGATTCCAGCCTCATAGTGAGAGACATTTCCATCGGCATCAAGCCCCAGATGAAGTATCTGGGGCTCGTGCTCGACGGCCGGTGGATCTTCGGGGAGCATCGCCGAAGACTGGCCCCCAAATTGAAGGACATAGCTGCCGCTTGCTGCTGCCCAACATAAGGGGTGTATTCACCGCTAAGAAAACCCCATATATTGTAGCGAAGCAGCACTTCACTGCGGGGCAGCGACTCCTTCTTTATAAGGCACAGGTTCGACCCCACATGGAGTACTGCTGTCATCTTTTTGCCGGAGCGCCCGCACGCCAGCTTAACCCTTTCGACATGGTACAAAGACGTGCGTTGAGGCTCGTCGACAGTCCCATACTCGCAGGCGATGTGGAACCTCTCAGCCTCAGGAGGGACTTTGCCTCACTGTTTGTTTTCTACCGCCTATATAATGGTTTGTGCTCAGATGAATTATTTGACATGATGCCCACAGCTACATTCTATCATCGCACCGCTCGCCATAGACAGGGAATTCATCCCCACACATTGCATCCGAATACGGTGCGCACCGTGCGGTATGAAAGGAACTCCCTGCCACGGTTTTCCCAAGCGACTACAATATGGGGTTCTTCAAAAGGGGCATTAGAAGGTTTCTTCAGGGTAGGCAGCGCGAGTGTAACGCCTCTGGTGTTGCATACGTCCATAGTCCACGGTAACCACTTTCCATCAGGTGGGCCGTGTGCTTGTCTGCCATCTAAGTGGTATAAAAAAAAGGGGGCCGGATGACTTTTGCAGGAGACTCTACGCAGGAGTCCTGCGGTCCATTGCCCTATACGGGTGCCCGATATGGGCGGAGACCCTGACGATCCACAATGCGCGTCTGCTGCGTGGGCCGCAGCGTGCAATGGCCAGCAGGGACATTATGGGGTACCGCACGATATCCTTGGAGGCGGCGAATCTCCTTGCCGGATCTCTACCGTGGAACTTGGATGCGAGAACCCTTTCGGTACCGAAAGGGAGCCTTTCGGGAGCCGAGCCGGGAACCCGAGCCTGAAGAAATTCGGGTCGTGAGGTCCCATCTCCACCCTGAGTGGGAGCTACGACTTGGGTGACCAAGCGCAGGGCACGCCGTAATAGCAGCGGTTAAACTCATCATGGAGGAATAGCTAGAGATGCCACACGGCAGCCTCTCGTACCGGCTGACGCAGGTGATTACCGGACACGGGTGTTTCGGGAGCTACCTGTGTCGGATGCGGAAGGAGCCAACGTGCGAGTGCCATCACTGTGATGCGAGCGAGGACGCATAGCTTCACACGCTGACCGAGTGCCTGGCGTGGGACACGGCGGCCCAGGCAGGTCCTAGTGGCGGCTCTGGGGGTGGGAGTCCTCACACTCGCCACATTGCTCACAGCGATGGTACGATGCGTAAACGCTTGGGGTGCGGCCGCCTCCTTCTGCGAGCAATTAATGCTCGAGAAGGAGGCGGCCGGTCGGGTCCGGACTAGACTACGGGCCCGGGAAGCCCACGAAGAGCGAAGGCGAACCGGTCGTCGTGGAACGACCTCCGTCCTCCATGAGCGCTGGCCTGGGGGTGAACGGCGGAGTCTCCTGTCACCCTAGCAGAAGCAGGCCGCGGCGGTGCCGCCAAGTGCGCCTCCCCGTACCCGGGGCTAGATGGGGACACCGAGGTCCCCACAGCCCGAAGTGTCTGCCGGGGTGCGAGAGATATGCTTTCGGCAATCTCACCTCTGGCAACCAAGGACCCAAGACGGCGTGCGTTTTAGTCGGGGGGGTCTCCGTGGGGGTGGTATCCGTGGCGATTTAGCGCACTATAAAAAAAATGTATAAACCGGTAAGCTCAGAGGCACAGGCTGGTGTGAACAGATAAGCTTACATCACGGCCGGCACATGTCTGTTGGTTTACAAACTTCGGTACGCGAGCGCGTTAAAGCCTGCCGCTCCGCGCCCCGCGCCATGCGTCCCTCGTGAACCCCGAGGAGGCCCCTCAGACACCGTACCTAGTGCCCGTTTAAGGATGTTTAAGAGACGCAAGATTGTTGTCACGAAAACATGATAAAAACTTTACAAATACGATATTCAATGGACACGATAAGATCGGTGAACTGAACTCAAAGTATACGTGGTAAATTATACGCTGAACACTAGTGTCCTCCAAATTTCAGTCGGACGATGGCGGAACTATATTATACGCTAAAAGGCATTGTAGTGATGGAATTACGTCCATGCCAATTTTTCGCCATTGCATTCTAAGGATCATAAGGGACCATTGGGCAAAAAATGAGGGTCGGTCAATCTTGCGTCCGTATTCCGGACGCACAAAGTCAGTCGGACGCAGCATCATCGGTAAATAACGCCATGTAGGACGCAACATGTCCTTCAAGATGTATATATATATATATATATATATATATATATATATATATATAAATAATAAATATAAATAAATACGAAATTAAAAAAACTGTATGAGTTTGAGAACTGTTTGTTCTATGTGTTTAGTTGCTTGGGCCAAAAAAACTTACATTATAATAATAATAATGCTTGTAATTTTACAAACATTTGTTTGAATTGATGCTAACGGTTACTTTATATAATCGCACCGTTCGTCGTCGACAGGGCAGTTAAATACCTAAAGTTAACGAGATTAACAACTTTTTTCGTGCGGGAATCCCCTCGGATACCCCCCTGCCGGAGCCGGAAGGGGAGGTTATGTCGGACTCGAACCGACTTTTTAGTCGGTTCGAGTCCGACTGTGGGCACGCCGACTGTGGGTCGTGGTGCTAGTTTTTATGAAGTATTTATACAGTATGGATACGACATATAGGCATTAATTGAAACCATATACTTGGTACCCCCATAGCTTCAAATAGGAAAAATTTGAACAAAATCGGCCCAGTATTAAGGGCAGAAACTAGGGTTTTAATATTACAAAATTTTGAACAACTTTAAACACTCCGTAGAATCGCAGTTATCAATGAACTCTAAATTGCACGAAAATACTACCATTAGGGTTACCATCCGTCCGAGTTTCCCCGGATTTGTAGCCACGTAGCACCCGAGAGCACTATACCCACTCCGACCTGCCCATGTGGTGCATGTGAGACCATCACCAGGTAGATGTCCCCAATGAGCTTAGAGTAACAGCCGCCGGCCGTCAGGGCCACCGTCCGCCTGGAAAGTACATACGGCGCGGCGTGCCGATGTTCCACGTTACCTCCACTTGCCTACTTGGTTCTTCTTTAGCCATGTCCGGCTCCGGTACACTAGTGAACGAGCGAACCTCTTGGGAAAGTGGGGTATGCATGCACGAAATCCCGGATACGATTTCTTATCGTATCTGGTGGTTTTGACTTTTCCGGAGATGACTGGCGTCCGACGTTTTTACAGGCTCGGCAGCCCAACTGTAACACCCCTGGGGTGGCGTCCATAGGCCACGTTAACCACTTTCCATCATGTGTGCCGTATGCTTATCTGCCACCTTAGTAGTATAAAAAAACTTCTTGTCCTGGTTTACGGATTTTGCAGATGGAAACCCTTATTACTATTAAAATTGCACGATGCGACGTTGCCGTTCTGTGTATTCATTCATTTTTCCATTCATCAATTTCGTAAAAATACGATTGTAATGAGAGAGACATAATACCTCAAAGGGTGCCGCCGGTAGGGTAAATTTCTGATTAACGGCAGTCTGTTACTCGTACAAAGAATAATGTTTGTTTTGATTACACATAAAACTTTTTGATTTGATAAGTAGGTACCTACTTATCAATGATTAACTTTGATTACTTACACTTTGTATTAGATTTCTTTATAATTTTTCCATAACAAATTCAATAATTAAGAGTATTAATATCTACGTAATGAAGAATTTAAAGCTCATAATTTCAGTGTTAATCCCGGTTGCATCCATATCTTGTACTTTGGTGCCTGAGGGCTGCTTTCCTAATCTTTATTTTCATTTGGTTTATCTTGGCTTTTGTGGGAGCGACTACCGGGCTACCCTCCAACTCTGACAGGAAAACTACGCACGATGACATGATAATGAACACCATGAAAATTAACAATAAATACCTTTCAACTATTCATCAATCAGGTTAATAATAAATAAAATATTCTAAAATAAACATATTCAAAGATGGATATTGGTGCCTTTACCTTATTAACCTAGGTACAATTTTATGTTTCGATAATTTCTGGAATGTTGTCAGTAACCGCGACGTCACTGGGGACCGCGTGTCGTTCTTTCATCCTCTCGGTTTATTTTCTCGTTTTAATTGGTTTTTAAAGTGAAATTGATACTAATTTATTCTTTTTGTGTTTGTGAATTGTGTTTATTTTTTGTTTAGCTATTCTATCCTTAATTTTAACGGTGAAAATGAGTCTAAATACCTACCTAGTAAATTTGTTGTGCGAGTTTTGTTACGTATTCTTTTTTTGAAAAAACAACGAAGTGTATAGTGTACCTAACGTGTCTCTGAAAGTGACTCGCAGCCGTATTATTGAGGCATTTGATAAATTTAAAGCAAGGTGCGTACCTAACCGAAAACTGTTGAACAGTTAGTTTGGCGATATCATTTTATGTTTTCAAGTTAGTGGCGGGCATTTCTAAAATTTAGATTCACATTTTTAAGCACTGCCGTGAAAAAGTGGTGTTTATAAAGTTAAGTGAACTTTCGTGATAGGTGCCTAATCTTACCTTAGTAGGTAGGTCACGAGCGCGCGTCAGCTGGCGGCACGTTGCCGCTTTGCTGCTGTACCTATCGTAAGTACCTAGTTGTGCAAATTCTAAGCGTGTGTATTTTTGTGAATGAATCAATGACTTATAAAAGTGGTTACATTTTCTACATTTATTTTAATAATTACTTTGTTAGGAAATTTAGTTTTTTTTAAATCTGCGAATTTGAGTTTAAATTTAATTTTGTTTCATTCCTATGGACCACGCTTCACTGTTTCCGTAAATGCCTATATGTCGTATCCATACTGTATAAATTTACACTGTACCTTCTTTTTTTCGTGCGGAAATCCCCTCGAATACCTCCCCTGCCGGAGCCGGAAGGGGAGGTTATGTCGGACTCGAACCGACTTTTTAGTCGGTTCGAGTCCGACTGTGGGCACGCCGACTGTGGGTCGTGGTGCTAGTTTTTATGAAGTATTTATATAAATTTACACTGTACCTTCTTTTTTTCGTGCGGAAATCCCCTCGAATACCTCCCCTGCCGGAGCCGGAAGGGGAGGTTATGTCGGACTCGAACGGACTTTTTAGTCGGTTCGAGTCCGACTGTGGGCACGCCGACTGTGGGTCGTGGTGCTAGGCCTGAGGTGAGGTTGTCATCGAAATATCCCTCGCACCCCGGCTGACCCAAGGCCAGTAATTCTCTTGGGTCTGCTGGGGTGCGAGAGATATGCTTTCGGCAATCTCACCTCCGGCAACCAAGGACCCAAGACGGCGTGCGTTTTAGTCGGTTTGAGTCCGACATAACCGCCTCCACCGGCTCCGTGGGGGTGGTATCCACGAGGATTTTGCGCACGATAAAAAAAGGCCAATAATTAAACTAACCTACCTAAATATTAAAATTATTCTATCCTAAACTAAAACTAAATTTATATTTATTTACACACACACAAATTATATACAATGTACGAATATTGTAGGTACTAGGTACCCCTGTACTGATATAGATAAAATATGAATTATAGAAAATCGTAAGTAGCATCTTCAGTAGTAATACTGATATTCTTATACTATGGCGCTATGAGCGTAATATTTAGGTATGATAATTTTTTAAATTACCAATCGGAGTTAGAAATTTAGTTTATGGCTTTGCACGACTTCTTTAGCTTGCGTTGTTTATTGCCCATATTGAATGACTTGCAACAATTTATTATAAATACGTAAAACCGATTGATTGGTGCACGAAACTGTCGCGCAAAAACTGGCACAGGTCCTACTTCGGTAAGCGCCAGCGCGCGACTGGCGCAACTTTTCGGGCCTCAGCGGCGCGAGCACTCGCGAATTTAGTAGGTATTTAAATATAACTTTAAAAATTATTTCATAATATAGTCAAAATCTGCGAAAATGTCTAGACATATGTAGTGGCTTTAGTTTAGTACAAAAATTTTATAGAAAGCATAAGTAATTTAGTCATAATATTCAAAAAAAAATAACGAAAAGGGGTAACTTTGGGATTTTTTTCTATCGAGTGAAGTTCATCAGATCTTTTTTTTTTTTTTTTTTTTATACAGGACACGTCAATTTGACTTCACCTCGCCTGATGTTAAGCTAAAGGCAAAGTCTCGGAAAGAGGGTCACCATCGTAAACATTTACCATGTTAACAGTGGTGGCACTCAGCTTGACGGCCTCATTAGATGCCTTTTCACGCCCCGCTTAAAGGACCCAGGACTGTAGGAAGAAGGAAACACGTGAACTGGCAGGGAATTCCAGGCCTTAGTGGTGCGGCATAGGAATGAATCACTGAAACGCTTGGTTCTAGCAGGTATACTCTGCACCGTAAATGGATGACATCTTAGCCCTGCACGTGTCGTCCTGTGAAGGAAAAGGGAGGGTGGGACTAATTGGAAGAGCTCGTCAGAACATTCACCATGGTAGAGACGGTAGAAAACTGCCAAAGACGCTACATCTCTACGCATCTGCAAAGGCTCGAGGGTGTTCGTGACCTCAGGATCCCCAATAATGCGGACCGCACGTCGCTGCAACCTGTCGAGAGCATCTAATAAGTACTTTGCGGAGCCGTCCCAGAGATGTGAGCAGTATTCCACGCAGGAACGAATTTGGGTCTTATATAGAAGACACCGCTGCTCCGGCGTGAAAAAACGTCTCACTCTGTTCAGGACTCCGAGTTTACGCGAGGCTGATTTGATGATACTCTCGATATAGTTTTTGTTATTCAGTTTGCAGCGAACATCCATACCGAGGATAGTGAGGTGATCCTGCAGTGGCAGTGGTGTGCTCTGAAGAGTGGGAAGGGGAAGGAAAGGAGATACCTTTGCTGTAAACGCACATGCCTGGGTCTTCTTGGCATTGAACTCGACCAGGTTCCTAGCGCCCCATTGAGAAATGTGGTCCAGGATCCGGTCCAGGTCAGTGACAAGAAGCTGCCTTTTTTCCGCGATATCAGACTGCTTGGCCGCAGGATGTGCGTAATAACTCCCGTGTAAAGTGCTGTCGTCTGCATAGCAGTGAATGTTTCCGTTACAGAGCATGTCATTGATATGCAGAAGAAAGAGAGTGGGAGATAAGACGGAACCCTGCGGCACGCCAGCATTTACCTGCAAGAACTCCGAAGCTCGTCCATCACAAAGGACGCGAATACGGCGCCCCTGCAGGAAGCTTGCAACCCAGTTACACAGTCTAGGAGGCAGGCCGAAGGCTGGTAGCTTGGAAAGAAGCGATTTGTGCCATACCCTATCGAAAGCTTTGGCGATGTCAAGACTAATTGCCAGTGACTCACCGTGCTTCTCCATAGCCTCACCCCAAAGGTGGGTCATGTACGCCAGAAGATCACCCGTTGACCGTTTCGGTCTGAAACCGTATTGCCGGTCACTAAGCAAGGAGTGATCCTCTAGGTGGCGCATGAGCTGTGTGTTAATTATGTGCTCGAACACCTTGCACAGCACTGAGGTGACGGCTATGGGTCGATAGTTGGCTGGGTCCGAGCGATCCCCCTTCTTGGGGATCGGCTGGACATTCGCCTCCTTCCAAGCCGAAGGCACTGTACCCGAACTGTAGGACAGTCGGTACAGCCGCGTTAGCATAGGAGATAACTCCGCTGCACATTTTTTAAGTACGACCGCTGGAATACCATCAGGACCACTGGCTTTCCGGACATCGAGTGATTGCAGTACTGCACGGTAACTGAATGCGAATTTGACTAGACTGGATCCTTAACTAATATATATCTTTTTTTCGAAATTTAAAACGCTTTTTCCTATGATTCAAATGCTTTTAAAAAACTCAAAATGCGGCCTACCTGGCCGTAAGATATATTTTTGTATGCAGTGGTTAATCTCGCGAACTTTAGGTACATAACTGAGTTAGATTGTTGATTTTCCAGGCAGTGAGTTATCTGTTTCCATTATTACGTAATCTGTGGTGTAGTTGTAAATGCGTTGAACAATTATTATTTTTGCGCACCCATTGATATAGAAGCCTGGAGGAATTTGTTAATATGTAATTAGCCTGCCCTAGCTTAATTATACGCGCTCGAGTTACTACCGAATTTCCCTCATATAATTCCTCTCTCAAATATTTCAATAATTTTTAATTTCATTACAAAACCATGATCTATTTTATATCAATAGTTTGACATTAACATAACATATCAGTTGCATCATAAACAAATGATAGTCAAGTCGATAGTCGTTTTAGGTTCCTCCTATAAATCACGCAGTAACGAATTAGGTAAGCTCAGCGTTTGCTGCGTAGATACACTTGACCTAAGTGTTCAGATATTTTTGGTTAGTTGTTTGTATAGAAATTATTGACAAGCATCTGCTTAGATATTAACGAGGTAATAAATGTTGAGATATTAATGGTACCATAGTGAATGGAACTTATTGTCATTTTAAATTGTTCAGAAGTATTTGGCACACCTTGTCTGCTACAATATATCTGATGGTGACTGTATCTTAACCCTAACTTTTTGAGATATTTTGAACTGCAATCACATATTTTGGGAAAATGGTACAGCCAGCACAAAATGCGATAAGTTCAAAAAATGTTTTTGGTGCCAATCGATCCTACTTCATGTGGGGATCAAGAGACTATCAGACCATTTTAGCTTTGAGTACTAGGAAAGACAGAACTCGCCAAAAACGTTCCCCATACATTTCAGCAAGAAAATCTAATTTCTGCAATAGTCATATTTCTTTATTTTATTTTATTTATTTTATTTATTATAGATAGACACACCAACAGTATACATATAAATCATTGTCATCGTGAAATACAAGGTAATGTACACCAATTAGAGGCATGTACAGTTTACACCATAGGATAGCGTACGATTAAGTGCTAGTTAACAAATTGAGATTTATAATGAGTAAGTAGACAGAGAAAAAAAAACTATGAAAGCGATCTCGATATCTTTCTCCCGAAAACACCGAACGAGTCGTGGAAAATATCCAGCTGGTCGAGTTTACTGTTTAGCGCATTGTACTCACGACACGCACGTGTCAGAGGTGAATTAAGTCCTATATTGGTTCTCACTAGTGGTTGGCAGAAGGTTCTAACCAAAGGCTGACGCGGTCGATTCCGAGGTACCGTGTACATAAGGCGGTTTGACATGTTTGAAAGGTCTACCTTACTATTTACTATTTTATACAGAAAGGTCATATCATGCAGCTTACGACGATTTGATAGGGATGTCATTTTAAAATGTTTTAGCCGCTGATCATAGCTAGCTCTGTGTGAAATACCCTGTGAGATAAACGCCAAGTGTCGAGTAAATGCGCGCTGTATGGACTCTATTCGCTGCGCGTGTGTGGCATAAAAGGGATTCCAAATCACGGAACCATATTCTAATTGACTGCGAACTAATGTATTATAGAGTGTAATTCTGGTTTTAGCATTTCTAAAACCTCTTGTATTCCGCTTCACGAACCCCAGCATTTGGGCAGTTTTTCCGGCAATTGCATTTATGTGTGATGTAAAGTGAAGCTGCCCGTCGATTATTACTCCAAGGTCTCTGATTTCACTTGCCTGTTGAAGTTCAACTGCACCGATACTATATTTGGAAACAATTTTATGTTTTTTCCGAGAAAATCTAACGTGGCAACATTTGGCAACACTAAGTTGCATAGAATATATATAGAATAGAATCTTTATTTGCATGAAACACAGTGTGAAGGATGTTACATAGTATGGTTTCTAAGCGTGCAGTGTGTCTCGCCGATCTATCGACATGCAAACTTTGTCATTAAACAATTGTCAAATTTTAGCTACAGTCACAAAATTCTTCTCATTCTAACGTTAACGTTTAAATTTTAACGTTAACAGGTTAAGGTTGCACCAATCCTGTATTCTATTTAAGTCGCTTTGAATAAGATCGATATCGTCCTGTGCGTTAACAACCTTGTAAAGTTTCAAATCATCGGCGAAAAGAAGATAGTTACAATTTTTTATGACAGATGTTACGTCGTTTATGAAGATTGAGAACAAAACTGGGGCTAGATGGGAGCCTTGAGGCACTCCAGACACCGCGTAGTAAGGTTGTGAATCATGCCCATTGACAGTGACTATTTGGAGTCTTTTTGCTAAGTATGACTGAAACCAATGTAAAAGGGACCCTGTTATACCGAAATTATTGAGTTTTTTGATGAGAATTTTGTGATTAACCCTGTCAAATGCGCTGGCAAGGTCGGTGTATATAGCGTCGACTTCCAATCCTCTATCCAACAGCTCAGTTAAATCGGACAAGAAGGAACACAAGTTCGTCACAGTGGAACGACCAGCACGAAAGCCATGTTGGTGAGGTGACAGTAGCGCATCTGCATGAGCGGTCAAGACAGGACAGACGATGGACTCAAAGAGTTTGGAGAAACATGATAA
The DNA here is from genome assembly GCA_914829495.1 of Eilema sororculum. NCBI lineage: Eukaryota > Metazoa > Arthropoda > Insecta > Lepidoptera > Erebidae > Eilema > Eilema sororculum. The sequence continues at coordinate 14,634,243 of OU618559.1, read as the reverse complement.
GATCGCTATGGGCCGATAGTTCTTGACATCGCTGGGATCACCCTTTTTATATAGTGGTATTATTCTAGCCTTTTTCCATTCGTCTGGAAAGCATCCTTCTCTTAGTGAACGGTTAAACAATAGAGTGAGTGGTGGACCCAGTGCCCTGCTGCAGCGTTTGATGAAAATGGGAGGTACACCATCAGGACCCGCACCCTTGAAAATATTCATTTTTTTTATTTTATTAATTACTTCTTTTTCGGTCACTTCAATCATGGCTATACAACTGTTATAAGGAACTGAATTTAGTGTAATATTAGACGCGACGAGTGGGTTATCTTCGAGACTATAAACAGAAGAGAATTGGGATGAAAGTAATTCAGCAATTGCCGGTCCGGTGTCAGCCGTGCCACCCTCCTTATGCATACGAGATGGAATCGACGACGAGGTGCCTTTCTTTTCTTTTATGAATCGCCAAAAAGCTTTTGGATTGTTTGATATATTTTTTTCGGTGTTGTATAAGTATTGTGAGTGACAGGTACGATATAGCTTGTTACAGTGTTCTCGCAATGTGTGGAAAGTTATTATGTCCAAGGGATTCTCATACCGACGGTATCTAAGCCTAGCTTTTTCTTTTTCTTTTAACCTCCTAATTAGTGCATAGCTGAACCACGAGGGGTATTTTGTTTTGGCAGAGTTTCGTTTGGGAACGTATTTATCGACTAACCTCATAAGTATTTCGTAAAAGACCGAAACCATGGCATTTGCATCATCACATTTTTCAAATGATTTGTGCCAGTCGATACAGTTCAACTCCGCAGATAGAACATCATATTTAGCTTTGAAATAGTTAAATTGGTTAGTTTTCATCGGCCTCAGAAACTGCTGATTCAGGTGGACCTGGCATGATACGACAATCACCAGTCCGGGATGCCTTCTATCCAACTTGCTCACAAGACTCAACGGTTCCTCTACTTTCACGTGGGGTAGATTAGTTATGACTAGGTCAAGGATTTTCTCCTCGACATTGCGGAAGTGATTATATTGGCGAAGGTTATTAATAGACATAAAATCAATAAGTGAATGGCCTAGCGAATCATTGTATATTATCGGATCTGCATAGGAGTAGTCGTTACTCTTGGCCCATTTGATAGAGGGTAAGTTAAAGTCTCCAAGAAGGATTACATCATCAACTGTGTTCATCACGCTATCCACATTATCGAGCAACCTATTGAGAGCTACTAAGTTGCTCGGCGGCGGTAGATAGGCAACGCAGATAGCTACCTTTTTTAAGATGCCATTTATTTTAATATCTATAGTGATCCATATATTTTCGCAATTACACTCCCAGTTAACCATGCGGACCGAAGGGATATCGCGGGAGACAGCTATGACCACACCCCCACCATCCTTCTTGGAACTCTCGGCAGTTGAACGATCTCTTCGATATATTATGTATCTAGAATCAATAATCTCTCTGTCATAAATATTTGATTTAAGCCACATTTCCGTGAGCGCAATGACGCTGTAATTAGATTTGAGGATATTTTCCAAGACAGTTACAGTTTTAGTGCGAAGCCCGCGTACATTCTGGTAATATATTTCAAATTTTGGATTGTTGAATATTGTGACAATACACCATAGTATAGAATACCAAACTCGCGACGATGATTTAAACCACAAGTTTCAGGCTATCAGTACTTCGGATGAGCAGTGCCTGGCTCGATTCGTCCTTGCGTACATAGACACGACCGTTGCGAACCCAGTTAAACTTGTAGTTCATTTCCTTTGCCTTTCTTCGAGCGGCTGCATGCAGGGCTTTGTTACTCGGAGTGAGGTGCTCGGCTACGTATACAGGCACGCGTGGGCCCCCCAGCCCAAGTTGGTGAGAGTTAAGCTTGTCGTTAGGGTGTTTTTTGTTAAAATTTATTACAGCTGCAAGCACAGTGTCGCGTTGATGGGCGCTACGCAGCTTGACTATTACCGAACGAGGTCTTTCATTGACATTGTTTAATTTGGCAACTCTTGTTGCCTTATAGATGTCCTGTTCGGGAATGACACAGCCAATTGTTTTTGTCAGTTGCGAGACAGTAGATATAAGATTCTCTGTGCGATGTTCTGGCAGGCCGTTGATCTCGAGATTGCTCTCGCGCAAATGTTGTTCGGCAATAGTCAATCTAGACGAAAGATCCTTAACAGTCGAATGGAGAATTTCATTATCGGACTGTAGTTTGCATATGGTAGAAGATTTTTCCTCAACACAGACTCTAAGTTCCTCGAACCTTGCATTCATGAAGGAGATAGATTCGTGGTATGATGTTAACTGTTGTTTAATTATATTCAATTCTTCTGAGACTTTCTTTTGAACTATAGCCGTCATTTCCTGCTTAATTACATCCCTAATGTTGTCGAGGGTAAGCCTCGGTTGCTGGCTTGGTCTGAAGGTTACATTAGAATAAGGTGACGAATCGCTGGTCGCTAGCATCATGTCCGAGGGGTCTGGATCGGGTGAGGTGGTAATATTAACAACTTGGCGAACAGGGGTATTGGTGTTTCCTTTTTTAGGCTGCTTGCTTACACACTCCGGACATTTCCATGTACTCTTATGTTCTTTATTCATACTATTGAAGCGTTTCTCCGACACGTTAGAACATAGTAGGTCGAATTTCTTTACACAGAGAGAGCATACAAGGAAATCTTTTGTTTTTATAGCATTATTGCATCCTGCGCAAGCATGATTGGGAGCCATAGTAGTGTATTTACTTTAATTAATTGTATTTCAAACAAAATGTATCAATGTTTACAATATTTATTTTGCAATGTGGGCAGACGTAAAGAACCTCAGTACCAAGTTGTCGGCGCGCACGACGAGTTCGCCGTATTATTGCTTGTAACTTTGAGCGACTTGGCGAGAAGAAGGTCGCAAGCGCCCGAGTTTCTGCGGCGCTTACGCGTTTGCGTAGTACAATAGCAGTTGTTTGTTATTGTAAAACTTTCGGAAATTAATTCGTTCTTATCTTTGGCGATATTCATAGGAAAACACTGTTACTTATTGCAAAGTGTACTCACACAATTAGAGAACCGCGTGATCGCAAAATCGGAGATAAATTTGCACCCTGAACCACTTAACACAAATAAGTTTTGAGAGCACTCATTACACATCTACTACTGATGACACAGAAGTTTCTACTTTCTTGATTTGGGTAGGAAATTACTTTCGGTCCATCCTACCCGATTGACCGAAAAATACATACATAACATAAACTCACGCCTATAATCCCCGAAGGGGTAGTCAGAGGTACTAGCACCCACATTTCGCCAGTTCATGTTTAGGTCCCAATGTGTGGTGTGGTGGCGAGCCTATTGCCATTAACCGGGCACTTATAAACCTGCGATAAAAACACACATAACTTCGAAAAGCATCGCAAAGTCATTGGTGTGTGCCATGGTAAACCTGGGATCGAACCCGAGACTCGTCTCAGCAGTTCATTACCCATACCACTAGGCTACCGCAGATATATAAATACGTAAAAATAATTTATTACAAAAATCCGAGTTTGTTGATGAAATGAATGTGAGCTGCTACTCTATACAGTGGCAGTATCTGAATAGCGCAGTAGGCGAAAGGCTCTTGACGAAACGCTACTTAAGCTATATGTACGCATGTATATATACTCCTAATATTCGTGTTGGTTATTACTCAAGAAGTTCGGTAAAACGTCTTCTAAAATTGAAAAATTGGACTATGCGCGAGTCAAGAGATGGCCTCACCTCCGTCAACCAAGGACCCAAGACGGCGTGCGTTTTAGTCGGTTCGAGTCCGACATAACTGCCTCCACCGGCTCCGTGGGGATTTATCGCACGATAAAAAAAATGCGCGAGTCAAAAATTATAGAACTTGGTTGGTATAAAAAAAAAACGATTTTATAATTTCACTGAATATAAACAAGATTACAATTTAAGTAAACTAGAACTACTTGATAGTACTAAGATTTTTTTTTATGTGCGAAATATCCCCACGGATCCAGTGGAGGCGGTTATGTCGGACTCGAACCGACCAAAACGCACGCCGTCTTGGGTCCTTGGTTGCCAGAGGTGAGATTGCCGAAAGCATATCTCTCGCACCCCGGCAGACCCAGGAGATGGTCCCCTTCGGGTTGTGGGGACCTCAGTGTCCCCATCTAGCCCCGGGTAAGGGGAGGCACACTTTGCGCCGCCGCGGCGACCTGCTTCTGCTAGGGTGACAGGCGGCTCCACCGTTCACCCCCAGGCCAGCGCTCATGGAGGACGGAGGTCGTTCTGCGACCTCTGACGTCCGGAAGGTTGACTGTGAAGTGAACACTGTTGCTTCATAGCACTGGCTTTTATATCGCGAATGACCCTTTGTGAAGTTTCTAGAATATTCCTCGTTCGTTCGTTCGTGTCATATCTACTCTTGTTTGGGTTACCAGTACAGGTGGAATATCAACAATCTTCAATTTGGTCGCAACAAAGGAAGTATTATATCTTTACGGATCTCTTTGTTTGGGGCTGCTTGACTCGCGTATAGATATGTATAAATAAATAATATTTTCGAATAAATCATTTTTTACATACATTCCACTCATAATAAAACATTTTTTACACTCACTAACTATGTGATATAGTTAAACATATTCATAGTATTCATACTCACACGGGAAACATTTTCTGGGAAATATCAACTTTTCTAATGAAATGTTTCGTATATACATTACACTGATAAGGTTTCACACCCGTGTGTACACGCATAACGATCTAAATAATCCTATTGTGAATATTTTTTTTACATACAATACACTCATAAGGTTACTCGCCCGTGTGTGTACGCATGTGTATACCTAGATAAAGCCGTCTTGTGCGTGAAACATTTCTTACAAAACTCAAACTCATAAGGTTTCGCACCAGTGTGTGTTCGCATATGAATAACCAAAGAATAGAAAGAGAGAGAAGAGAGTTGCAGTAGTCCGATTAACAGAACTACCACCGGACTACTGCTACACAAAAAGTAGCAATAGTTCGAGGCCGTTTGACAACCGGACTACTGCTACTGAATAGTCGCAGAAGTCCGATCAACCTGACTAGCAACCGGACTACTGAGACTAGAGGGTAAATATAAAGGCGACTTGTGCGTGAAACATTTCTTACATACATTACACTGATAAGGTTTCGCACCGTGAGTACGCATATGTATATATACACTGACGGACTCATAAACTGCATCAAAGTTCAGGTTTACTCTAAAAGGATTTTTTATAATAAGTATGCAAACTTTTTAGATTAAATTATATAAATATGGAAAGACTGGCTCTTAATCTTAAAAAAAAAATTAAATTTAAAAATAGAACTGCAGTAAAACAAATGAATATAGCCGGGAAAAGAAAATTTACTTGTAGTATCAGATTTGCGTGTTATTTATAGCAAAGTTTTAAATTGATTCTCATTGATTTTTTTTGTTTTGTCAATTGAATTATTGTTACCAGCATAATAGTTGGGTTAGTTTTTTAACACATCGAGAGTTTTTGAACCATAATATGGATACTTCGTCCGAACAAGCGGCACAAATTGTAGCATTGGTGCGGGAGGGCTTGGATCAACGAACGATTGGTAGAAATTTAAATTTAAACCAGTCTACGGTTTCTAGAATATACAGAAGGTTTGTAGAGACAGGTTCTTACAGGAGGAGACGTGGTACAGGCAGAACTCGAGCAACCACAGGTCGTGATGACCGATTTATTGTTATAACTTCCCTGCGAAATCGTTTCCTCACGTCAGTTAACATCAAAACCGAGCTTAATGAAGTGCGTGGAGTAAACGTGTGTGCACGAACAATAAGAAGAAGGTTAAAGGAAGCGGATATCACCCCTTTTAGACCAGCAAATGGTCCAAAGTTGTCTACAGCTCACAGACAAGCTCGCTTAAGATTTGCGCGTCATCACCTGAATTGGACAGAAGAGCAGTGGGCCTCTGTATTGTTCACGGACGAGTGTAGGACACCATATAATGGTGCAGATGGTCGCAGAAGAGTCTATCGTCGACGTGGGGAGCGATATGCTCAAAGTTGCATTGAGGAGCGTGTTCCTTTTGGAGGCGGTTCATGTATGGTCTGGGGTGGCATATCGATGAACGGGCGAACAGAACTTGTGTTCATAGACATGGTCCGTCAAAACGGTAATAGAGGGGGTTTGACAGCACATCGCTACATAACAGAGATATTAGAAGATCACGTGGTGCCTTACATGGGATTCATAGGCGAAAATTTTACTTTAATGCAGGATAATGCCCGGCCGCATGCAGCTGCACAAGTTCAACATTATTGCGAAGAGGTTGGGATACGTACAATGAATTGGCCAGCACGCAGCCCGGATCTTAATCCCATCGAGCATGTTTGGGACAATTTAAAAAGAGCTGTATATGCGAGAAACCCTTCGCCCACGACAGTGGCAGCACTAAGAACACCACTTTCAGAAGAATGGGACAATATTCCGCAAGATCTTTTAAAAACCCTTATAAAATCTATGCGGAACCGATTAGAATCCGTAATAAGGGCACGTGGGGGTAATACACCTTATTAAAACACAAATAAACCCTTGCATAAAGTTTGTGTCTATTGTTAAAACCAATTTTTTAATTAAACCAATTTTTATTAAATTTCTGTTTTTTCTTCAAAAAAAGTCTTAAGGTCCTTTCCAGTACATAAACTTAAACTTAAAGATATGACCCTACGCTGTTTTAAAGTTCACGAACCAATCTAGAGGTTTCAATTTAAATCTGTATAGAAAGTATGCATACTTGGTTAAAATATTTATTTCAAAGTCGTCTATTACTTTGATGCAGTTTATGAGTCCGTCAGTGTAAATTAGTTTTTGTATATTTTTTTTACATACGTTACACTCATTTCTCGCCCGTGTGTGTACGCATATGCCTATTTAATTGATTCTTTTGTGAATAACATTTTTTACATACATTACACTGATAAGGTTTCACACCCGTGTGTATACGCATATGAATACGTAAACTAGACTTAAGAGAAAAACATTTCTTACATACATCACACTCATAAGGTTTATCACCCGTGTGTGTTCGGATATGCCTATCTAGAAGCACTTTAGAATGGAAACATTTCTTGCATACATTACACTGATAAGGCTTCACACCCGTGTGTGTTCGCATATGCACAACTAAAGAAGTCTTTTGAGCGAAACGTTTGTTACATACATTACACTGATAAGGTTTCACACCCGTATGTATATACATATGCATAAGTAAACTACTCTTATCAGATAAACATTTCTTACATACATTACACTCATAAGGTTTCATACCCGTGTGTGTACGCATATGTCTATCTAAATGAACCTTTTGTGAACAACGTTTTTCACACACATTACATTTATAAGGCTTTTTATTCGTGTTCGTGTGTAAACCAATAATATGTCTCACTAAACTATTTTTACGTGAAAAACATTTGTGACAAGTGTCACATGACCACGGTGTAAGTGTACTATTAACTTCACTTTGGTCTGCACTGATTTTGTTTTCAGACATTTCTTTGTGAGCGTCGCTATGATCGGATGTGCTATAATTTTGTGGATCGTGATGTAATCTGACATCTGTTCCGTCGCCAGTTTCCATTATCTTATTCTTCTCAACTGGCGTGTCTTCAACATCTCCTCTAGTCTCTCTGTTTCGTTCTTTAACCTTGTCCAGTGTTTGTTCAGTTCTCTTGAGGCTGTTTAAAAGCGTATCATTGTGGTACTTCTGCGCGGCGAGTCGAGGAGCACCTGAAGAACAAATAAATGTGTTGCTTTAGTGTAACTTCACGAGGGTCGGCGGAAATATTCAGATACGTACAAATTATACATTTTTAAAGAAAAAATATCTTAATATAAACCATTGAGTCCATCTCTTTTCTATACCGATAGACATAGTTTGTGATACCTCATCATTAGCATCTCTTTAGCGCTGCATGCGAGATCTTCGCGTCGAGTCTTCTACACTAATTAATATTACTTATACATAAGACAAACAATAAGTACTAGTAAGAATATCCTTCCTGCAGTGGTTCTGTCATTTTTGGCGCAACACCGGCCGCAGTCGCGGCACGCTAGTTTCGCTCGCTCAGCTCGCGCGTTGTGGTTACAGTTCAAACCTAACCTAACCTAGAGCAATAATTAATTCTGAACCATTTACCCCAACTGGCGTCCGTAGAATTTTTCTAAGTCTTTTGCAAAGTAGTTCCGAGATCACCAAAGTCAAGGTCAAGGTCCCGAAAATAACGACCAAAATAAATTCTACAAAGGTCAAGGTCATCGAGGTCAAGGTCACGATGGTCATTGAACCCGGTGGCAAGTTCGATGACCCCAAGGTCAAGGTCAAATACCTGTGGAGTGTGCCCTTGTGGCACCCCACCCTTATGCACCCACATCCCACCGGATCCCGAAGGTATGACGAAGCGAAGTTTTATGGTTGAAAATTTTCGAAGTCCTTTTCCGTCGAAAATTTTCTAAGCTTCCCGTTACGTACACTCCAACGGGTTTTTCCAAGCGGCTATACAGGGTGTATTTTTGAAACGGGGCAGTAAGGGCAAGTACCTTAACCGTTGCAGTTACAGCAAAACGTTCTTAAAAGACCTTCCCTAACTTTTTGACATATTTTGAACTGCATTCACAGATTTTGTAAAAAACTTACAGTTGGCAAAAAAAATGCAAAAAGACCAAAAATTTTTTTTTATGCCAATCGATTCTATTTCATGTGGGGATCAAAAAACTCTATGAGACCATTTTAGCTTTCAGTACTAGGAAAGACAGAAATCGCCAAAAACGTTTCCCATACATTTCGTACGGAAATATGATAAATCAACTCGAAACTCATAGGTCAGGTAAAATTTTGAACTTTTTTAAATAAAAAAAATCATTTAAACATTTAAGAAATTGGTTTATGAAATAAATTGCTCAAAATGATTTCCATTTTCACGAATACATAAGTCTATCCTTTTTTTGCGTTTTGCTTTGAATTGCATTTTTTTGCTAACTGTAAGTTTTTTACAAAATCTGTGAATGCAGTTCAAAATGTCCCAAAAAGTTAGGGAAGGTCTTTTAAGAACGTTTTGTTGTAACTGCAACGGTTAAGGTACTTGCCCTTACTGCCTCGTTTCAAAAATACACCCTGTATAATGGGGTTCTTCAAGAAGAGCATTAGAATGTGGAGGAACGAGGTGTGATGTTCCTCCGACCAGGCAAGGTGATCACGCCTGGCGGGCCGCGGCCCAACGATTGTCGTTGGGATGTTGTATATATGTTGTACCAGCGCGCGAACTTCACTTTCGCGATGCAGGATTCGTAGTGACGTTGTAGTGGCGTAGTAGTTCGGCTTGCTGTCGCTAGATGGCGCTGGGTACATGTGGTATCGCCACATCACTCCCCTCCAAGACCGGAGGTTGATTGCGATGAGTCAGCTGTCTTAGCTCTCTTGAGGAGCGTGCCAGTGCCAGTCGTGAGTAGTTCCGTTTCGTCGGAGCTGGACGCCGCGTATTCCATTTGGCGGAACAGTCATCCTCGCTAGTCCCAGTGAGTCGGGATAACCGCTGGTCCCGAAGAAGCGGGGCAAGTGCGGTGCTGCGGTGCTTGCGGTCCTGCGTTGAAACGCCCAGTGAGTTGGGGCTTGAAGCGTCGAGATGAATGCTCGGCGAGCCACCAGTGAGGCGAGGCGTATCCTCGGTAAGCTGAGGTGAGTAGCCCTCGGTGAGTCGAGGTGAGTAGCCCTCGGTGAGTTGAGGTGAGTAGTCCTCGGTAGTGACGGGGTGAATCCTCTATGAAGCGAGGTAAGTCTCCCGTGTAGTGGGGCGATTGCCTTAGATGCAGGCGTGGATGCAGGCGTGGCCGAAGGGTAACCAGGCTGCAGCGGTCGCTGCATGCTATGGCATCCTTGTAAGGGCCGAAAGTGCTGGATGGCGAAGACTTGATTACCGCTCATGCGGAAGAAGTGAGTGGGATGTGACGATGAGGAAGCTGCTGATATGCACAGCGAAGGATACGTGATCAGATCACGTCGGGGTCACCACTGTGGAGGAACGAGGTGTGATGTTCCTCCAACACAAAGGGAGGATCCTCCGACCAGGCAAGGTGATCACGCCTGGCGGGCCGCAGCCCAACGATTGTCTTTGGGATGTTGTATATATGTTGTACCAGCGCGCGAACTTCACTTTCGCGATGCAGGATTCGTAGTGACGTTGTAGTGGCGTAGTAGTTCGGCTTGCTGTCGCTAGATGGCGCTGGGTACATGTGGTATCGCCACAGAAGGTTTCTACAAAGTGTTAAGCACGAGTATGACTATAGGTCCACACATCTACTATAGGTTACCGTGGTGACCATTTTTCATCAGGTCGGCCGTGTGTTAGTATGTAGGCAGTAGGACCATAGATTTATTTGACTGTAATTTTGTATTACAGAACAATTTTATTTTGACAATAGATAGTTTTTCACTATCAAAATATTTGCAACGACAGGTAGCGCTCCTATTAGGAAACTTTTTAAATAATACATTAGCCAAACTGGCTATTAACAAAACTCTTATTGAGTTGAACAATACTGACATTACTGACACAGTGGATAATGTTATCCAAAAAAAAAACTAAAACATTCGACAACAGATAATAAATCTAGCAAAGTTTCTCACACTATGTCCGACTTTGGCGGCCATAGCCATACGGCTTTTGAGACAGTTCAGTCTCCTATATGTAATTTAAATTCTAAAACTAGTAGATTAAACCTGGTGCATCAAAATGTGGAAGGATTGATAAATGGTAAAGAATTGGAATTGGAGTTGCACATGACCCTGAATAATATTGATATTTTCTGTGTAACTGAACATTGGTTGAAAGACCATCAGGTCATGTTCAACTTCAAAAATCACCAGGTGGCTAGCTCGTTCAGTAGAAAAAATTTGGATCGTGGAGGCTCCCTAATTATTATTAATAAGAATATAAAATTTAAAGAGCGTAAAGACTTAGTAAGCCTCTCTATTGAGCGAGTTATTGAGATAGCTAGTATTGAGTTTGAGCAGTTCATTGTATTAAGCGTATACAGTCCCCCGGCTGCGCCCTTTGCAAGATTTGTAGAAACGATGGAAGAAGCGCTTTTTAAATGCCGTTCCTCCAATAAGGCAATAATAGTTTGTGGAGATTTCAATGTAAATATTTTAGAAAACACTAAAGTGCCAGCAGAGAGAAAAAAAATGTTAAATCTGTTCAAGTCCTTTAATCTTATTAATATGTTTTCAGAAGCTACTCGAATAACTGCACATAGTGCCACTGGTATTGATAATATTTACACGAATATTAATCCAATCAACAAATGTCTTGTGGATGCTGTACACTCGGATCACCGTGGCCAATTAATAACCATTGAAAGAAATAATTGTAAAAATGTAAAAAAAGAAATTAAATTTGTACCGATTAACCAGTACCGTTTAGACGCTTTCAGGGCAAGTATTGTGAGTAAAATACCTGATTTGCCCTTGTACACTTGTGTAGAAGAATCTTACGCAGAACTAACCAACCTAATCGATACTGAGTTTGGGAGAATTTTTACCTCAAAAACATTATCGGTTGGCGGCCGCCCTGTATTCAGTGACTGGGCAACATCGGGGATTTATAGGAGCAGGAGGAGATTGTATGAGCTGTATTCTGAAAAGTCATACAATTTCAACCCTGCTTTTCAGAACTATGTTAAAAATTACTCAAAAGTATTTAAGCGAGCCTGTTCCTTTGCGAAATCAAACTTCATTAGGAAGAAAATAACCAATTCTGTTAATAAAATTAAGACTACTTGGAATATAATAAATTCCGAATGTGGGAAATCTTCATCAACTGTAAGAGATTTCCATTTAAAAATAGAAGATCGCCATGTCACGGAGGATTTGGAGGTTGCGACAGAGTTTGAACATTTCTTCGCAAATATAGCTTCCACTACAACCAAAACTCTTCAGTCGTCTTCCATTTCCGCTGAGGCATTGCTTGTAGAATCAACAAACAGGTGTCAGAACACGTTCGTATTCACGGTTGTTAATAGCAAGGACATCGTTAAAGCGTTTAAAACAATTGATGTTAAAAAGACCGCGGATCTATGGGGATTATCAGTCAAAACTGTGGCAAGTATAATTGATGTCATTGCTCCCCATCTAGCAACTGTGTTTAATGACTGTGTCAACAGTGGTACATTTCTTGATTTAATGAAATATAGCAAAGTCATACCTTTGTTCAAGGCCGGCAGCGCCACAGATCCTTCGAATTTCCGACCCATTTCTGTGTTGCCAACCTTGAGTAAAGTATTTGAGAAACTAATTCTAGGACAGTTGCTGACTCATTTTGGTGAAAACAAATTGTTTCATGATAAACAGTTTGGGTTTACTAAGGGACGTTCGACTACGGATGCTGGTGTAGAACTGTTAAATTGTATTTACGAAGCCTGGGAGGATAAGCATGATGCTCTAGGTGTCTTCTGTGATCTATCCAAGGCCTTCGATTGCGTTCACCATGACACATTAATCAGGAAATTAGAACATTACGGAATAAGGAACAAGGCTCTCGAGCTTCTGACTTCATATTTGAACAATAGAATTCAGAGGGTCGATGTTAACGGTACATGTTCAGCAGGATCTGTGGTTTCGTTGGGCGTTCCGCAGGGTTCGATACTTGGACCATTTTTATTTCTAATTTACATAAATGACCTTCCCTACTATGTAAGGGACAATAATAGTATTATTTTATTTGCTGACGATACTTCGTTAATTTTCAAAATTAAAAGGCAACACGATAATTATGACGAAGTGAATGGTGCAATCAAAAGAGTGGTCCATTGGTTTAATATAAATAATCTTTGCCTTAATGAGAATAAAACTAAATGTATTAAATTTACTCTGCCTAATGTTGCACAGGTAGAAACCAATGTACAACTCAATGGACAATTGTTGAGCCTTGCGGAATCGACAGTGTTCTTAGGTTTGAGTATTGACGCTAAACTTCAGTGGGGTTCACATATAGAAAAAATAACTAGTAGATTAAGCTCAGCTTCCTATGCTGTAAAAAAGATTAGGACTTTAACAGATGTGGATACGGCTAGAATAGTTTATTTCAGCTATTTTCATAGTATTATGAGCTACGGAATTCTCCTTTGGGGTAATTCCGCAGATTTAAACACGATATTTGTCTTGCAAAAGCGGGCTGTGCGAGCTATTTATAATTTGGGCCCAAGAGTCTCCCTCCGAGATAAGTTTAAAGAGATGAATATTCTAACCGTAGTGTCACAATACATTTTCGAAAACTTAATGTATGTCAGGAAAAATATTGCAAAATTTCCAAGACTTTGTGACAGGCACAATATAAATACTAGAAATAAAAGCAATCTTGTAGTTTGTCATAGCAGACTCCATAAAATAAGTAATTCTTTCCAGGGCAACTGTATTCGCTTTTTTAACAAGCTTCCTAATGAAATCAGAGATTTACCTGTTAATAAATTTAAAAATACAGTAAAGAGCAAACTGTGCCAGAAAGGCTATTATAAAATCCAAGAATATTTAAATGATAAACAAGCTTGGAAATGAGCTGTTCGCTCTGCTGTGCTACTCAAGCAAAACATTGTATCTAGACCATAAGTTTTAGGCTAAGTAAATGTTTTGTAAATAGACCAAAAAAAAAAAGCCCGCTGAGTTTCTTGCCGGAGTCTTCTCAGGTCTGGGCCGCGGTTCGAACCGGTGGTCCATTTACTAGTATTAGTTAGTATTTAATATTTACTTTATGTTGACGTTTTGTAAGTGCCGATTTAATGGTCTATGCAAAATAAATTATTTTTGATTTGATTTTGATTTGATTTATGTTACTTAAATGGTATAAAAAATGTTATTTTTAAGCTATCGCGGTGTAAACTCATTGTTATTTTATGCAAGTTCGGGACTTCACGCGATAAAAACTTCCACTTACTTTTTGCCGACGTTTCGGGTGCGATGCCGCACCCGTGGTCACGACTTGACTGACCGGCGAGGGTCGCGCGGTATGCGCGGAACATTTTATGTGACTGTTACTTTCAGAATGAAAGTAAGGCTGGCGACACACTACACTCACTACGTCATGTGTTCTTATCACTGGATTCCACGTCCCGGATAGTTTGAATCCATCTTCCTTATTGAAATTTTTACACTTTTTAATTTCAATGGCTTCATGCACAATCCTAGAATAGTAGTGGTGATCAATGGAGAGGACTTAGGGTTGATGAAGCTCAATCCAGTGATTGGTGCCCGACTCAAGGTGTTCTGCAACTGCCGATTTATTAAACTGACGGTTTTTCACAGCTGCGATATGTTCTCTAACCCTCTCCGCAATAGTTCGCTTGGTTTGGCCTATGTAGGAACTACCGCAGCTGCAATTCACTTTGTAGACACCCGGTGTTTGCAGAGGTATGACGTCTTTCGACGTTCGCACGTACTTCGCTACTTTGGCGAACGGTTTGAATACGGTCTTGATGGAAAACTTCCGTAAATAAGATCCGGTTTTGTCCGTTATTCCTTTCACATACGGCATGAACGCCGGTTGGCGGTCAACTCCCGGCAACCTCATCCTCGGTGCACGTCTTATTCCTTATTCATTAATTTTCTTTCAGTTTATGATTGGCAAATGGGTACAGCCTGCTATAAAACTTATGTCGATCTTTTCAGAGGCAGTGGGGTTTTTTTTTTACCCGACTGCCGAAGGAAGGAGGGTAATGTTTTTCGGGACTATTCATGTAAGTATATATGTATATCCATTAATATGGTACGGCCTACAGCCCGAACGGTTTGACGGATTTGGACATGCGAGGTGTCATTTCATTCCTGTCGTGATTTTGTGAGTGTGGTACATTAAGGTACATTAAAATTTCTAGAAAATCAAAATGGTAGATTTTTGACGACAAAACGTATGTTGTCAAAAATATTTTTGACTCAAACTTATCGAGTAGGTTATCGAAATGATGGAGATTAGAAGGAGATTACAAAAATATATACTTGTTATAGGTTTTTTTTTTATATCACTTGGGTGGCAGCACACGGCCCACCTGATGGAAAGTGGTTACCGCGGCCTATGGGCGTATGCAACACCAGAGGCGTTACACTCGTGCTGCCTACCCTGAAGAAACCTTCTAATGCCCCTCTTGAAGAACCCCATATTGAAGTCACTTGGGAAAACCACGGCAGAGAGTTCATTGGATGAAGTTTCTTTCATACCGCACGGTGCACACCGTTTTCGGATGCAATGTGTGGGGATGAATTCCCTGCCTATAGTGAGCGGTGCGATGATAGAATGTAGCTCTGGGCATCATGTCAAATAATTCATCTGAGCACAAACCATTATACAGGGTGTATTTTTGAAACGGGGCAGTAAGGGCAAGTACCTTAACCGTTGCAGTTACAGCAAAACGTTCTTAAAAGACCTTCCCTAACTTTTTGGGACATCTTGAACTGCATTCACAGATTTTGTAAAAAACTTACAGTTAGCAAAAAAAATGCAAAAAGTTCAAAATGTTTTTTTATGCCAATCGATTCTATTTCATGTGGGGATCAAAAAACTCTATGGGACCATTTTAGCTTTCAGTACTAGAAAAGACAGAAATCGCCAAAAACGTTTCCCATACATTTCGTACGGAAATATGATAAATCAACTCGAAACTCATAGGTCAGGTAAAATTTTGAACTTTTTTAAATAAAAAAAAATCATTTTAACATTTAAGAAATTGGTTTATGAAATAAATTGCTCAAAATGATTTCCATTTTCACGAATACATAAGTCTATCCTTTTTTGCACTGAACGAATGGCGGCTAATAATGTTCTGGGATGAATATTACGTAAAATGGTCATTAATGCATCCTTGAGCTCTTGAACACTGGCGTACGTCGTCTTATACACCCCGTTTTTCACGAAGCCCCATAAAAAAAAATCAAGTGGTGTTAGATCGGGGCTACGAGGTGGCCAGTGTGTTGGACCATGTGTACCTATTCACTGTGTACCGAATAGGCGGCTCAAATTGGAACGTGAAAGGTGACTGTCCATCCAAGGTGAATGACCATCTTCACATCATATATCATCCACACTACTCAAAATGTCTGGTCATGTTTTGGTGCCTATATTGACTCGTATCTTTAATCTCTGTGTCCAAAGGGGTGTCTTCCCCGATGCCTTAAAGCAGGCTGTAGTTCATCCCGTTCATAAGGGTGGGAGCAGAGACTGTGTCAATAATTATAGACCCATTTCTGTTTTGCCATCACTTTCAAAGGTTTTGGAGAGGATACTGAACAGAAATCTAAAGAGCTTCCTTCACAATTTCAACATCCTAGCCGACAACCAGTACGGTTTCAGAAACGGCTTATCGACCGAGGACGCTCTATTGGATCTAACTCAAAATGTTACCAGGACCCTTGACAATAGGACTAGATGCCTCGGTATATTCCTAGATTTATCCAAAGCTTTTGACACAGTCTCTGTTCCAAAACTCTTGACCAAATTAGAATCCATTGGTGTAAGGGGGTTAGCGCTAGAGATTTTTAGGGACTATCTTAGAAATCGTACCCAGCGAGTGAAGATAGGCTCCACATTCAGTGAGGAACAAATTCTGTCATACGGAGTACCACAAGGCAGTATCTTAGGTCCTACACTCTTTCTGATCTACATAAATGATCTGGGCAAAATGACAATCCCTGAATGTAGGATCTACTCCTATGCCAATGATACCGCAATTATTGCTGGTGGTAGCACTTGGCAAACCGTGAAGGAAAGGGCTGAATTCGCTCTCTCAGCAGTCATCAATTGGCTCAACAACAATCTCCTATCGCTAAACTTGGACAAAACTTATTTCCTGCCATTTGCTATTACTCGAATCACCGCTCCTCCAAATACCTTCACTATAGTTGCCCATTCCTGCAATGGTTCCACCTCTCCATGTTCATGTGTGTCGATAGCCAAAACAAATTGTGTCAAGTATCTGGGGTTACACATTGATAACGCTTTAAAATGGAGGGAACAGATTAACATCCTGTCTTTGAGAGTGGTACGCCTTCTGCATGTTTTCAAATCTCTCAGAGGGGCTTCAAACTTTGACACATTAAAACTGGTATACCTCTCACTATGCCAATCTATTATCAGCTACGGTATCACTGTTTGGGGTGGGGCGGGCAAAACGCTCTTCCTAAAGGCAGAGAGAGCACAAAGAGCTGTCCTCAAAACCATGATCCGCAAGCCATACCTGTACCCTACAAGTAGTCTATACAGTGACTGCGGAGTCCTTACTGTGCGGCAATTATATATACAAAAGTCAGTACTTAGAATGCATAGATTTATCCCTCCTTCTAACCCTAACAAACGTGTAAATATTATACCAGGAGTTAAACACAAAACCTCTTTCTCTGAACAACAAAATATTGTACTAAGTACACATATATATAAATCGATCAATAAAAAACTTAACATCACGAATCTCAACAACTTTCAACTTAAGACCAAAATCACCGAATGGCTTCTACTTAAGGACTATGATCTTACAGAATCTCTGCTTGCCTTCATAAAATAAACACATTGAAATGTATTGACACACACACACATACACACACACACACACACACACACACACACACACACACACACACACACACACCATACACACACACACACACACACACACACACACACACACACACACACACACACACACACACGTCTACTTTATGTGTTCACAAAATATATCACTATTTGGCCGAACACTGTTGCCTAAGATACAGGCCCTGAGCCTAGTTTAGGTAACAGGGTTATAATCTCTTGTATCACATCAATATGCATATTTTAACATTTAACAATTGTGTCAAAACTATATAAATTGTATAGAGATTAAAAAACTGTAACCATTTTTTGTGAAATAAATAAACTTTATTATTATTATTATATTATCTTTTTGAAAATGAACTTTTCGCAATTCCGACAGGGGCCATTCGTCCATCTTGTTTTCAAGATGGTATAAAATGACTTCATTATACATGGCAGAATTCAGTTTCCCTTCATAAAATTCCACCATTATGACTCGATTGGACATTATACCACACCAACAGTTGAATGAGAAGCGAACCTGATTATGACTTGATCTTAGTGGATATGCAGTATAACTATTTGGACTAAAACAACCCAAATTAATCGAATCCACGTAGTTATACGAAGCAGTATGACTATTTGGACTTTTTCAGTCCATTTTGTTATATCGTATAACTAATAGTATAACTAAGTGGATAAACCCTTTTCTTTGGACCAATAGTGGTGATTTTTTCTGTTGTACATACCGTTATTGGAAAAATTCGTTTCGTCTGACCACAGTATGTAATTTAAAAATTCATGATCTCTGCTTATTTTTCCTCTTAGCCATCTGCAAAAAGTAAGCCTTCGAACATCATCACCCGGATGTAACACTTGAACTATGCGCCCATATCGATAGCACTTGTAGCCGTATTTCTTCCATATCTTTATCACAAGGGAGTGGGATACACCTACTTCAAGGGCGACTTGCCTGGACGACGACTGCCTCTGGATATGCTTCGACAAGTCAGAACCGCAATCTCCGTGTCCATGTCCACACGAGGCTGCCGCTTTCTTTTGAAAGAACCCTGCAATTCCAGGTTTTTCAAAAGATTTGAAAAACCTGGAATCAACGGATACTTATTGCGGTACCAAACTAATGCAGCTCCCGCATTTCGATTATTGACAAAATAAGCTTCTAATAAGTCAATTTTTTCACGATTACAAGACATTTTAGCGAAAATCCTTAATTAATAACTCATACGAAGTTTCTCAGCTGAAACTAAGTACTAAGTACACACAGATTTTCGAATCAAATTCGAAATTTGAGGGTAATTTTTTTTTTTATTTACTTCACAGTCAATTCTACCCACTTCCTGGCCATAACAAAAAGTTAGACCATCGTAGAAATTTGTTTCTGTTGCCGAAATGTATGGGAAACGTTTTTGGCGATTTCTGTCTTTCCTAGTACTGAAAGCTAAAATGGTCTCATAGAGTTTTTTGATCCCCACATGAAATTTGGCATAAAATTGGCATAAAAAAAAAATTTTGGACTTTTTGCATTTATTTTGCCAACTGTAAGTTTTTTACAAAATTTGTGAATGCAGTTCAAAATATGTCAAAAAGTTAGGGAAGGTCTTCTAAGAACGTTTTGCTGTAACTGCAACGGTTAAGGTACTTGCCCTTACTGCCCCGTTTCAAAAATACACCCTGTATAGGCGGTAGAAAACACACAGTGAGGCAAAGTCCGTCCTGAGGCTGAGAGGTTCCACATCACCTACAAGTACGGGACTGTCGACGAGCTTCAACGCACGTCTTTGTACCAAGTCGAAAGGGTTAAGAGGGATTAAGCTGGCGAGCGGGCGCTCCGGCAAAAAGATGACAGCAGTACTCCATGTGGGGCCGAACCTGCGCCTTATAAACAAGAAGTCGCTGCCCCGCGGTGAAGTACTGCTATCGCCCTGTTGAGAACTCCAAGTTTCTTTAATGCCAGCTTGAGCTTGTCCTCTAAATGACTGCGGTACTGGACGTCACTTGAAATGTCGACGCCTAGGATCCCGATACTCGGGGCCATGGTAAGCCCTGTGCCCAGGAATTGCGGCGCTACAATAAATGGGGTTTTCTTAGCGGTGAATACACATACAGTCTTGGTGGGGCTGAACTGGACCAGGTTTAGTCGACCCTAATCGGATACTCCCGAGAGAGTAGTCTCGATTTCTGACACAAGTTGTTCGCGGCTCCCTTCCACCTCGGACTGGGGGATGTTTGCACGGCCCGTGTAACATGCGTCTCCAGTACTGTCGTCCGCATAGCAATGAATGGAGTCGTCCGACAGCATGTCATTTATATGCAGCAGAAACAGGGTCGGAGTCTCTTTATTTAAGGACTTTATACAATAAGTATATGTCACCCTGCTAGTACATATTGTATTATATTAACAAGTATTAAAACTAAAACATTAAGTACTATTATATAGAAAGCATTCTATATAAAGAAAATGCTTCCTCCGAATTAGGAGTGGTCAGTATTATATGGAAGGCACCTATGTCTGACTTATTCACCTCTAAGCCTACCATCAGTTGGTTTCTTCTAGTCTGGTAGCGCGCGCATTCCATGAGGATGTGTTGTACGTCATGAAATCTGGGTGTATAATACCATTTTAGAGATTTTTGGACATTTTTAGCGTATTTAGTTTTGACAACACAGAATTAGCATCATTATACACTCTATAACCACAAGCAGTTCATCTATTAAAGAAATCGTTACTATGCTTCGTCGAGGATGTCTGTACGGGCGTTAGTTGTTTCAGTGTCCACACGCACGTTCCACGACAGTCAGCTAACTCACCAGTGTCGACGTCATCCGGCTCCTCCTTCACAATATCCAGAGGTATGTCACACTCCGTGTGTAGACCTAGTGCGCTGTGATACGGATCTGCGTCATCTTGCTCCACTGCCGCGTCATCTGCGAATGAGTACAATAAATACTTGATTCATTCGCTCTTCGTATGAATCTGTAGTCATATCATCGGTTCAGTAGATCTGGCGCTACAGGTAGTTGAATATGCAAAATGTGAGGGCCGACAACTATGGTTGGAACAGTTTACATGAAACCGCTAAGAATGAAATAGATAGGAGTGACGGGAAAAAACTTGAAATAACGAAAGGCAGGTAGGCCTTTCCTTATTCCAACTTGTTTAAATACTTACGATTGGTCTACGAAAGCGACAATATACTAAGTTGTCATGAAGAAACAAATGATAAAAACATAAAAACCCAACTGCCACTGAAAAAAAAAGATCGAAATAAGTTTAATAGCAGGCTGTACCCATTTGCCAATTAGAAACCGGAAGAAAATTAATTGGTACCGCCTGCTATCAAACTAATTCCGATCTTTTGTTGTAGTTATATTATGCAGTATAACTATTTGGACTAAAACAACCCAAATTAATCGAATCCACGTAGTTATACGAAGCAGTATGACTATTTGGACTTTTTCAGTCCATTTTGTTATATCGTATAACTAATAGTATAACTAAGTGGATAAACCCTTTTCTTTGGACCAATAGTGGTGATTTTTTCTGTTGTACATACCGTTATTGGAAAAATTCGTTTCGTCTGACCACAGTATGTAATTTAAAAATTCATGATCTCTGCTTATTTTTCCTCTTAGCCATCTGCAAAAAGTAAGCCTTCGAACATCATCACCCGGATGTAACACTTGAACTATGCGCCCATATCGATAGCACTTGTAGCCGTATTTCTTCCATATCTTTATCACAAGGGAGTGGGATACACCTACTTCAAGGGCGACTTGCCTGGACGACGACTGCCTCTGGATATGCTTCGACAAGTCAGAACCGCAATCTCCGTGTCCATGTCCACACGAGGCTGCCGCTTTCTTTTGAAAGAACCCTGCAATTCCAGGTTTTTCAAAAGATTTGAAAAACCTGGAATCAACGGATACTTATTGCGGTACCAAACTAATGCAGCTCCCGCATTTCGATTATTGACAAAATAAGCTTCTAATAAGTCAATTTTTTCACGATTACAAGACATTTTAGCGAAAATCCTTAATTAATAACTCATACGAAGTTTCTCAGCTGAAACTAAGTACTAAGTACACACAGATTTTCGAATCAAATTCGAAATTTGAGGGTAAAATTTTTTTTTATTTACTTCACAGTCAATTCTACCCACTTCCTGGCCATAACAAAAAGTTAGACCATCGTAGAAATTTGTTTCTGTTGCCGAAATGTATGGGAAACGTTTTTGGCGATTTCTGTCTTTCCTAGTACTGAAAGCTAAAATGGTCTCATAGAGTTTTTTGATCCCCACATGAAATTTGGCATAAAATTGGCATAAAAAAAAAATTTTGGACTTTTTGCATTTATTTTGCCAACTGTAAGTTTTTTACAAAATCTGTGAATGCAGTTCAAAATATGTCAAAAAGTTAGGGAAGGTCTTCTAAGAACGTTTTGCTGTAACTGCAACGGTTAAGGTACTTGCCCTTACTGCCCCGTTTCAAAAATACACCCTGTATAGGCGGTAGAAAACACACAGTGAGGCAAAGTCCGTCCTGAGGCTGAGAGGTTCCACATCACCTACAAGTACGGGACTGTCGACGAGCTTCAACGCACGTCTTTGTACCAAGTCGAAAGGGTTAAGAGGGATTAAGCTGGCGAGCGGGCGCTCCGGCAAAAAGATGACAGCAGTACTCCATGTGGGGCCGAACCTGCGCCTTATAAACAAGAAGTCGCTGCCCCGCGGTGAAGTACTGCTATCGCCCTGTTGAGAACTCCAAGTTTCTTTAATGCCAGCTTGAGCTTGTCCTCTAAATGACTGCGGTACTGGACGTCACTTGAAATGTCGACGCCTAGGATCCCGATACTCGGGGCCATGGTAAGCCCTGTGCCCAGGAATTGCGGCGCTACAATAAATGGGGTTTTCTTAGCGGTGAATACACATACAGTCTTGGTGGGGCTGAACTGGACCAGGTTTAGTCGACCCTAATCGGATACTCCCGAGAGAGTAGTCTCGATTTCTGACACAAGTTGTTCGCGGCTCCCTTCCACCTCGGACTGGGGGATGTTTGCACGGCCCGTGTAACATGCGTCTCCAGTACTGTCGTCCGCATAGCAATGAATGGAGTCGTCCGACAGCATGTCATTTATATGCAGCAGAAACAGGGTCGGAGTCTCTTTATTTAAGGACTTTATACAATAAGTATATGTCACCCTGCTAGTACATATTGTATTATATTAACAAGTATTAAAACTAAAACATTAAGTACTATTATATAGAAAGCATTCTATATAAAGAAAATGCTTCCTCCGAATTAGGAGTGGTCAGTATTATATGGAAGGCACCTATGTCTGACTTATTCACCTCTAAGCCTACCATCAGTTGGTTTCTTCTAGTCTGGTAGCGCGCGCATTCCATGAGGATGTGTTGTACGTCATGAAATCTGGGTGTATAATACCATTTTAGAGATTTTTGGACATTTTTAGCGTATTTAGTTTTGACAACACAGAATTAGCATCATTATACAGTCTATAACCACAAGCAGTTCATCTATTAAAGAAATCTTTACTATGCTTCGTCGAGGATGTCTGTACGGGCGTTAGTTGTTTCAGTGTCCACACGCACGTTCCACGACAGTCAGCTAACTCACCAGTGTCGACGTCATCCGGCTCCTCCTTCACAATATCCAGAGGTATGTCACACTCCGTGTGTAGACCTAGTGCGCTGTGATACGGATCTGCGTCATCTTGCTCCACTGCCGCGTCATCTGCGAATGAGTACAATAAATACTTGATTCATTCGCTCTTCGTATGAATCTGTAGTCATATCATCGGTTCAGTAGATCTGGCGCTACAGGTAGTTGAATATGCAAAATGTGAGGGCCGACAACTATGGTTGGAACAGTTTACATGAAACCGCTAAGAATGAAATAGATAGGAGTGACGGGAAAAAACTTGAAATAACGAAAGGCAGGTAGGCCTTTCCTTATTCCAACTTGTTTTAATACTTACGATTGGTCTACGAAAGCGACAATATACTAAGTTGTCATGAAGAAACAAATGATAAAAACATAAAAACCCAACTGCCACTGAAAAAAAAAGATCGAAATAAGTTTAATAGCAGGCTGTACCCATTTGCCAATTAGAAACCGGAAGAAAATTAATTGGTACCGCCTGCTATCAAACTAATTCCGATCTTTTTTTTCAGTGTCAGTCGGGTTTTTTTTGTTTTATAATCATTTGTTTTATTTCACACTTTTTAGTTATGATATGACATGTATATCTTTTTGTAATCCCCTTCTCATTTCCTTCATTTTGATACCCTACTTGATAAGTTAGAGTCAAAAATATTTTTGAAGACTTTTAGATTTTTAATATACCTGGTGTCACTCACACAATCACGGTAAATCAAATGACACTTCACATGTGCAATCCGTCAAGCCGTTCAGGCTGTAGGCCGTACCAAATAATTGGACATGCATACATACAGAGATATAGTCTCCAAAAACATTACCCTCTTTCCTTCGGCAGTCGGGTAAAAAAACAAAGAAGCTGGACTGTCAATCACACCCAAAAGTGCATGAATAAACTCTCATGTTGCAAGAGCCATGTACAGGAGTGTTCTGAGCGCTAACACAATGTTACCTTCAGCATCTTCTTGTTTGATGTCAGCATTATCTAAGACGTCTGCAGTCGTCTGCATCACGTCCTCCATGCTGGGGTGTACATTGGGCATTACCTGTAGGTTGACTTGCTGTAAAAACAACATCACATTAACACACATTCAACAGCTCTCTCTAGTCTCATATCTAGTGCCTGTGCAGTGCAACCTTTCACATCTATAAAAATCAATTGCTGTTCGTTAGTCTCGCTAAAACTCGAGAACGGCTAAACGGATTTATCTAATTTTGGTCTTGAAATGTTCGAATATCGCCTGCAATCAAGTATCGGCCGATAGACAAATTCGACACATACATCGACAATTTCTCCATGTTTGCGTTAATTCTTTATGAAGTGTTAGTTCAATAACACCCTTTCTAGTAGGTATATTGTTTATATTAACGTGAACTTGAGTCTATAAGCCTACTTGTATATGTGCATCTAACTAAATATCCTAAGACTTATGCATTATCTCGTTTGAAATCAACAATATACTCTCAGAAACACTTTGTATAAGTTTAATTAATTACATTCACAACTAGTTCCTCCTCTTCTATTTCATTTGTTCTGCAGCAATAACGCCTGAAACTCGCCGTACTCTCAATACAACTTTGTATTTAAATGCTTAACCTCCAATGATAAATGAACAGGAAAAAACTTCACCACATCGCGAGGCGGGGAAGGAAATCTCTATTTCTCCTTCCTTTAATTAAAATAGCTTCAGCTATCGAAAGAATTGCCACTATTTCGACTGTCCCAAGCAAAATTAATAATATTTTTATCTAAATAATCATAATTAACTACCAAACCAATAACGTCGTCACGAGTTGACATTCATGACATAACGCATATAGAATAGACATAGACATAAATATAGAGACGTGAAGCTACTACGAAATTCATTCATAAAATCATATATGGAAAACGCCAATTCTCCATCTTCCGTTCTAAGTAGTGGGGATGTAGTAGCACCTGATTGGTCAAAAAAAATTGCTAGTGATGCGGTGATAGAATTTTAATTATCGATATTTTCTCAGTTATTTAAAGAACGAAGACCACTTTCCATACATCCAATGACTTGTGACATGTCATTGACTTTTTATTATTGCCACTATTTCGACTGTCCCAAGCAAAATTAATAATATTTTTATCTAAATAATCATAATTAACTACCAAACCAATAACGTCGTCACGAGTTGACATTCATGACATAACGCATATAGAATAGAATTGTCATTGTTTTTGTTTCTTTAGTTCCTTTCAGAATAGGCTAAGGTACTATGACAATGCTGCCTTATCATCGGATAATTATTTTCTTCATTAAAATGATGGTGGATGATAAGGGTCCGGTCGAGTACAACCTATTCCCAAAATGCCTGATGGCACTATAAACGAATGTCAAACCGTCTGTTTCCCAAGATGTCTCTATGTATATTATGTATGTATTTACAAAAAAAAAAGTTTCTAAGTATGTTTATCCGCATTCTAGATTCCATAACACAAGCTAGTTAAGCTATGCTTACCATGGGTCTAGAAAGCGTTGTGTGGAATGTTGTAAAATATTTATTTATTTATTTATTTATGTCTGAATTCATTATGACTTAGGCCCGATTCGCCTGAATCCTAAAATGTCTTATTCCCACTATACCTGAAATTCCTAATGCCTTATTCATAAAATGACTGAAAATATTTTTTACATATTTAATAAAAACATATTTTGACAGCCTCTGTGGCGTAGCGCTGGTAGGCTGAAGACCAATGGACCCCGTGGGTCCCACTGCTGAGCTCACACTTGCGAATTATGTGCTGGTTTATAACTATTTCACATTTATTTATCCTTCAAAAATGTAGTATATTATCAAAGTGTATGTTCAAATTAAACTTAATGCTTGAACAGACTATAAATTAGAAATGTCAGCGGCTGCCAAATTCAGTCATGTTGCTATTCGGTTATTTTGGGATTCAGTCAATATGGGATTTGATCATGTTGGGATTAGGTTTATTCGAAAATCAGGCAATTTGGTTCTCTGACGATTTGGGATTCAGACGTTTTGGCATGAAGACGATTTGAATTTCAGGCGTATTGACGTCTCAGGCATTTTGGGAATAGGCTGTACTTGACCGGACCCGATGATAATAATGACGATGAGTCGAGGATGTTGATGATGATGAATGATAATTGATGCCTTAGTAAAGTTTTGGGGACTTTACTAAAAACTCCCCTTCTTCCTTTAATTAAAATAGCTTCAGCTATCGATAGAATTGCCACTATTTCGCCTGTCCCAAGCAAAATTAATAATATTTTTATCTAAATAATCATAATTAACTACCAAACCAATAACGTCGTCATGAGTTGACATTCATGACATAACGCATATAGAATTGTCATTGTTTTTGTTTCTTTAGTTCCTTTCGGAATAGGCTAAGGTACTATGACCATGCTGCCTTGTCATCGGATAATTATTTTCTTCATTGAAATGGTGGTGGATGATAATAATGATGGTGAGACTTTACTAAAAGCTCCCTGGGGAGATTTGGATTGAACACGTAGCACAGTAATAAGTATGCCACTTTTTTACACGTGTGTGCGTTGTCCAAGACGTTATGGCTACTACTACTACTAGAGCCAGTGGGGACGCCGTTTGACCGGACGGGTGATCAGCCCTTCTATGTGGACCATTTCAAACAATTCCCCTGTAACCGGGACCGACAGCTTAACATGCTCTCCGAGGCACGGCCAGACCATTGCAAATACTCATATTTATGCATTGTAACGTAAAATATTATTTTTTGGTATTTTGAATGAGTTTAAGCTAAGCTATCTAACGTAAAAGTGAATGTGATATGGAATGTATAGTGACTTACTGCTAGCGGTAGGGTATAAGCAGAGAGCTAAAAATAAAAAGAATGGATTATATTTTTTTTTTCATTTATTCAATACTAACTTTTGCCCGCGGCTCCGCCCGCGTGGATATCGGTTATCGCGACCAAATGTAACCTATGTCCTTTCTCATAGCCCAATCTACCCCTATACCAAATTTCATCAAAATAGGTTCAGTGGTTTAGGGAACGTTCATATCTGACGGAACATGCGTCGCGTATTATCGGTCGCGTAACGCCAGAACAGACAAATGTATAGAAAAACACTTGACCGTTCACACTCGACGCACTAACGTAGCATCGGTTGAGTGTGAACGGTCAAGTGTTTTTCTATACATTTGTCTGTTCTGGCGTTACGCGACCGATAATACGCGACCCATGTTCCGTCAGATATGAACGTTCCCTTAGGCGTGAAAGCGTAACATACAGACAGACAGACAGACAGAGTTACTTTCGCATTTATAATATTTGTATTTTTTTAAGTACCAGTACAGTAAACCGAAAGGGTTTGTGTCGGTACCCATTTACGTTCTTTCATTTAACTACTAATAATGCTTCTAATTCACAAAATCATTCACAAGTTTGCAACACCAGCTGCTGCACTTTTTGCTAACTCCTTCAAGCTACAGGGTATATTTCCATCTGCCACCCGCAGACTTGCCACCGGGGTGATGTTTGGCACTAATTAGGTGTCGGTTACCACCCCGGTGGTAAATGGCACATAATTAGTTTCATCCGCACCCTTCATAGTTATAAGGTCTATTCTCATATCCTACAGGACGTAGTGTGAAATAAAATATATGAACTAAATATTTGAAGCTGTAACGGAGTGGAAAATCCTTGATTGTGTGGTTATAAAAAATAACCACTACCGTTCTAACGCTACTTTATCTGCTAAACTACAACATTCTAACCTAATCTATCTGAGTCGGGGTGAGCAGTGTCCTTTTTTGTATAACCCATACCACATAATATATAAATGAAGAGTGCGGATGAAACTAATTATGTGCCATTGACCACCGGGGTGGTAAACAACACCTAATTAGTTCCAAACACCACCCCGGTGGCAAGTCTAAGAGTGGCAGATAAACCCTAATGCCGACTTCGTATTGCGATAGGTCTGTGTGTCGGTTCTTAAACTGCAATCCATGCACAAACCGTTACACGAAGTTCTCCGTCTTCCATTCACCTGTCGTCAATGTCCGGTCCATCGATACTTGAAAGTGAGCTAAGTTTACTTTCATGGTGTCCATACGGACCCATGCAATTTCCTTACAAATACATGTTTTTTTTTATATAGGAGACGTCAATTTGACTTCACCTCGCCTGATGTTAAGCTAAAGGCAAAGTCTCGGAAAGAGGGTCACCATCGGGAAACGGGTCTAGTTCATAATATCGAAAGTCACTACATCGATGGTCGCTACATCGAAGACGTTCCATCGACGGGTCAATGTATCGATAGTACTTCAAATCGATGGTACGCTACATCGACAGCACCCCAAATCGATGGTACACTACATCGTCAGTACACTAAAACGACGGTACGCTACATCGACCGTACAGCAAATCGATAGTATGCTACGTCGACTAATAAAACACAGAATTTTAATAAGGTTTTAATCACAATTTGTTGTGTCGTACAAAAATTACACATCCAAATATTTTTTTTATAACTATGTAAATTATAAATAGGTATTGCTAGCAATCCCTTTGAGGAATTTCAAAACAGTTATACTGCTCCTTTGTGCAATAAAATGCGAAATAGCATTCTGACTGTCTCTATTTTTTTTTTGGGGGGAAGGACCTTGTATTCCAGCTTCTGCTTGCTCAATTTGCACATTCACTGCGATCTGTTCTTTTTTAAGCTCTTTGATTGTTAGGTATAACCCTAGTTTTTTATTATTGAGCAATGAATTCCAGCGCCTATGCCACGCTTCCACAGAATTTTGAGTTCTAGGCCAATTATTTTCGTTGTTGTAGTGTACTGACCATAAATCTGGTGGAAACAGCGGAGGAATTGTGTATATTGTTATTTTATTATCAGTACTTGAACGCGATTTTTGTTTTCCTTTGACATATGTTGTCTCAAACCACTGTATAATATTTTCAGTGCTGCTGTCCCTAGGAAGAACTTCATCTTTTAGAAAATCAAACGCATTTGGAATTTCGTCTGGTGGCAAGTATGCCAAAGCAATTAAATGGCGTATTTTAAGAGCAAAACTTGCATCTTCAAAATATTTTTTCTGTAAACCATACTGCTGTACTCTTCGCCAAACGTTCTGTCCCAAATGAAAAAGACAGCATTTGTGGGTAGCCCCAATAAAAACCGACCTTACCGAGTTTATGACCGCCACTTCAAAATCTGTCAACACCAATTCCGGGGCCAATAGCTCTTCACCAATAGAATCTGCGTAGCATTTAAGTTTTTCAAAGAAATGAGTGTAACACTCTTGAGATTTACTCGATAGAAGAGCATATACAAGAGGGACTGTTTGATTATTATACCCTGCGTCACCAACGATTCCGTGTATAGAATAAAGTTGTGAAAATAATACTGGGCAACACTGAAATGTCCCGTCCATTATCCATATCGGTGATTCTTTCATCAGTCGTTGTCGTTGTGTCGTTTCTTTTTGTGGAAAAAATTAGCACACAACCGTCTTTATTAAATTTTGTATTTGAAACTAAAAATGTTTCGTCATCAAACATCTTCAAATCATCCGGTACTTGAATGTCATCTATAGATTGTGGTTCTGGTAATCTATTTTTTGCTCGGGATCGTTTTACCACCTGCCTTAATGCATTTTTATTTGGTAAAACACATGCACTAGACGATGGCACCATTTCTAGATTGCGGTTCATTATTTGACATGGTTTTTCCATTGTATTTGTACTGGACTCTTTTTTCACATTTTCTCTTAGGCGCAGTTCATCAATAAGACCTGCAAGTACATAAATGTATCATACTTCTGTAGAAAACTCTCAGGTACATGTAATGGCATTTGATTATTTTATTTTATACTAGCGTTTTGCACGCAGCTCCGCCCGCGTGAATGTCGGTTTTCCAGTATTTTGGTCATGTCTTAGGTTCTACTCAACCGATTGCGATCAAACAAACGTAAGATTTTAAGTCTGACCAAGCCTTTTTCTAACAAAGAAAATCACATCAAAATCCGTTCAATTGTTTTTGCGTCAAACAGACAAAAAATAAAATAAAACACGACGCATTTACAATTATATAGTAGTGACTTACCAGGTTGTGGAGCATGGTTGTGATCTGTCATATTGTTCTTTAATACATGATTAGAATCACAGATCACACTGCTACAAGTACTACGACACTTTGCATCGGAATATTTTTTTACACAATTCCAGTAGTGCACACCTTTATTGTTTACTTTATTCACCACCATTTTATAACCGTTTATTACTAAACATTGCTTTTTATTATGCGTTGTAGCTAATTTAATTTCGTCCATTTTTGAAACAAATACCAAGACAGATGATAAAATGATTCAAAAACAATTTTACAAACTCATGAAGGTAGTATGAAAAATCTTGTTTAAGGCAAAAGGTACAATAAAATTACTCTGTATGTATGAACTACCTACATTAAACGATAATTATTATGACTCAATAATATATTTTATGCAGAAATAATTAGTTATAAATGCGAATGAAGGATAGAAGGAAAATATCATTAGTTTAAATTATAATTAGAGAATTAATTAAGATGCATGCCTTTGTTCGGGTCTTTGCAGACGAGTGGTGCCATCTACCGTTGGACAGGTTACATCAAAATCAAGCAATTTACAGATTTAACAAATTGTGATTAAAACCTTATAAAAATTCTGTTTTATTAGTCGACGTAGCATACTATCGATTTGCTGTACGGTCGATGTAGCGTACCGTCGTTTTAGTGTACTGACGATGTAGTGTACCATCGATTTGGGGTGCTGTCGATGTAGCGTACCATCGATTTGAAGTACTATCGATACATTGACCCGTCGATGGAACGTCTTCGATGTAGCGACCATCGATGTAGTGACTTTCGATGTATGTACCATGTTAACAGTAGTGGCACTCAGCTTGACGGTCTCGTTAGATGCCTTTTCTCGCCCCGCTTAAAGGACCCGGGACTGTAGGAAGAAGGAAACACGTGAGCTGGCAGGGAGTTCTAGGTCTTAATGCTGCGGCATAGGAATGAGTCACTGAAAACCGTCCATGTCCACAATATAAGCTCTATTCATATTCATTTTGTCTGACTGCCTGGTATATTTGAATGATTTTTATAGCATTTATTATGCTAACTTTAAAGTTCAAAAAACATCGGAAAAAATGAAATGCTCAAGTGAGACTTGAACTCACGACCTTTACCTTACAGGGGGAATGCTCTTCCAACTGAGCTATTGAGCCACTACTGAATCATTTCAAATTTTCCTTCTCTTTATATCCGTCTTTAACGGCAACGGTGGAGCCATCTACCAACATTCTTACGAACTGTTGGATAATGGGTGGAAAAATTCATTCAAATATTTGGGCGGAGTCGTCAAAAATTCAATGTTTAAAAATGGTTGAAAAATCATTCATTGTTTCCAATAGTTCGCATTTTTTCCGATGTTTTTCGTGCCTGGTACATATTAAAACGTATACTTCCCCGTGAGTTCATTTTATACTCTTCTCCCCACTGAGGCTCCTTACCAATTTCTTCGAAATATAACATACATTACACTCAAAGGATTTGAATCCGTATGTGTATGCGTACACATACGAATGTGTCCGTATAGTTCTACCGTTCAGTTCTACTAGTAGGACTAAACGGAGAAAAAAGTTCATTTAGTTCTACTATCCACTGTATGAAATTCAGTTGTACTAAACTGACAAAAAGTTCTTTGAGTACTACGAATTTGAGTACATAATTCAATAGAACTAAACAGACAATATTAGTAGGACTATACGGACAAGGCTTGTCGGTCTAGACGGACAAAAAAGTCAGTGCAGAGTACGAATATTTATTGACTAAATGAGAAATGCACAAAAATAAAATTGCTAACTCTTGATAACTTAAGTTTCTTAACTTTGCTAACCTAAAACAAACATTATTAAAACATTTTATCTCAATGATTCTAAAAAAAGGGAAGTAGACATTTGGCCATTGACCAGCATCATTTGCTGTTTCAAAATATACTGATCATTTATGATATTTTCAATTTTCCTCCTTTTGATATGCATATTGTCGATTTCTATTTGTATGCTCTTTGTTATATTTAAACGAGGCATCTTTATATAACACGTGTAGTAATTGCATCATATTTACATGACCTCTTGTTTTACAATTATTGTTAAGCCTCAAATGCCATCCTTCCACGTAATTAGTTGTTCTTATTAAGCGTTCCTCAAAAACATTCCAAATACTGATGAATTTCTCACTTTTCATCCAATATGACTCGATATATTTAATGAACGGCTGCATGTTAATACTATAATAATTAATAATAACAATTAATATATTCATGTGTTCCTTTACATACGACGAACCTTCTTGAATATTGTGAATCGGCAACAATGGAAGAATACCGCTTAGTAAAAAAATTTTTTTTGTTCGTTTCATTTTTGTTAATTTTAATTGTGTAGCCTTTCTCCAGATTGCATTAGTAAAATGATAGAAGCATCCTTTAATAATCACATTTGGAACACCTCCGCGATTGCTTTCATTCATTGAGGAATATTATATGTATGCATGTAATCGTGAAACGAAAAGGATTATACTTTTTTTTCAGCCAATCTCGTCGTAGTACTAACACGAAGTTCATGATTTTTTTTCTCCGTTTAGTCCTACTTTTAGAACTGAATGGTAGAAATATACGGACACAAAGATTTTTTTTCTCCGTTT
Organism: Eilema sororculum; assembly: GCA_914829495.1. Classification (NCBI taxonomy): domain Eukaryota; kingdom Metazoa; phylum Arthropoda; class Insecta; order Lepidoptera; family Erebidae; genus Eilema; species Eilema sororculum. Next base: position 14,601,210 of record OU618559.1, on the reverse strand, counting down.
AGTCCTTCTAGTAGAAATAAATGGATTTTTTTCTCCGTTTAGTCCTACTAGTAGAACTGAACGGATTATTTTCTCCATTTAGTCCTACTAGTAGAACTGAACGGTAGAACTATACGGACACAAGGACACATACGGATCTATCTAAACGATCCTTTCGTGAATAACATTTTTTATGTGAGTGAATGAGTTACATTCATAAGGTTTCTCGCCCGTGTGTGTACACATGTGTATAATTAAAGAACTGCTATAATCGAAACATTTCTTACATACATTACACTCACAAGGTTTCACATCCGTGTGTTCGCATATGCATAACTAAAGAATTCTTAAATGTGAAACATTTCTTACATACCTTACACTGGGCATACATACGCGGGATCAACAGTTCATAAGATCAATAGTCAATATGTCAACGCCACGAGATCAGCAGTTTAAAATGTCAATGGCTTACTACACCAATAAGTTACGAGTTCAATTGTTCATTAGATCAACAGTTCGTTTTGTCAACAGTTTACTACATCAACAGTTCATAAGATTAACATTTATTTGGTAAGCGACTTAAAACATTCCTAATCCATTATAGAGAGAAAATAAAAACCTCATATTGTTACAAACACATCATTTATTTATTTAATCGAAAAACCAATAGCTCAGTTGGAAGAGCAGTCCCCCTGAAAGGGAAAGGTCGTGAGTTCGAGTCTCACTTGAGCATTTCATGTTTTCCAATGTTTTTCGAACTTAAAAGTTAGCATATTAAATGCTATAAAAAAAATCATTCAAAATATATATATAAGCTTATAAATTACTATATATACCTATAAACAGGATGCCATTTGTAATTATGTATTTGAACCAAGGAAATTAAACAATAAATACAATTCTGATTTATCACTCTTTTATTCTGTTATACTACGTCAGTTCCAAAAGCTGTTGTAGACAGGAAAGAACTGACAAGAAAACCTGTCTGCCTTATAACCACAACATAATTACTATTTCATTTCATCGTACACCAGGCTCGTAGCCAAACATTACAATATAAGACGACCCTGGTGTCAGATCAGTTACAACAGTATAATAGCTAAAACTATAACACAGATACTTATCACATAGGAACCACACTGGAGTCGAACCACTTCTCATAATGTATTATTATGACAATACTTGCACAGTCACTAATACGCTATAATGATATTGTATAATCTGGTATATCAGTTAAACAGACTAATAGCCGACACTATGATACATAGTGTTACGTGAACACTGGTTCCGGTAATAAAAAATGAAAACATTTGAACATATCAGTAATAAACGGTAAATACCGGTATCTCGCGATTGCAGCACGCGTCCCCTCACTGGCCAGTGAACGCAAACATTACCTTATAAGGTAAGGCATCTTTCTAACGCACACATAAAATGAGTCACACGGATAGATAACCAATCAACACAAGAAAAAAACGCGCCCCGCGCGCGTGTCGAAGCGTAGATAGCTGACCTCATTCCATAGCGAGACTTCGCAGCGATACGTTCAACTTTTAGTCCTAAAGCCTAGCTAGAACTTCTAAGTACTTCTTACTTTCTGCTAGTTACTATTACTAAGTCCTACGTACTCAGTATAGTTATAATATCTTACGAAGTGTCTTGTTAAATATAAGCGGTGTTCCCAATATTAGGGGTAAGTCTAGTGTCCTTAATAAACAGTGCGCGAGTATTAAACGATAGTCACGTAGAATAATAAAGTAACATAACATCGTCATTCGCGTGTGACATACTTGCTTAGCCCCTAGGAGCTAAGCGTGATGCTAGCTCATTTGTTGGTACCTGCCTGCATTTGGTCGTGAGTTCGGTAGTTACCTAGTTGTAGTTTGTCTTTGTGTAAATGTAATTAAATTAAAGTTAAAGTAAATTGTGATTAACATCGTAATCGTTAAAATGTTGTAAGAAAGTTATTGTATGAAGTGTGTCCATAATATATGTCGCGAGTATACATGTCGACAGACAGCCGAATATAGTAATTGCTTAAGAACTATTCAATTAGTTGTAATGGTTGATTGTTCGTATTCTAAGAGAAAAATCAACACGGTGCATATCTCGGCATAATTTTCTACGGATACCCACATTTTGAGAATATGTTAAATTGTCGAATTTTAATCTCGTTTTAAATCCACGGTTCAGCATATATTAGTATTAGAGCTTGATTATTGCTGAATCATTTGTTTATGGTTGATTGAACCGTGGTTAACGGGATTACAGACTTACTTACGATACATGCTTACGAGAAATACTTACGATTATTAATTCCGGAACAATCCAGTTTTATTTCTTTGTTTTATTGTGTAATTTATGTGTTATGTGTACCTACCATTGTACAGCGCCGCCGACCTTAGGGCCCATGTAGAAAATTATACGTTGGGGCCCGGCGCTGTTGCATTGGGTTCACGCACCAGTGCCTAATCGTGTGGTTGTCTCCCCAGAACTTTGTACCGGCTGGAATACCGGTCCAACTGCTTACCGGCTGGAATATCAGCACCGCGCCGTACCGGCCCAACTCCGAACCAGCTGAGGTTGCCGGCCCTCTCCGTACCGTCTGGAAGACGGCCTTGGCAACGACTCCGGCGCACCGAACTAGCGGCTGCGACGCCTGGTGACCTTGTGGGGAAGACAACTTCACACTCGCACGGGGCCAGCCCGGAACCCCAAGTTGAGTACATTACTCAGCCTTCCGTTTATAGTGGCGTGTACCTATACCCGAACCGACACTCGACTTTGACTTAGAGTAGTTTTTTTATTGTAAAGCAGGACCTACGGAATGAAGTTGTGAATCTCGTACCAATCGTTTTCTACATTCTTGACCCCGTAGGGCCCCGTATCAATAGGTAGTACATACAACTTAGATACCACACTGGTATCGAATCAGCCCTTATAATCATTGGTATAGCCATACTTTTACAGCCATTATTATTATGATAGTTTATTATCCCCAAGGATTATCGCAAATACATCAAGTAATACCTTGATTTGGTTACTTTACAAGTATATTTTAGTTACACAATATTTGGAACACTCAAAGAGGGTATTTAATTATAATTGGTAATTCAATTACTTATTAAAACCCAATCCACTATTATATTATTCACTATAACAGTAGCTATAAGTACATATTATTATAACATTATAAATATAACAGAGGTATATCGTAGTTTGTTAGACAAACTCAATAGAAACCATGTCTTTTTTTGTCATCGCTACATTCAGAGCTTGCTCGAATGTTTTCATGTTTGCGTGGCGCTGTTGGAAATGACATGGATTCTATTGTGTATATTAAAATGACTAATATGATTATATAAATAAATGATGTTTGTAACAATATGAGGTTTTTATTTTCTCTCTATAATGGATTAGGAAGGTACTATATCCCGCAGTGGGCTGCGGTGGGCTAATTGGTTGATTGAGGTACTATTGTACTGGAATGCCTGGCCGGGAACCTAAACGCGATGCAATCTGGACAACAGATACAGCAACAACTGTCTCCCTATGACGAATTTTAAATCCTTTTCCTACAGAACAAATTTTAAGTCACTTACCAAATAAATGTTGATCTCATAAACTGTTGATGTAGTAAACTGTTGACAAAACGAACTGTTGATCTAATGAACAATTGAATTCGTAACTTATTGGTGTAGTAAGCCCTTGACATTTTAAACTGCTGCTCTCGTGGCGTTGACATATTGACTGTTGATCTTATAAACTGTTGATCCCGCGTATGTATCCCCTTACACTAATAAGGTTTCGCACCCGTGTGAGTACGGATATGCCTACTTAAATTCTCCTTAACTCTGAAACATTTCTTACATACGTTACACTCATGAGGTTTCACATTCGTGTACTTGCAAATGCCTAACTAAAGAACTCTTAACTGTAAAACATTTCTTACATACATTACACTGATAAGGTTTCGCACTCAAGTGAGTACGCATATGTATATCTAAATTATCCTTTCGTGAATAACATTTTTTACATACATTACACTCATAAGGTTTCTCGCCCGTGTGTGTACGCATATGTAAAAATAAAGGCATCTTGTGCATGAAACATTTCTTACATAAATCACACTCATAAGGTTTCTTATTCGTGTGTGTACACATGTGTATAAATAAAGAACTGTTATGACCGAAACATTTCTTACATATATTACACTCATAAGGTTCCGCACCCGTGTGTGTTCGCATATGCCTAACTAAATTACTTTTACGACTGAAACATTTTTTACATACATTACATTTATGAGGTTTCTCACCCGTGTGTGTACGGATATGCATATTTAAATGCGTCTTTACACTGAAACATTTCTTACATACATTACATGCATAAGGTTTCTCACCCGTGTGTGTACGGATATGCGTACTTAAATTGTTATTAGAACGGAAACATTTGTTACATTCACTACACTCAAAAGGTTTCTCACCCGTGTGTGTACGCATATGTCTATCTAAATGAACTTTTTGTGAACAACGTTTTTCACACACATTACATTTATAAGGTTTTTTATTCGTGTTCGCGTGTAAACCAATAATATGTCTCACTAAACTATTTTTACGTGAAAAACATTTGTGACAAGTGTCACATGACCACGGTGTAAGTGTACTATTAACACTTTGGTCTGCACTGATTTTGTTTTCAGACATTTCTTTGTGAGCGTCGCTATGATCGGATGTGCTATAATTTTGTGGATCGTGATGTAATCTGACATCTGTTCCGTCGCCAGTTTCCATTATCTTATTCTTCTCAACTGGCGTGTCTTCAACATCTCCTCTAGTCTCTCTGTTTCGTTCTTCAACCTTGTCCAGTGTTTGTTCAGTTCTCTTGAGGCTGTTTAAAAGCGTATCATTGTGGTCATTCTGCGCGGCGAGTCGAGGAGCACCTGAAGAACAAATAAATGTGTTGCTTTAGTGTAAATTCACGAGGGTCGGCGGAAATATTCAGATACGTACAAATTATACATTTTTAAAGAAAAAATATCTTAAGTATAAACCATTGAGTCCATCTCTTTTCTATACCGATAGACGTAGTTTGTGATACCTCATCATTAGCATCTCTTTAGCGCTGCATGCGAGGGCTACGCCTCAGTCTTCTACACTAATTAATATCACTTATACATAAGACAAACAATCAAGTACTAGTAAGAATATCAGTCCTGCAGTGGTTCTGTCATTTTTGGCGCAACACTATCCGCTGCCGCGGCACGCTCGTTTCGCTCGCTCGGCTCGCGCGTTTTGGTTACAGTTCAAACCTAACCTAACCTAGAGCAATAATTAATTCTGAACCATTTACCCCAACTGGCGTTCGTCGAAATTTTTCTAAGTCTTTTTCAAAGTATTTCCGAGATCACCAAAGTCAAGGACAAGCTCCCGAAAACAACGACCAAAATAAATTCTACAAAGGTCAAGGTCATCGAGGTCAAGGTCACGATGGTCATTGAACCCGGTGGCAAGTTCGATGTCATGGTCATAGTCATAGTCATTTATTTTTCAATATAGAACAATAAAATTGTTTCTTATTGACGTCAATTTTAATTCTACTTAATCTAAGTTTACCACCGCTTCCAAGGCGCTGGTGGAGAAGAAACGGCGCAGCAAACTCCACTGCCGCATTTTTTGGACGTCAATTTACAATATTTATTTTCTTAAAGCTAAATGTCAACAAGTATATAAAACTCTTTATAATTAAGAATAAAAACCAAGTTACACAATGTAACAAATAAGTCACGTAACTAATTACGAGGGGCCTGCACCAGGCTCAAGCCAGACATTTTTATCTTTCAAGTAATCATCTATCCTATAGTATGCATTTTTGGATAAGGTGGTCTTTACAAAGGTTTTGAATTTATCGTCAGGCATACCAAGGATCGATTCTGGCATTCTGATGACTCCAAGGTCAAGGTCAAATACCTGTGGAGTGTGCCCTTGTGGTACCCCACCCTTATGCACCCACATCCCACCGGATCCCGAAGGTATGACGAGGCGAAGTTTTATGGTTGAAAATTTTTTAAGTCCTTTTCCGTCGAAAATTTTATAAGCTTCCCGTTACGTACACTCCAACGGGTTTTTCCAAGCGACTATAATATGGGGCTCTTTTTTTTTTTTTTTTTATATAGGACACGTCAATTTGACTTCACCTCGCCTGATGTTAAGCTAAAGGCGAAGTCTCGGAAAGAGGGTCACCATCGGAAACATGTACCATGTTAACAGTGGTGGCACTCAGCTTGACGGCCTCATTAGATGCCTTTTCACGCCCCGCTTAAAGGACCCGGGACTGTAGGAAGAGGGAAACACGTGAGCTGGCAGGGAGTTCCAGGTCTTAATGGTGCGACATAGGAATGAGTCACTGAAGAAGAGCTTTAGAAGGTTTGTACAGAGTGTTCAGCACGAGTGTGACTATAGGTCCACACATCTACTATAGGTTACCGTGGTTACCGTTTTCATCAGGTCGGCCGTGTGTTAGTATGTTACTTAAATGGTATAAAAAATGCCAAACCCGAGGTGATTAGCGACGTTGATTGATACGCGCCGTACTCAAGGCGGAGTCAGGAGATTGTTCTCGTGACGTAGGAAGTTAATTGATTATGAACAACGTAGAATAGGCCTTCAGATATAGCAGGAGCAAAACGGAGACGCGAGACCGGACTAGACTGACACTGATGTGATGATGAACTCGCTTTTTGGGTAAAGGAGTAAAGTGCCTCTTTCCAATCATCTGGAAACACGGCTAAGCCAGCTGCAATTCAGAGCGATGGTACGATGCGCGAACGCTTGGGGTGCGGCCGCCTCCTTCTGCGAGCAAGTAATGCTCGAGAAGGAGGCGGCCGGTCGGGGCCGGACTAGACTCCGGGCCCAGGAAGCCCGCGAAGAGCGAAGGCGAACCGGACGTCGGAGGTCGCAGAACAACCTCCGTCCTCCATGAGCGCTGGCCTGGGGGTGACCGGTGGAGCCGGCTGTCATCGTAGCAGAAGCAGGCCGCGGCGGCGTCGCAAAGTGCGCCTCCCCGTAACCGGGGCTAGATGGGGATACCGAGGACCCCACAACCCGAAGGGGACCATCTCGAAAGAGATGGTCCTGGGTCTGCCGGGGTGCGAGAGATCGCACGCCGTCTTGGGTCCTTGGTTGCCGGAGGTGAGCTCCGGCAACCAAGGACCCAAGACGGCGTGCGATTTAGTCGGTTCGAGTCCGACATAACCGCCTCCACCGGCTCCGTGGGGGTGGTATCGGTGGGGATTTTGCGCACGATAAAAAAAAGCCAGCTGCAATAGAGCGCACTGACATTGATGGTAATTCTGTTGTGTTAAAACTAACTAAAATATATTAAAAATCTCTAAAATGTAGTATACACCCAGATTGTTTAGTCATTTCGTACAAATAGATTAATAGAGTGTGTGGACGATTCCGGTCAGCGTAGATTTTAGCCGGACAGTCTATGGCCGTGAGGCAAATGAACACACAATTAGCAAGCAGCCGGCTGGCTAACTATACCCCGTACATTTAATTATTGTATTTTAGACAGTTGGAAGTAGTGATTGCATGAAAATTTAAAATATCGACTTAGTTAAAAACCTCGATAAAAAAATCATTAATCGATATTAATTAAATAAAATTATTAAAAATAAAAAACCGGAATGCCTCTGAAAAGATCGAAATAAGTTTGATAGTAGGCGGTACCCATTTGCCAATCATAAGCCGAAAGAAAATTAATGAGTAACGCTTTGTATGAGTTTGGGAACTTGGAATAACGTTTCGCGACATGGCAGCACATAGGAATATGAGTGTACGTTTCGATTTCAGTCCCATTACCCTAGCTAGCCTCACTACTTGCCAGACCACTGCAAGTTAGACACACATTCCGCTTACAACCGTCACACTGTATCAGGTTTTCATTTCATTCGTCGTGATTGTGTGAGTGACACCAGGTACATTAAAATTTCTAGAAAATCAAAATGGTAGACTTTTGGCGCCAAAACGTATGTTGTCAAACCACGGCAGGGAGTTCATTGGATGAAGTTCCTTTCATACCGCACGGTGCGCACCGTATTCGGATGCAATGTGTGGGGATGAATTCCCTGCCTATGGCGAGCGATGCGATGATAGAATGTAGCTGTGGGCATCATGTCAAATAATTCATCTGAGCACAAACCATTATATAGGCGGTAGAAAACACATAGTGAGGCAAAGTCCCTCCTGAGGCTGAGAGGTTCCACATCGCCTGCAAGTATGGGGCTGACGAGCTTCAACGCACGTCTTTGCACCGAGTCGAAAGGGTTAAGAGGGATTAAGCTGGCGTGCGGGCGCTCCAGCAAAAAGATGACAGCAGTACGGGGGCAGCGACTTCTTGTTTATAAGGCGCAGTTTCGGCCCCACATGGAGGTCCGAAACTGCGCCTTATAAACAAGAAGTCGCTGCCCCGCGGTGAAATACTGCTTTCGCCCTGTTGAGAACTCCAAATTTCTTTAATGCCAGCTTGAGCTTGTCCTCTAAATGACTGCGGTAATGGACGTCACTTGAAATGTCAACGCCTTTTTTTTTTTTTTTCCGTGCGGAAATCCCCTCGGATACCCCCCTGCCGGAGCCGGAAGGGGAGGTTATGTCGGACTCGAACTGACTAAAACCGCACGCCGACTGTGGGTCGTGGTGCTAGGCCGGAGGTGAGGTTGTCATCGACATATCCCTCGCACCCCGGCTGACCCAGGGCCATCCCTCACGGTCTAGCCCTCCTCGGGAGGGGGGACAACGGTGTCCCCGACTCGCCCCCGGAATGGGGAGGCACGCTTCTCAGCGCGCCGTCGCCGTGGCCTGCTTCTGCTGGGGTGACAGGCGGCTTCACTCGTCACCCCCAGGCCCGCGCTCATGGGGGACGGAGGTCAGTCAGTGTGAAATGTCGACGCCTAGGATCCCGATACTCGGGGCCATGGTAAGCCCTGTGCCCAGGAATTGCGGCGCTACAATAAATGGGGTTTTCTTAGCGGTGAATACACATACAGTCTTGGTGGGGCTGAACTGGACCAGGTTCAGTCGACCCTAATCGGATACTCCAGAGAGAGTAGTCTCGATTTCTGACACAAGTTGTTCAAGACTCCCTTCCACCTCGGACTGGGGGATGTTTGCACGGCCCGTGTAACATGCGTCTCCAGTACTGTCGTTCGCATAGCAATGAATGGAGTCGTCCGACAGCATGTCATTATATGCAGCAGAAACAGGGTTGGAGTCTCTTTATTTAAGGACTTTATACAATAAGTATATGTCACCCTGCTAGTACATATTGTATTATATTAACAAGTATTAAAACTAAAACATTAAGTACTATTATATAGAAAGCATTCTATATAAAGAAAATGCTTCCTCCGAATTAGGAGTGGTCATTGGTATTCTATGGAAGGCACCTATGTCTGACTTATTCACCTCTAAGCCTACCATCAGTTGGTTTCTTCTAGTCTGGTAGCGCGCGCATTCCATGAGGATGTGTTGTACGTCATGAAATCTGGGTGTATAATACCATTTTAGAGATTTTTGGACATTTTTAGCGTATTTTATTTAGTTTTGACAACATAGAATTTGCATCATTATACACTCTATAACCACAAGCAGTTCATCTATTAAAGAAATCGTTACTATGCTTCGTCGAGGATGTCTGTACGGGCGTTAGTTGTTTCAGTGTCCACACGCACGTTCCACGACAGTCAGCTAACTCACCAGTGTCGACGTCATCCGGCTCCTCCTTCACAATATCCAGAGGTATGTCACACTCCGTGTGTAGACCTAGTGCGCTGTGATACGGATCTGCGTCATCTTGCTCCACTGCCGCGTCATCTGCGAATGAGTACGATAAACACTTGATTCATTCGCTCTTCGTATGAATCTGTATTCTTATCATTGGTTCAGTAGATCTGGCGCTACAGGTAGGTAGTTGAGTATGCAAAATGGGAGGACCGACAACTATGGTTGGAACCATTCACCTGAAACCGCTAAGAATGAAATAGATAGGAGTGACGGGAAAAAACTTGAAATAACGAAAGGCGGGTATGCCTTTCCTTATTCCAACTTGTTTTAATACTTACGATTGGTCTACGAAAGCGACAATATACCAAGTTGTCATGAAGAAACAAATGATAAAAACATAAAAACCCAACTGCCACTGAAAATAAAAGATCGAAATAAGTTTGATAGCAGGCGGTACCCATTTGCCAATCAGAAACCGAAAGAAAATTAATGGGTAACACCTGCTATCAAACTTATTCCGACCTTTTTTTTTCAGTGGCAGTCGGGTTTTTTATTTTTTAATTATTTGCTTTATTTTATACTTTTTAGTTATGATATGACATGTATATCTTTTTATAATCTCCTTCTAATTTCCTTCATTTTGATACCCTACTTGATAAGTTAGAGTCAAAAATATTTTTGAAGACATACGTTTTGGCGCCAAAAATTTTAATATACCTGGTGTCACTCACACAGTCACACAATCACGATGAATCAAATGACACATGTCCAATCTGTCAATCCGTTCAGGCTGTAGGCCGTTCCAAATAAATGGACATACATACATACAGAGATACATACATAACATAACATAACATAAACTCACGCCTGTATTCCCCGAAGGGGTAGGCAGAGGTGTTAGCACCCACATTTCGCCAATTTATGTTTAGGTCCCAATGTAATAGGTGGCGAACCTATTGCCATTAACCGGGCACTTATAAACCTGCGATAAATACACACATAACTTCGAAAAGCATCGCAGTCATTGGTGTGTGCCATGGTTAACCTGGGATCGAACCCGAGACCTCGTCTCAGCAGCCCATTACCCATACCACTAGGCTACCGCAGATACATACATAGTCTCGAAAAACATTACCCTCTTTCCTTCGGCAGTCGGGTACAAAAACAACAAAGCTGGACTGTTGATCACTCCCAAAAGTGCATGAATAAACTCTAAAGCAAACAAACACTTACTAGCCGTGACGTCACTCTGATCTTCCTTGATGACCGCGAGACTTAAAACGTCTTCTGAGTCTGAACATGTGCCGCTGTGATCTTGTGCATCGTCTGCAAGTTGTGTGGGTACTTGTGATCACGGAATATAACAGTTACATAACCTACTGTCATGTTGCAAGTGCCACGTACAGTAGCGTTCTGTGCGCTAACACAATGTTACCTTCAGCATCTTCTTGTTTGATGTCAGCATTATCTAAGACATCTGCAGTCGTCTGCATCACATCCTCCATGCTCGGGTGCACATTGGGCATTACTCGTAGGTTGACTTGCTGTAACAACAACATCACATTAACACACATTCAACAGCTCTCTCTAGTCTCATATCGCGTGCCTGTGCAGTGCAACCTTTCACATTTATAATATTAGTAGGATAGTTTGTATATTTCTATCATTTCTGAACAGCTCACCGCCTTGTGTCTCAGCAACTGCGTAAACAGCTCCTCGCTGCGGAGAGATTGCCTCCTCAGCTCGTAGCAGGTCTCGAGCTTTGAACAACACAGGGTACAAGCCAGGGATGGTCTTCTGTCCTCTGTAACCAACTGTTAAACATAATTATTTTATTAGTTATTTTTAACATCATCCTCACTCTTACTTTAGACTAAAAAATAAAGTCTAGCGGTAGGATTATTTACCAGCATCATGGTCAGGTACTCGTACATATCTTGAAGGTGCGTGCCGAAAATCGACTGCAATCGAGTATCGCCCGATAGACAAATTCGACACATCGACAATTTCTCCATGTTTGTGTTAATTCTTTATGAATTGTTAGTTCAATACCACCGTTAATAGTATATTGTTTAGTTTAACGTGAACTTGAGTCTATAAGCCTACTTTAATATGTGCATCTAACTGTAATATCCTAAGACTTATGCATTATCTCGTTTGAAATCAACAATATACTCTCAGGAACACTTTGAATAAGTTTAATTAATTACATTCACAACTAGTTCCTCCTCTTCTATTTCATTTGTTCTGTAGCAATAACGCCTGAAACTCGCCGTGTTCTCACTACAACCTTGTATTTAAATGCGTAACCTCCAATGATGAATGAACAGGAAAAAACTTCACCACAACGCGAGGCGAGGAAGGAAATCTCTATTTTTCCTTCCTTTTATTAAAATGGATTCAGCTATCTCAAGAATAGCCACTATTTCGCCTGTCCCAAGCAAAATTATAATAATATTTATATGTATCTATACTGCGTCCATTATATTATTGTATTTTAGACAGCTCACTGACAGTAGTCGGTATAACTTTGTTCTAGCGTCAACACCTGAAAATCCTAACAAAAATTAGGCGCCAATACGTCTTTTTCCATTGACAACGTCACGTCAGCCAGAAAGCAATTTTAGGGATGTAGTTAGTCAATCGACGTGTTTTTATTATAATAACTTAAAAATGTCACAATCGATATCGACTGCAGAAAAAGTTTTATTTTTTATTTTACATAACTGGCGGCTTTTAACCGATTTCTAAACAACAATTCGGATATTAATATTTTTTTATATTTGTATGATTTTTACGGAAAAGTGATTTTGTAACTCCGTTATATGTAAACGAATTGTCAAAATTATTTTTTTATTTAAAAGAGGCAGCTATTTCTAAATGGTCCCATTTAAATTACATAAAGATCTGATGATGGGTTTCAGAGACAGACCATGGAACTCTTCAATAAATATCAGGAAATCAGCCTGTTGGAATATTCTTCTAGAAGTCAGTTGTTTTGTTTTGGAGATTAGCGTGTGCGGTATGACCCACAATCGTTTTATAATACATTAATAAATTGTACAGACATGAAATATCTACTGATTTATTATTATGTATAGAAAGATAATTCCACATGAAATCATATGTTTATTTATTATATTTACATTTATCGATTAATTATTTTTTTAATCGATGTTTTTAACTTAGTTGATATTTAAAATGTTCATGCAATCACTACTGTCATCTGTCTAAAATACAATAATATAATGGACGGGGTATAAACATAGACATAAATATACAGACGTGAAGCTACTACGAAATTCATTCATAAAATCATATTAGGAAAACGCCAATTCTCCATCTTGCTTTCCAACGTAGTGGGGATGTAGTAGCACCTGATTGGTCAAATAAAATTGCTAGTGATGCGGTGATAGAATTTTAATTATCGATATTTTCCCAAATATTTAAAGAACGAAGACCACTTTCCATACATAGTGAATGACTTTTGAAATGCCGTTGACTTTTTATTATTCTATCGCATATTGGTACTGGTATTACTGATGAATAGATACTAAAACATTTTTTACAAAAAAAAAAAAACAAAAATATTAAATAAAAATTCGATTTTTTTTTGTCCAAATCGATTTTATTTTTGTGCCAATGTGTTATGTACCTGGAGTACTACTAAATATATATATATATATATATCGTTACTCAAAGACTGTAAAGAATCTTTGTAGATTCTACGTCCTTCTGGGCGAATTATTCGAAACTCCGGCTATCACAAGGAAAGTCTGACAGAAAGCCATAAGCACACTGCAACCTGAGAATACAAATAATCGGCATCCACTTAAGCTAATCACTTAATTTTTTCTTTCAAATGTATAAATTTTTAGTCTGTGCCCTTTTTATATCGATAAGTAGTTATCGACAGTTTACTGGATTCCCTACTAGGCCGCCATACTGCTTTCCATTCATTCATAAAATCCAAGTTTAGGTAGGCAGTTTTTTTTCGTAGGTATGGCACCTCTTGATATACTCTAAGGGTATAAATAACTACATTTACTACCAAAAAAATGACCAAAAGACGTCGTCGTCGTCATGAGTTGACATTAATGACATTCATGACATGTCGCATATAGAAATGTCATTTTTTTTGTTTCTTTAGGTCCTTTCGGAATAGGCTAAGGTAGTATGACCATGCTGCCTTGTCATCTGTTATAATTATTTTCTTCATTGAAATCGTTGTGGATGATATTAATGATGATTTGATGATGTTGATGATGATGATGATGATGAATGATAATTCTGCAACCCCCGACGTTCGGTTCGCCTTCACTGTTCGTAGGCTTCCCGGGCCCGGAGTCTAATCCGGACCCGACCGGCGGCGGCCGCCTCCTTCTTGCTTGCAGAAGGAGGCGGCCGCAACCCAAGCGTTCGCGCATCGTACCATCGCTATGAGCAAAGTGGCGAGTGTGAGGACTCCCACCCCCAGAGCCGCCACTAGGACCCACCTCGACGTGTCCCATGCCGAGGCGTTGTTTGGTTCCGCAGTGCTAAGATGGTAATATGCACTTAGCTCGTTGACACCGCAGCTGGTGAAGGTGCCAGCGTGCCAGGGTCGGTCCTCATTGGTGTGCCTCACGATCGAATGATGGCGTGAAGCCCGGTACGAAGACCAGAAGGTTATCTCCCCAACGGCAATACAGCGTAGCTATAAAAGAATAAAATTAAGTAAACAGCATAAGCTGATGACGTGACCTCTGACCGCAGAGGTCATCAGTCCCACAGCACTATGAGGGTAGGCGGAAATAGCACATACACAAATAAAATAAATAGCCATACAGGTAGCAGGCATTAAGCTGGACCGCTGAGAAGTCTTCACCTGTAGAAGGAAGTGGAAATGTTGATCTCAAAACTCACCCGGTACTGAAAAACAGCAGTTGGCCGCCGGGGTCCTCTTTCGACAAAAGTTGTCGAAGAAAGGCACTGATTGAATGTCGAAGCTTGACAGTTGAACAGTGTTGGCCAATCTCGCTCGCGCGCAACCATAGATAATTTAGTCTAAAATATTGAAACTTACTAAAGTATCGGTTAATTGTAAGGATTTATGCAAAATAGATTTAGAAAAATCCACAACGTTACAATACCCCCCCCCCCCCCCCCCCATCAATTAGTTCAGGGTTTTTGTTACCCAAAAACCCGATACTGGACTGCTCAATAAAGTGACTGCTTCGGCAGCTTATATCAACAGAACATTACTTTTTGTGTGTTTGTGTGTGATATTTTCTTTCAATAAAATGCCTGACTTACGCTTAAACAAACATACGTCCTTACAAACCTCCCCAATCATGTTCATTCATACTTAGCGGTTATCACTTGAATAATGCAGTATACGCGTTCCTTTCGAAGAGAGTTTCCAGGATAATAGACACTGGAGACTCAGACGTAAATCGAACCATGGTAAGCATTGAAATGTCACAGACAACAATTCAAATTAGAAGAAAGAGAGCATAATTTCAACTTTTAAAGAGAAAGAAATGTTAAGTTTTTGGTAAAGGCTTATTTTAGATTTATACATTACCGCATCTGCAAAAAGGCTTAATTAACGAGTTTGCGAACGGCTCGGAAGAAGACACAACAAAAAGGGATGCAATGAGGCTTATTTTTGGAACTGAGTTTGCACGGGCGCTCAGCATAATGGTATAAGACCATAAAACAGTACCCAGTTGAATATCCCAGCACGAAGAAAAATGGTATCCGTTGGTTTAAAACACCAACGGATGCGAAAATTGGTATAAAATCATAAAAACTCCCGGTGACTGGTTTAGTATCCCAGTACCAAAACAAGGCACCCGTTGGTTTAAGACGCCAACGGAGCCAAAACAACGTCGGTTGGTTTAAAACGCCAACCGACCCAATACAGCTTTAACGAGTTATTCCCGTTTGCCACCCCCAACATTGCCACCTCTGGTGGCAACTGGAACATTTTCTGAAAATAATATCCTATACGCCACCGGGGATGACGCAGCGTTGCCTCCCCGGTGGCGAGAGGGATTTTCATTTTGTAAGAATCCGGGACGTCACCCGCGGTGGCGAACCGGTGTCAATTGGGACATAATAAAATTAATAATAATATTTATTTTGTATGGTGTTCTAGGGAGAAATAAAGAATTTTTTATAAAGTACTTGTGATTTAATTTGAAAAAAAAGTGACTTTTTATTTTAAGCAGTATGTAATTTGCAATGTCATACCTTTAGGGGTGGCAACTGTGACCTTTCCTAAGCAAAATCCCGTTCGCCACCTGGGGTGGCGAAAGGGATTCTTTCTAACATGATTTTCCCTTACGCCAACGGATGAAGGATTGCTAGGGGTAGCGACTGGGAATTAACATATCCCAGTTGCCACCTGAGGTGTCAATCGGGATATTTTTTTTGGAAAGGGTCCCAGTGGCCACCAGAGGTGGCAATATTCGTGGTGGCAAACGGATCGGTGTTTACACTATGACAAAGTATGTGTACTTTGTTTACACTATGGAAGACCTTACACATATCAGTATTTCCGTGCGTAGGCCAAGTATGCGCATTTGATTCACATAATATGGTAGACTATTTGTGGTAAAAATAAATAGCCGAGTTTGGATTCATGATATTTTATTACAATTTATTTCAAGTAGCAGTACAAATCATTATCAAATTAAAGGAAAATACAATAAAAAAATATTTTAGTCGGAATGGAGAAATCTTGCAAACAATAATACTTCTTGTGAAGCACAATGCGCATTTAACCCGTCGCTAATTAGAACATGCCGACGGCACTTGACATGTTCTAATTAGCGGTTTTCTTCCTCCGATAAACGTGTATATAAAAGATTTAAAAACCGGGCAGTTATATGGCGCTTTCTCAATACCAATTAGGTTTTGAATATTAATTAACTGTTGAATCAATTTTTCTCCATCACCTCCCTTACAATGCTACCACACACATCCAGTAGCTGCTACACTTTTTATTAACTCCTTCTAGCTACAGGGTATATTTCTATCTGCCACCCCCAGACTTGCCACCGGGGTGGTGTTTGGAACTAATTAGGTGTCGTTTACTACCCCGGTGGTAAATGGCACATAATTAGTTTCATCCGCACCCTTCATAGTTATAGGGTCTAGTCTCATATCTTATAGGACGTAATGTGACGTAATGTAACTAAATATTTGAAGCTATAACGGAGTGGTAAATCCTTGATTGTGTGGTTATAACAAAATAACCACGAAGGCTGATGCGGGAGCTCCGCTCCAAACCAATCTAACCGAGTCTATCCGGGTCGGGGTGAGCAGTGTCCTTTTTTTTATAACCCATACCACAAATATAACTATGAAGGGGGCGGATGAAACTAATTATGTGCCATTGACCACCGGGGTGGTAAACGACACCTAATTAGTTCCAAACACCACCCCGGTGGCAAGTCTAAGAGTGGCAGATAAGCCCTAACGCCGACTTCGTATTGCGATAGGTCTGTGTGTCGGTTCTTAAACTGCAATCCATGCACAAACCGTGACACGAAATACATGTTTTTTTTTATATAGGAGACGTCAATTTGACTTCACCTCGCCTGATGTTAAGCTAAAGGCAAAGTCTCGGAAAGAGGGTCACCATCGGAAACATGTACCATGTTAACAGTAGTGGCACTCAGCTTGACGGTCTCGTTAGATGCCTTTTCTCGCCCCGCTTAAAGGACCCGGGACTGTAGGAAGAAGGAAACACGTGAGCTGGCAGGGAGTTCTAGGTCTTAATGCTGCGGCATAGGAATGAGTCACTGAAAACCGTCCATGTCCACAATATAAGCTCTATTCATATTCATTTTGTCTGACTGCCTGGTATATTTGAATGATTTTTATAGCATTTATTATGCTAACTTTAAAGTTCAAAAAACATCGGAAAAAATGAAATGCTCAAGTGAGACTTGAACTCACGACCTTTACCTTACAGGGGGAATGCTCTTCCAACTGAGCTATTGAGCCACTACTGAATCATTTCAAATTTTCCTTCTCTTTATATCCGTCTTTAACGGCAACGGTGGAGCAATCTACCAACATTCTTACGAACTGTTGGATAATGGGTGGAAAAATTCATTCAAATATTTGGGCGGAGTCGTCAAAAATTCAATGTTTAAAAATGGTTGAAAAATCATTCATGGTTTCCAATAGTTCGCATTTTTTCCGATGTTTTTCGTGCCTGGTACATATTAAAACGTATACTTCCCCGTGAGTTCATTTTATACTCTTCTCCCCACTGAGGCTCCTTACCAATTTCTTCGAAATATAACATACATTACACTCAAAGGATTTGAATCCGTATGTGTATGCGTACACATACGGATCTATCTAAACGATCCTTTCGTGAATAACATTTTTTATGTGAGTGAATGAGTTACATTCATAAGGTTTCTCGCCCATGTGTGTACACATGTGTATAATTAAAGAACTGCTATAATCGAAACATTTCTTACATACATTACACACACAAGGTTTCACATCCGTGTGTTCGCATATGCATAGAGATGGGCGCTAACCCGGTAAAAATGGGTGTTTTGGGAAAATTCCCAATTTTACCCATTTTTACCCACCCACTTGCCATTTATACCCGGTAAAAATGAAAAATGTAATTATATCATACTTACACACAAAATTATGACTTTTAATATAAATATATGTGTTCTGTCAAATACAATGATACTATTTATTATATTACTAGCTTTTGCCCGTGGCTCCGCCCGCGTGGATGTCGGTTATCGCGACCAAACATAGCCTATCTCCTTTCTTATGGTCTAATCTACCCCTATACCAATTTTATCAAAATCGGTTCAGTGGTTTAGACGTGAAAGCGTAACATACAGACAGACAGACAGACAGAGTTACTTTCGCATTTATAATATTAGGACAGTTTAACGATTCATACTACATACCTACATACAGTCTGTCAACGAGCCGTCTTCTAGACAGAGCAATCGTGCAGGGGAGTGATGGGTGACGGGGTATTACTCGGTACGCCCATACATTTTACTCGGTACTAAGGATTCAGGGCTGTCTCATTTGTAATCACACTAATCACGTGTTGAATTTTTTTTCATGAATCGTTTTGTTTGATAAAATGTTTTTTTTTTTTTCGTTTTCTATATTTAGCGATCCAAGATGGCGGACACGACATTTTCACAAAAATCGATATGGGTATCGTTTTCGGGGTTTTAGGGGTCGCCGATTACGAATATATCATCCATTTAGCGATCCAAGATGGCGGATTCGAATTTTTCACCAAAATTGATATGGGTATCGCTTTCAGGGTTTTTGGGGTCGCTGATTGTGAATTTATCATCCATTTCGCGATCCAAGATGGCGGACTCGAAATTTTCACTAAAATCGATATGGGTATCGTTTTCAGGGTTTTTGGGGTCGCTAATTACGAATACATCATCTATTTAGCAATCCAAGATGGCGGACTCAAAATGTTTACCAAAATCGATATGGGTATCGCCTTCAGGGTTTTTCGGGTCGCTAATTACGAATTTATCATCAATTTAGCAATCCAAGATGGCGGACTTGAAATTTTCACTAAAATAGATATGGGTGTCGTTTTCAGGGTTTTCGGGGTCGCTAATTACGAATATATCATCAATTTAGCAATCCAAGATGGCGGACTCGAAATTTTCACCAAAATCGATATGGGTATCGCCTTTAGGGTTTTTCGGGGAACTTATTATGAATTTATCATCAATTTAGCAATCCAAGATGGCGGACTTGAAATTTTCACTAAAATCGATATGGGTATCGTTTTCAGGGTTTGTGGGGTTGCTAGTTACGAATATATCATCAATTTAGCAATCCAAGATGGCGGACTTGAAATTTTCACTAAAATCGATATGGGTATCGTTTTCAAGGTACTCGGGTTGCTGATTACGAATATATTATTCATGTGCGATCCAAGATGACCGGATGAATGATATATTCGTAATTAGCAATCCCGAAAATCTCGTAAACGATACCCATATTGACTTTTTTGGGAAATTTCAAGTCCGCAAACTTGGATCACTAAATGGATTTTATTATTAGTCACCAAGAAAACTTAGACTTTTTTAATTTCAAGTCCAACATATTTGATCGTCGTTAAAATGGTCGTCAATTCCGATATCAGACAATCGTCGGAAGGCAATCATTCGATGGGAAACTGTCGACTTCCAACTGATCGTGTGTAACCGCAAAACTGACAGCAGGGAATGGCCGGCAGGCCAAAATCACTTTCGTGTGTGGGCGCTTTCAATTTAGGACTGCAGGCCGCCCGATATGCTCTGAAACTGCAGGCGGACTGATCGTGGATAGACTCCTTAAGAATATATCATCAATTTAGCGATCCCGGCGATTAGCGAAATTTCATCGAAATTAGAACCCGAACCCGAACCTGAACACGAATCAAAAATTGAAATTGAAATTGAAATCGAAATTGAAATCGAAACCGAAACCGAAATCGAAATCCAAAAAACTCACGAGTTAAAATATTACATTTGCTTGATCATAATCGGTTGAGTAGAACCAGAGATATAAGCAAAAGTCGCAATAGCCGACATCCCGGCGAGCGGAGCCGCGGGCATCAGCTAGCAATTTATATTAGCGTCAGTTGATGTGCTTTGACAGACAAAGAGATCAATATAGGGGTTATATATATAATGTTCCAGAAAAAATAATTATAGGTAAATAAAAACTGAAGTGACAACTCTGACAAAACTGCAAAAGACGGCATTTACGCAAACATCAAACGCGATGAACTACTGTAAGATCCCCCTGCAGTTTCAGATCGTATCGGGCGGCCTGCAGTCCTAAGTTGACAGCGCTCACACACGTAAGCGTCAGAAAAAAATCGTCACGAATAGTCGACAGTTTCCCATCGTATGATTGCCTGCCGGCAATTATCTGATATCGGGATTGACGACAATTTTACCGACGATCAAAGATAGCGGAAATTTAATAATTACGAATATATCATCCATACAGTCATCTTGGATTGCTACATGAATAATATATTCGTAATCAGCAACCTCGAAAACTTTGAAAACGATACCCATATCGATTTTAGTGAAAATTTCGAGTCCACCATCTTGGAGCACCAAATGGATGTTATATTCGCAATTAGCGACCCCAAAAACCCTGTAAGCGATACCCATATCGATTTTGGTGAAAATTTCGAGTCCGCCATCTTAATCGCGAAATGGATGTCATATTCGCAATCAGTGACCCCAAAAACCCTGAAAGCGATACCCTTAATGATTTTGGCGAAAATTTCGAGTCCGCCATCTTGCATCGCGAAATGGATGTTATATTCGCAATCAGCGACCCCAAAAACCCTGAAAGCGATACCCATATCGATTTTAGTGAAACTTTTGAGTCCGCCATCTTGGATCACCAAATGGATGTCATATTCGCAATCAGCGACCCCAAAAACCCTGAAACCGATACCCATATCGATTTTGATGAAAATTTTGAGTCCGCCATCTTGGATCACCAAATGGATGTTATATTCACAATCAGCGACCCCAAAACCCTGACAGCGATACCCATATTGATTTAGGTGAAAATTTGGAGTCCGCCATCTTGGATCGCGAAATGGATGTCATATTCGCAATCAGCGACCCCAAAAACCCCGAAACCTGAAACCCAAATCGATTTTTGTGAAAATTTCGTGTCCGCCATCTTGGATAGCTAAATATAGATAACGAAAAAAAAAACAATTTCAACAAACAAAACGAGTCATGAAAAAAAATTATCCCGTGATTAGTGTGATTACAAAATGAGACAGCCCTGAATCCTTAGTACCGAGTAAAATGTATGGGCGTACCGAGTAATACTCCGTCACCCATCACTCCCCTGCACGATTGCTCTGTCTAGACGGAATCGTTAAATCTATTCTAACATTCTAACATTCTAGATATCGTTGAATCTAAAAAATTTGAATGGGACTGCAAGTAAAGTGAAATTCTACATGAATAATCGCACCGAATTAACTCCTGAACATTTTTACCCGGGAAGAAATGAAAATACCCGGTAAAAATGGGTAAAAATGGGAAAAAACCCATTTTTACCTTCCCGACCCATTCTTACCCAGGGAAGGGAAGGGAAGACGCCCATCTCTACATATGCATAACTAAAGAATTCTTAAATGTGAAACATTTCTTACATACCTTACACTGGGCATACATACGCGGGATCAACAGTTCATAAGATCAACAGTCAATATGTCAACGCCACGAGATCAGCAGTTTAAAATGTCAATGGCTTACTACACCAATAAGTTACGAGTTCAATTGTTCATTAGATCAACATTTCGTTTTGTCAACAGTTTACTACATCAACAGTTCATAAGATTAACATTTATTTGGTAGGCGACTTAAAACATTCCTAATCCATTATAGAGAGAAAATAAAAACCTCATATTGTTACAAACACATCATTTATTTATATAATCATATTAGTCATTTTAATAGAGGCAATAACTAAATCTTATAAATATAAGCAACCTTTTTATGAACTTGTTAGATTTTGGGGAAATTCGAGGTGACCATATAATTATATAAGTTCGAAAAACCAATAGCTCAGTTAGAAGAGCAGTCCCCCTGAAAGGGAAAGGTCGTGAGTTCGAGTCTCACTTGAGCATTTCATTTTTTCCAATGTTTTTCGAACTTAAAAGTTAGCATATTAAATGCTATGAAAAAATCATTCAAATATATATATATATAAGCCTATAAATTACTATATATACCTATAAACAGGATGCCATTTGTAATTATGTATTTGAACCAAGGAAATTAAACAATAAATACAATTCTGATTTATCACTCTTTTATTCTGTTATACTACGTCATTTCCAAAAGCTGTTGTAGACAGGAAAGAACTGACAAGAAAACCTGTCTGCCTTATAACCACAACATAATTACTATTTCATTTCATCGTACACCAGGCCCGTAGCCAAACATTACAATATAAGACGACCCTGGTGTCAGACCAGTTACAACAGTATAATAGCTAAAACTATAACACAGATACTTATCACATAGGAACCACACTGGAGTCGAACCACTTCTCATAATGTATTATTATGACAATACTTGCACAGTCACTAATACGCTATAATGATATTGTATCATCTGGTATATCAGTTAAACAGACTAATAGCCGACACTATGATACATAGTGTTACGTGAACACTGGTTCCGGTAATAAAAAATGAAAACATTTGAACATATCAGTAATAAACGGTAAATACCGGTATCTCGCGATTGCAGCACGCGTCCCCTCACTGGCCAGTGAACGCAAACATTACCTTATAAGGTAAGGCATCGTTCTAACGCACACATAAAATGAGTCACACGGATAGATAACCAATCAACACAAGAAAAAAACGCGCCCCACGCGCGTGTCGAAGCGTAGATAGCTGACCTCATTCCATAGCGAGATTTCGCAGCGATACGTTCAACTTTTAGTCCTAAAGCCTAGCTAGAACTTCTAAGTACTTCTTACTTTCTGCTAGTTACTATTACTAAGTCCTACGTACTCAGTATAGTTATAATATCTTACGAAGTGTCTTGTTAAATATAAGCGGTGTTCCCAATATTAGGGGTAAGTCTAGTGTCCTTAATAAACAGTGCGCGAGTATTAAACGATAGTCACGTAGAATAATAAAGTAACATAACATCGTCATTCGCGTGTGACATTCCTGCTTAGCCCCTAGGAGCTAAGCGTGATGCTAGCTCATTAGTTGGTACCTGCCTGCCTTTGGTCGTGAGTTCGGTAGTTACCTAGTTGTAGTTTGTCTTTGTGTAAATGTAATTAAATTAAAGTTAAAGTAAATTGTGATTAACATCGTAATCGTTAAAATGTTGTAAGAAAGTTATTGTATGAAGTGTGTCCATAATATATGTCGCGAGTATACATGTCGACAGACAGCCGAATATAGTAATTGCTTAAGAACTATTCAATTAGTTGTAATGGTTGATTGTTCGTATTCTAAGAGAAAAATCAACACGGTGCATATCTCGGCATAATTTTCTACGGATACCCACATTTTGAGAATATGTTAAATTGACGAATTTTAATCTCGTTTTAAATCCACGGTTCAGCATATATTAGTATTAGAGCTTGATTATTGCTGAATCATTTGTTTATGGTTGATTGAACCGTGGTTAACGGGATTACAGACTTACTTACGATACATGCTTACGAGAAATACTTACGATTATTAATTCCGGAACAATCCAGTTTTATTTCTTTGTTTTATTGTGTAATTTATGTGTTATATGTACCTACCATTGTACAGCGCCGCAGACCTTAGGGCCCATGTAGAAAATTATACGTTGGGGCCCGGCGCTGTTGCATTGGGTTCACGCACCAGTGCCTAATCGTGTGGTTGTCTCCCCAGAACTTTGTACCGGCTGGAATACCGGTCCAACTGCTTACCGGCTGGAATATCAGCACCGCGCCGTACCGGCCCAACTCCGAACCGTCTGGAAGACGGCCTTGGCGACGACTCCGGCGGACCGAACTAGCGGCTGCGACGCCTGGTGACCTTGTGGGGAAGACAACTTCACACTCGCACGGGGCCAGCCCGGAACCCCAAGTTGAGTACATTACTCAGCCTTCCGTTTATAGTGGCGTGTACCTATACCCGAACCGACACTCGACTTTGACTTAGAGTAGTTTTTTTATTGTAAAGCAGGACCTACGGAATGAAGTTGTGGATCTCGTACCAATCGTTTTCTTCATTCTTGACCCCGTAGGGCCACGTATCAATAGGTAGTACATAAAACTTAGATACCTCACTGGTATCGAATCAGCCCTTATAATCATTGGTATAGCCATACTTTTACAGCCATTATTATTATGATAGTTTATTATCCCCAAGGATTATCGCAAATACATCAAGTAATACCTTGATTTGGTTACTTTACAAGTATATTTTAGTTACACAATATTTGGAACACTCAAAGAGGGTATTTAATTATAATTGGTAATTCAATTACTTATTAAAAACCAATCTACTATTATATTATTCACTATAACAGTAGCTATTACTACATTCACTGTTATAACCCTATAAGTACATATTATTATAACATAAATATAACAGAGGTATATCGTAGTTTGTTAGATAAACTCAATAGAAACCATGTCTTTTTTTGTCATCGCTACATTCAGAGCTTGCTCGAATGTTTTCATGTTTGCGTGGCGCTGTTGGAAATGACATGGATTCTATTGTGTATATTAAAATGACTAATATGATTATATAAATAAATGATGTTTGTAACAATATGAGGTTTTTATTTTCTCTCTATAATGGATTAGGAAGGTACTATATCCCGCAGTGGGCTGCGGTGGGCTAATTGGTTGATTGAGGTACTATTGTACTGGAATGCCTGGCCGGGAACCTAAACGCGATGCAATCTGGACAACAGATACAGCAACAACTGTCTCCTTATGACGAATTTTAAATCCTTTTCCCACAGAACAAATTTTAAGTCACTTACCAAATAAATGTTGATCTCATAAACTGTTGATGTAGTAAACTGTTGACAAAACGAACTGTTGATCTAATGAACAATTGAATTCGTAACTTATTGGTGTAGTAAGCCCTTGACATTTTAAACTGCTGCTCTCGTGGCGTTGACATATTGACTGTTGATCTTATAAACTGTTGATCCCGCGTATGTATCCCCTTACACTAATAAGGTTTCGCACCCGTGTGAGTACGGATATGCCTACTTAAATTCTCCTTAACTCTGAAACATTTCTTATATACGTTACATTCATGAGGTTTCACATTCGTGTACTTGCAAATGCCTAACTATAGAACTCTTAACTGTGAAACATTTCTTACATACATTACACTGATAAGGTTTCGCACTCAAGTGAGTACGCATATGTATATCTAAAGTATCCTTTCGTGAATAACATTTTTTACATACATTACACTCATAAGGTTTCTCGCCCGTGTGTGTACGCATATGTAAAAATAAAGGCATCTTGTGCATGAAACATTTCTTACATAAATCACACTCATAAGGTTTCTTATTCGTGTGTGTACACATGTGTATAAATAAAGAACTTTTATGACCGAAACATTTCTTACATATATTACACTCATAAGGTTCCGCACCCGTGTGTGTTCGCATATGCCTAACTAAATTACTTTTACGACTGAAACATTTTTTACATACATTACATTCATGAGGTTTCTCACCCGTGTGTGTACGGATATGCATATTTAAATGCGTCTTTACACTGAAACATTTCTTACATGCATTACATGCATAAGGTTTCTCACCCGTGTGTGTACGGATATGCGTACTTAAATTGTTATTAGAACGGAAACATTTCTTACATACACTACACTCAAAAGGTTTCTCACCCGTGTGTGTACGCATATGTCTATCTAAATGAACTTTTTGTGAACAACGTTTTTCACACACATTACATTTATAAGGTTTTTTATTCGTGTTCGCGTGTAAACCAATAATATGTCTCACTAAACTATTTTTACGTGAAAAACATTTGTCACAAGTGTCACATGACCACGGTGTAAGTGTACTATTAACACTTTGGTCTGCACTGATTTTGTTTTCAGACATTTCTTTGTGAGCGTCGCTATGATCGGATGTGCTATAATTTTGTGTATCGTGATGTAATCTGACATCTGTTCCGTCGCCAGTTTCCATCATCTTATTCTTCTCAACTGGCGTGTCTTCAACAGCTCCTCTAGTCTCTCTTTTCCTTTCTTCAACCTTGTCTATTGTTTGCTCAGTTCTCTGGAGGCTGTTTAAAAGCGTATCATTGTGGTACTTCTGCGCGGCGAGTCGAGGAGCACCTGAAGAACAAATAAATGTGTTGCTTTAGTGTATCTTCACGAGGGTGGGCAGAAATATTCAGATACGTACAAATTATACATTTTTAAAGAAAAATATCTTAAGTATAAACCATTGAGTCCATCTCGTTTCTATACCGATAGACATTGGTAGGACGTGTAAATAGTCCGACCACTGGTGTGTTTGCACACAAAGCGTGTAAGAACCTGTGACCTGAAGTTTGGTTGTAATAAAAAGAAAATACACGTGACCGCTTCTATGAATGAAAACGCAAGAGAACCGGCACTGACCTGAGTTCCACCTCGTGAGGATTCAGCTGCAGACAGGCGTGGTTCCTGGCACGTGCTGGTGGGTAGGTAGGTGTCGACCGGCCGGTGACTTTCTTGAGTGAGTCGTTTTCTTCCGATACACTTCACTTATACTGACTTGAGAATGTGGCCAAAGGAACTTATTGAATTACACAGAAAAAGAAACGAGGAGTTGAAGTACTCAACTTCCGTTCGGAGCGGCAGCGGGTTGAAGAAGTAAAAATGGGCGGGGAGATCGTCCGCCGTGAAGCTTGAGAGTGTCGCTCGTAGGAACTTCAGTCTCGTATAGTTCGAAAAATCTGTGCACAGCGCCATCTATTGGCCTTCTTCAACACTAAGTGGTCAACAAATGAGCGCCAATACTCAAACATTATTCGATCACAGAAGCGGTTTCTTTAAATTACAAAAATTGAAATACAAATAAATTATGTGGGAAATAATTAAAAAGTACATAAGCGCTCCACCATGCACCCGGCTTTGGAACGTCGCAAGATGTTACGAAGCAAACAAGCGAACACTGGCTGATTAGAGCCCATAGTGAATTTGTATAACATAATAATAAACATAGCTAAAATAACAACTTAGACTAACAATATTCTATCTAAAGTATGTTTAAAGTTTGAGTTAAAAATTAAAGTTTAAGATTCTATTTAGCGTTGTAAGTTATTGCGTTGGGATAGGATACAATTTGGTTACAGCGCGTTTGTAAGTACCAGTACGCGTTTTAACCATTGCTACGCGAACCACGTCATCACAGCCTCTGAACACGTCAGTAATGACTCCTAACGGCCAATTCAACGGAGCAGAATTTTCCTGCTCTAGAAGAACAACGGTGCCGATTTCTACTGATATGTCGGGAGTAGCCCATTTTTGTCTGACTTGCAACGTGTGCAAATACTCTACGTGCCACTTTTTCCAAAAGGAGTGGATCATGTTGTCGAGTAATTTTTTTCGATCTACCAAACTAATTCGTTGATCTGATAGATCAGCCGAGGGTAAGTATTGCAACGGTGTAGTCATTAAGAAATGTGCGGGTGTTAACACCTCCGGATCAGGGTCAGAGGAGAGCAAGCCCAATGGGCGCGAGTTCAGAATGCATTCTATTTGAGTCAGTACCGTTTGCAATTCTTCGTATGTGAGTAATTGACTACCTATCACTCTGAACAAATGAGTTTTCATGCTTTTTATATTTCCTTCCCATATCCCACCAAAATTAGGTGATCTTGGGGGAATCATCTTCAATTCTATACGCCGAGATAGCAACTCCTTTGACAGCGCGGTTTTAAAATTGGAGTTCAATAGGAACGTGTATAACTCATCTAATTGTGCCTTCGCACCAATGAAAGTAGATCCGTTGTCAGAATAAAGACACGAAACGGGTCCACGGCGGGAAATAGAGCGTTTAAAGGCGGCTAAAAAATTATCAGTGGTTAAATCACTGGTCAATTCGATATGAAGGCCACGTGTGGCCATGCAGATAAACAATATAATGTATGCCTTTTGAGAATGCTGACCTCTACGACGAGAAAGTATGGTCTTTATTGGACCAGCGTAATCAACCCCAGTATGACAAAAGGCTTTGGCTTCTGATACACGATAATTGGGCAGATCAGCCATTATTGGTGTAGGGTGCGTTGGATTGCATTTAAAGCAAATGTTACACTTTCGTAACTTAGATCTGATAACAGTTCTAGCGTCTAATATCCAGAAGCGTTGGCGTATGATAGACATGAGGAGTCCAGGTCCAGTATGACAATTGACAACGTGAAAATGCTGAATTATTAGATCAACAACGTGATCGCGTTTAGGGAGAAGGACAGGATGTTTAGCTTCAAATGGAAGCATCGATTTAGAAAGTCTGCCACCTATGCGCAAAATGCCTTCTTCATCTAAGAAGACTGCAAGACGCAGCAGCTTCTTCGAGGGTGACTTCTCAGCCCTTATCAATTTTATATCTTCAGCAAAGTGAACTGATTGAACGGCGAGAATCAATGCCGTCTCAGCGATTGACAATCCTGATACAGAATGAGGTTCGATCTTAGATTTAAATCGTGCGAATTTTAAAACGTATGCAATGATGCGTAGTAGTTTCTGCCAAGAAGAAACACGTTGTGCTAATGTACATAACAATGGCGACTCTGTGTGTTTTGTTGTCACACTTAACACATTTGCCTTATGCTCAGGTAAGTCAGAACAGTTGGCAGGAGAGAATGACTTAATAGGCCATTCATCAGGGGGGCCGCGGATCCATGCTGGACCGTTCCACCACAAATCATGAGTCAAAAGTTGCGAGGGGAGCATGCCGCGTGATAGACAATCACTCGGGTTAATGGCGCCGGCGACGTGATAAAAATGTTTAGCGTTCAAGTTTTCTTGACACTGAGCGACCCGGTTGCTAACAAAAATCGACCACCGATGTGGTGACGAGTGAACCCATGATAAGGCAATCGTGGAATCAGAAAAGGCGTAAATGTCAGTAACGGGAATGCGTAATGCATACGAATCACGTACAGTTCTTATTAACTTTGACATAAGCAAAATAGCACATAACTCTAATCGAGCAAGCGTAGTAATCTTTGTCGGAGTGACCTTTGATTTCGCACACAAAATGCGAGTTTGAATGCTAGATGGGTAGGTACAATGTGCATAAATAACACATCCCATGCCATTCAGGCTGGCATCACAAAATGCGACAAGACGTAATTCGACACCTATATATCGCGGAATTTTTAATGTGTCAAGCAATTTTAATTCTTGAACGAGAGCGGAAAAGCGTGAGCGTATATGCTCTGGAGCAGGGTCATCCCAATCACTCTTACTAAGCCAAAGTTCCTTAATTAACAACTTGGCGTAGAGTATCACAGGTGCCACCAACCCGAGCACGTCAAATAGTCGCGCAACTATAGAGAGTATATTTCTCTTAGTGCACTTCTCATCTACCAAGGTGGATGTGAAATAAATATTATCTCCACACGGCTCCCACGAGAGACCTAAAACCTTTGCGACATGACTGCCAACATCAAACTCAAGCGATTTGCGGTGAGTATCAGGAAGTGAGTCTAGCAGCACAGAAGAATTGCTAGAGCACTTCACTAAGTCAAAGTCGCCAGCCTTGAACAGTTTTATCAAGTTGCGAGCTAAGTGTACAGCAGTGTCCTCATCAGATGCGGAATGAACTAAATCGTCAGTATACAGACAGGTCTCTGCGACTTTCGCGGCGTCAGGGAAGTGCGGACTCATGTCAGTAGCCAGCTGACGCACAGTACGTATAGCTATATACGGACTTGACTTCAGACCAAACGCCTGTCGATTAAACATATAGGTCTGAATTTCATCCGATTCCTTGAACCTGAATAAGATGCGCAGGTATTTACGATGGTCAACAGGTACGCCAATACGTAAATAATGTTGTTTTATGTCAGCGTTCATTGCGATAGGAAATAGCCTAAAATTTAATAATAATAAAAACAGGTCTGCCTGTAAATTGGGACCAATATGTAAAATATCATTGAGCGAAAGACCAGTGTGGGTTTTAGCGCTCGCGTCTAACACAATACGTGGCATCGGTTTGTCATGTCGAACTACTGCGTGATGTGGTATATAATAACCTTCCATAGACAAATTAGAGTCATCAACGAGACTAAGATAACCGTTATCTAAATAATCCTGAATAACCTTATTGTAATTTTCGCGTACGATTGGTGATTGACGAAGTTTACGCTCGAGCGACAAAAACCGGCGGTGAGCGACGCCGCGCGAGTTCCCTAGTTCAGAGGGATCCTTGCAGAACGGTAGCGCAACAGTATAACGACCTACGTCATCGCGAGTCACAGTAGATGTGAAAATATTCTCGCACTCGGTTTCTTCTGGAGACAATAGGCGCTTCACAGGAACTTCCTCAAGTTCCCAAAATTTTTGCACTAAATCATTTAGTGCTAGCGCAGAAAAGGATGCGGTTGTAGGCACAACATCTTTACGTGGGTATAGTACACAAGGGGCACTGGGACCACACTCGACTCTATTTCCTAAGTAGATATACGGGAAGAGCTGTGCACCTAATACTATATCAATGTTTCCTGGAATGTTCCAGCTTAAGTCAGCAAGCGGTAAATCGCGAAGATTTAACTCGCGATCACACTTAATTAATTGCGAGGGCAATTGATCCGTAAGGCTATTCATAACTAACGCATGTATAGTATACTTATGATCTGCATAAATACGAGATTCAATGTCCAAATACACATAGCCTACTATCGGGTGCGAAGTGGAACCAACACCTTTGACAACAGAATTACTCATTGGTATTATTGGTAAATTTAATAAACGACAACAGGACAATGTTATTAAGTTATTCTGTGAGCCATAATCAATTAGACATCTGACTACAGATTTATTTCCAGTGCTACCTTTAGGGCGAGCATACACCTGAGCGGTTGCCAAGAGAATATCACACTTATGGCTAGAGGCATACGAATGCACAGTGCTTGAAGCGAGCGGTGACTCAGGAGTGAGACTAACATGGTCGCACTGGGGCGGCGGGGAAGCGACAGCAGTCGTCGCATGCGAGTGCGAATTATTAACATTATTATCAAAATGCAATAATTTATGATGTTTTTTCTGACAGAAACAAACTGACGTACTTTTACATTGCGGGAGATTATGTAATGTGCTTAGACAATTGACGCAACCACGCTTAGATTTAATAAACTCATATCTAGCCTTTGCATTTTGCATATTTTTAAACTGAGCGCAGTCATACAGGTGTCGGTGGTCGCTGCCGCCACATAAACAATAGGACGCGTTAACTGCGGCAAGCGCATTCGACTTATTATTAATCGGCACACTGACAGCAAACGACTTAGAATTACGCTGTACACGCCTATCACTAGACTGTGGCGTCCCAGCAGTGGACGACTTCGCATATGACGAAGACCGCGGGTTTGACCGTTCAATCATCTTAGCATGATCTTGTACAAAGTCGATCAGCTGTTGCGTCGTAGGTATATCGACACCTCGAACAGAAAGTTCGAAGGCTTGGATGGTTAGAGTGTCCAATTTCCTCAAGGCACATTGTAGAAACATGAAGTCCGTTAAATCATTTATATCTAATTCTTTAAGCGCGGCGATAGAGGAGGAATATATACCTATAAATGAATCAAGTGAGTTCACACTAGGTGAACAATTCTTTAAGTCTAATATATTATTAAGATAATACGAACCTAATGAACGTTTATCTTGGTATTTCTTGACCAAGGCGTCCCAAACTATACTGTAGGTCTCACTTGACGGAACAATACCGGCAGTGAACTTTAATGCGTCATTGGTTAGTTTTGAGAATAGGTATTGCACACGTTGCGAATCAGACAATTGTTTGTTTGAATGAATATTGGCCTTAAAGGACTGATAAAATGTATTCCAGTTTTCAGGGCGTCCGTCAAAACTCGGAATAACAAGCATTTCCAATTTCACTACAGACGCGTTCGAATTACTCGACCCGTGTGAGGCGACCTCCTTGACCTTGGGAGTAGATAATTTATTTCTGATGCGTTTTATTCTCGAATACAATTCATCAAATGAGTCAAGGCAAGAATAGTCGGGTTCCACAGGGGATTCTAATGATAAATTTGAGCTATTTATTTGATCTACAATCGACTCGAACTTATCGCGAACATCATCGATGGTCTCGGTCTCAGCCAAAAAATCCTCATTAGATCGCGTCGTTATATCAAAACAAACAATTGATTTCGACGATTTATACCAACGAGTAATGCGTGCAAACAATAATTCCTTCTTTTGATTCAACATAATAAGCTTCCTTTCGAGATCTGACGACATGTTTGCAAATTAACGATAGGTAGGACCTACCTATTGAAATATAACAAGAAGATTATCTAACACAAACAGTTTAGATATACTTTTTATTGAAAATTGTACTACGGCTTATTATATAATAGCGCAAGTAGCACGGCGGAGCGGGAATGTAACTACCTACGTACCTAGATAGGTACCTACAAAGTTACGCGTATGTGAATAGAATGATGAGTATTTACCAATTAATACGTAAATCACCAACTATTATAAATATCTACCAATTATTACGTAGATTTAGCGTTTTAAATGCAGAATTTACCAAATAATTTACGTAAATCTGTTAGCGAATGAAAGTAATGAAACTAAGAGGGCGGAAAGAATTCACCAAAATTACGTGAATCTTTTAATTAAATGAATAGGAAAGAAATATTATTCACCAATAATTACGTGAATATGTTATTTACTGGCCTATCCGACTCGTAAGGACCATAAATTGTGGTAGGACGTGTAAATAGTCCGACCACTGGTGTGTTTGCACACAAAGCGTGTAAGAACCTGTGACCTGAAGTTTGGTTGTAATAAAAAGAAAATACACGTGACCGCTTCTATGAATGAAAACGCAAGAGAACCGGCACTGACCTGAGTTCCACCTCGTGAGGATTCAGCTGCAGACAGGCGTGGTTCCTGGCACGTGCTGGTGGGTAGGTAGGTGTCGACCGGCCGGTGACTTTCTTGAATGAGTCGTTTTCTTCCGATACACTTCACTTATACTGACTTGAGAATGTGGCCAAAGGAACTTATTGAATTACACAGAAAAAGAAACGAGGAGTTGAAGTACTCAACTTCCGTTCGGAGCGGCAGCGGGTTGAAGAAGTAAAAATGGGCGGGGAGATCGTCCGCCGTGAAGCTTGAGAGTGTCGCTCGTAGGAACTTCAGTCTCAAAGTATAGTTCGAAAAATCTGTGCACAGCGCCATCTATTGGCCTTCTTCAACACTAAGTGGTCAACAAATGAGCGCCAATACTCAAACATTATTCGATCACAGAAGCGGTTTCTTTAAATTACAAAAATTGAAATACAAATTAATTATGTGGGAAATAATTAAGAAAGTACATAAGCGCTCCACCAGACATAGTTTGTGATACCTCATCATTAGCATCTCTTTAGCGCTGCATGCGAGGTCTTCGCCTCAGTCTTCTACACTAATTAATATTACTTCTCTCTCTCTCTCCGACCGATCTCGGCCATGGCGACCACTTCGACTCCTAGTCGGCTCGGCGCTGATGCGCTCGAAGATGGCTAACATAGCCAATCTTCGCGGTGAACACTCGTGTGCACTGAGGGCACGTGAGAACACCACCCACATAATGGTACTGAATGGCAGCGGGTGGGCGAACTTTCAGCTCATCGCGTTTAGCGTCGAGGTCTGCCTTTCGCTGTTCCTCGAAATCGCTTACTCGTCTATGCACCACCCTGCGCCATTCTGGACGTTGTGCTGCCAAACCTTCCCATTGAGACGGCTCAATGTTGCATCTTTTCATATGACGCTTCTGAACATCCTTAAACCTGAGGAGTTGGCCGCCATGTTTCCGCTTGCCCTCCTCTAGTTCAGAGTAGAAGATGCGTTTCGCTACTCTCTCCTCCGCCATACGTGATACGTGACCGCACCACCGAAGCTGCCGACGCATTAAGTAGGCCTCAATGCCACTGACGTTTGCTCGCCGTAAAACTTCGGTGTTACGCAGTCGGTCGGACCATCGGATCTTCATGATGGAGCGTAGGCACTTGAGATGGAAACGATCCAGAGTGCGTATGTGGTGCCGATACACACACCACGTCTCGGAGGAATATAAGAGGTTTGGCAGCACAATTGCCATGTAAACTGATATTTTGGTGGCCAGCTTAAGGTCATGTGAATAGAAGACCTTGGAACGCAGCTTCCCAAATGCCGCAGCTGCGGCACAGATTCTGCTGCTGATCATCAAGGTCACACTTGGATGTTATAGTGCTCCCCAGATAGCGAAACTTGTCAACCTGCTTCAGCTTGTCCTGACCTAGCTGTATAGAACAGTGTCTCGTGACCATGTGTGTCCAGGGACATCACCTCCGTCTTCTTGACACTGATTTTTAGGCCGAACTTGCAGCAAGCTTGGTGAAAATTGGACATAAGCTGTTGCAGGCCATCAGGGGATTCTGCCACAAAGCATAAGTCGTCGGCATACATGATTTCTGTGATCATTGTATGGGAGACTTTAGTGCGCGCCTTAAGTCTGGCCAAATTGAAAAGATTGCCATCTGTGCGGAAGCGGATGCGGACTCCCTCAGAAAGAGTTTGTAAAACATCCCTGACTACTACTGCAAAGTACATGGCGAACAGTGTGGGCGCTAGAACACACCCTTGTTTCACCCCACAGGTAACGGGGAAGAAATTTGACTGTTCGCCATCGACACCGACGCAACATTGCATGTCGTCATGCAGGAGTCTAAGAAGTCTCACAAACTTCTCCGTGCATCCTAGCTTCCCTAGCACGATACAGAGGGCTTCACGAGGCACACTGTCGAATGCCTTCTCCAGGTCAACAAAGCAGAGATATAGCGGCCGTCCCTGTTCTCTGCTTTTTTCTTGCAGTTGACGCACAGAAAAGATTGCTTCACAGGTGCCTCGTTCAGGTCGGAAGCCAAACTGAGTTTCTGGCAGTATCTTTTCAGACAGAGCCTTTAAGCGGTTTAAAAGGACTCTGGCAAAGGCCTTTCCAGGGGCTGACAAAAGCGAAATACCACGGTAAGAGTTGCAATCGGAACGGTCACCCTTGTTTTTGTAGAGGGTACTAGTAAGAATATCCTTCCTGCAGTGGTTCTGTCATTTTTGGCGCAACACCGGCCGCTGCCGCGGCACGTTCGTTTCGCACGCTCGGCTCGCGCGTTGTGGTCACAATTCAAACCTAACCTAGACCAATAATTAATTCTGAACCATTTACCCCAACTGGCGAAAGTCTTTTTCAAAGTAGTTCCGAGATCACCAAAGTCAAGGTCAAGCTCCCGAAAATAACGACCGAAATAAATTCTACAAAGGTCAAGGTCATCGAGGTCAAGGTCACGATGGTCACTGAACCCGGTGGCAAGTTCGATGACCCCAAGGTCAAGGTCAAATACCTGTGGAGTGTGCCCTTGTGGCACCCCACCCTTATACACCCACATCCCACCGGATCCCGAAGGTATGACGAGGCGAAGTTTTATGGTTGAAAATTTTCGAAGTCCTTTTCCGTCGAAAATTTTCTAAGCTTCCCGTTACGTACACTCCAACGGGTTTTTCCAAGCGACTATAATACGGGGTTCTTCAAGAAGAGCATTAGAAGGTTTGTACAGAGTGTTCAGCACAAGTGTGACTCCCCTGGTGTTCCACACATCTACTATAGGTTACCGTGGTAACCATTTTTCATCAGCTCGGCCGTGTGTTAGTATGTTACTTAAATGGTATAAAAATGCCAAACCCGAGGTGATTAGCGACCTTGATTGATATACCTGTATTGTGACGTAGGAAGTTAATTGATTATGAACAACGTAGACTAGGCCTTCAGATATAGCAGGAGCAAAACGGAGACGCGAGACCGGACTAGACTCGCACTAATGTGATGATGAACTCGCTTTTTGGGTAAAGGAATAATTTATGCCTCTTTCCAAGCATCTGGAAACACTGCACGAAATGGCTAAGCCAGCTGCAATTCAGAGCGATGCGCGAACGCTTGCGGTGCAGCCGCCTCCTTCTGCGAGCAAGTAATGCTCGAGAAGGAGGCGGCCGGTCGGGGCCGGACTAGACTCCGGGCCCGGGAAGCCCGCGAAGAGCGAAGGCGAACCGGACGTCGGAGGTCGCAGAACAACCTCCGTCCTCCATGAGCGCTGGCCTGGGGGTGACCGGTGGAGCCGCCTGTCACCGTAGCAGAAGCTACGCGGCGGCGTCGCAAAGTGCGCCTCCCTGTACCCGGGGCTAGATGGGGACATCGAGGACCCCACAACCCGAAGGGGACCATTTCGAAAGAGATGGTCCTGGGTCTGCCGGGGTGCGAGAGATATGCTTTTGGCAATCTCACCTTCGGCAAACAAGGACCCAAGACGGCGTGCGTTTTAGTCGGTTCGAGTCCGACATAACCGCCTCCACCGGCTCCGTGGGGGTGGTATCGGTGGGGATTTTGCGCACGATAACAAAAAAGCCAGCTGCAATAGAGCGCACTGACATTGATGGTAATTCACGACAGTCAGCTAACTCACCAGTGTCGACGTCATCCGGCTCCTCCTTCACAATATCCAGAGGTATGTCACACTCCGTGTGTAGACCTAGTGCGCTGTGATACGGATCTGCGTCATCTTGCTCCACTGCCGCGTCATCTGCGAATGAGTACGATAAACACATGATTCATTCGCTCTTCGTATGAATCTGTATTCGTATCATATTGGTTCAGTAGATCTGGCGCTACAGGTAGTTGAGTATGCAAAATGGGAGGACCGACAACTATGGTTGGAACCATTCACCTGAAACCGCTAAGAATGAAATAGATAGGAGTGACGGGAAAAAACTTGAAATAACGAAAGGCAGGTAGGCCTTTCCTTATTCCAACCTGTTTTAATACTTACGATTGGTCTACGAAAGCGACAATATACCAAGTTTCATGAAGAAACAAATGATAAAAACATAAAAACCCAACTGCCACTGAAAAAAAAAGATCGAAATAAGTTTGATAGCAGGCTGTACCCACTTGCCAATCAGAAACCGAAAGAAAATTAATAGGTACCGCATGCTATCAAACTTATTCCGACCTTTTTTTTTTCAGTGGTAGTCGGGTTTTTTATATTTTTTAATCATTTATTTTGTTTTATTTTATACTTTTTAGTTATGATATGACATGTATATGTTTTTATAATCTCCTTCTAATTTCCTTCATACCTTCATTTTGATACCCTACTTGATAAGTTAGTCAAAATTATTTTTGAAGACATACGTTTTGGCGCCAAAAATTTTAATATACCTGGTGTCACTCACACAATCACGATGAATCAAATGACACATGTCCAATCTGTCAAGCCGTTCAGGCTGTAGGCCATACCAAATAAATGGACATACATACTAGGGTGGGTCACTTAAGTATGGAAGAAAAAAAATGTCGGATTTATTTCCGGCACAGCGATAAAACGGTGCCAAATTATCATTATAAATGGACTGTGAAGTTTGGTATTAATCGAAATTCATCTTCTGCCTCCGGTTGCATGTGGAAATAAAAAAAAATGTGTTTCGACAAGTTTCAACAGTATGGCAGAAGAAGTTACATTAAAAAACTTTATTAATGAATTAAAGATTAAAATCATTAGTAATTGGGTTTATTAAAGAGAAATTAATATCACAAACAATAAAATTATTACAGAAAAGAAATTAAAATATCCTTAAGATGAAGGCTTAATTATAGACAAAATCCTTTTTGCTGTCGAATTTCGGCATCAATTTCCTTGCTTCAATTTGGGTTTTGATTAATCCCTCTCTTGCTGTTTTATTACATAGAGTAGCAGAGGCTTCAGTCACTGCTTTGACTGCTCTTTCTACGACTTGTGTGTGACAAGGGAGACGCAATAAATTTAACATTCCGTCTCCCTTGTTTTCAATAAATAATCGCCGATTTTCTTCAGTTACAGATTTTAAAATCGGTGGCTCGGTTATGTGTTCTTGCCAATCCAAAAGGTCATAGTACGTTGATGCATGGAAGTTAACCTTCGGTAACTGAAACTGGCGCAAAGTCCGCTGTGCTGCCGATCTAGTCTTTAAAATTCGACGAGCAGCTAGTTCTCGTATGTGTGGCTGAGGATCTGTCAACATTGCCAACAATAAGTTCTCTGGGTGTGCGAAATAGCAGTTTCTCTGAATGACTGGGTCAATAACCGCTTTTAAATCCGTTAGTAAATATCGGGTTAACTCGATGAGCTTGAATAAATGTCGCGATCCATCTTTACAGCTGGGATGTTTTATTATAAACCATACTGGAGCATAAACCTTAACAACGTACGTTGCAAGAGTAATAAGATTAGCGGAGGGAGTCTCTACTGAAACATACAGACGGAGTATTCTGTTGGCGCGAGTTAGCCAACGAGCATGAGACATTTTACCTGGTGATTTATGGCCTAAATCACTAGGAAATATGCCTGTAGAGATTGCTTCAACTATTCTATATAAATATTTTTGGTCTGTACTAATATCTTCAGCGCAAAGATCCGGCAAGTTCGTTGGTATAGGTTGAAACTGGGTTACAGGTCGCTTTTCACAGTTTTCTAATTGTTTGCCAATTGTTCCTGCAAATGTTATCGGTCCAGAAGTACAGCCATCTATATGTTGAAACAAGTGTCTAAATGGGAGCTCATTCATATGTAACAGACAAATAATCCACTGTAAGGGTCGATTTAATCTTTTTTCTAGCATTCGTATAACTCCGCCACTTTTTCCAACATTAACATTAGTGCCATCACATCCGATTGCTATCAAATGATCCATTGATATAGCCGCATTGAAGAAAAAGTTGAATATTTCTTCTTCTATACACTTTGCAGTGCCTGAAGCAGGTGTAATGTAACCCAAAAACATCGAGTCAGGTTCTTTGATCAATGAAATATGCTCTTCAAGTATACGTCGTCTGTACTTCTTACCCACTTTTGTAGATATGGACAAGGTTTGGTCTTTTCTACCATCAAAGTATAATGCTGGTATTTGCGATAATAATTGTTGAGAAATTATGTTATCTCTAGTTTTTTTTCTTTCTCGGCGCAGCTTATTTTTGTCTATTATTTGTGAAGACGAAGCTCGCAGAACTGCTGATGCAATAGCCGCTCCTGCCCTGTCTGATACTCCAAATCTGTCACATGTTTTTGACAACAAAACATAATCAACTGCAGTGTAGTAGTAATCCCTGACTCAACACTGGAAGTCTGCAATTGAATTTGATTCACAATCAGACTGGGTGCACTCGGATTCAGATGAACTATTCATTTTTTGTGTTTGTCGTGATACTTTTGGTGGTTTACTTGAAGATTTTTCCCGTAACTGTTTTCTTTTCAGTGTTCTTGTAATCTGCTTAGTAGTTCCAACGTCAATACCACCGATCATCATTTGTCTAGTCGTTCGTTGGTCTGTTATGAATGTATGTTCTCTAGCAGGTATTTTTTTGTTTTTAGAACAAACACATTTGAGTAAATCTCGACACTTGCAAGCCGAAATATCAAATAAAACTTTACCTCCAAGACGAAACTCAGTTAACTTCTTTTCAGGTATTTTTGGGTGAGATTTAAGAAGGTTTTTGCACTTTAAATGATAGGTTTGTAACATTACTTTTATTCGCTTTGGTTCTACGGTAGGAATAGAAGATTTTGACCATATATCTATCAATTTTTCAACAACAATGGTCTCGATTTCTTTATATGTTGGCTCTTTTTTACATTCCCTCTCATGTTTTAACGAGTGCCGGGTCCACTCATAACATTTCATCATATCTTCATATGTAGGCAAAATGTTACCTTTCAAATCATGTAAATCACCAAATAATGGACATTTCCAACTTTTTCGAGTACGTTCCATGTTTCTGATAACACAACACAAACAACTGCACCCAGTAACGCAAAGTGCCACAATAGTTTTTACAGGTCAACCAAGCGTCGTTTTTCTCATCAAATCCTCGACCCTACCCCACTTATTACTTGTCTTTGAACTTAACGAAACAAACGTAGTGGTTTATTGTTACTAATAAAACCTATTGTGTATTAAAACAGATGTTTGTGAGTTTAAAAAAGTAACGGACACAGGAAGTCAAAATGTAGGTACTTTAAAAAAGTGTTTTACAATCCGGAGGCAATTAAACTTAAAATAATACAATGAAACTTTACGTATGAAATAAGTAAACCATTTGGCACCTTTTTAACACTGAGCCCATTCAAAAATAGGAAAAAAAAATTTTTGACCCACCCTAATACATACATACAGAGATACATACATAACATAACATAAACTCACGCCTGTATTCCCCGAAGGGGTAGGCAGAGGTGTTAGCACCCACATTTCGCCAATTTATGTTTAGGTCCCAATGTAATAGGTGGCGAACTTATTGCCATTAACCGGGCACTTATAAACCTGCGATAAATACACACATAAGTTCGAAAAGCATCGCAAAGTCATTGGTGTGTGCCATGGTTAACCTGGGATCGAACCCGAGTCCTCGTCTCGGCAGTCCATTACCCATACCACTAGGCTACTGCAGATACATACATAGTCTCGAAAAACATTACCCTCTTTCCTTCGGCAGTCGGGTAAAAAAACAAAGAAGCTGGACTGTTGATCACTCCCAAAAGTGCATGAATAAACTCTAAAGCAAACAAACACTTACTAGCCGTGACGTCACTCTGATCTTCCTTGATGACCGCGAGACTTAAAACATCTTCTGAGTCTGAACATGTGCCGCTGTGATCTCGTGCATCATCTGTAAGTTGTGTGGGTATTTGTGATCACGGAATATAACAGTTACATAACCTACTGTCATGTTGCAAGTGCCAGGTACAGTAGCGTTCTGTGCGCTAACACAATGTTACCTTCAGCATCTTCTTGTTTGATGTCAGCATTATCTAAGACATCTGCAGTCGTCTGCATCACATCCTCCATGCTCGGGTGCACATTGGGCATTACTTGTAGGTTGACTTGCTGTAAAAACAACATCACATTAACACACATTCAACAGCTCTCCCTAGCCTCATATCTCGTGCCTGTGCAGTGCAACCTTTCACATTTATAATATTATTATTCCTCTTTATTTACTTTACTTACTTATTATTTACATTTTTAAATACATAATATATAAAAAATAAAACATATATTTAAAAATATAAAAAATAGTATCCCACCGGCATCGGGTACAGGGACCAAGCTACCGGTGGTTAGGGCTCCAGAGAAAGGAACTTCCTCACGATGCGCGCCGTATCAAGGAGCACTGCCTTCTGCATCTGGCCCTTGACCCAACCATCCAACCCGAGCCTCTTTAGATGTTGTTCGAGGCTCTTTGCTATCAGTCCGTTGACTGATACGACTATCGGCACAATGATTGCTGAGTCAACATTCCACATGTCGACAACCTCGTGAGCCAAGTCCAAGTACTTAACTTGTTTATCTTTCTCAGCTTTCACGAGATTTTCGTCATGAGGAATGGTGACATCAACAATCAATGCTCGGCGTTCGGATCGGTCTATCACCACAATGTCAGGCTTGTTAGCTATAACAGTCCTATCAGTGATGATAGATCGATCCCAGTACAATGTGATATGACTATTTTCTAGAACTGGCTCAGGAACATACCTATAGTACGGCACCTCAACATCCACAAGGTTGTATTTCAGAGCAAGTCGCTGATGGATTATCCTGGCTACCTGATTATGTCTGTGCAAGTACTCGCCGTTAGCAAGACGAGAACAACCGGAAGTAATATGCCTGAGGGATTCACCAGGTTGGTGACACGCTCGACAAATGTCAATTGTGCCATCCCTCATGATATACTTCCGGTAGTTATTCGTCTTAATAACTTCATCTGCAATTGCACAGACAAAACCTTCAGTTTCCCCAAAAAGGTCACTGAAACGTAGCCAGGACACGGACGCTAGTAGATCTACTTCGGGCCTGTGTAGGGCCCTATAGAACCTGCCATGTAGCTCCTTACTCTGCCATACCTCCCTGCGGCTGTCAGTGCTAACTATTGTAGGCCTGCGCCAGTTCTCTTTAGCCAAACCGAGCGGGGTGAGCCCGGTATCTACGTTGACTACATCACGATGCATGTCCACGTTCGACTTCAGAAAGTAGTCTCTGAGATTGCACACCTCGCGATTATGAAGGGTCTTAGCATTTAAAAAACCTCGACCCCCACATTTCCGCGGGATGTACAATCTCATGACTGACGACCGTGGGTGGTGCATTCGGAATGCAGTCAACTGAGCCCGGACTTTCCTATCGATGGTATCGAGTTCAGTCTGAGTCCACTTGAGTATGCCAAAAGAGTACATCAAGAGTGGCATGACCCAACTGTTACAGGCACGCACCTTGTTACCACCTGACAGAAGACTGTTAAGTACTTTTTTCAGGCGGCCAAAGAAACGGTCCTGTAAAATTTGTTTCATGTCGGCCTCATTGATGCATAACGCCTGTGACATACCCAAGTATTTATAGGTCTCAGTTACGAGGAGTGATCTTAGGTTAGTGGAATCAGAGAGCTGTATACCCTCCGACTCCACCACCCGCCCTCGCTTTACATGAATGACTGCACATTTGTCCACACCAAACGCCATTTTAATAGAATTACTGAATGTTTCAGTAACCTTCAGTAAAGCTATTAATTGAGGGTTGGTGTGGGCGAATAGCTTTAAATCATCCATGTAAAAGAGGTGGGATACCATCTGACCCTCTCTTCGTAACCTATAACCTAACCCTGAATTCACTAGTAAAGTACTAAGTGGGTTCAGGGCTAAGCAGAACCAAAGGGGACTCAGACTGTCCCCTTGAAAAATACCCCGCTCTATTGTTATCGGCTCGTCACTACCCAAAGCCTGGCGACACCCTGGATAAAAAAGAACCGTCCTCCATTGCCCCATACATGACCTTAGGAAGGTACATAGAGTTGTATTCACTTTATACAACTCCAGCACCCTCAAAAGCCATGTATGTGGCACGGAGTCAAACGCTTTCTTGTAATCTATCCAGCATGCCGCCAGATCCTTACGATTGCGGCGAGCTTGTTGGCTAATAGTCATATCAATCAGGAGGAGATAATAATAATAATAATAATAATAATAATAATAATAATCAGCTAATAATCATATATATTATTATTATTATTATTATTGTCTTTATGGACGAGCAGCATACATGCTGATGTGTCCACATCACTGCACTGGAGTAGGGTTTTTCTAACATTGTAGATCACGGTGTTTTTATGCGTCACTTATAAATTGAATTGTTCAGTCAAGTGGGTTATTTTTTTCTAGCCATTTGTCTAGTTCACACTTAAAACAGTTCACTGATTTAGCGGTTACGACACTTTCCGGGAGTTTATTCCATATACGAACAACGCGATTGTTCAGAGTGTGATAGGCTACCAATGTATGTGAAGGCACGCGATTAAGGGTTAGGGTGTGTCCACGTGATGAGTATGCTTTTTTCTCCAACGAGAACATGTCCTTGACATTCGGAAGATTGTATCTTGAGCTTAGTATCTTGTAGGTTTCAATAAGATCACCTCTCATCCTTCGAAGCTTTAGTGTTGGTAATTTCAGTAAACTTAAGCGTTCCTCATAAGGTTTACGTCGCAGGCCATATGGTATTTTTGTTGCTCGTCTTTGAACACCTTCCAACATGTCAATGTCCTTCTCAAAGTATGGGTTCCAAATTTGAAAGTTATATTCCAACAAGGGTCTAACATATGTTTTATAAATTTTGACAAAAACTGATGGAGTTATGTGTTGGAAGGCACGGCGTATTGCGTATAGGAAAGAATTGGCCTTTTTAACTATATTGTTAATGTGGTCGGCCCACTTAAGATTGCCTGTCATAGTTACTCCAAGATCCTTTTGTGTCTTGACAGATTTAACTGTGGTGTTGTCTATTATGTATGGCACTTCAGGGTTATTTTTGCCTAGTCGTAGGACGGTGCATTTGGTTGCATTAAGTTTCGCGATCCACTCCATGGTCCAGTCTTGCAGCTTATCTAAATCTGCTTGCATTTGCCCTGACTGAGTGATGGGGTCTCCAAAGAACTTTCCATCGTCAGCAAAGAAACAGGACTCAGATTGTATTATTGCTATTAAATCTGTTGTAAAGATATTGAACAGAACAGGTGACAGAACTGATCCTTGGGGGACACCACTGAGGACCCGCTTTGGTTCAGACAATATATTACCCACTCTAACTTGGTATGTTCTATGCAAAAGATAGTTTTCAAGCCAT
The DNA here is from genome assembly GCA_914829495.1 of Eilema sororculum. Lineage (NCBI taxonomy): Eukaryota > Metazoa > Arthropoda > Insecta > Lepidoptera > Erebidae > Eilema > Eilema sororculum. Next base: position 14,556,453 of record OU618559.1, on the reverse strand, counting down.
TTCAGGAGCTTTCCTCGTATGCCAAAGTGCTCAAGCTTCAACAGCAGTCGATGGTGGGGAACCTTATCAAAGGCACGTTCAAAGTCCAGATAGATGACATCCACACTTCTTTTTTGATCGAGTTCCTTGCTCCATGCATTCACACATGTCAGTAAGTTTGTTACTGTGGATCTCTTCTCCACAAAGCCATGTTGCTTTATGGAAATAATGTTCTGTCTATTGAGGAATGATCTCATTTGGCCAGCTATAATTTTTTCCATACATTTGCCTATGGTACTGGTGAGACTTATAGGTCTAAATTTAGCTGGGTCAGTTCTATCGCCACTCTTGTATATTGGTGTAACAATCGCGTGTCTCCAATCGTTGGGTAGGCTACTATTAGTAAAGGAGATTTGCATTAATTTTGCTAATATGGGAGTAATCAGGTCCACATTATTTTTTAGTATTATGTTTGGGATACTGTCTGGTCCAGGGGAGGAGTTTATATTAAGGTTCTTCAGTACCTTTGCAATATCTATTTCATCGAACGAAATATCACAAAGGGAGTCTTCGATACGTGCAGTACCATTGATTTTGGGTGTATCGTGTATAGGTGGCTCTACAGAGTATGCTTTGTGAAATTCCTCAGCAAAGGTATTGGCAATATCCAATGGACTCGTTACCAAGTTGCCAAGCGGGTTCCGTATGGCAGGTGGAATGCTAACCTTAGAAGAGGTACACCTGCGCAAGTAAGAATAGAAGCATTTATCCCCATTCTTTAGTATATTTGCTTCATAGTAACTTCTGTACTTTCTAGATTCATTGACACATTTGTTACTAATGTTTCTATATTGTGCATAGTCCTCCACTTTCTTACTGACCAAATATATATCCCAAAGTCGTCTTTTTTCACGAGTTAGTTTCAATATGTCTGGTTTTATCCAAGGTTTGATTTTACATTTTTGAACAACTGTCTTTAGCGGTGCATGTTTTTCTATGTTGGCAGTCAGTATAGTTTTAACAGAGTTCCAAGAATGATCCACCTGTTCGTACCATTCTATTTTATGCAGATCTGCAGTAAGGTCGCATTTGAACTTATCAAAGTCAATATTCTGGTAATATCTTCTTTGTTGTGGGTGTGTAGCCGACGGGGCAGTAAGACACTGCATGTGAAATTGCAGTACACAGTGGTCACTCTTCCCAATTGCTGGTCGGTGCTTTATGTTAGACACCAAGGTTTTGTCATTAGTCATAATGAGATCCAGTAATGAAGGTATGTTGTTATGTCGGAATCTTGTTGGGTCAGTAACCAGCTGGTGTAGATTACTGGCAAGAAACATATTTCTAAACAGCTCTGGTGAGCCACTCAGTTTTTGGTATGGACAGATAGGCCAGGTTAAGGTTGGATAGTTAAAATCTCCTACAATAAGTATATTATTATTTTCAGAGGCTTGTGACAGGTTGTGGAATAAAATATTGTCATCAGTTGCCCAGTTGATATTAGTATCTGCACGGTAAACCCCAACCAGCAGGAAGTGGTGGTGGGCAAATTGTATATCAAGGTACAATGCTTCCACCATATCAGACATGTACCGTTTATTCTTGCGAGCAATTATTGGGGTGCCATTGACACAGGTTTTAACATAAATTGCAACACCACCCCCTCTTGTTTTATCACCTTTTGTTCCTGGTCTCCTCTTACGGTCTTTTCTAAACAGAGTATAGTTCGGAATTACATAATTACTATTCCTGTCATTACTATTAAGCCAGGTTTCTGTTAATATTATAAAAGTTGGTTTCTGCACATGTATATCAAGTAGGAATAAGTCGAGTTTGGCAGATAGGGAGCTTAGGTTGGTATAGTAGAATGTAAGGTTGGTGTATGGAGTGTTAGCGTTTATATGTTTTTTGATTTAACAATCTTTGGTATTCCGCCAACATATTTAATAATAATATCTGTCTCACCTTTATCCATTCTTACTTTGAGACTCTGGCGCAGCTGGTTGAGTTCCTCGCGCTGTTGGGGTGTTCTATCGTTGTATATTCTTACTTCCTTACGTGCTTTGGCCTTATTTTTCAAGATGTGGATAGAATCAGTTCGGCTCCGCAATACAACTTTCAGTGGTCTCGACTTGGAGCCCTCTTTACGCCCTAAACGGAGCACCTTAACCACCTTTGCGGATACATTACTGTCCCCAGTGACTTCTTCCAGGATGTTTTTAAGTTCTCGTTCATCATGGTCTTTGCGAGTGGCACTATCATCAGAGTCGGATTCTTTTATACCAACTATAATTAAATTGGCAGCTCGACGCTCACGTTCTGCCATTTCTTCAATTACAGAGTTGGTATTCATGGTATTTGTCAGCGGTAATGAAGACGGAGGGACACATTGTGGAGAAGTTTGTTGGGCTAGTTGATTTTTAATTGCATCCAGCTCTTCACGTACTGCATCATATGTCTTTATTAGTTTCGGCACTTGAAATAACGCCTCGCGACAGGGCGTGCATAGGTATAACAATGTGCGTCGCGATTTGAGTCCCATAACCCTGGCCTCGCTGCTAGTCAGGTTACTGCATGTTGAACATACATTCCGCTTGCACCCATCACACTGTACCACACCATCATCACTAGTAACATCACTTTCACATTGGTAGCACTTCATTTTTAATTGTATTAGAGCAAGGTGAGAAAAAAAAAAGTCGTTAGGTTGTCGTAACTTTTTCAATTACACAAAAATAGTTTTAATTATTGAAAACCACTTTGACTGTTTATGTAAGTTCTTTAGCACTTGTTGTTGATAGTAATTAGCAGTATTCTGAGTAGATTCAGGCATAAAATACTAATTAAACAGAATTTTAGATCGTAACTAAGTTTCCAGCACAGTTCACTTTAAGGAGGGTAGACGAAAAAAAAAAAAAAAAAAAAAAAAAAAAAAACTGCGTAAACAGCTCCTCGCTGCGGAGAGATTGCCTCCTCAGCTCATAGCAGGTCTCGAGCTTTGAACAACACAGGGTACAGGCCAGGGATGGTCTTTTGTCCTCTGTAACCAACTGTTAAACATAATTATTTTATAAGTTGTTTTTAACATCATCCTCACTCTTACTTTTGACTAAAAAATTAAGTCTAGCGGTAGGATTATTTACCAGCATCATGGTCAGGTACTCGTACATATCTTGAAGGTGCGTGCCGAAAATCGTCTGCAATCGAGTATCGTCCGATAGACAAATTCGACACATCGACAATTTCTCCATGTTTGTGTTAATTCTTTATGAATTGTTAGTTCAATACCACCGTTAATAGTATATTGTTTAGTTTAACGTGAACTTGAGTCTATAAGCCTACTTGTATATGTGCATCTAACTGTAATATCCTAAGACTTATGCATTATCTCGTTTGAAATCAACAATATACTCTCAAGAACACTTTGTATAAGTTTAATTAATTACATTCACAAATAGTTCCTCCTCTTCTAATTCATTTGTTCTGTAGCAATAACGCCTGAAACTCGCCGTGTTCTCAATACAACTTTGTATTTAAATGCGTAACCTCCAATGATTAATGAACAGGAAAAAACTTCACCACAACGCGAGGCGAGGAAGGAAATCTCTATTTTTCCTTCCTTTTATTAAAATGGATTCAGCTATCTCAAGAATAGTCACTATTTCGCCTGTCCCAAGCAAAATTATAATAATATTTATATCTAAATAACTACATTTACCATCAAAAAAATGACCTCAAGACGTCGTCGTCGTCATGAGTTGACATTAATGACATTCATGACATGTCGCATATAGAAATGTCATTTTTTTTGTTTCTTTAGGTCCTTTCGGAATAGGCTAAGGTAGTATGACCATGCTGCCTTATCATCTGTTATAATTATTTTCTTCATTGAAATCGTTGTGGATGATATTAATGACGATGAGTTGATGATGTTGATGATGATGATGATGATGATGATGATGATGAATGATAATTCTGCAACCCCCTACGTTCGGTTCGCCTTCACTGTTCGTAGGCGTCCCGGGCCCGGAGTCTAATCCGGACCCGACCGGCGGCGGCCGCCTCCATCTTGCTTGCAGAAGGAGGCGGCCGCAACTCAAGCGTTCGCGCATCGTACCATCGCTATGAGCAAAGTGGCGAGTGTGAGGACTCCCACCCCCAGAGCCGCCACTAGGACCCACCTCGACGTGTCCCATGCCGAGGCGTTGTTTGGTTCCGCAGTGCTAAGATGGTAATATGCACTTAGCTCGTTGACACCGGAGCTGGTGATGGTGCCAGCGTGCCAGGGTCGGTCCTCACTGGTGTGCCTCACGATCGAATGATGGCGTGAAGCCCGGTACGAAGACCAGAAGGTTATCTCCCCAACGGCAATACAGCGTAGCTATAAAAGAATAAAATTAAGTAAACAACATAAGCTGATGACGTGACCTCTGACCGCAGAGGTCATCAGTCCCACAGCACTATGAGGGTAGGCGGAAATAGCACATACACAAATAAAATAAATAGCCATACAGGTAGCAGGCATTAAGCTGGACCGCTGAGAAGTCTTCACCTGTAGAAGGAAGTGGAAATGTTGATCTCAAAACTCACCCGGTACCGAAAAACAGCAGTTGGCCGCCGGGGTCCTCTTTCGACAAAAGTTGTCGAAGAAAGGGACTGATTGAATGTCAAAGCTTGACAGTTGAACAGTGTTGGCCAATCTCGCTCGCGCGCAACCATAGATAATTTAGTCTAAAATATTGAAACTTACTAAAGTATCGGTTAATTGTAAGGATTTATGCAAAATAGATTTAGAAAAATCCACAACGTTACAATAAACCACCAATTAGTTCAGGGTTTTTGTTACCCAAAAACCCGATACTGGACTGCTCAATAAAGTGACTGCTTCGGCAGCTTATATCAGCAGAACATTACTTTTTGTGTGTTTGTGTGTGTGATATTTTCTTTCAATAAAATGCCTGACTTACGCTTACACAAACATACGTCCTTACAAACCTCCCCAATCATGTTCATTCATACTTAGCGGTTATCACTTGAATAATGCAGTATACGCGTTCCTTTCGAAGAGAGTTTCCAGGATAATAGACACTGGAGACTCAGACGTAAATCGAACCATGGTAAGCATTGAAATGTCACAGACAACAATTCAAATTAGAAGAAAGAGAGCATAATTTCAACTTTTAAAGAGAAAGAAATGTTATGTTTTTGGTAAAGGGCTTATTTTAGACTTATACATTACCGCATCTGCAAAAAGGCTTAATTAACGAGTTTGCGAACGGCTCGGAAGAAGACACAACAAAAAGGGATGCAATGAGGCTTATTTTTGGAACTGAGTTTGCACGGGCGCTCAGCATAATGGTATAAGACCATAAAACAGTACCCAGTTGAATATCCCAGCACGAAGAAAAATGGTATCCGTTGGTTTAAAACACCAACGGATGCGAAAATTGGTATAAAATCATAAAAACTCCCGGTGACTGGTTTAGTATCCCAGTACCAAAACAAGGCACCCGTTGGTTTAAGACGCCAACGGAGCCAAAACAACGTCCACCCACCATTGCCGCCTCTGGTGGCAACTGGAACATTTTCTGGAAATAATATCCTATACGCCACCGGGGATGACGCAGCGTTGCCTCCACGGTGGCGAGAGGGATTTTCATTTTGTAAGAATCCGGGACGTCACCGGCGGTGGCGAACCGGTGTCAATTGGGACATAATAAAATTAATAATAATATTTATTTTGTATGGTGTTCTAGGGAGAAATAAAATTTTTTTTATTAAGTACTTGTGATTTAATTTGAAAAAAAAGTGACTTTTTATTTTAAGCAGTATGTAATTTAATATATGATTTTCCCTTACGCCAACGGATGAAGGATTGCTAGGGGTAGCGACTGGGAATTAACATATCCCAGTTGCCACCTGAGGTGTCAATCGGGATATTTTTTTTGGAAAGGGTCCCAGTGGCCACCAGAGGTGGCAATATTCGGGGTGGTAAACGGGAATGACCCGTATGGGGGTTACTACTCGTTGAATATTCTAGCTATTTATATTATTCGTTATTTTTTTGGCAAATTGGCGGGGCAGTGGATCACTCTAGTAAAAAAAATATTAGCCTCCTAAGACCACAATTAAACCCAACACGCAATATTCGCCTCCTATGAACACAATCGCCATTGGGGTCAGTATTACTGTCAAAGTATGATCGGTGTTTACACTATGACAAAGTATGTGTACTTTGTTTACACTATGGAAGACCTTACACATATCAGTATTTCCGTGCGTAGGCCAAGTATGCGCATTTGATTCACATAATATGGTAGACTATTTTTGGTAAAAATAAATAGCCGAGTTTGGATTCATGATATTTTATTACAATTTATTTCAAGTAGCAGTACAAATCATTATCAAATTAAAGGAAAATACAATAAAAAAATATTTTAGTCGGAATGGAGAAATCTTGCAAACAATGATACTGCTTGTGAAGCACAATGCGCATTTAACCCGTCGCTAATTAGAACATGCCGACGGCACTTGACATGTTCTAATTCGCGGTTTTCTTCCTCCGATAAACGTGTATATAAAAGATTTAAAAACCGGGCAGTTATATGGCGCTTTCTCAATACCAATTAGGTTTTGAATATTAATTAACTGTTGAATCAATTTTTCTCCATCACCTCCCTTATAATCCCACCACACACATCCAGTAGCTGCTACACTTTTTGTTAACTCCTTCTAGTTACAGGGTATATTTCTATCTGCCACCCCCAGACTTGCCACCGGGGTGGTGTTTGGAACTAATTAGGTGTCGTTTACCACCCCGGTGGTAAATGGCACATAATTAGTTTCATCCGCTCCCTTCATTGTTATATACGTGGTATTATTTAAGATTAGGTTAGAAGGCTAAGGCGGGCTTAGCCTTCTAACCTAATCTATCCGAGTCAGGATGAGCAGTGTCCTTTTTTGTATAACTCATACCACATATATAACTATGAAGGGGGCGGATGAAACTAATTATGTGCCATTGACCACCGGGGTGGTAAACGACACCTAATTAGTGCCAAACACCACCCCCGGTGGCAAGTCTAAGGGTGGCAGATAAACCCTAACGCCGACTTCGTATTGTGGTAGGTCTGTGTGTCGGTTCTTAAACTGTAATCCATGCACAAGCCGTTACACGAAGTTCTCCGTCTTCCATTCACCTGTCGTCAATGTCCGGTCCATCGATACTTGAAAGTGAGCTAAGTTTACTTTCATGGTGCCCATACGGACCCATGCCATTTCCTTACAAATAAATGTTTTTTTTTATTTTTTATATAGGACACGTCAATTTGACTTCACCTCGCCTGATGTTAAGCTAAAGGCAAAGTCTCGGAAAGAGTGTCACCATCGGAAACATGTACCATGTTAACAGTAATGGCACTCAGCTTGACGGCCTCGTTAGATGCCTTTTCACACCCCGCTTAAAGGATCCGGGACTGTAGGAAGAAGGAAACACGTGAGCTGGCAGGAGTTCCAGGTCTTAATGGTGCGGCATAGGAATGAGTCATTGAAAACCGTTCATGTCCACAATATAAGCTATATTCATATTCATTTTGTCTGACTGCCTGGTATATTGGAATGAATTTTTTATAGCATTTATTATGAAAAAATTAAATGCTCAAGTGAGACTTGAACTCACGACAGGGGGAATGCTCTTCCAACTGAGCTATTGAGCCACTACTGAATCATTACAATTTTCCTTCTCTTTATATCCGTCTTTAAGGGCAATGGTGGAGCCATCTACCAACATTATTACGAACTGTTGGAAGAGCATTCCCCCTGTAAGGGAAAGGTCATGGGTTCAAGTCCCACTTGAGCTTTCTTTTTACCGATGTATTTTGAATTTCTGACATACATTACACTGATAAGGTTTCGGACCCGTGTGAGTACGCATATGTACATCAAAATTACCCTTTCGTGAAACTCTGAAACATTTCTTACATACGTTACACTCATGAGGTTTCACATTCGTGTATTTGCAAATGCACAGCTAAAGAACTCTTAACTGTGAAACATTTCTTACATACCTTACACTGATAAGGTTTCGCACCCGAGTGAGTACGCATATGTACATCAAAATTACCCTTTCGTGAAAAACATTTTTTACATACATTACACTCATAAGGTTTCTCACCCGTGTGTGTGCGCATATGTAAAGATAAAGGCGTCTTGTGCATGAAACATTTCTTACATAAATCACACTCATAAGGTTTCTTATTCGTGTGTGTACACATGTGTATAAGTAAAGAACTGTTATGATCGAAACATTTCTTACATATATTACACTCATAAGGTTTCGCACCTGTGTGTGTGTGTGTTCGCATATGCCTAACTAAATGAGCCTTACAACTGAAACATTTTTTACATACATTACATTCATGAGGTTTCTCACCCGTGTGTGTTCGCATATGCTTAACTAAATGATTCTTACGACTGTAACATTTTTTACATACATTACATTCATAAGGTTTCTCACCCGTGTGTGTACGGATATGCACATTTAAATGCCTCTTTACACGGAAACATTTCTTACATGCATTACATGCATAAGGTTTCTCGCCCGTGTGTGTACGGATATGCGTACTTAAATTGGTATTAAAACGGAAAAATTTGTTACATACACTACACTCAAAAGGTCTCTCACCCGTGTGTGTACGCATATGTATATCTAATGTAATTTTTTGAATGAAACATTTCTTACATACATTACACTTATATGGTTTCTCCCCCGTGTGTGTACGAATATGTCTCACTAAATCACTTTTAAATCTAAAACATTTTTGACAAGTGTCACATAAAAACTGTTTAAGTTTTTTGCTTGAGCTACTATTAACACTTTGGTCTGCACTGATTTGGTTTTCAGACATTTCTTTGTGAGCGTCGCTATGATCGTATGTGCTATAATTTTGTGTATCGTGATGTAATCTGATATCTGTTTCATCGTCAGTTTCCATAATCTTATTCTTCTCAACTGTCGTGTCTTCAACAGCTCCTCTAGTCTCTCTTTCTCTTTCTTCAACTATGTCCATTGTTTGGTCAGTTCTCTTGAGGCTGTTTAAAAGTGTATCATTGTGGTACTTCTGCGCGGCGAGTCGAGGAGCATCTGAAGAACAAATAAATGTGTTGCTTTAGTGTATCTTCACGAGGGTCGGCAGAAATATTCGAATGTGTCCGTATGTCTACTATCCACTGTATGAAATTTAGTTGTACTAAACTGACAAAAAAGTTCTTTTAGTACTACGAATTTGAGTACTTAATTCAATAGAACTAAACAGACAATATAAGTAGGACTATACGGACAATGCTTGTAGGACTAGACGGACAAAAAAGTCAAGTGCAGAGTAAGCTAAGCGTCGGTAGCTTAGTGGTTATGGAGTCGGCCTTACGATTGAGAGGTCTCGGGTTTGAATCCTGGCTATTACACTACCGACGTGAACCCACTCCTAGAACAAGCAATTTAGCTTAGTTGGAGGGGTTAGAGGGAATATTAGTAACTTCGGTTCTAATTTTCTTTAAAAAAAAAGAATATTTAATGACTAAATGAGAAATGCACGAAAATTAAATTGCTAACTCTTCATAACTTAAGTTCCTTAACTTAGCTAAACTAAAACAAACATTATTATGAAAAACATTTTATCTCAATGATTCCAAAAAAAGGGAAGTAGATATTTGGCCATTGACCAGCATCATTTGCTGTTTCAAAATATACTGATCATTTATGATATTGTAAATTTTCATCCTTTTGATCTGCATATTGTCGTTTTCTATTTGTATGCTCTTTGTTATATTTAACGAGGCATCTTTATATAACACATGTAATAATTGCATCATATTAACATGACCTCTTGTTTTACAATTATTGTTAAGCCTCAAATGCCATCCTTCCACGTAATTAGTTGTTCTTAAGCGTTCCTCAAAACCGCTTAGTTGAAAAAATATTTTTGTTTGTTTCAGTTTTGTTAATTTTAATTGTTTAGTCTTTCTCCAGATTGCATGATAGAAGCATCCTTTAATAATCACATTTAGGAACACCTCCGCGATTGCTTTCATTGCAGCCTCTTCGAAGTCGAAAGAAAACTTTAAAGGTTGCCATTGTGGCACTTGAGATTTGATGATATTGAATACATTTTTATATGATTGATTAGATTTATTTGTCATTAAGACATAAATCAAACGCAGTACGTTTGATTCATTTTCATTACAGTGATAATCCCCATGGATATAGTATAGTTGTTTAAACGGTTCCGGTCCGGGCAACTTTTATAAGTTCCAACTGCAAAATAATAATGTGTAATTGATGGCAAAAGCGTTTTGATTTGAGGATGGCAAAATATTAATATTCTCTCTCTATCGCAATCATAATCACCCATAAGAAAAGTTTTATATTGCTATATATAGTAGATATTTGTTATTTCTATAGTTTTATATTGCTTATTTTATATTCGTAGTAGGTACTAACACGAAGTTCATGATTTTTTTCTCCGTTTAGTCCTACTTGTAGAAATAAACGGATTTTTTTCTCCGTTTAGTCCTACTTGTAGAAATAAACGGATTTTTTTCTCCGTTTAGTCCTACTAGTAGAAATAAACGGAATTTTTTCTCCGTTTAGTCCTACTAGTAGAACTGAACGGATTTTTTTCTCCATTTAGTCCTACTAGTAGAACTGAACGGTAGAACTATACGGACACAATGAAATATTCAGATAAGTACAAATTGTACGTTTTTTATTTAAAGAAATCAAAAGTATTAATCATTCGTAACCATTTCATCAAAATTTCTACCATGTTTGTTAGACAGATTTGATCCTTAAGATGCCACTGTCAATTGAAATACAGGATGTGATCTTTTCGGGTTTTAGTTGGTTCGATTAACGGTTGTGTCAACGATTTTTTGAAAAACCTTTAATGCAGTTTTGTTTCTTTTTAAAAATAAAGGAATGTTTTCTTTCACTGAAATTCTTTATCGCCAGTAATTCGAATGCTTAACCCGATGTGGTCAGCGACCATGTCCGATGGCCAACCACGCCGTGCTTAAGGCGAAGTCAGACTTTGTTTTACACCACTTGCTTCGAATACATAGGGTAAAATAAATCCCGCCCTAGAAGATTTATTTTTCCCTATGTATTCGATTTGTATCCGGATTTTCAGCTTTATAAAAGGAGATTTATAAAATCGTTTTTTTTTTTCATTTTATGGGTTGTGTTTGAGTTGCTTTATCTTAAAAAAGTTTTGATACAAAAAAGGCCGTGTTCAATAGTATTCGTTTTTTCATGCAAGTTCGAATTTAATAGATAATTTCAACTTTTAATAAAAAAACTATGTCATTAATTATAATTTGACTAACTGCACATTTACTAAGTAATCGTTTCTCTAAATTTTATAACTGTAATAATATAATTTAATGGGGTAGTTCACTTAGAGCACCCAGCTGAATAGCACCTTTGCGAATAGCACCTGTGCGAATAGCACCTGTGCGAATAGCACCTGTGCGAATAGCACCTGTGCGAATAGCACCTGTGCGATTAGCACCTGTGCGAATAGCACCTGTGCGAATAGCACCTAGACATGTTCACGAAGAGCACTTATCAAGATTTTTAGCAGATGCTATTCGCAGATACTAATTTAACATAACATAACAAACTTACGCCTGTATTCCCCGAAGGGGTAGGCAGAGGTGCCAGCACCCACATTTCGCCCGTTTATGTTTAGGACCCAATGTAATAGGTGGCGAGCCTATTGCCATTAGCCGGGCACTTATAAACCTGCGATAAATTATTTTTACAATATTGTCCACGAAGAGCACCTAGGCTAGTGCTGGGATGGATAGGGTGCATGCTGACTCATAACACGTGTTGTTGTGACATTTAGCACATAGCTAATATTATGCGCAGCTACCTATATACTTTGAAAGGAACTTCATCCTATGCACGCTTAAGCTGTGAAATGAACCCCCTGCAGTGGTCTTCCCAAGCTACTACAATATGGGGTTCTTCAAGACCTGACGCTTCTGTGAGCCTAGTACTCCGAGCAAAAAGTACCAGGCTCACAGAAATACTGATCCCGCGACCAATATTTCTGTGTAATGTATATAATCTCAATGTAATTGTGTAATGTATATAATCTCAATGTAATAAAAAGGTGTACATCTTCTAATATATAAAATTCTCGTGTCACAGTTTTCGTTGCCATACTCCTCCGGAACGGCTTGACCGATTTTGATGAAATCTTTTGTGCTTATCCGGTATCTATGAGAATCGGCCAACATCTATTTTTCATCCCCCTAAATGGTGCAGCGGGAACGGGATCTGACGCCACGAGGGCAGGAAAAAATTGGCGGTACGAAGTTCGCCGGGACAGCTAGTATATTATATTTTTTCTGACATGGGCAATTATAAATCAAATTAAAAAGTTTATACTGGAGATTGATCGCGCTTGGTGGAATCTGCTACACATATTAACTCAGTGGAAAAGTACAAGTGTGTTATTCAAAAAAAAGGCGAGGTGAAGTCAAATTGACGTGTCCTGTGTAAAAAAAAAAAAAAAAAAAAAAAAGTTGTTATGTATGGCAACAGGAACGTGATGTCTATAAGGAAATTAGAATGCACAAATAATAATGACGTAAGCTAAGAAATCACGTCCTCTGCCATAACACAAAATATGCAAGTCTGTCTGTATGTTACGCTTTCACGCATATGTTTGGTCGCGATAACCGACATCCACGCGGGCGGAGCCGCGGGCAAAAGCTAGTTGCTCATAAAATAAATAAATCAAATATCGAACTTCATAAGCATCGACTCAGTGATTTTGCTGCGAATATGTGACAGACAGACAGAGATACTTTCGCATTTATAACATTAGTGTGGATCAGTGGGATGTATCATACAGGAGCACTCGATATGCTAACAGAATATTACCTTCAGCATCTTCTTGTTTGATGTCATCACCATCTAAAACAATTGCAGTCGTCTGCCTCACAGCCTCCATGTTCAGGGACAAATCAGGCAATACTTCAAGCTTGACTTGCTGTAGAAACAACACCATATTAACACATACATTCCCCTGTGTCAACTTTAAGAGATGGCCAATATACATAATAGAAATCTGTTTAATATTCAGTCTCAATTTAAAGTAAAGCCAACGAGACGAGAGAAAAAAGGTAAACAAAGCGACCATTACTCGGCTCAGGCGCAAATTACTCAGTTACGTTGCGATAACTAGCGATTATTGTCTCTGTGCTTGTCGCACGTGTCAGGCCCGACACTGCGTCAAGCGGGCGACCGCGACGGGCACCCGTCGCGTGTCTACGCGCGTGGACACGCGGGCGGGTTGCTTGGGCACGCGACGGTACCCGTCGCGGGCACCCGTCGCGGAGACCGTCTATCGCAGTGTCGCTAGTTCAATTTTAGCGGCGTGCATGTATAGTCATGTCCATGGAGAACTTATTGTATTATTACGTAGCAAAACAACGACGACTAGCAAAAAAGAAACGACAGCCAGTAAGCCCGTTTATTGAATCTAGGTTGCTGTGCGGGGAATTTGTTGCAAAGTTCAGTATATTAAGAGAAAATGAAAATTCATTTTACAATTATTTTAAAGTATCGGTACAGATCTATGACGAATTATTTTCGAAACTGGAACCATATTTGAAGGTGAACAATTTAAGAGTAAAATCTATATCAGTCATATCACCAATGGAAAGGCTGGCAATAACATGCGGTAAGTAAAAAATAATAATTTGTTCTTCATCATCTTTATTTTTGCTAATAATAACTAATATTATTTCTTTGGTCAAAAATCACTTTTATAAGCAGTTTTTTTACCTACACGTATAATATTTATTATTATTACTAATTAACATTATTTATTTGGTCATAAATCACTTTTATAATCACAGTTTTTTTATCTCTTACAATATTTATTATTATTACTAATTAACATTATTTATTTGGTCATAAATCACAGTTTTTTTACTCGTACAATATTTACTATTATTACATAGCATAATTATTTTAATACAATACTAATTATTAAGGGGGAATGCCTGACCAATTCGGCTACCGAGACACGCCCGATATGATTCAAATTTCCCACCTTATACGTCTTTGAGGCGACGTAGCGTCATCTACCGATTTTCTTACGAACTATCGGAATCAATCCGTGACTATATAGGTACGGCACTAAGGAAGCAGCTGGTGGACAGCCTCATACTTTCTAGGTTTAATTACTGTGACACAGTCTATGGCCCATGTTTACTAGCAAAAACCAAGAACATTATACAACGAATACAGAATGCCTGTACCCGGTACTGTTTCCAAATACCACGACGCCAACATGTCACACCCTATATTAATAACAATAACATACTGAAAATGGAGGGTAGAAGAAAGTTACATATTGCCACTATGCTATTTGATGTATTAAAAAGTAAGAAGCCTGTTTACCTGTATGAGAAAATTTGTTTAAGAAAGACACACTATCCTTACTCCATCAGGTCCACAACCAGTACAATATCTGTGCCAAGGCACCGCACCACAGCCTTCCGGGGTTGCTTAAAGTATGCAGCGATGCGAGTTTGGAATGATTTGCCTCCGCCTATCAGGGACCTAAAATCCAAATACAGCTTTAAGGTAAAATACAAAGCGCTACTGCTTCTATGCCAAAAAAATATGCACTGAGTCTTATGACAATGCTTACAAACATCCTACTTACCTTTAGGTTGCGGCCCCTGAGCTATGTCATTCCACAGTCGCTTCTCTCGTCCTTGGCACCCTTCGGTGCGTGGAGCGTGTACATCTGCTCGTACCATCTTCATTGTTTAATGTGCCACTATGGATTGGTGACCTGCATTTGGCGGAGGGTTGTTTTAGGGGTAGTTAATATATTGTCAATGAGGTTATGTTGCTTGTCTGACGTACTATAAGCCTATACTGTGTACTATAAGAACGTTGTATTTTTTTTTTTTTTGTATTTATTGTTGTATTATTGAACAAAATCTTTACGACATTACATACCTTTTAGATGCGTATTATGTTCTTCCTCTTGATTTTGAGTTGCAATACTGCATGACGGCGTTAGCGTAATGTATGCACTTAATGTAAGGGTGGCACTGAAAATCAGTGTTGTGGTGGCTGATACCCATCGCAGTGTATGCTGAGTGTTCATCCTTTGGGAACACGGTGCACTTGTGCATGACTTAGTTTAATGGTTTGTGTAGGGCGGAGAAGAAAAACGACGTTCAAATAATTATCTGCCACGTAAATATGCCACGTCGTGTCGCATAGGTACATATAGTGGCGTGACCCGTGACGTATAGCTGACAGCCGAGTGACACTGACATTCAGAGAACTGTCAGACGTCTCGTCAGCGTACGTCACTTAGTCTTTTTAGTCGTTTTTTTTTTCTCTGTCGATAATAGTTTTATTTGTGTATTTTGTGTGCCATTTTGCGCTGTTTCCCAATAAATGAGTTTTCTTTCTTTCTTTCTAGATAGTGGAGGATAACACAGTTTTTTGGCGTTCCTCAGTATATTATATGATGGCAATATGTCGAAGTTTTTGTTAATCAGACTTGCTCGAAGTAATCCGTATTGTGATTTCGAAAGATCTAAATCTGCAAACATACTTAAAGCTTCATCCACCGTGAAATCTGTTCCATTGCGACTTTCATGCAATAATTTTTCCTTCATGATCCTTTTTTCATTTCTTTCACAATTCCGCATCATTGAAACAACAGTAGCTTCTTCTAATTCTCCTTCAGACAGCAATCCTTGAACGTATGCATTATGTATATACTCGAGTCCATATTCTTGTACCAATTCCATATGCTTTCTTTTTTTCGATTTCTCTGATAAATCTTCATAAGACTTTGGTGGACGTCCACGTTCTCCAGATGTTGTAGGTGTAATATCCATCGGTGCTTCTTCGAATTGTACCTTAAATTCACCGTCTAACCACGATATATTTTTACTAAAGAAACGTTCTTTAGTTCGGTTAGATTTGGTCCACCGATCGTTAAACGCTGTTATAAGCGTTTTTTGGATACGTTTCACAATTTTATTAATTCACTTTTTTCAGACGACAAATGGTGGTATTGTTCTAAGTATTTTTGAATATCTTCTGATTTTGTTCCATGGTCAATAAAAAAATCGCATAATACTCGTCGAGGCACAACAAATTCACTCTTTGTTTTTACTTTTAACTGCTCCTTTTTTACCGAGGTTTGGTGAAGACTATGTTATGTTAAAGCACACTATAGTACTGGTAAATGACAACGTAAATCAATAACTTTTATACTGAAATTTCGTGTGAAAAAATATTACTATCTAGTGTCATTATCAAGTTCCTAACCACTATCTATGAAGGTGGTTAGTAGTAGGTAGGTACTGATATAATTTACACTAACAACTATAACTAGATACCACATGCTTCCTTTTCCTTCACCGCGATAGAGAAATACATAAACTATATGAGAAACATGTTATTCACACAGTGATAACAAAACACTAACCACAACTGACCAAACGATAAAAAAAATTAATACATTACCCAAAACTCCCACTTTACCTAAAGATTGAGTAAATAGATAATAATTGTTTAAGAGAAAAGGTCAAAACTAATCTAAATATCCAAAAATCTCATTTATCGCAACTAAAATAATTTTTGGAATATTTTGTATTTTTTCCCCATTAGCCATTTTTCGTTTCATTTCAAGGCGGGCAGATTCGGGCAGTTAATTTTTGTTGCCCTGACTTTTATATTAGCTGCTCTATATGATGCTATCAAAATTACGACATGGGCAGACACCGCTAACTGTCAAAAGTCTATGCAAAGTTTCTAATAAGAATAAAATATTAGGTCCTGAAATAAAAATTCTATACCTCCCTAGGTTTGACATAATGGTTCACTTAAATTATTTTTAAATAGAGTACTTCATCACCATTCTAACCATATATCACACTTACAAATTTGCTGGGAAAGTAATGCAAATGTGACCATGTAAACTAGTGGAATGTGTCCTACATATTTGACATAATTTTGAGCGTCAACTTGCAAGCCTTATTCCAATAAAAAAAATGAGAAATAGTGTATTTCAAATGCTTTATAATATGCATTGAACATTCAGTTAGACATATGCATTAACAAAATATTCAATATAGAACATTACGAAAACCTATTTTTGAGACGGTACGCACGGTTCTGTCCCACCGTGCGACGTAGCGTCATCTACCGATTTTCTTACGAACTATCGGAATCAATGAATGATGTTACAATCATTTTTAAACATTGATTTTTTGATAACTGCGCCCAAACAATTGAAGGAATTTTTATAGCATTAAGTATGCTAACTATACAAATCGAATACATAGGGAAAAAGAATCTTCTCGGGCGGGACTCGAACCCGCAGTCTTTCCCTTACAGGGGGAATGCCTGACCAATTCGGCTACCGAGACACGCCCGATATGATTCAAATTTCCCACCTTATACGTCTTTGAGGCGATGTAGCGTCATCTACCGATTTTCTTACGAACTATCGGAATCAATGAATGATGTTACAATCATTTTTAAACATTGATTTTTTGATAACTGCGCCCAAACAATTGAAGGAATTTTTAATACAAAAATTCCTTCAATTGTTTGGGCGCAGTTATCAAAAAATCAATGTATAAAAATGATTGTAACATCATTCATTGATTCCGATAGTTCGTAAGAAAATCGGTAGATGACGCTACATCGCCTCAAAGACGTATAAGGTGGGAAATTTGAATCATATCGGGCGTGTCTCGGTAGCCGAATTGGTCAGGCATTCCCCCTGTAAGGGAAAGACTGCGGGTTCGAGTCCCGCCCGAGAAGATTCTTTTTCCCTATGTATTCGATTTGTATAGTTAGCATACTTAATGCTATAAAAATTCCTTCAATTGTTTGGGCGCAGTTATCAAAAAATCAATGTTTAAAAATGATTGTAACATCATTCATTGATTCCGATAGTTCGTAAGAAAATCGGTAGATGACGCTACGTCGCACGGTGGGACAGAACCGTGCGTACCGTCTCAAAAATAGGTTTTCGTAATGTTCTATATTGAATATTTTGTTAATGCATATGTCTAACTGAATGTTCAATGCATATTATAAAGCATTTGAAATACACTATTTCTCATTTTTTTTATTGGAATAAGGCTTGCAAGTTGACGCTCAAAATTATGTCAAATATGTAGGACACATTCCACTAGTTTACATGGTCACATTTGCATTACTTTCCCAGCAAATTTGTAAGTGTGATATATGGTTAGAATGGTGATGAAGTACTCTATTTAAAAATAATTTAAGTGAACCATTATGTCAAACCTAGGGAGGTATAGAATTTTTATTTCAGGACCTAATATTTTATTCTTATTAGAAACTTTGCATAGACTTTTGACAGTTAGCGGTGTCTGCCCATGTCGTAATTTTGATAGCATCATATAGAGCAGCTAATATAAAAGTCAGGGCAACAAAAATTAACTGCCCGAATCTGCCCGCCTTGAAATGAAACGAAAAATGGCTAATGGGGAAAAAATACAAAATATTCCAAAAATTATTTTAGTTGCGATAAATGAGATTTTTGGATATTTAGATTAGTTTTGACCTTTTCTCTTAAACAATTATTATCTATTTACTCAATCTTTAGGTAAAGTGGGAGTTTTGGGTAATGTATTAATTTTTTTTATCGTTTGGTCAGTTGTGGTTAGTGTTTTGTTATCACTGTGTGAATAACATGTTTCTCATATAGTTTATGTATTTCTCTATCGCGGTGAAGGAAAAGGAAGCATGTGGTATCTAGTTATAGTTGTTAGTGTAAATTATATCAGTACCTACCTACTACTAACCACCTTCATAGATAGTGGTTAGGAACTTGATAATGACACTAGATAGTAATATTTTTTCACACGAAATTTCAGTATAAAAGTTATTGATTTACGTTGTCATTTACCAGTACTATAGTGTGCTTTAACATAACATAGTCTTCACCAAACCTCGGTAAAAAAGGAGCAGTTAAAAGTAAAAACAAAGAGTGAATTTGTTGTGCCTCGACGAGTATTATGCGATTTTTTTATTGACCATGGAACAAAATCAGAAGATATTCAAAAATACTTAGAACAATACCACCATTTGTCGTCTGAAAAAAGTGAATTAATAAAATTGTGAAACGTATCCAAAAAACGCTTATAACAGCGTTTAACGATCGGTGGACCAAATCTAACCGAACTAAAGAACGTTTCTTTAGTAAAAATATATCGTGGTTAGACGGTGAATTTAAGGTACAATTCGAAGAAGCACCGATGGATATTACACCTACAACATCTGGAGAACGTGGACGTCCACCAAAGTCTTATGAAGATTTATCAGAGAAATCGAAAAAAAGAAAGCATATGGAATTGGTACAAGAATATGGACTCGAGTATATACATAATGCATACGTTCAAGGATTGCTGTCTGAAGGAGAATTAGAAGAAGCTACTGTTGTTTCAATGATGCGGAATTGTGAAAGAAATGAAAAAAGGATCATGAAGGAAAAATTATTGCATGAAAGTCGCAATGGAACAGATTTCACGGTGGATGAAGCTTTAAGTATGTTTGCAGATTTAGATCTTTCGAAATCACAATACGGATTACTTCGAGCAAGTCTGATTAACAAAAACTTCGACATATTGCCATCATATAATATACTGAGGAACGCCAAAAAACTGTGTTATCCTCCACTATCTAGAAAGAAAGAAAGAAAACTCATTTATTGGGAAACAGCGCAAAATGGCACACAAAATACACAAATAAAACTATTATCGACAGAGAAAAAAAAAACGACTAAAAAGACTAAGTGACGTACGCTGACGAGACGTCTGACAGTTCTCTGAATGTCAGTGTCACTCGGCTGTCAGCTATACGTCACGGGTCACGCCACTATATGTACCTATGCGACACGACGTGGCATATTTACGTGGCAGATAATTATTTGAACGTCGTTTTTCTTCTCCGCCCTACACAAACCATTAAACTAAGTCATGCACAAGTGCACCGTGTTCCCAAAGGATGAACACTCAGCATACACTGCGATGGGTATCAGCCACCACAACACTGATTTTCAGTGCCACCCTTACATTAAGTGCATACATTACGCTAACGCCGTCATGCAGTATTGCAACTCAAAATCAAGAGGAAGAACATAATACGCATCTAAAAGGTATGTAATGTCGTAAAGATTTTGTTCAATAATACAACAATAAATACAAAAAAAAAAAAAATACAACGTTCTTATAGTACACAGTATAGGCTTATAGTACGTCAGACAAGCAACATAACCTCATTGACAATATATTAACTACCCCTAAAACAACCCTCCGCCAAATGCAGGTCACCAATCCATAGTGGCACATTAAACAATGAAGATGGTACGAGCAGATGTACACGCTCCACGCACCGAAGGGTGCCAAGGACGAGAGAAGCGACTGTGGAATGACATAGCTCAGGGGCCGCAACCTAAAGGTAAGTAGGATGTTTGTAAGCATTGTCATAAGACTCAGTGCATATTTTTTTGGCATAGAAGCAGTAGCGCTTTGTATTTTACCTTAAAGCTGTATTTGGATTTTAGGTCCCTGATAGGCGGAGGCAAATCATTCCAAACTCGCATCGCTGCATACTTTAAGCAACCCCGGAAGGCTGTGGTGCGGTGCCTTGGCACAGATATTGTACTGGTTGTGGACCTGATGGAGTAAGGATAGTGTGTCTTTCTTAAACAAATTTTCTCATACAGGTAAACAGGCTTCTTACTTTTTAATACATCAAATAGCATAGTGGCAATATGTAACTTTCTTCTACCCTCCATTTTCAGTATGTTATTGTTATTAATATAGGGTGTGACATGTTGGCGTCGTGGTATTTGGAAACAGTACCGGGTACAGGCATTCTGTATTCGTTGTATAATGTTCTTGGTTTTTGCTAGTAAACATGGGCCATAGACTGTGTCACAGTAATTAAACCTAGAAAGTATGAGGCTGTCCACCAGCTGCTTCCTTAGTGCCGTACCTATATAGTCACGGATATTATATAGAAGTTTCAACCTGTAAAAGCAGTTTCTTACAATCCTATCTATATGTCCCTCAAATCGAAGTTGAGGGTCCATTACAAGACCAAGGTTGGTAGCCTCCTCCACTCTCACAACCCTCTGACCATCCATAACTATAGATGGATCATAATGCAAGATGGACTGGATTTGTTTCTGGCTTCCCAGTATCATGAACTTTGATTTTAAAGGGTTCAAATTGAGTGAATGTTCTTTTGACCAGCGAACCACCCTTTCCAGGTCTTCATTTATTTTTGATACAGCAGATAGCGTGTCACCAGGCTTGAATGACAAATATAATTGTGTGTCATCTGCATACATGTGGTAACGACAGTGCTGAAAGGAGTTTGTGATGTCTGCAGTATACAGGATGAACAAAAGTGGGCCCAGGATTGACCCCTGTGGTACCCCTCTAGTCACCTTAAGGGGGGATGATGATATAACTGTGCCGTCATCCCTCCGGATTTCCACATGTTGGGACCTGTTTGTGAGGTAGCTATCAAACCACTTTACTGTATCTGATGAGAACCCATAGAAGGACAACTTGGACAATAGCAATGAGATATCCAGGGCATCAAAAGCTCGGGAGTAGTCCAGTAGGACTAGAGCTGTTCCCTCTCCGTGATCTCTTGCTTCCAGGATGTTGCCAACCACATCACACAAAGCCATGGCTGTTCCCCGCCCCTTTCTAAATCCTGACTGCTTGTCAGGGAGTAAACCATTGTGTTCGAGGTACTCCATGACCTGCATATGCACCACCCTTTCCAGCACCTTCGACAAGCACGGGAGTATGCTGATAGGCCTGAGATCTTTAATTGTGTTTGGGTGGCTATTTTTGGGTATTGGCCTAACCATGGAGCACTTCCATAGACTTGGATATGCATGCGTAGTGATAGATCTGTTAACTATTCGTGTAATTGTGCTTAGTGAGTTTGGGAGTGTGAGTGACAACATCTGTGAACTTATTTTGTCAATGCCCTGGGCCTGTGTCTTGATGCTATTAAGGATTTTCAGGATGACAGATTGATCCACAGGTCTAAGCTCAAAAATCACGCCAGGATTGTGCCTATGATATTCGTAGTAGGTCAGTTTTGATAAGCTTACTACACACTCTCCCGGCACGTCCAGAAAGGCTTTGTTCATAGCAAATGGATTATCGAAGTGAGCCGGCAGACAAGAGTCCCGGTGTGTAGGCAGTACCTGAGACTTCAGATTTTTCCACATTATTTTTGGGTTATCGATATGTTCGTTTATATTTTTAGAGAAGTAAGCAGACTTCTCACTACGCAGTGCCACAACAGCTTGATGCTTAAGCTCCAAGTAATATTGTTTTTTTGACTCCTGTTTAGTACTTTGATAAGCGAGCCTCGCCCTGTCACGCAACCGAAAAAGTAGCTTCACATTATCAGTTATCCAGGGGGTGTTCTTAGTCTTGAACATAGTTTGCTTCACAGGGGCATGCATATCAAACAGATGAACAATCCAGGTGGACAGTGCCTCCACCCCATCGTCCACAGTGACCCGAGTATTGATATGGTGCCAAGGGATGAGTTCGAGATCAGCCCCAAAGAGATCTGGCAGGATATCCCCAAACGGTCTGTAAGTAACCCACCTGGGTGCCGCCTTGACTATTTTCAAGGCTGACTCACAAGTCACAACTGCATGTTTACCGAGTTCCGGGACATGGGTAACTGTGACATTATGAACATTCATATCCGTGCATATTACATCAATCAGAGTGCTTGTTTGATCAGTGAAATGTGTTGGTGAGTCTACCACTTGATGCATATTAGTGTGGTGTAAGAACTGTAGGAGTTTTTGAGTGTTGGTCGCACTCCGGACTAACATGTTAATGTTAAAATCACCCAGAACTATGACATGATCATACGGTGCCAGTGCACAGATGCTGGCAGTTAGGCTATCTATAAATCTCTCTTCGCCCAACCAGGGTGGCTTGTATGCTGTGCCAACCAAAATTTTTTTGCCCATACTGTTCAGAGAAAGCCAGTACTCCTCTACCTGCGGGTCCATCGGGTGACTTCTAGTCCTAACGGCAATGCCATTTCTTATATAGAAGCCTACACCTCCCCCAACTCCATCCTTTATCTTTGAAGGTCTGGGAGTGTGCCTAAGTTTGTAACCAGGCACCAAGGGGGCTCGCCCGTCCTCACCCAACTTTAACCATGTCTCATTAATGGCCATGATGTCAACAGAGTGGTGGCTCATGGCCACCAAGAATTCGTCCTGCTTAGTACCCAGTGAACCTGCATTGAAAAGTCCAAACTTTAAATTAATTTTTTTATTATGCATTTTTTTATTTGTTTGTTAAAGCTAATTAAATTAAATGAGATTGAATAATGGGCAGTTTGCACAACCCCAGTATCACACATACAACCTGGACAGCCACATACCATCATCAACACTTTAGTTTGTGACCAATAACATATACAACAACAAGGATCACACAACATGCCGCACCTGCTAGTTGTATGACATAATGAATTTTTAATATAGTTAGTATATTTCATAGGTAAGAAATTGTTGTTAGTAGAATCAAGTAAATAGAGTATACACAATATGTCATGTGTATCCCTGTCAATTGTACATAAAATAAGTATATTGTAATTGTGATTTATAATGTAATTGTATATAGTATTTAAAAAAATATTGTAAATAGTTTCATGCCTATAAGCCCTGTAAATCCTGCACAGTACATTGCATATTATGCTGTAGATATATTGTAAATATTGTAGATTATTTAGGTTTAGGTACACAAGAATATCATAGAAAAAAAACAATGTAAAACATATGCAAGGAGCATGTACAGAAATCCAAGACCAAATAAGACTTAAAGGTCTGCAGTATGCGGGCACAACAACCCTTCCGGTCCTATAGTTGTGCATGTTTATTTGCCCTCCCAATCCTACCGCAACACACTCTTCAACACTCGGATCAAACACCAAAGACCTGCCATTGGGAAAGGGTACAAACCAATCATCACACACACAACCTGGACAGCCATACACCATCATCACCAACATTTCAGTTTGAGGCCTATAGACAATATAACAATAAAGATCACACAACATGCCACACTTGTTGCTTGTATTGCACAATATAAGGTCTGTGAGGTCATAATATTTTTTAGTCAACAAGTTGTTGCAGGTAGGTAGGTACATGTGTATAAAAATCGCACAATATGACACAGGGGCACATGTAGATGTCTATATATAATACAAGCATTATAAAGAATGAATATTCAATATATAAGTAATAAACACAACATAACATAAACTCACGCTTGTATTCCCCGAAGGGGTAGGCAGAGGTGCCAGCACCCACAATTCGCCAGTTTATATATAAGTAGTCATTACAAATAGTTACACACATTGTAAATGACTTATAAATACGGTAATCAGTTTTACATTCGCATATTACCATAGAAATAGTATATAAAAAGAATAATGTTACAGTAGAGGTTAATTTAACTGTTACTTGTATTGAGAGCCCTTTTGCCAAAAACACGCTCGAGATCATCCTCTGAGCGTATAGTATGGGTACGTTTTCCGTCAATTTCTTTTACTAGTACTCTGCCCTGCTTTGTCCATGTGTATCTCCAGTTGAGCTGCGCCGCAGTCTGTCGAGCGAGGTAGTACATTTGCTTGTTCGTCCTTGTCAGCCGCTCATTGACGTAAAAGCGCCTTGGAGGGCCATCAAATCCAGGCAGGTCAGCCGAAGTGGCACCTCGCCTGACCCGCGCATTCCGAAGAAGCTCATCGCGCAGTCCGCGTCGCGCCAACCGAACCACAATGCACCTGCACCTAACCGATCTCGCGTCGCTCGACCCTCCAGCCCGCTCCACCCGAGGGCCTACTCGTTCGGCATACACGATATCGGCTTTCTCCAGTATTACACCGATTTTCCTTGCTACGAGCTCGACCGTATTGACCACGTTTTCTCCAGCACACTCAGGCAGGTTCGTGATCTCCACATCAGAGAGCAGAAGATCTTGCTCCCTGTCATTAAGCTCTTGTGTCAACTTATTAATTTTTTGTTCTAGCTCCGGTGCCGGTTGGGCATCCTTCTGACGGCTCTCAATCAACTCGAAGCGCTTTTCTAATGAGTCAACCTTCGTCCTGCAGGAAGCCAACGACTGTCGAAGATCGGCCACCTCCAGTCTGAATTCTCTCAGTTCTGACTTGAGATCTTCTCTCATAGCCCGAATTTCTGCCCTTAGCAGTTGCATTTCATGGCCTAAATCACTTACAGGCGGCGAACAGCTGGCCCGCTCCCCGAGAGACGATCCCGAGCCGCCGGCAGACTCTAAGGAGCCGGGCTGACTGGGTGGCGTCACACTATCGGCACCCGGCCCAGGCGCAGCTAGGGTGATGTCTTTTTTTATTTTGCTGCCACCTCCGCATTTACATCCTGCTGCAGGCCCCTTCGTGGATAGGAATTTCCCACATGTTGAACACTTGCCAGCCGTATGTTTGTTCACCATGGTCTGTTATAAGCAAAACAATTCGCCAAAAATCCTAAATGGTAGTTCCGCCGCCGGACAATAGATGGCGTCTGTACAAAAGTTAATTTCTGTCCGTACCGGTCACAGTTCCTGCAGGACTTGCTATTTGTTTTAACCACTATGCACTGGTCTACACACAGGCGTATGAAAATCCACTATTATTTACTTTTTATTGTTTATTATATTTCTTTTTTTATTATAGGGTAGTTTATAGTCAATGTTATTGTATATAGTTTTTATTTTAGATTTATTTTAGTTTAAACTAATATAGCGCACTGCATAACACTGAATGTTCCTTCTTTTAACCTTCCACATATAATCCCATTACACTCACCGCGATGAAGTTACACAATTATTTAATTTTTAGTAAAACAGATTGCGAACTGCATGCGACGTCAACGCAACGTTCCCCAGCTCAGATTAGCTAGCTCAGATTATCTAGCATTCAAATAACCGATATAAGTGCTAAAGTAAATCTACAAGATTTGCTGGATCACACTTGTGCTCGCATCTTAAAGATTGAAAATGTTTACAACCCAAGAAGAAAATCTCTTGAATTGTTTACCAAGTGGGGATGTGATGGTTCATCGGGGCAAAACGAATATAAACAAGTTTTAACAGATGAGAGTGACTTAGTCACAGATACAAACTTATTTATAGCGTCTTTGGTACCAATAAAGCTGACTGACACAGAAACACATGAGATAATTTGGCAAAATCCGGCTTGTTCTTCTGTTCGTTATTGTCGACCAATCTTGATAGAACTTGAAAAAGAAACGCCCGAGAAAACCCGATCAGTGGTTGCTGATATTCGGGGTCAAATTAATAATTTGCAAACATCAAAGATACATAAGGAAACGCAGGTAATTGAAATAAGCCACGATCTATTTCTAACTATGGTAGATGGAAAAGTTACACAAGTTCTTACCGATACAAGTTCTGGAGCTGTATGTACAGTGTGTGGGGCTAAGCCAAGTGAAATGAATAATTTGGAGAAGATTTCATCAAAACCGGATAATATAAATGCTTACGAATACGGTTTGTCTACGTTACACGCGTGGATCAGGTGCATGGAGCTAATTTTACATATTTCGTATAACCTTTCATTTCAAAAATGGGCTGCGAGAACTTCGGAAGATAAAAAAAGTAAAGAAGACAAGAAAAAACTTGTACAAAGTTTGTTTCGAAGCCGGATGGGATTGCACGTTGATAAGCCCCGACAAGGAAGTGGCAACAGTAATGATGGCAATACAGCTCGGCGTTTTTTTGAGAACTACTATTGCACTTCAGAAATTACAGGAGTTGACGAGGATCTTATTAAAAGGTTCTATGTTATTCTGCAAACCTTGGCATCCGGTATTGCTCTAAATCCAGAAAAATTTGGTGAATATACTCGTGCAACCGCACAACTGTACGTAACAAAATATATGTGGTATAATATGCCTTCTTCAGTACATAAAATCTTAATACATGGGGAAAGTATAATAAGACATTTTGCTGTTCTGCCCATTGGTCATTTATCTGAGGATGCCCAAGAATCGCGTAATAAAGATAACAAAAAATTCAGATTGCATCATGCTAGAAAATGCTCTAGGTCCGCAACAAACGAAGACGTATTTCATAGTCTTCTATTTACGTCAGATCCTTATATATCAAGTATCAGAAAACCATCAGTCACTATATCCAAGAAATTGTTAGACGAAGCTAAGAACCTCTTAGCTATTTAAATCGAAATAATTTCGTACATTATTTGTAAAACATATTTTTGGAGTGGATTATTATATATTTGTCATTTATTTAAATGTAAGATTTATATACGTAATGTAAAATAACATAAAATAGGTTTAATATCATAAAAGTGTAAAATTATAATTCAATAAGTTAACCAAACCATGGTTTAATATTAAAGTTATACATTTTTATTTTGTTTTATTTTTTTTATATTATTTATTAAACATTTGACAATAATACATTCATTATTAGATTGTATGTACTCTGGAGACACTATATGCCAGATTTCAGCAATTTACTTCCATCAACAAAAAAGTTATAGATTTTTGAGACGGTACGCACGGTTCTGTCCCACTGTGCGTCGCCTCAAAGACGTATAAGGTGGGAAATTTGAATCATATCGGGCGTGTCTCGGTAGCCGAATTGGTCAGGCATTCCCCCTGTAAGGGAAAGACTGCGGGTTCGAGTCCCGCCCGAGAAGATTCTTTTTCCCTATGTATTCGATTTGTATAGTTAGCATACTTAATGCTATAAAAATTCCTTCAAACGCTGAAACTTGGTTTACCTTTTTTCTCTCGCTTCGTTGGCTTTACTTTCATTTCAAAAACAAAAGCAGGAATGCAAGCTTTGGCTTACTCATTGAATACTCTGCTAGCACAGCGCACTGGTCTTTACGGACGAACTTTCCATACAACAGTTTATCATCTATTTTACTCTCTTAGTAGTAAAATTTTGAAAAAAGCTGATACTTGTGTTCATTTATTTCTTAAAAGACACAGGTTTATGAAATTTAGTGCATCTAGCTCTGAAAATAACGGACTTTCATACAAACTTCCATTCCTTATTTTACTCCTTTAGTAGCAGGATTTCCAAAAATCCTTTCTTAGCGGATCCCTACGTCATAACATCTACCTGCATGCCAAATTTCAGCCCGATCCGTCCAGTGGTTTTGGGCTGTGCGTTGATAAATCACTATGTTAGTCTTGAGTTATATATATTTAGATATGAAACTACTGATGCTAATTCTGTGTTGTGGTATTATACACCCAGATTGTATAGTTGTTTCGTAGAAAATATAATTGTACAGTTTTGATAGCAAAATCGTTAGGTGGAAATGCTATGTGGGACTCGAACCGGCTACAAGGACTACTAAGAATAGAAAAACAATTTTCGATTTTAATAACATTTTCTTAATTACATATCATTTCGCATAAATATAGCATATCATAAACTCACGCCTATATTCCCCGACGACGGTAGGCAGAGGTGTTAGCACCCA
The DNA here is from genome assembly GCA_914829495.1 of Eilema sororculum. Lineage (NCBI taxonomy): Eukaryota > Metazoa > Arthropoda > Insecta > Lepidoptera > Erebidae > Eilema > Eilema sororculum. The sequence goes on along the minus strand of OU618559.1, from coordinate 14,527,811 downwards.
CATTTCGCCAGTTTTATATTTAGGTCGCAATGTAATAGGTGGCGAGCCTATTGCAATTAACCGGGCACTTATAAACCCGCGATAAATACACACATAACTTCAAAAAACATCGAAAAGTCATTGGTGTGTGCCATGGTAAACCTGGGATCGAACCCGAGACCTCGTCTCAGCCGTCCATTACCCATACCACTAGGCTACCGCGGCATAAATAGATGTCGCTGAACACGAATATACGAAAAAAAAAACTCTGTTCTATGTGATGTCAATAAGGTCGAAAATTGCTGCCTGCTAATTGTGTGTTTATATGCCTCACGGTCATAGACTATCCGGCCAACATGTCGGCGCTGACCAGAATCGGCCACACACTATAGTAATCTTTTTCTACGAAACGACTATACAATCTTGGTGTATAATACCATTTTAGAGATTTTTAGCGAATTTTAGTTAGTTTTTACCCGACTACGGCGAAGCCAAAAGGAGGGTTATGATTTTGACAGGCTATGTATGTATGTATGTTCATTTGTTCCCTCATAGCTCCTCAACTACTTGTTAGAACTGGACAAATGAGGTATCGTTACAAGCGGCTTTATCGTCCGATGGTTATAGGCTATATTATGACGTGTCACTCAATCTTGGGTGGCGCCCTCTAGCGCTCATAAAGTACTGTGTTAAGAAATAAATTTGTGATAAATATGCCGTGTTTGATATCAAATGAAAGGGCTTAATAAGCACATTTCAAATATGTGTAAATTATTAGCTTTACCTTGCCCCAAAATAATATAAATAAAAAATAATTAATATGACAACACGGAATTAGCATCAATATCAAAATAAACAATTGTAAATATTGGGTCGTGTTGAATACACGACTTACTCAATTATTCATATTAGCCTAGTGGTACGGGTAATGGACTGCTGAGACGAGGTCTCGCGTTCGATCCCAGGTTTACCATGGCACACACCAATGACTTTTCGATGCTTTTCGAAGTTATGTGTGTATTTATCGCAGGTTTACAAGTGTCCGGTTAATGGCAATAGGCTCGCCATCTATTACATTGGGACCTAAAACATAAACTGGCGAAATGTGGGTGCTAACACCTCTGCCTACCCCTTAGGCGTGAGTTTATGTTATGTTATCCTGATTATATTTCGGAAATAAAGGCTAAAAATAGGCCAATTTCAGCCATAGCTCTTCAACTGTTAAACTGTGATTAATTTAAAAAAAATACTTAATTTAAAAAACTAAAAACACGCTTTTATATTTTTATCGTATTACTGACAGTAAACCCTTTCATTTGATACCCATATCATGGGGGTGGATTTCAAACAGCCAGTCCGCGATCTTGGGGAGGCCACCATATTGGATTTGTAATGACGTTTCTCAGCTAGTCATGTATTGTCATCAGAACTCAGAGCGTATGCAAAATTTTATCCTAATCGAAGACGGGAAGTGGGTCAAATTAAGAATCCAAGATTTTCTTACATACATAGTTACAAGTGAAGCTAATAAAAGCGTGTTAATAAAAACATTTTCACAAATTTTCACATTTGTAATATTTAGTACGATAGGATTTTTAGGATCAAAACTTCAGTAACACTCACCACTTTGCTGTCCAACAACTGCATGAACAGATCCTCGCTACGGAGAGATTGCCTCCTCAGCTGGTAGCAAATCTCGAGCCTTGAACGACACAGCTCACAGGCCAGGGATGGTCTGATGTCCTCTGTAACCAACTATTAAACAATATTTGATTATTATAGTAGTAGTTTTCAACATTGGTGTAACAGTGCGGCACTAAAGCAGTGAAAATAAGTAGCAACGGTAAACACAGCCTCCATGGCTTGGCGGTAATGAATGCGACTGCTACGCAGAAGGCGCGTGTTCGATCCCCGCTCTGTGCAAATATTTGTGTGCATGTATATGGCTATTTGCATTGGTCTGTGTGTTTCTATGTATAACATGTATGTATTTACAAAAAAAAATATCTAAGTATGTTTATCAACATTCTAGATTCCATAACACAAGCTAATTAAGCTTACCATGGGTCTAGATAGCGTTGTGTAGAATGTTGTGGATGTTCCCGTCCCAATTGAGCAGTCCGACTGAGCAAGTACGTAAAGAATGCTGCAACCATAATAACCTTGTATTGTGTTCCCGGTGGTGAGTACGGTAGCCAGAGCTTACTGGGGACCTTTTGTGCTATCAGTGGGAAGACCACAGGCTAATCCTGCTTTGTCTTCTGCACTGATGGTACAGAAACTCTCTGTGCTTACAGGGTCAGCAACATGTCACTCCCCTCATGTTACACACATCCCTAGGCTACAGTAACCACTTACCATCAGGTGGGCCCTAAGCTTGTCTGCCTCCTAAGAGGAATAAAAAAGTAAACAGCGGGAATGCTCACAGGGTGCTACAGTCGCAAAACAACTGAAATCTTAAATCATAAATTATATTTATTTATTTTATTATAGACGAGCAGCATTGAGCTGATGTGTCTATGTCACAGTTCACACTTGTTGAAGAACAGTTCAATTTATTCACTACACTTGATTGTGCCCATAGATATTAAGTCCAGTCTGTTTTTGAAATTGTTCACTGAAGTGGCAGTCACAACATCCTCGGGTAGTCTATTCCAATTGTGAACTACCTGGTTACTAAGAAAGTGGTGCGCAGTGTTTGTGTTTGCTGTTGCACGGGTTATTCTCAAGCTATGTATCTGGGAGCTTTTGGTGTGTAAATTGTATGTGAATATACTTCATAAAGAATAGTACCTGGATGACCGAGCTTCGCTCAGTTTTTTTTTTTAATATTACATTTACTAAAAATGAATCCTGGCTAGATCGATTTATCGCCCCCAAAACCCCCTGTATACTAAATTTTATGAAAATCGTTGGAGTTCATTCCGAGATTCCAATTATATATATATGTTACCGGAAATGTATGAAATCTAGGAATTGTATACAAATCCTAGGAAATGTGTGTTAATACATAGAATTCCTGCAGTTCCACCGGCAATGTGTGAAATAAATGGGTTATTGTCTATATTTGCGGATGATTTTGTGGAAAATTTATATTTTTGAATGAAAAAAAAAAAAATTACCATGAAGATTAATGTTATTTCTAACCTAATCTTCTAATCTAATTCTAATCCATTAATCTTCTAACCTAATCTATCCAAGTTAAATTGCGTGGTGTGGACACTGCGCCCCGACCTGGATATATTATAGGTTAGAAGACTGAAGCAAAAGCTAAGCTCCAGCATTAGCCTAAGTGGTTGCATTTTTTATAACCACCATCGATATTCTTTGATACCATTTTATACATTACCTGCTGCGAATACCGGATTATACACATTTCCCGTAACATATACCTACACAAGAATTGCTCATTTAAAGGTATAAGATTTATATACACTTTTTCACTTCTCTTTTAGACTTATTAAGTGGCATGTCAACCAGATCCTGAGGACTTTTGTTAAACATTTTTACACAGTTGCTTACAAACGAATTACCAACTTTATAAAGCCTGAGTAAGTTTTATATGAGAAGCTCTTTTGTTAAACGTGCAAGACGAAGTATTACTCACCAGCATCAGAGTCAGGGACTCGTACATCTCCTGTAAATGTGTCTCGACTATAGACTGCAGCGGAGAGTCGTCCGATAGACATAATCTGCAGAGAGACAGCTTCTCCATTTTCGCGTTCGTGTGAGTTCAGTAACACCGTGTGTTTGGAGCTTCAGGCCTTAAATGTATACTATGTATCCTTAAACTTGGCAAATCTCACTTATAATCGGCAATGATTAACGTATAACCTCAATTATAATTATTTCTGCAGTAATATCAGCTTTGTTCAATTCAATTCAATTTGTGATTTGTCTGCGTTCCCTAAAATTCACCCAGACTTTTCCGCCAATGTCAGCTTTGTTCACACAACCATGAAGATAGATCTAGTATAACTTTTCAAGTTCAGTTCACAATCACAGAGTAAGTAATATACTACGTAACAAAATAATGGTTCAACAGAACTCAGAACTCAGTCTCACAGAACTTATATGAAAGGTACATATATTATGTTGTATGAAATAAGAATTATGGATACTCTAAGGAATTATGATCCAGTCACCAAGCAGAGCAGTTCAGTTCAGTTCAGTTCTTATTTTATGGCTCCGCTTGCGATGTGCTGCGATTCTGCCAGTGTCAACGTCCCAGGAGTGTCATAAACTTCAAGATAAAATGATCGGTTTCGAGTAAAAAATTATTATTATCTCAATCTTTGATTATTTATATGTCATCTCAATTAATATAAAAATATCTAAATATTATAAAATGCATCCAAGTGATCCAACTCGCACAAGAAAAAAAAACTATATAAATAACTTTTAAAGCTTAATATTGTTGAGCTTTATAAATTTGCAGAGAGTGAAATTTATTGAGGGGGAGTATATCAGGGACAATAATATCTGGAAAGAAGCAGGAAGGGGAACAACAGGGGGGAGGATATCGTAAAGAGAGAAATGTAGGTTCGGACAATTGGACGTAGTTAAGCAGAAAGGACTCAATCCACATATTGGCCAAAATTTAGTTAAGTGTACCACCATACTCCTAAAGGTCGAGTCTATCATGTAGTGAAAACCCAATTGTGAATAGGTACACGGAAACCAGTTTTGTTACTATCCCGACTCAACCCACAGTATGAAGAACACACAAAAAGTATTTGCAGAATGAACCTAGTCCGCTTGAATTGTTTCTCAGTAATTTAATATCTATGAGTATGTTCATGAGTTTGATAAACCAGAATAAACTCAAACAGTTTGGATCCTTTCTAAGAATTTAGTTTAAATTGCAAATATAATTTTATCTCAATTATCTAAAACGACTTAAACAGGTTGGGTTGTTTCTGTGTATTAGTTTTACTGAAACAAAATATTTATTTTTATTTATCAGAAACGTCTCAAAACACTTGAGATATTTCAGAAAAACGGCTTTCGATGAACAGTACATCTAATATCAAATAAACTAAATCGACTCAAACAGGTTGAGTTGTTTGTAAGCGATAGAAGTAATGACTGATAGAAATACTTTGAATCATACTAAAGCGACTTGTAATATTTGAGTTAAGTATCTGTAAATAAAGTTATAACTTGCCAGATATTTTTTTATAGTGACAACATTTTGTTAGTAAATTTCTTTCAAAAACTGGCAAGTCTGCCTTTTTTTTTATACCACTTAGGTGGCAGAAAAGCACACGGCTCACCTGATGGAAAGTGGTTAATGCGGCCTATGGACGTATGCAACACCAGGGGCGTTACACTCGCGCTGCCTACCCTGAAGAAACCTTCTAATGCCCCTCTTGAAGAACCCCATATTGTAGTCGCTTGGGAAAACCGTTCCACAGCTTGAGCGTACGTGGGATGAAGTTCCTTTTATACCTCACGGTGCGCACCGTATTCGGATGCAATGTGTGGGGATGAATTCCCTGTGTATGGCGAGCGGTGCGATGATAGAATGTAGCTGTGGGTATCATGTCAAATAATTCATCTGAGCACAAACCATTATATAGGCGGTAGAAAACACACAGTGAGGCAAAATCCCTACTGAGGCTGAGAGGTTCCACATCGCCTGCGAGTATGGGACTGTCGACGAGCCTCAACGCACGTCTTTGCACCGAGTCGAAAGGGTTAAGCTGGCGTGCGGGCGCTCCGGCAAAAAGATGACAGCAGTACTCCATGTGGGGCCGAACCTGTGCCTTATAAAGAAGGAGTCGCTGCCCCGCAGTGAAGTACTGCTTCGCCCTGTTAAGAACTCCAAGTTTCTTTGATGCCAGCTTGACCTTGTCCACTAAATGACTGCGGTACTGGACGTCACTTGAAATGTCGACGCCTAGGTTCCCGATACTCGGGGCAATGGTAAGCCGTGTGCCCAGGAATTGCGGCGCTACAATAAATGGGGTTTTCTTAGCGCTGAATACACATACTTGTGTCTTGGTGGGGTTGAACTGGACCAGGTTTAGTCGACCCCAATCGGATACTTCCGAGAGAGTAGTCTCGATTTCTGACACAAGTTGTTCTCGCCTGACCTTGGCTCTCGATGGCTTGCGCCCAACGGTTCGTGAGATACACAAGAAGGTCACTGTCTGATGAAATATAATGAAAAAAAACAGAGGTGTTATAATTAAATTTCAGAAAATTTTGAAGTTCTCTGGCCCCAGGGAAACCCCATTCCTCAAGCAAAGCTCGATGATCTCAGATCCATGTTTAATTTAATACCTGAAGACTGTCACGCAATTTTACAATAACCAAGTAAGGTCATTGTTAAATGCGTGACTGTCTTACTTACTTCCAGAGCGGGGGACGCCGTTGACCCGACGGGTGATAAATAAATAAATAAATAAATATTCCACAACATTCTACACGACGCTATCTACTTATCTTATCTTATCACGCTTATCTACCCATGGTAAGCTTTTATAGCTTGTGTTATGGAATCTAGAATGCGGATAAACATACTTATATACTTTTTTTGAAGTGATCTGCCTTTGATGTGGGCCATTCCACTCAAATCCCCTATTCCCCTCCTGGGGAGGCTCGCCTTCGCTCTTCGCGGGCTTCCCGGGCCCGTAGTCTAGTCCGGACCCGACCGGCCGCTTCCTTCTCGAGCATTACTTGCTCGCAGAAGGAGGCGGCTGCACCCCAAGCGTTCGCGCATCGTACCATCGCTGTGAGTAAAGTGGCGAGTGTGAGGACTCCCACTCCCAGAGCCGCCACTAGGACCCGCCTCGGCGTGTCCCACGCCGGGCACTCGGTCAGCGTGTGCAGCTCTGTGTCCTCGCTCGCATCACAGTGATGGCACTTGGACGTTGGCTCCTACCGGATCCGACACAGGTAACTCCCAAAACACCCGTGTCCGATAATCACCTGCATCAGCCGGTACAAGAGGCTATCGTGTGGCCTCTCTAGCCATTCCTCCATGATGGGTCTTATCGTCGCTATTACGGCGAACCCTAAACAGTTGGCTTGATTTCTTCGTATCCATGCTTTTTATAAAGATCTTTGACTGTCTCATGACAGGCGAGGACTTCCATCTTCGATTTGTTTCGGCGACTATGCTAAGACCTATCACTCCCTTTGTGATTTTGTGGGCTATGGGCAGTCTTCTTGGCACGTCAGCTCCTTTTGTGGCAAGTTCATTGTCCGTGTTTCCCTCGTATCCAGGTACCCAGGCAAGTGCTACATCGAGCTTCCTGGACAGTCCAGCGATTTCTTGCATTCCTTGACAAGTGCTGATGTTGTTTCTGTTCTATCAAGTGCCTTCAGTACCGTCTGGCTATCGCTATAAATGGTTACCTTTCCTTTGTCTTTTAGGTGGCCCACCATTTCCGGCATGGCTTAAATTTCTGATTGGAAGACACTTGCAAATTAATCTAGAGAGATTATTCTGTTCATTACTGTTCCATTTTCACGTTTATGTATATTCGAGAACCATAGAGTTTGGTTCTCGAATAATTCCTAAATAATTCTTTTCTGGAGCCATCCGTGTAGCAGATGGTACCTTCTGCATCCATACTCCAGTTCTCCCTCTCTCCAATGTGTATTTCTTGTCAAAGGTCCTTTCTTTACTGATGAGATCGTTGTTCGATAGGACCATTGATAGTCTTTCTTCGTAGCCTTGACTGATCTTGGCATGGCCTTCATCAAATGTGTAGCTTGTCCACTGACCTGTGGTTCTCAATTTGAACCATAGTTCTATTGCTTTCCTTTTTATTCCAAGGTCTATCGGATTTAAGCCCAGTATGATCTCCAGCGTGGCTGTGGGAGTGGTTCTCATCGCGCCGGTGGTTATTAGTGTTGCCAGTCTCAGTCACCATAATAGGGATCCGTGGAGTTTCCTTGGCAGGATAACCTTAGGTAACAATAACCTTAAGGGAACAGCAATGTTAGAGAGGATGTCGATGGATACGGACAACTCTTGACTTTGACTTGGATGATGAGACATATTAATATGCGCGCTCAGTTTTGTTGTTTTTCTATTTTATTTTATTTTTATACTAATGATTTTATGATATTTTGATAGATTTGTGCTTAAGGTTAATAAATGTATAACTTTTCAATGATATTACTGGTTTTATTTTTTTTAATAAATCGTTTTCTAGTCGAAGGATAGTAATGAGTCCGTTTTGAGAAATAAAAAAAAAGTATCTGTCTTTATAAAATTAAGTTTAATGGTAAGGACTCAACCCACATTTAACCTTATATCTCGAAATCTATAGCAAAATATATCACTAATGTGATGGAAAGATACAATATGAACTATTATGTTACCAAAAAGACACAATTAAAACATAAAAATAAACTTTGTGTTAGAGAAATGACGGCTCAAACTTCAAACGTCCATAACTCAAAAGTGACTTTGTGTGGATTGAGTCCTTTCTGCTTAACTACGTCCAATTAAAAAAGATATGATCTACACTTCCCTCCTCAAGACCACACTCACATATCGAATGGTCCCGTATCCTTATCTTCGCCAGGAATACCGGAGTACACGCAAAACCAAGTCTTAGTCGGCAGATGGTTGACGTCACAGATTTATCAAATTTGCGAAATTTAAAAAACCAGGGGAAAGAGGGGATGTCTGGCTGGATGTTAGCATAGAACTTTCCTTTGATGAGCTTTGAATCATTCCATATCCTAGTCCAAGACTTTGCAAGCATATTTTTAGGTCGTAAACAAAGGTCGTGGCAATATGTGTGGTAATGCTCAAGTGTACCCAAAAGGGCTGCACTTTTCGCGCAAGCATCTGCTGTCTCATTACCTGGTATACCAGAATGGCCTGGTATCCATGCAAGGAGCACGTCGATACTTAGGTTATGACATTCATAGAGGGCGAGCTTGATCTCAAGAATAATAGGGAGGCGAGAGGTAGGCCCGAAAGAGTTGGACAGAATAGATTGCAGGCAGCTCCGGGAGTCCGAGAAGATGATAGATTTATCAAGGCCATGGGATCTGATAAATCTAACAGCCTCCAAGAGTGCGACAGCTTCACCGGTGAACACTGATGCTGATGAGGGACATTTGAAGCTCAAATTAATTTTAGCACTTGGGATCCACACTGCAGCGCCAACATTACTGTTGATTGATAATTTAGATGCGTCGGTAAATATGGAGTTCCATCCTAAATATTTCGAATTAATTTCAGAGTTAAACATTCCTTTGGCATCGACAGAGTCCTTTGTGATACCAAAGTCTAAAATGACTTGGGGTTGAAAAACTAGAGCATCATAAGGAATTAGGTAAATTGGAAATATTGGAAACTGTCTAATAGAGTTCGGTAGGCCTGAAAGGGATTTAAAGCTATGGAGAATACAGGGGATCTTATCAAGGGTACCAAATAGACTAAGTAGGTGATTTAATTTTGGAAGGAGGGGATGATTGGAGTTTTGTGACAATTTGAACAAGAACCTATCACAGAGGTATTGCCTCCGCAGGCTTAGGGGGGGGGTCACAACACTCAACCTGCATAGCGTTGATTGGTGAGCACTTCATAGCTCCCAGTATCAGGCGAAGGCATCTAGACTGCACTTTGTCAATCTTGTCCAGACCTGACTTGTTACCCAAATTAAGAAGAAATGATCCGTAGTCAAAGTGGCTTCTGATTAAAGCATTGTAGAGAAGCTTCTGGGTGTATGGGTGAGATCCCCACCATACTCCAGAGAGACAGCGTAAGATGTTAACATTTTTTTCACATTTTTGACCAACAAAAGTAAAGTGAGGGTTGCCTGACATTTTAGAATCTAATATAATGCCCAGAAATTTAACCTTGTTTGATACGGGGATGGTTTCTTTGTCGATAAAGATTTCTACATGGGGGATGTCTTTTTTCCTGGTGAAAACTACAACAGAACTTTTAGGTGCAGAGAGGGACAAGCCATGGGATATTAACCATTCGCCAAGGTAATACAACGCGGAGTTGAGCCTGGTACTAGCCTCTATCACCGAGGTGGAGGAGACATATAGACAAAGATCATCAGCATACTGTAAGACTTCACAGAAGGAGTCCACAGTCTGCTCCAGATCAAAAGTATAGATGTTATACAGTAGTGGGCTCAAAACCGAACCCTGTGGCAAACCTTTCCAAACTGTCCTAGCAGGAAGAAAGCCAAGAGGGGTTTTAATAATAACAGATCTCTCCATTAACTGATTACATATAAAACGTACAAGCTTATCTGGAATTCTCAGCTGGAGGAGTTTCCTCCTGAGAACCGGAAGCAGAACATTGTCATATGCTGATTCGATGTCAAGAAAGACGCCCAATAGGAATTTGTCCTCTTTAAAGGCAATGTGAATATCTGTTGTAATCATACTAAGATTGTCCATGGTGCCCATGCCTTTTCTAAATCCAAATTGGGACTGAGCAAAGACCGATCCATTTTCAGCCCACCACTCGAGACGGCGCTTGATCATATGTTCCGCCACTTTGGCCATTACAGATGACAGCGCTATTGGTCTTCGGCTAGCGGGGTCTGAAGGATCCTTTCCAGGTTTCAGGATTGGGACTATGATTTGAGATTTCCATTGTTCTGGGATTATACCATTATCAAAAAAAGAGTTAACTAGAGATAAAAAAAAATGTTTGCATTTATCAGGAGCCTTAGTAAGAAAAGAATAGGGAATACCGTCTATACCGGGGGATGAGTCAGTCAGTCCGTCAAGTGCCAGTCTGAGTTCATTGTAGGAAAAGGGGGCATCCAGGATGCCCGCGGACGGGAGGTAAAACGGGGGTGATGGAAATGATAACTGAGAAGGCACATAGGGGGGGGCCAGTTTGTCTGAAAAGGCTTCAAGCCATGATACCGGGTCGTTGGCTGAGATATTGTCAATGTTAGAGGAGCATCTGAAACGTTTAATTTGTTTCCACACTAAAGCTGGGGGCGTTCTGGGAGACAAGCTTTCGCAGAAGCCAATCCAACTTTGCTTCTTCTTCTTAATAGTTAGCTTTCTAAATTTGGCTGCAGCTTTCTTGTATTTTAGAAAGTTGTCTGTAGTCATTGATTGACAGTATGCTTTCTCCGCTACTTTACGTTCAGCAACCGCCTTAGTGCATTCAGCATCCCACCATGGAGTCGAGACCCTAAAGCCACGAGAAGAATTTTTATGAGGGATATTGAGATCTGCACATGATATCATGATATCGATGAATTTATTGTAAGAGGTGAGTGAGTTAATGGGGGGGGATAAGGAGTCAATTTCCCGGTCAAGGGATGATGCATAGGATGACCAATCTGCATCGGAAAGTCTATACTTTAAGGTAGGTGAGGGGTTACTAAAGGATGTCACATTATTTGACAAATTTGAGTGTATTGACATCACTATGGGGAAGTGATCACTTTGATAGGTTAGTGGGAGAATTTTCCATATGATGTCTGTAACAAGAGAGGAAGAACATAGTGAGAGGTCGACTGCACTTTGCGGGTTCTGAGTAGGATACGGTCTACGAGTGGGAGAGCCATCATTAAGGAGGCATAAGTTAGCCTCGTCAATGATTTCAAGGAGGGAGTGGCCGAAATGATCCGAGAAGTTGTGACCCCACACAGTGTTGTGGCCATTAAAATCCCCCATGATGATCATGGGAGGAGGAATGGATGAGAATAGGAGATTGAGGTCGGGGATCATTGATAAGATAGGATAGGGGATATAAATGGAGATAAAAGAAATGCCAAAGGTCCTGGTACCGACAGCATTGATACCAGGTGGGAGGGGTGGGAGGGCTATTGGGGAAAATGTGAGGGATCGCTTTATTAACAGAGCGCTTCCAGCATGTGCATCAGCTCTGTCATCCCGCAGGCAGGTGAAGCCCGGGATCCGAAAACGGGATCCAGGCTTCAACCATGTCTCCGAGACGGCAATGACTGACGGTTGGAATTTATTTATGAGGTATATTAATTCATGCTTTTTAGCATTAATACTCTGGATGTTCCACTGTAGGACCTCTATTGGATCCATTGGGTGCTAGTTGTTCTACTAATTGTGTAAGTTTGGAGGCAACGTTGGGCGGTATAGCTTGAGGCTTTGTTAAAATCATATCAATTAAGATAGACATTAGGGTTTCCATCACATTATTATTGATAGGAGATGATGAGGGTTGAGTGGTTTGGAGAGCGCAGCCATTTGGGGAGGATGTCCCTGGGTTCGCAACTATGTTCCTATAGGCAATCCTATCATAGGATTTACCCAATAGGGCCTTTGGTTTGGGGGTGGTATGGGCAGCTTTAATATAGGAGCGGGTTGTACTTTGAGATAGGTCTTCATGAGTAGTTTTCAGTGGGCTGTTGGAGGGACGAGGTCTGGAAGAGGGTTCTTGGGCAACCTCGGAAAATGAGCGAGTGGATTTTGGGAATTGGGCAGAGGCTTCCTCAAATGAGATGGAATTTTGGGCCATTACCATTTTAATAGACTTTTGTCTTTCCAACTCCGGACAGAGCCGGCTGGTGGCGAAATGCTTACCGCTACATTGCAAGCACTTGGCGTCCGCTTCTAGGGTCTCACAAGAATCCCCTGAATGCTCTTTTGAGCAACGGAAGCATCTGGGCTTCGACCTGCACTGTATCTTCGTGTGGCCAAAACGACAACAATGGTGACATTGGATGGTTGGGTATTGATAAAGCTGTACGGGAAGGGAGTTGTAGTATAAAAATATCCTGTTGGGTAGGCATTGTCCTTGGAATGTAACTACGACAGTTTGGGTTGGAACCCAAGAAACTTTTTGCTCCTCAATCACTTTTCGATTGAGGCGGCGTGCCTTTAAGATGATGCCACATCCTTCGGGAAGGACTACTCCGTCGACAAAGTCATCCATAGATAGGTCTGTAGGAACATTCCTTATCAGACCCATCCTGGTCACGTTGTAAGAGGGGATGGTTGCAGTGTACTTGCACATAGGCAAGATTGGGGAGGATAGAAATTTATTTGCTGCCACTGCCGTATTGAATTCTACGGCAACTTTATTTCGGCCGACTTTACGCACTCCCTCTCCAGGGCGAATATCCTCAAATTTTTGTTTTAATAAAAATTGTCCAAAATGAATGGGCTTCAAAATAGTGCCGGTACTTGGGGAAGATTCGGAGCGGGACACATGAACAATGTAGGGTCCTTTGTCAGAGATAGTGTAGTTCTGCACACTACCAATTACAATGGAGGGATGAGTATATACCGTCTGTATCGACGGTATGATTAACTCGTCTGGGTTATTAGATGTTACCCTCTTGGAGGGGGTTTGAGACTCAGTCTCAGCTCTACGTTTACCAATTGTTTTGTTTGGTACCAATTCAGGGTCTGGCGGCTCCGGAGGGAGAGGCGTTATTTCTAAAACCTCATCACACTCCATGTTGCGAGCTGGGGGCAACCCCCAAGCTCGAATCACCGAATATTATAATTAAAAACTACTTACAATACAATTTACGGAGTATCACAAACACTTACTAAGCTAATTGGATCACTTTGGATTAAAAATTATTCAAAAAACGTGCAAAATTAACGCGAGAAGTTTATTTGCTTCCTTTCCAATTTCCCGCCCTTGGCAGCCTCTCGGATTTGGATAAATAAAAATCACCAAGCAGAGCAGTCACTGATCACTGACTGACAACTGACACTCTTTTTTTTCCTTTTTATTCCTTTCGGAACAGGCTAAGGTGCTATCACCATGCTGCCTTTTCATTAGTATTAGGGGTTAAAGTATGAAATTGCCGATTATTATAGTGGGTACCGAAAATCTAAATTGTTAATTTTTTTATTTTTTTAACAAATTTATTTAATCAAAATAGTTACCATTATTATCTATACATTGCTGCCATCTAATAGGAAGGTCATTTATGCCTTTGCGATAGAACTCTGAGGATCTAGACTGCACAAACTGTGTGAAAGTATTTTGTACTGCCTCCTAGGAAGAAAACTTCTTGTCACGTAGATAATTGTCCAAATCACGAAAGAAATGGCAGTCCGTTGGAGCAAGGTCTGGCGAATACGGAGGATGACGAATGGTTTCTAACCGCAGTTCCTGTAGGGTTAAAATGGTTTCTCGTGCTGTATGAGGTCTCGCGTTGTCATGGAGCAATAATGGTGAAGATCGATTCATGAGACGGGAGGCGGGAGGCGGTAGGCGGGAGGCGGGAGGCGGGAGGCGGGAGGCGGGAGGCGGGAGGCGGGAGGTGGGAGGCGGGAGGCGGGAGGCGGGAGGCGGGAGGCGGGAGGCGGGAGGCGGGAGGCGGGAGGCGGGAGGCGGGAGGCGGGAGGCGGCAGGCGGGAGGCGGGAGACGGGAGGCGGGAGGCGGGAGGCGGGAGGCGGGAGGTGGGAGGCGGGAGGCGGGAGGCGGGAGGCGGGAGGCGGGAGGCGGGAGGCGGTAGCCGGGAGTCGGGACAGTATATTCGTAATCAGCAACCACAAAAGCCCCGAAAACTATACCCAGATAGATTTTGGTGAAAATGTCGAGTCCGCCATCTTGTATCGGTATATGGATGATATCTTTGTAATCAGCGACCCCAAAAACCCTGAAACCGATACCCATATCGATTTTGGTGAAAATTTCGTTTCAGCCATCTCGGAACGCTAAATGGATGATATATTCGTAACTAGCTTTTGCCCGCGGCTCCACCCGCGTGGAAGTCGGTTATCGCGACCAAACATAGCCTATGTCCTTTCTCAAGGTCAACTCTACCCCTATACCAAATTTCATCAAAATCGGTTCAGTAGTTTAGGCGTGAAAGCGTAACATACAGACAGACAGACAGACAGACAGAGTTATTTTCACATTTATAATATTAGCACAGTCTAACGATTCATACTACATACAGTTGGTCAACGAAGCCGTCTAGACAGAGCAATCGTGCGGGGGGAGAGGGGTGGTGGGGGACGGGGTATTACTCGGTACGCCCATATATTTTACTCGGTACTAAGGATTCAGGGCTGTCTCATTTTTGTAATCACACTAATCACGTGATTTTTTTTTCAAGGCTCGTTTTGTGTGTTAAAATTGTTTTTTTTTTTCGTTTTCTATATATCACTATCCAAGATGGCGGACACGAAATTTTCACAAAAATCGATATGGGTATCGTTTGCAGGGTTTTTGGGGTCGCTGATTGCGAATATAACATCCATTTCGCGATCCAAGATGGCGGACTCGAAATTTTTACCAAAATCGATATGGGTATCGTTTTCAGGGTTTTTGGGGTCGCTGATTGCGAATATAACATCCATTTGGTGATCCAAGATGGCGGACTCGAAATTTACACTAAAATCGATATGGGTATCGTTTTCCGGGTTTTTGGGGTCGCTGATTACGAATATAACATTCATTTCGCGATCCAAGATGGCGGACTCGAAATTTTGACTAAAATCGATATGGGTATCGTTTTCAGGGTTTTTGGGGTAGCTGATTGCGAATATAACATCCATTTGGTGATCCAAGATGGCGGACTCGAATTTTTCACTAAAATCAATATGGGTATCGTTTTCACGGTTTTCGGGGTTGCTGATTACGAATATGTTATTCATGTAGCAATCCCAGATGACTGGATGTATGATATATTCGTAATTAGCAACTCTGAAAACCTCCAAAACGATGCTCATGTTGACTTTGTGGGAAATTTCAAGTCCGCCATCTTGGATCGCTAAATGGATTTTATTATACGTAATTAGTCACCACGAAAACCTCGATTTGTTTTTTTTTAAATTTCAAATCCGCCATCTTTGATCGTCGGTAACATGGTCGTGAAGCCCGATAGCCGACAATTGCCGGCAGACAATCATACGATGGGAAACTGTCGACTCCCAACTGGACGTGTGTAGCCGCAAAACTGACAGCAGGGCATGGCCACCAGGCCAAAATCGCTTTCATGTGTGGGCGCTGTCGACTTAGGACTGCAGGCCGCCCGATACGATTTGAAACTGCAGGCGAACTGATCGTGGATAGGCTCCTTAAGAATATATCATTAATTTAGCGATCCCAGCGATTAGCGAAATTCGAATTCGAATCCGAATCCAACCCCGAACCCGAACCCGTATCAATATCCAAAATCAAGTCGGAATCGAAATAGAAATTCGAAATCGAAAACGAAATCGAATTTGAAACCGAAATCGAAATCGAAACCAAAATCCAAAATCCAAAAACTCAGACTTAAAATATTACGTTTGCTTGATCATAATTGGTTGAGTAGAACCGGAGATATAACCAAAAGTCGCAATAGCCGACATCCATGCGAGCGGAGCCGCGGGCATCACCTAGTAATATAAATTAGCGTGAGTTGATGTGCCTTGACAGAACAAAGAGAACGAATAGGAGTTATATATAGAATATTACAGAAAAATTATATATAAAAACTGAAGTGATAACCCTGACAAAACTGCAAAAGGCGGCATTTCCGCAAACATCAAACGCGATGAACTACTGTAAGATCTCTCGTTATACTGTGATATTAGTATGGATTAGCTACCCCAAAAACCCTGAAAGCGATACCCATATCGATTTTGGTGAAAATTGCGAGTCCGCAATCTTGTACCGCTAAATGGATGATATATTCGTAATTAGCGACCCCAAAAACCCTGAAAATTTCGAGTTCGCCATCTTGGATCGCTAAATGGATGATATATTCGCAATCAGCGACCCCAAAAACGCTGAAACCGATTCCCATATCGATTTTGGTGAAAATTTCGTGTCAGCCATCTCGGATCGCTAATTGGATGATATATTCACAATCAGTGACCCCAAAAACTCTGCAAGTAGATACAGAGTATATATTATATTATTCAGGTCGAATTGGTCAGGCATTCCCCCTGTAAGGGAAAGACTGCGAGTTCGAGTCCCGCCCGAGAAGATTCTTTTTCCCTATGTATTTGATTTGTATAGTTAGCATACTTAATGCTGTAAAAATTCCTTCAATTGTTTGGGCGCAGTTATCAAAATACATGTTTAAAAATGATTGTAACATCATTCATTGATTCTGATAGTTCGTAAGAAAATCGGTAGATGACGCCACGTCGCCTTAAAGACGTATAAGATGGGAAATTTGAATCATATCGGGCGTGTCTCGGTAGCCGAATTGGTCAGACATTCCCCCTGTAAGGGAAAGACTGCGGGTTCGAGTCCCGCCCGAGAAGATTCTTTTTCCCTATGTATTTGATTTGTATAGTTAGCATACTTAATGCTGTAAAAATTCCTTAGATTTCATTTTTAGAAATAAAAAATGTCTAGTAGTTTCACCAACAGTGAGTTTATTAAATAAACCTGTAATACGTTAGGTATACTTTCAGCTTTACAACAATGTAAGTATAACACAAGCTTATTATAAGAAAAACATGCCATGAATATTGTTTATTTTTTAATCTTACGATCAGAAATCTATTAAATATTTTAATCAATATTAAAGAATTTAAGAAATTTATCTAATAAAATATGGCGCTCTCGAAAATTCAAAATTTCTTTTGCAGTCAGTACTTTACACGTCACTAGACACTCTTTTTGTCACAGACCACTTTTTTCATGATTTTATGACAATGGTAGCTAGACCTTTATGTCAAGTCTTATTTTGTATGATATTTGATTGGAAGATTATCAGGTGATGAGGAAAGTAAAACTCGGCTTCTTCGGTAATGAAATGTATAATAGATATGACTTAGCTAGTACAGTGATTGATCGCAAGTGAGCTACCTACTTGAGAAATTTGAAATTATTAGATTCTTAATTATAATGATATGCAAAGTACAGGGGAATGATTATTGCTATCATAAAGAAGGCAGGCGCGTCGCGAACATGCCCCCAGACTTTGGAAGCTTGCCTTTCAAAAATCTTCACGGCGAAAGCTCAGGCAGCGGGCAGATCTTGCTAAATGCCCTACGGGTTACTCCGCCGCTTGTCTTAATATCCGCAACGCGATTGATGCCATCTGAGCCAGGATAAACCGCAATAACACGTCCGAGACGCCACTTCAATGGTGGAATATTGTCCTCTTTGATGACCACAAGGGAGTCTAACTTAAGTGAACCATGATTCAATCTCCACTTGGTTCGCTGTTGCAGTTCTGAGACAAATTCCTTACTCCATCGATGCCAAAAATGTTAACGAAGTTGGGAGATTCTTTGGAAGCGTGTCAGTAAATGTGAGGAGCCGTCTTCATAACATGGCTCTGGCAGCGCGGTGAGTGAGCGTCCGATGAGAAAATGACCGGGAGTTAAGTGAGTCAGATCATCAGGGTCTGTCGACATTGGCGTAAGTGGTCGTGAATTTAAAATGGCCTCGATTTGCGTTAATGTCGTATTTAACTCCTCATACGTGAGATGACAATTTCCCAACACTCTTAATAAATGATGTTTCGAAGACTTCACACCAGCCTCCCAAAGTCCTCCGAAATGCGGTGAGTACGCAGGGATAAAATGGAAATTTATTCCTTCGTTGGCCAAACTTTCACCTAACGAGTTGCAATTACTCTGTAAAAACTTAGATATCTCATTATATGCGCCCACAAAGGACGTCCCGTTATCGGAGTAAATATCCTGCGGTTTACCACGGCGCGAAATAAATCTTCGCAATGCTAGTATAAAATTATGGCTAGACAAATCACCCACCAACTCCAGGTGGACAGCTTTGGTAGCAAAAAAAATAAAAACTGACACATACACCTTAACAATGCGAGAACCCCGCCCCTGTCTACTAATGGCTGCAAGAGGGCCAGCATAATCGACTCCTACGCTATTAAACGGATGACCTCCAGGAGAGACTCGGTTTTGAGGTAGGTTTCCCATTAGTGGGGAAAGTACTTGAGCCTTCAAACGGCTGCAGCGTATGCATTGGCGATAACATTTTTTTGCTAAATTTCGGCCTCCAATAGGCCAGTACATCTCTTTAATTGATGCTAGTAGTAGTTGGGGACCAGCATGCATTAAAACTTTATGCTTATAGTTAAATAATAATTGTGTAAATCGATGTGTGGACTGTAATACAATAGGGTGTTTCTTATCATAACAGTATTCGGAATTCTCTAATCGTCCGCCTACCCTCATGATGTTATTTGTGTCTAAAAATACACTTAATTTAAGTAATGGGCTTTTCCTATTTAATAATTGTTTTTTTAATTAATGTGTTGTATTCGGGAAAGGATTCCGATTGTGAAATTTTAATAACATTAACATTTTAATAACATTTAACGATTGTTGGAGTTCACTGTGCGTTAAATAAGTCTCAACTGTGCGGTTACCCTTACACCCATTAATGAATCGCAAAACATAAGATACCGAGCGATTCAATCTTGAAAAGTTTGAAAATCGGTTGAAATCGATGAACCCTGTAGATAATGAGTCACAAACCATAGCCTGTAAAACAACTTGTCGCGTTTCGGGCAAGACCTCCGTCTTGTTGACGTTGGGAGGCCACTGAGATGAGTCCGATTGTAAGAACTCAGGCCCTGACCACCAAATGTCAAGGGTTTGCATCGCTTGAAAGTCAACCCCACGCGTAAATCCGCTGGATTTACATTCGTCGGAACATGTCTCCAAGTGTGAGTACTGGTTTTTTCTATGATTTCAGCGACTCGATTGCGCACAAATGGTTGCAATTTGCTGGGTAACATTTTTAACCAACCTAAAACAATGGTTGAATCTGTCCAGAAAGTGACAGAATTGACTTTCAACCTTAGCGAACTAATAGCCTTTTCATAAAGACGTACACCGACTACTGCCCCACATAATTCTAATCGCGGCACGGTAGTGGGTTTGACTGGAGCCACTCGGCTTTTTGCTAATACTAATCGGACTACATAATTGCCAACATCACTAATGCTACGTAAATACAACGAACTACCATATGCTCGCTCAGACGCCTCTGTAAATATGTGCATTTCAATGGGTTTATGATTATGGCTGATAACTTGGCGCGGTACACGAATTTTTTTCAATAATGGTAAACTGTCGACAATGTCTAACCAAAGTTTCATGATTTCAGGTGACCATTCATCGTCCCACGATACCCTTTCAAGCCAAAGTTTCTGCATAATTAACTTCATTCGTATGACACAAGGAGCCAACAGACCTAACGGGTCAAAAATCTGTGCGATAACAGAAAGAATATTTCGTTTAGATCCACAACTAGAAATTTTGCCTATGGGGAAGTATAATTCATCGGATTCAGTCAACCAACCGAGGCCTAACGTTTTACTTGGCTCAATGGTACTGATGTTCAAGTCTAAGGATGACTCACACACGTCAGATAGTCGGACATCATTTGATTTCCACTTTCTTAGCGGCATCTGAGCCGACGCGAGAACATCAGTGACCTTTATGCGAATATTTAAAACTTCCTGTATATTAGCTCCACCCGTAAGCAGATCATCGACGTAGAAATCGTGAGTAATTATTTCAACAATTTGCGGATCCGTGCATTCTAAACCTAATTGCTTAAGGCATCGAGTTGCCAAGAACGGTGCGCTAGACGTCCCATATGTGACGGTATTCAACTGATACGTCATCAATGGCTCATTTGAATGAGGACGCCACAGTATTTGTAGCAAATGACGATCATCGGGGTGTACTGCCACCTGCCGGTACATTTTTTCTACATCGGCTGTGATAACATACCTATGCTGCCTAAACCTAATGAGAATGGATAGGAGGTCGTCTTGCACCTGTGGTCATACCATCTGAATCTCGTTAAGTGAAACTCCTGATGTGGTCGGACTACTGGCATTGAACACAGCCCTTAATTTGGTAGTAGTACTGGTCTCACGCAAGACACCATGATGTGGTATATAATGTGAGTCCGGTCTTACATTTAATAGCGCTGACATATGACCCAATGATTCATATTCCAACATAAAGTCAGCATACAATTTACCTAACTTAGGTTGAGCCTTATTCCTACGCTCTAATGAGAGAAAACAATGCTTCGCTCTCAAATATGAACTCCCTAATAGCTTAGGGTCATCCTTCATGGGGATTTTTACACAAAAGCGACCGTCTGCTAATCGAACCGTGTTTTTAACAAAATGTTCTTCACACCGGCTTTCCTCTTTAGAGTAATGATTCTTAGGGCAGATTTCTTCTAACTGCCAGAACCGTGTTAATTGGGTTTGTAAATCATTAACAGAGGAATCAATAAACTCACTTCTGGCGAAGTTACATTTAATATGATGTACGGAATGTGATAATAAACTGCCATCTACCGGCCCAGACACTAACCACCCTAACCTGCTTTCATATAAAATAGGCTTACCTTTGCCTAAGCAGATTTTTTGAGACCCTAATATGTCCCAAAAAATATCTGCACCAATAATTAAATCTACGTCAGCAGGTGAGTAAAAGTTTGGATCCGCTAAAATAAGGTCAGACGGTATCTTCAGCTCCGATAAGTTAACAGTACGGCATGGAACCTTATCTGTGATTGACGACAGAACAAAACATTTAATATTGTCTGAATAATTGTTATCAACAGATTTAATGCGTAAGTCACACTGAGTGATGCGCCGTTCCCAAATTCCCTTTCCCGGAAATATTTCCAGTGGAAAAGTTCCAGGGAATATTCCGGCATTCCCGGGAACGTTCCCACATAGTGGGAAATGGACATTTAAATTGTTCCTTCTATTTTATTATATTAGTAGCTGCTCCAGCGAACGTTCGTTTAGCCAATTTTTTTTTTAGGAAATTATATTAACATATCAAAATAGCGGACAGTACAAATGCCAACAAAAGGATATTCTAAATATTTGTAATACAATATTTTTCGTTGTTATATTTTCATAAAAAATAAATATTTTATATTTGAATTAATATTTAACTACTAATAATACAAGAATATAATATACAGGTGATAATAAATTCGTTACTTATCGCTAGGCTGTCCCCAAGCCATAAAAAAACGTATTTATTTTAAAACAGTAAGATAAGATATGACATTATTGCGAACAATATTTACAACATCCTTTATGGACCGAAAAATTTGAAATGTTGAACCCCCAGTTTACCATGCCATCTAGAAAGCTGTTAGCAACAACATTATTAGATCAAGAATATGAAACAGTACACAATGACGTCATAAATAAAATAAGACATGCTAATATGATTCACTTAGGCATCGATGGCTGGTCAAATATTCGTAATGAATCAATTTTAAACGTAATTTTATATGCCCCCAAGCCTTATTTTTGTAAATTTATAGAAACTACCGACAATCATCATACTGCTGAATATTTATGTGAGGAAGTTTCTAAAATCATAGATGAATTTGATGCATCAAAATGTTTCGCAATAGTAACCGATAACGCTAGTAATATGGTTAAACTTGGAAAGCTGTTATATGAAAAATATGACCATACTATTTGGACTGGATCAGGTACGGCATTATTGTCTGGGGAAACTCTTCTGAAATTTCACGGGTCTTTATAGCTCAAAAGAGGTGTATTCGAGCTATATTTGGTATGGCTTGGACTGACTCCTGCTTACCTATATTCAAAGCCAATAAACTTTTAACTGTACCATGTATTTATATATATGAATGTGCTATTTTTGTGAAAAACAATATATCACTGTTCAAAAAAAGGAACAACTTTAATAAAAGGAAAGTTACACAAATGCCACTTGAGATGCCGGTACCTAGGTTAGAAATATTTAGAAATAGTTGTGTTTATATGGCTCCATTAATTTATAACTCATTGCCAGAGTCGATTATAGACCTGCCTTATAGGAAATTTTGTGTTGCATTACATAAATGGTTGGTGGACGAAACCTTTTATACTGTGGAAGACTTTTTAAAGAAGTATGCATGTCATTCGTACCACTGCAGAAATGCGTTGTAGCAGACACTGCATAAACAAATACTATAAAAAAAAAATCTATAATAAATTAAATTGTTAGATGTGACTATGACTCACTACATATTTAGGATTGTAATAACTCTTGACATTCATCACTATTTTATTATTGCTTGTCAAATTTCTTATGCATGTAATAGTTTTAATAACAAATTAAATTGTTAATTGAAAATTTGCATGCTGCAGTAGGCAGCTAAACATGCTGTGCTTATACACATTGTAAGATCCATGTTACCATGTTTAAAGGCAAATAAATTATTCTTATTCTTATTCTTCTCTTAGCACATACGCTTCACTTTATTTATAGGAGATGTAGTGAAGGTTCCGAAAATTCGTAGCTTGTTTTTTAATATTGTGGAAATTATCAAAACTATTACTAGATCACATAACTTTTCAGCTGAGTTTCGTAGAATAGCTAATGATAGATCTATTAACAGTAGTCTTCATTTGCCTGTTAAAACAAGATGGGGAAGTTATTTATTATGTCTACAAAGTTTTGTAAAATGTAAAGTTATATTGCAGAATATGATAATTAACGATAATTCACTACTAACAAAATATAGAAACCTAATATTTGAAGAAGATACTTGGGACGAAATACAAAGACTGGAATATTTTTTAAAACCGATCGTCCAACGGATAATAACACTAGAAGGAGATTATTACGGAGTACACTTAGTGCACCGAGCTTTTAAAGAAATACAAAAAGTGTTCAAACACGTACATTCAAGAATGCTTTTTGGAGATATGGTACATACTCTAGAACAAAAATTTGATAGTAGAAAAATGCTCTTAAGCCAATTCATTTAGCAGCTGCCCTTCTGGATCCACAAAATCAAGGAGTACTATTATCTAATCAAGAGAATGTTGAAGGCTGTGAATTAATTATAAATATTGAAAAAGATGCAGAAGCTGCAGTTTAAAATATTTACGGAATTATCGCAATACAAAAGCCGAACACACTTGTGGGAAAAAAGTTTTATTTGGACTACGGCCGAAAATATTTCACCATTATCATGGTGGGAAACTTTATTTCCGCAAACGCTTTTGGGTAAGATTGCCATAAAAAAATTATCAGTTCCCGCTTTTCAAATATGCATACGAAAGGCAAACACAGCAGGGAAGCTAACATTCATATCACACAATTGGAAGCTAATTAACAAACCCACCCAACAATATCAAAGACCACTGTCAGTTCATAATTTATCTTCAGTATCAAATTCTGCCTCGGAAGACGAATTTTCCGAAGTAGCAATAGATGAAACGGAAAACTCAGAGCTTATTTTTAATAACCCTGGCACTTCCAGGGCTAGATTAGATTTGGATTCCCATGATTCCAATATTATGAATTGTTCAACAGAAGTATTTGATCTAAATAAGCCAGGCCCCTCCAATATTAGTACAAGTGCAGCAAAAAAAAGAATAATAAGAAATATATTTATTTCCAAGTCAGACTCTGATGACTAATTTTGCGTAGTCTCCGTCAAACAAACTGATTTCTACTATACTATACTGTATGGATTATTATTATTATTATTATACTGTATGGATACTGATATATTTTTAGGTATCTGTAAAACACTACAATAAAAATCTTTATGTTTTTATTGTAGTGTATTGTATGTGTAAGCAAAAACTTTACTTTCTGTGATTAATACGCCAATCCAAAAGACTGATTTGTATTTTATTTAAACTAATTAAAATTGTTAATCTATAAGACAGGCTATTTATATACTCGTAAATACTTTATATAGGTACATTTAAACATAAGCCATGATTATTATTATTATTCAAAAAAATGTGGAATTTTGCTACCACATTAAACTGTGTGGTGATTCTTTTTTAAGTTTTGTTATCATATCATAAAGAAGAAAATGATGTGCCGTTTAAAAAAAGTGTAAAATTATATAAATCAAAGTTTTTTTTAATTAAAATAATGAATAAATACTTTGTTTTAATTCAAATAATTTCTTACTAAAAACCTTGGAACGTGCCCGTCGATCCCGGGAGCAAAGGAATTTTCCCAGGGAATATAGGGATATTCCCAGGGAATATGGGAATATTCCCAGAGATTATCGGGAAAGTTCTCAAATCAACGACTTAATTGAATTATGCCTATGTATAAAGGTGTACTTGCTTTTGCACATAGTGCAAAAGTTATTTACAAAAATATATACAACTATTTAAGTCAATGTTCCCAGTCGTTCCCAACGTGCCCGGGAGCGTTCCTGGGAATTAGGGAACGTAGGAAACGATCCCGGGAACGGAGCATCACTCACACATATTCTGAATATGAGAAATTGTGTTATTTATCCCTAACACAGAGTTATTTACTCGCTTAGCTGGCAACTTCAATTTTGTAAACATTCTCTCTGATAGTAAACATGTCGTACTGCCACTGTCTAACAATGCACGCACAACTTGTTCGACATTATTTGAGTCCATTATCTTAACCAGCGCAGTTGATAATAAAACTTCTCGTGCGCCGTGATTAGCGTGCGTAACGTTTGCAGCTAACGTCAGGTGAGATGACGGTGAGCCCGCGGGCAGAGGCGGCGTGGTTCCGGGAGGCCATGACGCGTGTCTGCGACGCGGCTATGCCTAGGGCTCCGCCCTATAATCCGAGGCGTCAGGTCTACTGGTGGTCGGCGGACATTGCGAGGCTCCGACAGGCCTCCGTGATCGCTTTCCGCCGGTGGACCAGACTCCGAAGGAGGCGTAGCCGCCCCGCAGATACGGAGCCCCGAGAGGCGGAGCTTCATGCGGGGTACAGGGAGGTCAGAAAGGCCCTCCGAGTGGCCATAAGGCAAGCAAAGGCAGCAGCTCATAAAGAGCTGCTGGAGACGCTGGAGCGGGACCCATGGGGGCGGCCTTACCTAATGGTAAGGGGCAAGCTGCGCCCCCGGGCCCCGCCATTGACCCGGTGTCTCCAGCCGGAGCTGCTCGGAGGAGTCGTTGGCTCCCTGTTCCCAGCGCGGGCGGTGGAACATATTCCACCGCAGATGACTCCGCCACCTAGGTCGCCTATGGTGCCCAACGTGGATGACGACGACGTGCCCGAGGTCACTTGGGTAGAGCTAGAGCTGGCGGTGTTAAGGCTTAAGGCCAAGAACACCGCCCCGGGACCAGACGGCATTCCAGGCCGAGCGTGGGTCCTAGCTCTAGGCGAAGAAGACGCTCTCGAGCCCCGACTGAGAGGGTTTCTCAGCGCATGTTTGGAGCGAGGCCAGTTTCCGAAGATGTGGAAGACGGGGAAACTGGTCCTCATCCGAAAGGCGGGGCGCCCGGCGGACTCACCGTCCGCCTACAGGCCCATAGTGTTGCTCGACGAGGTGTGCAAGCTCTTTGAAAGAGTCATTGCAAAGCGCCTCGTCGAGCACCTATCCAGGGTGGGGCCTGACCTGACGGATGGCCAGTATGGCTTCCGCCGGAGGCGCTCCACCGTGGATGCCATCATGCGCGTGAGGACTCTGGCGAAGGACGCCGTCACTCGGGGCGAGGTGGTGTTGGCGGTGTCACTGGACATCGCCAACGCCTTTAACACCCTGCCCTGGAGCTGCATTAGGGAGGCGCTCGTGTATCACGAAGTGCCTCTCTACCTTCGCCGCATAGTCGGGGCGTATTTATCGGAGAGAGCAGTCGTCTACCCAAGTGCGACCGGGCTCGGTCGGCGAGAGATGTCGTGCGGTGTTCAGCAGGGATCGGTCCTGGGACCGCTACTGTGGAACATCGGTTACGACTGGGTGCTTCGCGGTGAGCTCGCGGACGGTGCCGCCGTCACGTGTTATGCGGACGACACGCTGGTGACGGCGTGCGGGTCTACATACCGCGAAGCGACCCTGAAGGCCACGACCGCGGTTGCCCAAGTCGTGGAGCGGATCCGGCGGCTGGGTCTCGAGGTGGCTCTGCATAAAACCGAGGCCATGTTCTTTCATGGGCCTCGGCGCGTCCCACCAGAGGATTCCAGCCTCATAGTGGGAGACATTTCCATCGCCATCAAGCCCCAGATGAAATATCTGGGACTCGTTCTCGACGGCCGGTGGAACTTCGGGGAGCATCTCCGAAGACTGGCCCCTAAATTGAAGGACACAGCTGCCGCCTTGGGGCGGCTGCTGCCCAACATGAGGGGGCCGGATGACTCCTGCAGGAGACTCTACGCGGGAGTCGTGCGGTCTATGGCCCTATATGGGTGCCCAATATGGGCGGACACCCTGACGGTCCACAATGCGCGTCTGCTGCGTGGGCCGCAGCGTGCAATGGCCAGCAGGGCCATTAGGGGGTACCGCACGATATCCTTCGAGGCGATGAGTCTCCTTGCCGGATCCCTACCGTGGAACCTGGATGCGAGAGCCCTTTCGATGCTATATCGGTATCGAAAGGAGGCGCGGGAGCGGGGACGGGAACCCGAGCCTGATGAAATTCGGGCCGTGAGGTCACAGGGACATGGTAGCGGAATGGGAGCTACGACTTGGGCGACCAAGCGCAGGGCACGCCGTAATAGCGGCGGTAAGACCCATCATGGAGGAGTGGCTAGAGAGGCCACACGGCAGCCTCTCGTACCGGCTGACGCAGGTGATCACCGGACACGGGTGTTTCGGGAGTTACCTGTGTCGGATCCGGAAGGAGCCAACGTCCGAGTGCCATCACTGTGATGCGAGCGAGGACACAGAGCTGCACACGCTGACCGAGTGCCCGGCGTGGGACACGCCGAGGCGGGTCCTAGTGGCGGCTCTGGGGGTGGGAGTCCTCACACTCGCCACGTTGCTCACAGCGATGGTACGATGCGCGAACGCTTGGGGTGCGGCCGCCTCCTTCTGCGAGCAAGTAATGCTCGAGAAGGAGGCGGCCGGTCGGGTCCGGACCAGACTCCGGGCCCGGGAAGCCCGCGCAGAGCGAAGACGAACCGGACGTCGGAGGTCGCAGAACGACCTCCGTCCTCCATGAGCGCTGGCCTGGGGGTGACCGGTGGAGCCGCCTGTCACCCTAGCAGAAGCAGGCCGCGGCGGCGGCGCAAAATGCGCCTCCCCGTAACCGGGGCTAGATGGGGACACTGTGGTCCCCACAACCCGAAGGGGGCCATCTCGATAGAGATGGTCCTGGGTCTGCCGGGGTGCGAGAGATATGCTTTTGGCAATCTCACCTCCGGCAACCAAGGACCCAAGACGGCGTGCGTTTTAGTCGGTTCGAGTCCGACATAACCGCCTCCACCGGCTCCGTGGGGGTGGTATCCGTGGGGATTTTTCGCACGATAAAAAAAAAAAAAAAAAAAAAAAAGCCCGCGGGCATCTGAGTGGCGGGGGCGGTCGGTGCAATAACATTACTATCGGCTGATTGTCGCGACGCACTATTTGCATTGGGAATTTTTGTTTTTGAATAATTCGATATATGGACCATCGTGTGATGTTTACGTTTGCAAGTCTTACAGCCAGGTCGTTTACAACGATTTGCGAAGTGTCCACTTTCAAAGCAATTAAAACAAACCTTTAACGTTGGCAATATATTTAACCGTGCTATACTATCTAATGCTACGAACTGTGAACAAGTGTTTAGGTTATGTTCGTGACTTTTACACATAGGACATTGATTCGATGATTGAACTGAACTAATAGTGCTACTATCATCGTGTACAGAGACCATGGATTTGTGTTTTATCTGTGATTTATTTGAAACATGATTATTGAGCCGCTGATTAGAGATACGTGCCTCTTCAATTGATTCGATTAAATCGGCACGGCCACGTAACACGTTGTTGAAGCGCTCTAATGTAATACGTTCATCTTTATTCAATCGACGCTCATACTGTTTCCACTCATAGAATGTTTTCAAATCTAACTTAGGAGTGATTATGCTTATGAGAAGAGAATCCCAGTGCTTAACCGGTTCCCCGAGTGATTCTAATGATTGCAAATTTTTGTTAAGTGTATCAATTAGATTTTTTATATTAGTGGAAGACTCTTTCGTGACAGGTTCAATGTTTAACAAAGCGGAAATATGCTTTTGAATTAATAATCTTTTATTCTCAAACCTGTCACAAAGAAGTTTCCATGCAACCTCATAGTTCTTTGCAGAAAAAGCGATTGATTGTATAACTACCGCAGCTGTCCCCTCAAGTGAAGCTCTCAAATAGTGAAACTTATTAATGTTATCTATGTCGCTATTGGAGTCTATTAGGCTAGTGAACTTATCATGAAATTCTAACCAGTGCTCGTAGGAGCCACTGAATTTTGGTAGTTCAATAGTGGGTAACTGAACGAGGTTTTGCTTATGGGAACTACTCGCAACACTCTCGCTAGCAGTGGCCTCAGAATATTTACTCACCAATTCCTGTGCCCTAGCTAGTTGTCTATAATAAGACGACTCAAACTCTGTCCTCTCACTCGTTTGTACATCTAAGTTGTCACTTAAACATTCTAGTTGTAATTGCACTTCGTCATACTGGTTGTACACAGATTCCATCTTACCTATACGTAAGTTTATGTCTTTGATATCAGTAGGGCTCAACGAAGAAATATCTAAGGTGTTTAAAAATGCAGTAAAGGCTGTCAAACGACCTTTGAAGCTGCCTCTCTTCTTTATCAACTCCTTCATACTTTTATTTTCTTCGGACATTCTGGGAGACAAATGCTACGCCTTTCTGTAATTTATACAATAAAACAAGTGAATATTCAATAATGTTAACAATTTAACTTTAATGAAGAATTTTTTCTTTTATGTTGAACTACCTACGCAATACCTATATGTGTAACAAAACTTGTAAAGCCAATTTCATATGTAAGGACCTAATATCATCCATTTAGCGATCCGAGATGGCGGACACGAAATTTTCACCAAAATCGATATGGGTAGCGCCTCCAGCCTCCCGCCTCCCACCTCCCACCTCCCGCCTCCCGCCTCCCGCCTCCCGCCTCCCGCCTCCCGTCTCCCGCCTCCCGCCTCCCGCCTCCCGCCTCCCGCCTCCCGCCTCCCGCCTCCCGCCTCCCGCCTCCCGCCTCCCGCCTCCCGCCTCCCGCCTCCCGCCTCCCGCCTCCCGCCTCCCGCCTCCCGCCTCCCGCCTCCCGCCTCCCGCCTCCCGCCTCCCGCCTCCCGCCTCCCGCCTCCCGCCTCCCGCCTCCCGCCTCCCGCCTCCCGCCTCCCGCCTCCCGCCTCCCGCCTCCCGCCTCCCGCCTCCCGCCTCCCGCCTCCCGCCTCCCGCCTCCCGCCTCCCGCCTCTCGCCTCCCGCCTCCCGCCTCCCGCCTCCCCCCTCCCGTTAAATGGTTATATTAAAGTTTATTTTTTATTTATTACAAATTAACATTTAGTACTGTCCTTAGTACTCAACTATTTCATGGACCAGAACCCCTAAGTACAACACTACTTGGTACTTAATTACTAATCTTACGAATAAATTTAGTTATTTCTACGGCTAACAGCAGTAATAATGAAATTAAACTTAAATTAAACACTAATTACGTAAGATTACCAAGCGAATGTGCTGTTTAAGGAACATAAAAAAGTTCAGAGTTCCGAGTTCACACTCTATTGAAATTAAATGAGTAGGTAGGTACTAACCTTTAACTGCAGAGCTTTTACTTAACCGTTACCTTAAGAGTGATGGGTAAAAATTATGGGGCTTACAATAAACTTAATTTGAATATCGAGACCACTAAAACCACTGTAGGTAGATACAATTTTTCGACCCTCGTAAATAACTCCTCTTTTCCACCAAATATCTCTTCCACTGATTTAACTTCTTGAAGTTCTTCCGGTAATCCGGCTCGAAGGACCAATGATTGGAAGATTATCAGGTGATGAGGAAAGTAAAACTCGGCTTCTTCGGTAATGAAATTTATAATAGATATGACTTAGCTAGTACAGTGATTGATCGCAAGTGAGCTACCTACTTGAGAAATTTGAAATTATTAGATTCTTAATTATAATGATATGCAAAGTACAGGGGAATGATTATTGCTATCATAAAGAAGGCAGGCGCGTCGCGAACAATATTACTTCAGTTAAAATGATTGATGACGATGATGATAATGGGTTAATGATGTTGGTGATGATGATAATGACGATGAATGAGATGATTGCTGCCTCAGTAAAGTTGTGGGGACTTTACTAAAAGGTACCGGGGGAGATTTTGATTGAAAAAAAATTCAAATTGCAAAAGCCAATTTCAATAAAAAAAAAAAAAAAAATATATATATATATATAAAAGAAGAAGAAATACAGATTTCCTTTGACTGAATTTTTTAATGCTAACTTTAAAGTTCGGAAAAAATGAAACGCACAAGTGAGACTTGAACCCACGACCTTTCCCTTACAGGGGGAATGCTCTTCCAACTGAGCTATTGAGCCACACCTCATTTCAAATTTTCCTTCTCTTTATATCCGTCTTTAAGGGCGACGGTGGTGCCGTCTACAGATTTCCTTCCTTGCCTGATGGTGAAGTTTAATTGTCGGTCGTATCATTACTATATGGAGGTTAAGTACCTATACCTATGTGAAAAGTATTATTGCATTGAGAACACGTCGAATTTCAGGCATTAAATTATGTCAGGTGAAATAAAACATGTGTTATAATAAACTTACACGTTTATTACTACATACAGGGTTTCGATTTTCTTGTTTTTATCCAAATAATAAAAAGGCGATATTCTACAGCCCATCAAAATGTACAGTTCACTCATACTATATTTTATTATATTTATTTTATATAATATTATACCAAGTATTTATTTTTTTTACTAAAAAATTACATCTAATCTCATTCAAAAAGATTTACGGCCGATTATGTCTATACATTTAATAAATTTAATAATAATAATACGAGAACTTATAACATCTTAAAATTAGTATACAAAAGTATTGTGTACAAAATGATTTTTTTTATCGGCAGTGTTTATTTTATTATACATGCTATTTATTAAATATAAATTATATCTTACTTAAATTAGTAAATTAAAAAATAGTGTTTAGTGAAAATTATTTGTGCTGACAACCCTTCTTAGTGTTTTTGAGCTACGGAATTCCCCTTTGGGGTAATTCCGCAGATTTAAACACAATATTTGTCTTGCAAAAGTGGGCTGTGCGAGCTATTTAAAATTTGGGCCCAAGAGTCTCCCTCCGAGATTAGTTTAAAGAGATAAATATTCTAACCGTAGTGTCACAATACATTTTCGAAAATCTAATGTAGTAAGGAAAAATATTGTAAAACCCCCAAGACTTTGTGGACAGGCACAATATTAAATACCAGAAATAAAAGCAATCTTCTAGTTTGTCATAGCAGACTGACTCCATAAAATGAGTAATTCTTTCCAGAGCAACTGTATACCCTTTTTTAACAAGCTTCCTAATGAAATCAGATATTTACCTGTAAATAAATTTAAAAATACTGTTAAGAGCAAACTGTGCCAGAAAGGGTATTATAAAATCTAAAAACATTTAAATGATAAACAAGCTTGGAAATGAGCTGTTCGCTCAGCTATGCTACTCAAGCAAAACATTGTATCTAGACCATAAGTTTTAGGCTAAGTAAATGTTTTGTAAATAGACCAAAAAAAAATATGCCCGCTGAGTTTCTTGCCGAGTTTTCTCAGGTCTGGGCCGCGTTTCGAACCGGTGGTCCATTTGCTAAACTCGTATTTAATATTTACTTTATGTTGACGTTTTGTAAGTTCCGATTATATTTTGACATATGGGATGTACAGTGAGCATCAGAAAAATGTCGACGACTAAAGCACTCAAAATAATCTGAAAACCTTCAATATTATATTGATAATTAGAGTATTCAATAAGTTTTAAGTATCCTAGCTTATTTGTGTAGTACTTTGTTTTTTATAAAAATCGCCACAAGATTTACCTTCAGAGAAGTCCTAACCAAATGGTGTTATATTTTCACTAAACACTAAAATAGAAAAAAACATAACCCTTCTTCGGCAGTCGGGTAATATACAATAACTAAATGTAATATAGACATTATAATTCCTTCCTTACGAACATAGCTACTGATGTGTTTTTTGTATTGCTTTAATTTCCATCTAAAATTAATATTGCACCTAAAATTACATAGAGGACTAATTTTAGTATCGAAATAATAGTTAGATCAATGACCTTAGTGGCTGAAGAATCCTAAGAATCCCAAGAATCCCAAGAATCCCAAGAATCCCAAGAATCCCAAGAATCCCAAGAATCCCGTGAATCCCAAGAATCCTTGCCTCTGCCTGAGTTTTCTCAGGTCAGGGCTTCGTAACGTTGGCGGTGGTCAATGTGCCAAATATATAATTAATCTAACTTTTTTGTTGTATTGTAAGTGTCGTTTTAATGGTATATACATACTAATTTTATAGACGTTTCGAATAAAAAGATTTTGTACACAGTTTTTATAGCCAAATCGTCTGGAAGTATTAATTTGGCAAAAAAAGGTGTATAGGAATAATGTTTAGGTAAAAGGAACAATGAATTATTACAGCATTAAGTATGCTAACTATACAAATCGAATACATAGGGAAAAAGAAAAAAGAATCATCTCGGGCAGGACTCGAACCCGCAGTCTTCCCCTTACAGGGGGAATGCCTTGACCAATTCGACTACCGAGACACGCCCGATCTGATTCATTCATTCAATTGTTTGGGCGGAGTTACAAAAAATCAATGTTTAAAAATGATTGTAACATCATTCATTGATTCCGATAGTTCGTAAGAAAATCGGTAGATGACTCCACCGTCGCTTTAAAGACGGATAAGATGGGAAATTTGAATCACGTCGGGCGTGTCTCGGTAGCCGAATTGGTCAAGGCATTCCCCCTGTATTCAAAAGGAATAATGAATGGGGGTTGTAAAAAAATCCCCAAATTAGATTATTTAGCTATCGTCGGTTACCGTCTCTACCATGGTGAATGTTCTGATGTGCTCTTCCAATTAGTCCTACCCTCCCCTTTCCTTCACAGGACGACACGTGCAGGGCTAAGATGCCATCCATTTACGGTGCAGAGTATACCTGCTAGAACCAAGCGTTTCAGTGACTCATTCCTATGCCGCACCATTAAGACCTGGAACTCCCTGCCAGCTCACGTGTTTCCTTCTTTCTACAGTCCCGGGTCCTTTAAGCGGGGCGTGAAAAGGCATCTGATGAGGTCGTTAAGCTGAGACTCTTTCCGAGACTTTGCTTTAGCTTACATCAGGGGAGGTGAAGTCAAATTGAAGTGTCCTCTCTTAAAAAAAAATTGCTCAAACTCATTTTATCTGAAACGATTATACTATCATTCAGTATAATAGTTACCGATATTGGGCCATCCCCCAAAGTTCCGAGAGTTAATTTTGTTACATTTTATATAAAATAATGATGTATCTATTAATTGTTTTTTTTATGGATTAGGGAGGCAAACGAGCAGACGGATCGGCTGATGGTAAGCGATCACCGCCGCCCATGGACACTCGCAACACCAGAGGAGTCACAAGTGCGTTGCCTTCCCTTTAAAAGAGAGTATATACGCTCTTTTCTTGAAGGTTTAAAGGTCGTATTGGTTCGGAAATACCGCTGGTGACAGTTCATTCCACAGTTTAGTTGTGTGAGGCAGAAAGTTTCTCTAGAAACGCACAGTTGTGGACCGCCAGCTGTCCAGATGGTGAGTGTGGAACTGCTGTCGCGTGGAATGATGGCGGAAAGAGGCGGCGGGGATCAATCCGAACAATTCCTCGGAGCACTCCCCATAGTATAGGCGATAGAACATGCAAAGCGAAACCACATCTCTACGCAGTGCCAAAGAGTCTAGCCTTCTTTCTTCACTAAGTCATTGATCTATACTATTATTTAAATAATAATATAATAAAATAAATACACATTTTTTACTCCTAATTATCACTAACACATTTTATTGCTTATTTAATTTTTTGAGTACACGACAGTTTTGATGGTAAGGTTTGATCCTATAATCCTATTTACATGATAAAAATAACAGACTATTAAATGAAAGCAGTAGAAATTCGCGAATTATTTACTACGAATACATTGCCTCGTTAGCTCGTGGTATGTTTATTGTGAGATTCTAGGTTCATTCCCGAGTATAGCAATTTTATCTGCTTGAAACTTCTGTAGTATATAAAAACAGTTTTAAAGAGTACTTTACAGCGGGACATTCATTGACGAGCATGTTGGATAATTTTTCCAAAGGAAGTTATTTGGGAAAATATTTCTTACGTAATCAATTATGATATAAAAAATCTAGTAATAAAATAAAATAATTGTAGATTAATGAAAAATTAAATTAATTAAAGTTTACCATGCACAGTCATTTTTATCGGCTTTTATTTGCCATAAACGGATTGTATGATATTGAGTTTAAAATATAGAAATACAATACTTTTTAATGGCTTTTGTCGCGATTTATTTTGTGCTATTTTATTATTTACACTTTTTATTGAACCTGAATCGTAATCGTTAGCTACGTAAACTAAATAGTCGGATAGACCCGCTAAAATCAGTACGATTATAATATTGAAATAATGTTATATAAAGATGTCTAACATGTTGGCCAATAAATCAGACTGTGAATGGCCGGCTCATTTGTCCTTCAAGATGGGAAACACTTAGTATAATTTATTAACTACGTATATTATTAATAAATTCACTTTATATGGATGATGTCATTAGTAAAAAATATTTATCAGTATGTAAAGAATATTTCAATAAGCACGGTATATGCATACTTAATGTACAACTGACTAGGTAGTTTTGTTGGGGCTCCTTTTAAGGACTTGCGGGCTTTAGAAAAACTATTTTTTTTCTGTATTATGGGCACATTCATACTTATCAAATACATACGGAAAAAGAAGAATCATCTCGGGCGGGACTCGAACCCGCAGTCTTTCCCTTACAGGGGGAATGCCTTGACCAATTCTGCTACCGAGACACGCCCGTTGTGATTCAAATTTCCCATCTTATACGTCTTTAAGGCGACGGTGGAGTCATCTACCGATTTTCTTACGAACTATCGGAATCAATGAATGATGTTACAATCATTTTTAAACATTGATTTTTGATAACTCTCGGTAGCCCAATTAGTCATCGATCAAATTTTATAGCTTGATACTCTGGGATTTCCCCGAGTGTTTAATGGGTCACTATTGTTGATCCTAGTATACACGAGTTCCAGAAATGGGATAGTAGAAGTCCAGTAAAAAATGTTAGTAGCATTACAATAGATAAATGTCCAAAACACAAAACTCCAAGTCCAGAACACAAGATAAAAATACTTCAGTGAGGAGGCACCCTAGTCTTGACTCTTTTATAAAAATCGTAGATACTAAAAATTACTGGTAACACTAAATTTAAAACTTAAAAACGCCATATTTGAATACTGCGCCCGATTTTTATGATAACTTTCGAACTGGATTCAAATATAGAAGTCCTTTTTCATTCTCAACGTCAAGGCTTTTGAGTTGGTCGACACTTAAAGTAGGCCATTGATTGGTGAACATGTTGTCAGATCTGAGGTTGTATAATACAGTTTGATATATTATTATTTTACGATTAAATGAATTTGATTGATGCAAATCGCACCCAATCTTCAATTAAGCTTAACAAAAGAAACTAAAAGGCATAGTATATTACAAACAGCTCACAACTCTTAAAAAGCTTAACTCTATAACGTGTTGGTGTCATATCGTTTTACGATTTAAAAAAATAAAATAAAAAAGAAACACGATTGGTCGAAACTTCGAAATTTAAATGAGGAGCGCGAGAACGGTATATAAGGCGAGAGCGATGGCGGATTCTGTCAGTTGGTGTTGTGGCGCTGAGGAGAACATTGGGGTCAGTTCGTCTGCGTGCGCGGTGTGCGTACCACCCAGAGTGTGGAACTGGAATATCTCGCTGACCTGGAACAGGAAAGAGAATTTTCGTTATAAATTGAAGACACGCACAAGCTGCCGAAGACTCGATTCAGTATATCGAAGCGTAGCGTCGATAATATAACCAGGCCTACGCGCTCGAGTTACTACAGTATTTCCTTCTACGCTTCCCCTACTAGTAGAATCCTGCCAAAGACGCAACATCTCTACGCATCTGCAAAGGCTTGAGGGTGTTCGTGACCTCAGGATTCCCACTAATGTGGACCACACGTCGCTGCAACCTGTCGAGAGCATCTAGTAAGTATTTTGTGGAGCCGTCTCAGAGATATGAGCAGTATTCTACGCAGGAACGAATGTACCATGTTATCAGTGGTTGCACTCAGCTTGACGAGATCCGGACCCGGGACTGTAGAAAGAAGGGAACACGTGAGGCTGGCCTGGGGGTGACCGGTGGAGCCACCTGTCAACTTAGTAGAAGCAGGCCGCGGCGGCGGTGCAAAGTGCGCCTCCCCGTATCTGGGGCTAGATGGAGACACCGAAGTCCCCATAACCCGAAGGAGACCATCTTGAAAGACATGGTCCTGGGTCTGCCGGGGTGCGAGAGATATGGTTTTGGCGATCTTACCTCCGGCAACCAAGGACCCAAGACGGCGTGCGTTTTGGTCGGTTCTAGTCTGACATGACCACCTCCACCGGCTCCGTGGGGGTGGTATCCGTGGGGATTTTTCGCACGATAAAAAAAAAGGACACACGTGAGCTGGCAAGGAGTTCCGGGTCTTCAAGTTCTATTCTAAATTTCCATTTCGTATCACAAAAGAGCTGTTTATTTTGATGTAGATAATCTAAATGGCCCGCAGCTGCCCCCAGGCTGGAGCACAGTGGGCGGTACGCCTCATCAGATCCTTTTCCCCGCTTAAAGGAGCCGGGACTGTAGGAAGAAGGGAACACGTGAGCTGCAGGTGTTGCCGTACCTCGTTCCAGCCGTATCTGTTCTTGGCCTGCACGATGGCCTCGTACACGGCGCCGGGCGCCAGCGCGCGCAGCTCGTGCGTCACGCGGTGCGACAGCGCGCCGGCGGGCGCGGGCGCGGGGATGGACACGTCGTGCCAGCGCCCCGGCTGCTGGAACGTCTCGTTTATCTGGGGGCGAATGGCAGTTTTAATTATTGCATTTATTTAATGCAATTTTATATATTACTAGCTGTCCCGGCGAACTTCGTACCGCCAATTTTTCCCTGCACCCGTGGCGTCAGATCCCGTTCCCGCTGCACCATTTAGGGGGATGAAAAATAGATGTTGGCCGATTCGCATAGATACCGGATAAGCACAAAAAGTTTCATCAAAATCGGTCAAGCCGTTTCGGAGGAGTATGGCAACGAGAACTGTGACACGAGAATTTTATATATTAGTTTTTTTTTTTTATACAAGGACTCGTCAATTTGACTTCACCTCGCCTGATGTTAAGCTAAAGGCAAATATTGATCATTAAAAATTGTGAGGCCAAACTTATAATTATTTCCCACATTTTGGGGATTTTTTTTTTAACTGGTATACCGAATTTTAAAACTACCCACACATGAAAAAAAGCAAATATTGTAGTGTTTCCGAATTATAATTTTTGAAACATCAATGTGAACCTTTGAGAATGCCGTAAGGCGAAACCGGTCAGGTCTAGAAATAAAATCAGTGGAAAAGTACAAGTGTGTTATTCAATATGTGTAGCAGATTCCACCAAGTGCCATCAATCTCCAGTTTTAATTAATTTTGTTTAACACATAGCACGTTTCATTGACACTACCCGTGGCTGGTTTATTCCTTACGCAAAGGATTGGCATTGCCATTCAGCGTGGCAATGCCGCCAGCCTTCTGGCCACCCTCCCGGTTGACATCGATGGGGACCGACTACTATAACTATAACAATTCTTCAAGAAGGGTAATACATTTCTTACAAGGTTGGTAGCACGAGTGTGTCACCATGGTAACCAGTTTCCATCAAGTGGGCCATAACAAAAACTCAATGAACAGATTTCAGTTTTTTTTGCCGCTCGTCAGTCTACTGTTGTTCATATGCAAGCATGGTACAACCACCATCGGAAAAGAGATGGTCCTGGGGTCTGCTCGGGTGAGAGAGAGATGTTTCCTGCATTCTCACCTCCGGCAACCAAAGACCCAAAGACGGCGTGCATTTTAGACCTCCACCAACTCCGGTGGTGGTGCTATCCGTGGGGATTCTTCGCACGATAAAACAAATGCAAGTATGGTAGTGTACTCACCGCCAGTTGCCGGTACAGTAGCCTCAGCTCGTCGAGCGGTGGGTAACTGTCTACCGTGAAGGCGAGAGTGTAGCGCGAGTGCGACCTCGCCAAAGGAGGCGAAGTGAATCGCGCGGGGCCGGGCCGCCCGGATACCTCCACGTGTTGGCGTGCTCGGCCCAGGCTGTTGTCCGCCACGCAACTGGAAAGAAGGAAGAAGTTGTACTAAACGTATGGAAGAAGATCGTTGGTGGGCGGGGCGATACTAATAATAGTAGGAACCATTTGTTTTGCTATTATGCAGGACGATTACAAAGTCCGAAAGGCATACCCTTAAACTTAAAATGACCGAAGCGAAGTTGGTTTTCTACTGTAAGGACTTCTCTCATTATTCTGATTATTTGCACTATATTATTGTATCATCGCCAGGTGGTTTAGCATCATCTCTAACACATGCAATTAATCAATCATCAAAAAATCTCTAATTGCAACAGTGTGGCGCCGTGGAGATGTATATGGCTGTAACAATAGTTATATGGCCTTGATATTAAATGTGAAAGCGATCTCATCTCTTCGCTATCTTACTATATTCGGACTTTGACCGTTGTCATCTAAGTTAATATAAATAGAAAAAAAAATCAATACGTGCTTAAAATAAGACTTTTCAATTCAACTTCTGACAGTAACTTTCTACGCTTTATGGTTTGTACTCATAAGTCTTACCTGAAGTTGCCGAAATCATCAGGCTGCACGTTGGCAATGAGCAGCGTGTGGTTGTTCCCTCTCGCTGACATGGTTATGCGCTCTGTCGCGCTCAGGGGGAACGAGTTCTGGTACCATGTCACCTGGAACACGAGGAAGTTTGTAGGATTAATGCACAAGTAGGGTTAAGTCATCATTATCATCATCAGTATAAAAACTTTGTGTCTTGATTGCAACCGAGGCTCTCACTTCGGTCAGGGTCCACTTTCCGGCTTTAGTAACTTAGCTTTGGGCATCCATGGCAATGGGAAGTTATCAATATGATGGTCCTTAGTTCAACACTCTCGACGATGATATCTTGTATTTCTCTCTCATTTATATCTTTTTCTTTGCATGTGTATGATCCAAAATAAAATATAATTGTCTCTCTTTTTCTCAAATACAAATCCGTATTCCGGAATGATAAATGATACTTGGTCCTGAATCTAGTTTTTCATGGGCCGATTTGACAGATTGTCATTAACAATCGTTCTGGAATACGAGCCTGAGTTACAAATCAATACAATAATTTACAAGTTGGTTAAATTCGACATCTGAGACTTGTTTCCAAAGTTGAAGGTGAAGCTACAAGTAAAAAGCTAGGTCATCACGCTACCGCCTCTCCAAGTTACTGGCTACTGCTGCTATCCACTCACCTCAGCGGGCGGGTCCGCTAGAACTGTGCACAGGAGCTCAGCCCTGAATCCCTCTCCAGTATGCACCCAGGATCTCTCCACGGTAATCTCAGGTGGATCTGGAAGAATTTATGATGCATGTTAGAAGTTGTTAGCGTATTTTATTTTCACTGTTGATTCACTTTTTTTTTCTTTTTTTTATCGTGCGAAAAATTCCCACGGATGCCACCCTCACTGAGCCGGTGAAGGTGGTTATGTCGGACTCGAACCGACTAAAACGCACGCCGTCTTGGGTCTTTGGTTGCCGGAGGTGAGATTACCGAAAGCATATCTCTCGCACCCCGGCAGACCCAGTCCCCATCTAGCCCCGGGTACGGGGAGGCGCACTTAGCACCGCCGCCGCGGCCTGCTTCTGCTAGGGTGACAGGCGGCTCCAGCGGTCACCCCCAGGCCAGAAGTGTAGTGCCCCTGGTGTTACAAACGTCCATACATGCAACCATGGTTTCCATCAAGGGGGTCGTGTGTTCGTCTGCTACCTAAGTGGTATAAAAACAAAACTTCATGACTCTGTGATTCTTAATCCTTCTGCGTGGATGCAAAGAAGGCGAAGTCTGCTACTTTTAAGTGCTTGACCTCTCTTGACAGTACTTACATAGAACCTGCAAATGGAACTCCGTAACGAGCGGCGTGCCCACGCCGTTGTCCACCGTGCACGCGTACCGCCCACTGTGCCCACGCTCTAGCCTGGAGAGCTGCAGCTGCGGACCCTCCCCTAGCCGGGGATTTGTGTCGTTCTGGAACATTGGGATTATCTACATCAGAATAGACAGCTCTTTTGTGATACGGAATGGAGATTTAGAATAGAACCTGAAGCCTACCAGCTCGCGTGTTTCCTTCTTCCTACAGTCCTTTAAGCGGGAAAAAGGATCTGAGGAGGCCATCAAGCTGAATGAAAACAGCTGGCCAAGGCCTTCCAATATTGAGAGAGGCCTATGCCAATTAATTGACAGTAATTGGTTGCCAATTAATTGGTTAAGAAGTTGGCCTTATGATAGAGAGGTCCCGGGTTCGTCCCTGACCATT
Source organism: Eilema sororculum (assembly GCA_914829495.1). Classification (NCBI taxonomy): domain Eukaryota; kingdom Metazoa; phylum Arthropoda; class Insecta; order Lepidoptera; family Erebidae; genus Eilema; species Eilema sororculum. The sequence continues at coordinate 14,486,432 of OU618559.1, read as the reverse complement.
ACACTACCGACTTAAACCCACTCCTAGCACAAGCAATTTAGCTTAGCTGGAGGGGTTAGAGAGAATATTAGTAACTTCGGTTGTAATATTCTTTAAAAAGAAAAAATAATATTTATTTAGTTATTCATTAATTTTGTCCCTCATAAATAAAAAAAAACTAAACAGGTAACCTCCTCACCAGTTTATGCCAAGTTACTGACGGCACAGGATTCCCCGCAGCTCTGCATTCGAAGACCGCAGCGCCCCCCCTCCGGGCGGCAGTGTGTTTTGACTCGGGGGAGGCCCTCACACTAGGAGGCACAAGAACCTCCACTGTGTGGACCTGGTCGCGAGCCACCCGGTCTGAAATCTGGCACACGTAGTCACCAGCGTCCTGGAAAAAAAATCGTTGAATGAAATGTTTATAGCATTTATTATGCTAACTAAAGTAAGGCCAACGAAGCGAGAGAAAAAAGGTAAACAAAGTTTCAGTGATTTCAAACATTTATCACTTCAAGTGCATTCCAGACGGGAATGAAATTGCTCTTATGATGGTGGATCTGACAGTTTAGAACCGCTGTGCTGACAGCTTTCCTGTACTACGAAACACGCAACGACAGCTGTCGCTCGACCGTTGTCGTGTACGTATGACATGTGCGACAAGGACACAGACATCGCTACTAGTTATCGCAACGTAACTCAGTAATGGTCGCTTTGTTTACCTTTTTTCTCTAGTCTCGTTGGCTTTACTTTATACAATTCGATTACATCAGGGAAAATGAATTGCTCAGGTGAAGCTTGAACCCAGGACCTTCAGTTTAACGTACTTCTCTTCTCCCTGGGTATCTCAATCTTCTTCGTTCTAGCGTTAAGCCCAGTCGCATCCGTAGCTTTCTCCTCGGCGTCTGCGGTCCACTATATCAGTCTAATATATTAGATATTTTACGTGAAACGACTGCCATGCCACCCGAACTTCACAACCCAATGGCGAACCATTGCAGTTAGATCAGTTGTTGGACTTTTGAGGGTGTAGGGACATAATACATACAACAGCAGCGCGCGGGACCCCGCAAACACGTCTGCGCGCGGCGAACAATTTCCAGCAATGCGACACGTCACCCGCAGGCGCCGCCTTTTACGTGTGTCATTTATATACCCGCGACTCAAGCGCCACACGGCAGAATTTGTAAATTATTGTATATAATAGCTTTAAGGATTTCTTATGTAAATAAATAACCCCTTCTGATTGGTGTAGCATAGTTTATAAGCTCGATGAATTAATGTCGGGTTAACGATAAATTTGGCAATATAAGTAGCCCCATTTTGTGAATAAATACAGTTCCTCTTCGCTCTGTCTTTTCTTCCTAGGCTACGGTAACCCTCCGGTCCAAGTAGTCAGAGCACCCTAGCGACGGTACAAAGGTTCAGCAGTGAACCTGGCCGGTCTAGGGGCATCAGCCAGCTGGCACAGATATTAGGGCAGTACCTACCTCACGGGTCAGTGACCCCACTAACAGCTGACCCCAAATCAGCTGGGCTGAAACTCGGTCAGTAGTCAGCTGAGCCACAGTCCGGTTAGGCGGAGGCCATAGACCGACAAGGGCTCCAACTACCCGTAACGACTGTCATAGATGTTGGTATGACAACCGGGACCGACGGCTTAACGTGATCTAAAAAAGCCGCTTCATTGGAATTGTATTAAGATAAGATAATATATTGTCTTTTACGCGATATTTACCAGGAAATTAGAAACTGCTTCACTACATAGTATAAAGCAAAGTCGCTTTCTGCGTCTGTCTGTCTCTATGCATGCTTATATCTTCAAAACTACGCTACGGATTTTGATGCGGTTTCTTTTAATAGATAGTGTAATTCAAGAAGAAGGTTTATATGTATAATACATGCTTAATGTAGTAGAGGATGCAGCGGGAACGGAATCGGACGCCACGCGGGCGGAAAAAATTGCGGTACGAAATTCGCCGGGTCAGCCAGTACTAAATAAATTGTTGTGATATGGCTCATATGAGGAGCCATTTTACGAATTTGATAGGAATCTAATGAGATTTACTAGAAATTTATAGGTTACTGGTTTTTAGCAGAAATAACCGTATTCATGAATACAAACATTTACACTGAATGGAGATCGAACTCACACCTCCTGCCTAGGTGTACCTTTGAACATTCAAACGGATACTATTTCGATGATTTATTATATGAAACTAGCTTTTGCCCGCGGCTCCACCCGCGTGGATGTCGGTTATCGCGACCAAACATAGCCTATGTCCTTTTTCATGGTCTAATCTACCCCTACAACAAATTTCATCTAAATCGGTTCAGTGGTTTAGGCGTGAAAGTGTAACATAAAAGTGCAACAGACAGACACACAGACAGAGTTACTTTTGCATTTATAATATTAGTATGGATTTTAGGTACACTTTACCTACTGATGGTTTACATTAAGTATTAACTATACGTTAATCCAAAAATACCCCAAGAACGATTTATTTCCCTTAAGTCTTCAAAAAAAGTCCCTAATCTCCCGAGCGTTCAGAAAAACCCCACAGTCGGAATCATTCAGCATAGATCTAATTTAAAGATAAATTTAACTGAAATGTTAATTTCAGCAAATGCTTTTTTTTAATTTTACTAATCTGTGGTCGGTTGGGAGCGGATTGATTTACGTGACGCGGGCTCGTGTCAGATTACAGATTATAATTTAAAAAAAAAAAGTATTTTTGGTTCAAAAGTTAACATATTGTAAGATTTTGTGACATAAACAAATATTTCCAAAAAACAATTTGACATTTTGAGAGAGCTTTCCGTTGGCCCCACACTAGGCAAGCCTGTCCTGTGGGTACCGTGACGTCTGCCTTATACAGTTCAGTGCGCGGTCATCAAGTTTAATGTAAACAATTACAAAAGTTCGAAGAAGGAGGAAATAGGATATGTAATCATTCTTATACCTAAGACATTAGACGCCTCAGAGTCAGCCGGTGGTGTAGCAGTAGTGAACGCGACCACTACGCAGGTGGCACGGGTTCGATCCCCGCTCAGTGCAAATATTTGTATGCAATGTGGGTATTGGTCTAGTGGGCATTGGTCTAGTCGTGTCTCGGAGAGCACGTTATGCCGTCGGTCCCGGTTGTCATACGAACATCTAAGGCAGTCGTTACGGGTAGTTCTAACTGGTGTAATGCTTCGATATAGCCTTTGGGTTGTGGAGGTTTGATAGCAGTCACTTCACGGAAAATATCGAAGTTCAGCTAAATCCGCAGTTACATCGGAAAAAGTGGACGCTTTTTTCCGTGCGGAAATCCCCTCGGATACCCCCCCTGCCGGAGCCGGAAGGGGAGTTTATGTCGGGCTCGAACCGACTAAAAACCGCACGCCGACTGTGGGTCGTGGCGCTAGGCCGGAGGTGAGGTTGTCATCGACATATCCCTCGCACCCCGGCTGACCCAGGGCCATCCCTTACGGTCTGGCCCTCCTCGGGAGGGGGGACAACGGTCAACGGTGACTCCAAGTTGAAGGCTTCAGATACGACTGGGATTAACGCTAGAATGAAAAATATAAATAACATAACATAACATAAACTCACGCCTGTATTCCCCGAAGGTGTAGGCAGAGGTGCTAGCACCCACGTTTCGCCAGTTTATGTTTAGGTCCCAGTGTAATAGGTGGCGAGTCTATTGCCATTAACCGGGCACTTATAAACCTGCGATAAATACACACATAACTTCGAAAAGCATCGAAAATCATTGGTGTGTGCCATGGTAAACCTGGGATTGAACCCGAGACCTCATCTCAGCAGTCCATTACCCATACCACTAGGCTACCGCAGATTTTTAGAAAAAGATAAATATTGCAAACATTTCACTATTCGAAATTCAAAAGCGACATTCCTTCAAACATAGTTTCCGAACATAATCTTCAAATTCAGAGCCATTACGGTTCTCCAAATAGGTTTTATAACCGCCGAAATTGCATAACATTATATTTCGGCGTCAAAAATGCTAAATAGAGCCTTAAACGGTAATTGGTTGAGAAAATATGATAATAGCCGTATAAAAACCTTTGTGGTACACGCCCTCGTTATTTTTTATGTGTTGCAACACTGAGGAACGTTTCCCGCGTTCTCGGCGCCATCTTATTTTTCGTAATTTTTGTTTAGAAGTTTGGACAAAGTTAAAATGTTTTGTTGGTATTGGTCACAGTCGCTTGTTCAAAGCTATCAAAGAACAAATGAGATACTTATAATAATATTTTGTCACAATAGCAGCCTTTTTGACGGTCACGCTTTCTCCAGCGTCAAGATTGCGCGGCAGAATTTTCATACTTAGAATCCTGTGGATTTATCTTTTGAAGTTCAAAGTGTACAAAATATTTCACGCGGTATAGAATACGTGAAACAATAGACACGATTGCGCGCACAGTTCAGAGAAAAGCGCTGAACGCACGTACTTACCCTCTGTTTCTCCCAAAATTACGCTATTATGTGCGTGTTAGATTTGGGGGGGTAAAATTTGATGTGACCATATATATAACCTATAAATTACTATATATACCCATAAACAGGATGCCATTTGTAATTATGTATTTGTACCAAGGAAATTAAACAATAAATACAATTCTGTTTTATCACTCTTTTATTCTGTTATACTACGTCAGTTCCAAAGGCTGTTGTAGACAGGAAAGAACTAACAAGAAAACCTGTCTGCCTTCTAACATAATTATTATTTCACTTCATGTTACACCAGGCTCGTAGCCAAATATTACAATATAAGACAACCCTGGTTTCAGACCAGTTACAACAGTATAATAGCTAAAACTATAACACAGATACTTATCACATAGGAACCACATTGGAGTCGAACCACTTCTCATAATTATTAGTATGACAATACTTGCACAGTCATTAATACGCTATAATGATATTGTATCATGTGGTATATCAGTTAAACAGGCTAATAGCCGATACTATGATACATAGGTAGTACATAAAAACTTAGATACCACACTGGTATCGAACCAGCCCTTATAATCATTGGTATAGACACTTGTACAGCCATTATTATTATGATAGTTTATTATCCCGAAGGACTATCGCAAATACATCAAGTAATACTTTGATTCGGTTACTTTACAAGTATATTTACATAAAACTTAGATACCACACTGGTATCGAACCAGCCCTTATAATCATTGGTATAGCCATACTTTTACAGCCATTATTATTATGATAGTTTATTATCCCGAAGGACTATCGCAAATACATCAAGTAATACTTTGATTCGGTTACTTTACAAGTATATTTACATAAAACTTAGATACCACACTGGTATCGAACCAGCCCTTATAATCATTGGTATAGCCATACTTTTACAGCCATTATTATTATGATAGTTTATTATCCCGAAGGACTATCGCAAATACATCAAGTAATACTTTGATTCGGTTACTTTACAAGTATATTTACATAAAACTTAGATACCACACTGGTATCGAACCAGCTCTTATAATCATTGGTATAGCCATATTTTTACAGCCATTATTATTATGATAGTTTATTATCCCGAAGGACTATCGCAAATACATCAAGTAATACTTTGATTCGGTGACTTTACAAGTATATTTTAGTTACACAATATTTGGAAAACCCAAAGTGGGTATTTAGTTATAATTGCTAATTCAGTTACTTATTAAATACCAATCCACTATTATATTATTCACTATAACAGTAGTTATTACTACATTCACTGTTATACACTAAGTACATATTATTATAACATTATAAATATAACAGAGGTATATCGTACCTCACACTTCGACGGCTCGGGAGCAACTGTGCGAATGACATCTGACATCGTCTTTTTATAACATTTGAGACGTCGCATTGCATCGAATGATTTTCACCTACCTACTTATAAAAATATTGTATAAAGTAGTTTCTTATTTACAAATCCTTTAAAATATTCTTTATAGTAATATAAATACACTATAATACATCAAGCTACACCTCACCTGATCGCTGGCCACTCCATATTTTAACATGATTCTAACACGCGCGTACATTCCGCCGCGCAATCCTGGACGCTTCTAAAACGTTCGATGTCTTGCGACCCGCTCTTTCACACGCAAAAGCGGTTTTCCTTTGAGAAAGACTGTACATGTAAAGGGCGCTTATAGCTTTGAGTAAGAGCTCTGTCTCATTAGGACGCCATAGCGACGTCGTCGCCAGCTAAAGTAAAGCCAACGACTAGAGACAAAAGGTAAACCAATCGACCATTACCGAGTTACGTTGCGATAACTAGCGATTATTGTCTCTGTCCTTGTCGTACATGTCACACGTACGCGACAATGGCCCAGCGACAGCTGTCGTTGCGTGTTTCTTAGTACAGGAAAGCTGTCAGCACAGTGGTTCCAAACTGTCAGATCTCCGCCATATTATGAGCAATTTAATTCCTGGCTGGAATGCACTTCAAGTGATACTCAACAAATTTTAAATAAAAATGTTTGGAACCGCTGAAGCTTTGTTTACCTTTTTTCTTTCGCTTCGTTGGCTTTACTTTACGTATCCAAGCAGTTAATATTAAGATACAAACTTGGCAATAGCTTGGCAATTACAACCATACATTTCAATATTAACTGCTTGGATCCGTAGACGTTGCCATGACATAATGAGGCCCGAGCAAGGTCAGATTTAGAGAGATGGCCCTGGGTTGCTCAAGGTGCGAGGGATTTGCCCGTCAACCTCACCTTCGGTTTTCCACAATGACCCAAAGACGGCGTGCGTTTAACCCCCTTCTCCGACACCGGTGGTTTGTAGGTATCCCTTTTTTCATCGTGTGAAAAATCCCCACGGATACCACCCCCCCGGAGCCGGTGGAGGTGGTTATGTCGGACTCGAACCGACTAAAACGCACGTCGTCTTTGGGTCTTTTGGTTCCCGAAGGTGAGATTGCAGGAAACATATCTCTCGCACCCCGGCAGACACAGGACCATTTCTTTCGAGATGGCCTCCTTCGGGTTATGGGGACAATAGTATCCCCATCTGGGCTCGGGTACGGGGAGGCACACTTTGCGCCACCGCTGTGGCCTGCTTCTGCTAGGGTGACAGGCGGCTTCACCGATCACCCCCAGGACAGCGCTCATGGAGGTATCCCTAAGGATTTTACGCACTTAAAGAAAAGTTCTGGTGAGTACACGTTCGTAGCCAACCACCTTCAGCAGCACCATACAGCATATCGTGAAACAGACTTGGATGTGATAATCCGTCACAGCCTCCGTGGCGTGGCGGTAGTGAATGCGACTGCTACGCAGGAGGCGCGGGTTCGATTCCCGCTCAGTGCAAATATTTGTATGCATGTGTTAGAATCATGTTAAAATATGGAGTGGCCAGCGATCAGGTGAGGTGTAGCTTGATGTATTATAGTGTATTTATATTACTATAAAGAATATTTTAAAGGATTTGTAAATAAGAAACTACTTTATACAATATTTTTTATAAGTAGGTAGATGAAAATCATTCGATGCAATGCGACGTCTCAAATGTTATAAAAAGACGATGTCAGATGTCATTCGAACAGTCTATCCCGAGCCGTCGAAGTGTGAGGTACGATATACCTCTGTTATATTTATAATGTTATAATAATATGTACTTACAGGGTTATAAAAGTGAATGTAGTGAATGTAGTAATAACTACTGTTATAGTGAATAATATAATAGTGGATTGGTATTTAATAAGTAATTGAATTAGCAATTATAATTAAATACCCTCTTTGGGTGTTCTAAATATTGTGTAACTAAAATATACTTGTAAAGTAACCGAATCAAAGTATTACTTGATGTATTTGCGATAATCCTTGGGGATAATAAACTATCATAATGTCTGTAAAAGTATGGCTATACCAATGATTATAAGGGCTGGTTCGATACCAGTGTGGTATCTAAGTTTTATGTACTACCTATGTATCGTAGTGTCGGCTATTAGTCTGTTTAACTGATATACCAGATGATTGAATATCATTATACCATATTAGTGACTGTGCAAGTATTGTCATACTGATAATTATGAGAAGTGGTTCGACTCCAATGTGGTTCCTATGTGATAAGTATCTGTGTTATAATTTTAGCTATTATAGTGTTGTACCTGGTCTGCAACCAGGGTTGCCTTATATTGTAATATTTGGCTATAATTATGAGGAGTGGTTCGACTCCAATGTGGTTCCTATGTGATAAGTATGTGTTATAGTTTTAGCTATTATACTATTGTAACTGGTCTGCAACCAGGGTTGTCTTATATTGTAATATTTTGCTACGAGCCTGGTGTAACATGAAGTAAAATATTAATTATGTTGTGGTTAGAAGGCAGACAGGTTTTCTTGTCAGTTCTTTCCTGTCTACAACAGCTTTTGGAACTGACGTAGTATAACAGAATAAAAGAGTGATAAAACAGAATTGTATTTATTGTTTAATTTCCTTGGTTCAAATACATAATTACAAATGGCATCCTGTTTATGGGTATATATAGTAAGTTATAGGCTTATATATATATGGTCACCTCTAATTTTACCCCCCTAAATCTAACACATGAATATGGCTATTTGCATTGGTCTGGGTGTTTCTATGTATAGTATGTATTTATTTGGGTGAATTTCTCAAACGTAAAATTTTCGCGGCGTGACTGAAAATCATACCTTAAAGTTAACATATAGTAATGATTATTTTTTGTAAGAAAGATATCGTTTTTCTCTATATGCACGTATAAATTATATTATTGAAACTATTTTTGTGAGTGTGTAAAACATGTCTTTTCACCTAAATTCTAAGCTTGGTGGCGCGTCCACAACCTGTTTTCTTGGGAATGATCACAGTTTAATCAAAACTTCATTAGTTTACTGAGTATACTTAATCATAATTCGATTCAGCATTATTTTAGCTATCTTCCATAATGTCATTCGTAGTATTTAGTACTATACTTTATCTTAAAAATAATTTATAAGATGCGTCCGCGGCAAATGTAAAATTTTGGTGGGATTTATAAAAACATCGAAGGAGTCGTATTGAAAGTACCTATAAGGACGACACTATCATCATTGGAAACGTTCAGTTGGGTGTTAATGAGAACCAGTGCCAGTTGTCCCCAGTCCCGTTTCGTTTTTCTGCCAAACACGTAAGTAGGTCGTTTCATAAGCATCGGACAAAAATATTGTAATTTTTGTGTTGATTATTTAAAACGGTTTATTCTCATTGTATGTTTTAATATTTAAGTATAGTGTACAGGTTCAGTATGTGTATTAAATTCTGGTAATGTAACCACTATATTCTAAATAGTATTTTTATAAATATTTTTTTTAGACGTGAAACTAATTTTGGTGGAGCAATTTTGGTGAATTTGGTGGGGTTTTACTAATCATCAAAATTGTATATTTACACCAAAATTTGTTTTCATAGTTATTTGATTAAGCTCCTACGTAGTCCGACGGGCTACTAGGTCAGGTGACCTCTACGTAGTATACCCTAGGCAATGGAGAAAGCACCGCCTCTCTCCTTAGGTGGGAAAGAGGTTGTTGGCTGTTGAGGGTTGTTCGGCAGCTTTCCTAATTTTCTCTCAGATAGTTGGGTGAAGTCAGCTGATGCCGCAGTAGGGACAGGCCTGTGTGGTGGAGCATCGTGCGCTCTTTCCGTCACCTGCTTCTACTGGCGTAAAAGGCGGCCTCACTCTTTACTACTAAGCCCACGCCGTTAAAATCTGCCCACCCTTCTTCCCTCCTCTCCACTGTCAACATCATTTGGCTTTTCTTCCTCTGCTTTCTCACTTACATGAAAGCTACCGTGGATGCAAGAATGCCTCATGCAATCTTTTGCACGTGACTCCACGCAACAAAGCGATGAAGTCGAAGATGTAGGTGACACGCAACTCCTGCTTATGTTGCTCCAGCAGCTAGCACTTTGCTATCGTGTAAAAGGTACTCAATCTTCTCCACAGAAGGCTTCTGACCTCTACCGTCCTCAAGCTCCTACATCCACATCCTCACATGTTGCACCAATCTATCGGCGTCCACCACCGATATTAACAGCATATATGGGCAGTTATGGAGTGATTGTCTGATGCTATCCGACCAAAATATCACGCTGATTGGGAATGGACTAAGGACAGATCCTAGATGTACCCCGACAGTGATAAGGAAGATTCTCATATTGCCAACAGCGGTTCGAACAACGGAATCAGAATCGTGGTACATGTCTCGGATGGTGTAAACCTCTGGAACCCTTTTGAACCGCAATGCCCATCAGCTCACCGCGTGAGAAACTTAGTTGAAGGACTCCTGTAAGTTCAGAAATAGACATCACACTACCAACTTGTCTTGCCACTATCAAGTGTCCATGGCATATCTTCCGTCCACCCTTAGGCATACCGAGTACCACCTCTCCCACTTTGAGAATAACTGCCTAAATCTTTTCCCAGCAATCTTGAATAAGTTCGTCGATAATATTGGCGCCATTAGAGTAAAATATAATCCTTGCTAGAAGCAAGGATAGATAGAACAATCAAATGTTTTGCTTTTATACTGATACTACTAACAACTAAAGTGGTTTTGCCATATAAAAATGAAGTTGGTGATAAAAGGGTAAAAATTAAGGGTTATATGTAACTATTAAGTGCCAAATTCTAGAAAAAAAAACAAAGAAATAGTATAAGTAATAATAAATAAAAAATAAAAATAAGATGATATGCAATTTTGGTGTTAGACACCAATTTCGGTGTATTGAAAATTCAGGTGTATAAAATAAACAAGTAATTCCCAGGGCTAATTAGACTATTCAAACATAATAGGCATAAAATATGTATTTCTAGCTAAATATTGAAAGAGATTACCTAAATACCTAGAAATAAAAAAAAAACACCCAAATTAGCTAAAAATTCATAGATGTTGAAATTCACCCATTTACAAAAAAAAGTATCTAAGTACGAGTATGTTTATCTGCATTCTATATTCCATAACACAAGCTAGTTAAGCTTACCATGGGTCTAGATAGCGTTGTGTGAAATGTTGTGGAATATTTATTTATTATTTACTAGCTTTTGCCCGCGGCTCCGCTCGCGTGGATGTCGGTTATCGCGACCAAACATAGCCTATGTCCTTTCTCATGGTCAAATCTACCCCTTTACCAAATTCCATCAATATCAGTTCAGCGGTTTAGGCGTGAAAGCGTAAAATACAGACAGACAGACAGACAGACAGAGTTACTTTCGCATTTATAATATTAGTATGGATTTATTTAATCATATTATTTGTTTTTCATTGCGGCTACTCAATGGTCCCGTTTACCGTTATCGAAGTTTAACAAGTAATGGAAAGAAAGCTCATTGTCGTCAAGCGGGCACTTTACCCGCTAGTGATGCCCGTAGGAGGATTCGAGAAGTCTTGATCTCGGGAAAAGTCTTTAAAAGTGATTTAGCCCTTGCGCTGCATGTTCAAAACTTTGACTAGACGACTGATTTATTGATTCTACGCTGCAGCGGATTTAAGGACGGGTTGCAGTCGTTTCTAATATTTTTAAACACATTTTTAACAAGTTATATATATAGCAAATTGCGCAAAATAAAAATCATATTCATAAAAAAAGATATACCGTCTAGGGACTTGTAAAGACAAATACGATTCATTATATTTGCCTCGATAGAAATTAGCGTCAAACATGACTTTAAAAAGATTCAAATCGCTATTTCAAATACATTTTACACTAATAGGTAGGGAGGCCACGTAGCTAAATTTGGAGTCACTCGAGCTTTGTGGAAACCTTCTACAATTGGTCAAGAATCAAAGAATCAAAGAATCAATTTCATTTATTCAGTTTAGGCACATAAAGAGCACATATGAACGTCAGAATTTTTACAAGTAATGTCAATCACAGAAAAAATAAATAAAATAAATCATTGGAAAATGATTCTTTCGCTGGTTCGGTAGGTGGTTCTACTGAGAAGAGACCAGCAAGAACTCTCAGTGAACTCGATTATCCTTCTTTTTTTTAATATGATTTTATTTATAGTAATTTTTTACAGTGCGAGCAAGAGATGAGATTGGGATGACCATGCATTTTTATCATTTAAGTAGATTATATGATAGAAAGAATAATGGTACATATATGGGTGAATTTCAACATCTATGAATTTTTAGTTAATTTTGGTGATTTTTTTTATTTCTAGGTATTTAGGTAATCTCTTTTAATATTTAGCTAGAAATACATATTTTATGCCTATTATGTTTGAATAGTCTAATTAGCCCTGGGAATTACTTGTTTATTTTATACACCTGAATTTTCAATACACCGAAATTGGTGTCTAACACCAAAATTGCATATCAACTTATTTTCATTTTTTATTTATTATTACTTATACTATTTCTTTGTTTTTATTTTCTAGAATTTGGCACTTAATAGTTACATATAACCCTTAATTTTTACCCTTTTATCACCAACTTCATTTTTATATGGCAAAACCACTTTAGTTGTTAGTAGTATCAGTATAAAAGCAAAACATTTGATTGTTCTATCTATCCTTGGTTCTAGCAAGGATCATATTTTACTCTAATGGCGCCAATATTATCGACGAACTTATTCAAGATTGCTGGGAAAAGATTTAGGCAGTTATTCTCAAAGTGGGAGAGGTGGTACTCGGTATGCCTAAGGGTGGACGGAAGATATGCCATGGACACTTGGTAGTGACAAGACAAGTTGGTAGTGTGATGTCTATTCCTGAACTTACAGGAGTCCTTCAACTAAGTTTCTCACGCGGTGAGCTGATGGGCATTGCGGTTCATATGGGTTCCAGAGGTTTACACCATCCGAGACATGTACCATGATTCTGATTCCGTTGTTCGAACCGCTGTTGGCAATATGAGAATCTTCCTTATCACTGTCTCTGTGATCTGTGATCTGTCCTTAGTCCATTCCCAATCAGCGTGGTATTTTGGTCGGATAGCATCAGACAATCACTCCATAACTGCCCATGTATGCTGTTAATATCGGTGGTGGACGCCGATAGATTGGTGCAACATGTGAGGATGTGGTTGTAGGAGCTTGAGGACGGTAGAGGTCAGAAGCCTTCTGTGGAGAAGATTGAGTACCTTTTACACGATAGCAAAGTGCTAGCTGCTTGGAGCAACATAATATGGTACCCGGTATGCCTAAGGGTGGACGGAAGATATGCCATGGACACTTGGTAGTGGCAAGACAAGTTGGTAGTGTGATGTCTATTTCTGAACTTACAGGAGTCCTTCAACTAAGTTTCTCACGCGGTGAGCTGATGGGCATTGCGGTTCAAAAGGGTTCCAGAGGTTTACACCATCCGATACATGTACCACGATTCTGATTCCGTTGTTCGAACAGCTGTTGGCAATATGAGAATCTTCCTAATCACTGTCTCTGTGATCTGTGATCTGTCCTTAGTCCATTCCCAATCAGCGTGGTATTTTGGTCGGATAGCATCAGACAATCACTCCATAACTGCCCATGTATGCTGTTAATATCGGTGGTGGACGCCGATAGATTGGTGCAACATGTGAGGATGTGGTTGTAGGAGCTTGAGGACGGTAGAGGTCAGAAGCCTTCTGTGGAGAAGATTGAGTACCTTTTACACGATAGCAAAGTGCTAGCTGCTGGAGCAACATAAGCAGGAGTTGCGTGTCATCTACATCTTCGACTTCATCGCTTTGTTGCGTGGAGTCACGTGCAAAAGATTGCATGAGGCACTCTTGCATCCACGGTAGCTTTCATGTAAGTGAGAAAGCAGAGGAAGAAAAGCCAAATGATGTTGACAGTGGAGAGGAGGGAAGAAGGGTGGGCAGGTTTTAACGGCGTAGGCTTAGTAGTAAAGAGTGAGGCCGCCTTTCACGCCAGTAGAAGCAGGTGACGGAAAGAGCGCACGATGCTCCACCACACCGGCCTGTCCCTACTGCGGCATCAGCTGACTTCACCCAACTACTCGCCCGTCTTTTGTATGGGTAGTTCATATGCTAATGGTTAATCTGAGAGAAAATTAGGTAAGCTTCCGAACAACCCTCAACTGCCAACAACCTCTTTCCCACCTAGGGAGAGAGGCGGTGCTTTCTCCATTGCCCAGGGTATACTACGTAGAGGTCACCTGACCTAGTAGCCCGTCGGACTAGGTAGGAGCTTAATCAAATAACTATGAAAACAAATTTTGGTGTAAATATACAATTTTGATGATTAGTAAAACCCCACCAAATTCACCAAAATTGCTCCACCAAAATTAGTTTCACGTCTAAAAAAAATATTTATAAAAATACTATTTAGAATATAGTGGTTACATTACCAAAATTTAATACACATACTGAACCTGTACACTATACTTAAATATTAAAACATACAATGAGAATAAACCGTTTTAAATAATCAACATAAAAATTACAATATTTTTGTCCGATGCTTATGAAACGACCTACTTACGTGTTTGGCAGAAAAACGAAACGGGACTTGGGACAACTGGCACTGGTGCTCATTAACACCCAACTGAACGTTTCCAATGATGATAGTGTCGTCCTTATAGGTACTTTCAATACGACTCCTTCGATGATTTTATAAATCCCACCAAAATTTTACATTTGCCGCGGACGCAACTTATAAATTATTTTTAAGATAAAGTATAGTACTAAATACTACGAATGACAGTATCGAAGATAACTAAAATAATGCCAAATCGAATTATTATTAAGTATACTCAGTAAACTAATGAAGTTTTGATTAAACTGTGATCATTCCCAAGAAAACAGGTTGTGGACGCGCCACCAAGCTTAGAATTTAGGTGAAAAGACATTTTTTACACACTCACAAAAATAGTTTCAATAATATAATTTATACGTGCATATAGAGAAAAACGATATCTTTCTTACAAAAAATAATCATTACTATATGTTAACTTTAGGGTATGATTTTCAGTCACGCCGCGAAAATTTTACGTTTGAGAAATTCACCCATATAAAGTTTCCACTTTTAGTGGTGGGGAAAGCGCATAACTTAATAATAAATAAATAGATTCATCTCAATTAATGTTTTTTATTACTTTGGTCTTATATGTTTTTCAGTTATCCTGGTTCGTTTAACTCTAATATAAACATGAAAAAACCGTGTTCGAGTATAAAATATATACTTAGACATATCTGTGCAAGTTTCCCACGCCCTTAGGTTACGCTTAAATCGCAAGATTTTCAAAACCTTATATTAATCTGACGCGTAGGCGTAAATTCGTTGCACAATTTCTTTTTGCGCACCCACTGGTATCGAAGGCTCGAGTTACTACCGAATTTCGCTCCACGCGTGCCCCACTAAGACGCAATTATCAAATAACTGTTGAAGTTTGTTTTAAAAAATAGAGCATAATAATATCTATTCTAGGGACTGCTAAAATTAAATTTTGTAACGCAGATTTTTTAAACTTGAAAAGTACATAAATCCTCTAAATCGCTGTATTCAAGCTCTCGCAGCCATCTCTCTTTCTCTCTCTCTTTCGCGGATTTTATATTAACCATGCGAAAAATACGGACGTCGCACTGCGACCCGGCCTTAAGTTTAACGCCGGTAACTGCCCTAATAGATGGTCGGATTTCGTACGGATTGTACCACCGAACCGGTAGGGTGGTCCGGTGCACGCAACCTACGTCCGGACTGCTCTTCACACGATCGAATAATTATGGTTCGGAGCGTACTTATTTCGACAGTTCTGTTTATACCAAATCCTGTTTTTTTTTTATAAAGGTCACGTCTATTTGACTTCACCTCGCCTGATGTTAAGCTAAAGGCAAAGTCTCGGAAAGATAAGATAATAAGATAAGATAACTTTATTGACAAATAAAAGAAAACAATTTAACATAATATCCACCAAGTAACACTGTGAACACTTCAGCTTAACATGTCCAGCCGCAACAGCCATCAAGACTAGCCCCTCCCGTTCCCGTGCTAGTAAAATAACTGTGTTACAGGTAGGTTAAGGATAATCTCAAACAGCACAATTGTAGCCATCGCATGGTTACTTGATATGGATATAGATTTTCTGAATCCCCAAACTAGGTATGCCTGTTTGTCGGGGATCAGGTAGTGAAAGTTTAGTTGAAAAAAGAAAAATGAATAAAAACAATTAATTATAATTTGTGTTGATACTCGCGCGTGTATTGTGTTGTGCGTAAGTGAGTGCGCGCGAATGTGTGTGTGTATGTGTGTGTGTGTGTGTGTGTGTGTGTGTGTGTGTGTGTGTGTGTGTGTGTGTGTGTTGTGTGTGTTGTGTGTGTGTGTGTGTGTGTGTGTGTGTGTGTGTGTGTGTGTGTGTGTGTGTGTGTGTGTGTGTGTGTGCGTATGCGTGTGTGCGTGCGTGTGTGTATGAGTGCATATGTGTGTGCATGAGTGCATATGTGTGTGTTTGACTGTGTATCTGTGTGCGCGTGTATGTGTGTGCGTGCATATGTGTGTATGAGAGAGTTAAGTGTACGTGTTTGGTGTGCAACTGTTACCCATAAAACCAATCAGAAATTTTGTGATGCATACAGACGTGTATTTACGATATTTGGAACTCCGATCGTAAGAGTTCCTCAGAGTATGCATAGCTTTGGTCTTGTAGCCATGTTTTTACTTTAGACCTACATTGATACAAGCTTAGAGGGTAAATATGTAACATTTTGTTCATTTTATTATAGAGGTGACAGCTAATGATGGCATAGTGACGTTCTGATAACGTAGTTTTGTGTTGTATCGGGGGACATACCCTGTCCGAGCGACGTTTTCTGTTATATATGTCCGGATCATATGGAAGACTAGTGTGTTTTTTAAGGACTACTTGAAGTATGAAAAGTTGTCTAACCGTAAGGACTGGAAAATCTATATAGAGTTGACGAGTAGGGTATCGAAAAGGTTTTCTAGACAACACCTTCAAGATTGACCTCTGAGCCCTTTCTAGTGGCAACATAGATGTCTTACATGCACCGCCCCAGGATGTTATGGAGTACGACAAAATTGATTGCACTAAAGCGTAATAGGTTAAAGTGAGCGTCTTTTCATCTGCAGCATTACGTAGATGTTTAAAAATGTAAATGAGTTTCCTTACCCGCTTGACTAGTTGGTCAATATGGTATTTCCATTTCATAAATTGATCAAGATGAATGCCGAGGTATTTAACATTGTCCACGTTTGTTACTAATCTACAGTTACAGCTAGGGGATGGGTCTATACAATCGTGCGCTTTCAGTACAAAGGTGTCCGGGGATGGGAGCAAACGTCTGTTATGTGCGAAGGTTATGTAACAGGTTTTGTCTAGATTTAAGGTCAACAAATTAAGGGAGAGCCAGGACATAGCCTTTGCGAGAGCGGCTTCTGTGTGCGTAAGAACTTCATCCCAGTTTGAGCCATGGATGAGAAGCGCGGTATCGTCTGCGTAAGCGAATACCTTACAATTACGTGAAGATAACTCACACAGATCGTTCACGTAGATCGTAAACAAGGTGGGACCCAAGATACTTCCTTGCGGAACTCCATAATCCAGGGTCTCCTCCGCGCTCACAATATTTTCAATTCTGACAGATTGGGTTCTGTTTCTTAAGTAATCTGCTAGCAATTTTAACACAATCCCACGTACTCCAACTTTTTCTAGCTTATTTAAAAGAATAGAAATTGAGACGGTATCAAAGGCCTTGGAGAGATCCATAAACACCCCCAGGCATTTTTGGCCTTTATCCATGTAATCTACTACTTCAGAAACCAGAGATAGAACAGCATCTTCTGCGGATATGTTCCGCCTGAAACCGAATTGATTAGGAGATATAATGTTTTTGGAATTCAGGAAGTTTATTAATCGGTTATTAATGGCTCTCTCCAATACCTTTGAAATGGCTGGCAAAACTGAGATTGGTCTGTAGTTGCTGACGATATTTCCATCTCCACTTTTGAATATTGGATGTACTATGGCTTTCTTCATTAAGTTAGGGAATACTCCTGTCGTGAACGATAAATTACATATGTGTGCGAGGAGAGGGACAAAGGTTACGCATGAACCCTGCAATATCGCTGTGGAGATGCCGTCTATTCCAACAGCACAGTCTTTCCGAAGGTCTTTTATAATTGATTCAATCTCCATGTAATCTACTTCTAGAAGAGCCATAGAATCCCGCAAGGGGGCAAGAGGGTCACCATCGTAAACATGAACCATGTTAACAGTGGTGGCACTCAGCTTGACGGCCTCATCAGATGCGTTTTCACGCCCCGCTTAAAGGACCCGGGACTGTAGGAAGAAGAAAACACGTGAGCTGGCAGGGAGTTCCAGGACTTAATGGTGCGGCAAAGGAATGAGTCACTGAAACGCTTGGTATACTCTGCACCGTATACGGATGGCATCTTAGCCCTGCACGTGTCGTCCTGTGTAGGAAAGGAGAGGGTGGGACTAATTGGAAGAGCTCATCAGAACATTCACCATGGTAGGTTTATTAGAAAGATTTCAATAAAAGCCCGAATTTTACTATGAACTAACAATCTGTCCACATTTCGCTTTGAAAACATTGAAATTGCCTTGAAACATTGAATGTTTCAAGCAAAATTCTCTATCTTCAGTATTTCGAGTAGGTACTTCCCCTCCAGAAGGCATGAAAATCTTCCACCCTGTATAGGTACGGAGGTGTTGGTATCGGTAATAGTGTCGCAAGTTCAATTGTTTTATTATCAACTAAAAAACAACTAAAGCGTCGGTAGCTCAGTGTTTAAGGAGTGGGCCTTACGATCGAGAGGTCCCGGGTTCGAATCCTGGCCATTATACTACCGACGTGAACCCACTCCTAGCACAAGCAATTTAGCTTAGTTGGAGGGGTTAAAGGGAATATTTGTAACTTCCGTGTCTTCGCCGAAGACCATCGGCCTCCATGACCGGGGGCCTGAGGACGGTGAGTTGGCTGCTCATCGTCCTTACAGAAGCAGGCCCATGACGGCAGCGTGACGTGACCGACTCCGTTCAGTGGATTAGGCGTGAAAGCGTAACATACAATACAGACAGACAGTGCATTTATAAAAATATGTAGTATGGATTACTTCAAAAATGACGAACTTTCATATAAATTTCATATCCTACCCCCCTCCCCCTTTACCCTTTTTTCGTGATAAAAGGTAGCTTATATCCGTACTCAAGCTCCAATTCACCTCTGTACCAAATTTCATCACGCTATCTTCAAAAATGACAAACTTTCATACAAACTTTCAACCCCTATTCCCTCCTTTTACCCCCCTTTTTCGCGACCAAACATTGCCTATGTCCTTTCTCAAGGTCTAATCTACCCCTATACCAAACTTCACCTAAATTGGTTCTGTGGTTTAGGCGTGAAAGCGTAACATACAGACAGACAGAGTTACTTTCGCATTTATAAATATTCCACAAATATTCCACAAAATATAAATATGGATATAAGTATGGATGTCGTATTGTTTGGAGTTTCCGATATTTCGGCGTTATTGCAAGCACCCTGATCACGGAGGAACCGAATATAATCATAGAATAAAATTGTTTGCACAATCTCTCGAAGCTTCCCCATTGCCGTCAAGTTTAACACTTCATAAATCTTTATGGCAGTACTTTATGGGCCCTCGTTCAGCACCAAGCTTATTATTTTTATGTCCAGCCGAGTAAATTGCAGACGAAGCAGGGGGCGATACATGTTTAGGGAAACGACAAGTTTCAGGTATAAACACTTAATTCTATTAAGAAATTTGGGTGATTCCATTATTTTTAAATGGTTTTGAGGAATACAGTAAATGTTATTAGGCGGAATGTTTTGTATTTTTTTTTATACAGGACTTGTCAATTTGACTTCACCTCGCCTAATGTTAAGCAAAGGCAAAGTCTAGGAAAGAGGGTCACCATCGGAAACATGTACCATGT
Source organism: Eilema sororculum (assembly GCA_914829495.1). Taxonomy (NCBI): domain Eukaryota; kingdom Metazoa; phylum Arthropoda; class Insecta; order Lepidoptera; family Erebidae; genus Eilema; species Eilema sororculum. Next base: position 14,466,525 of record OU618559.1, on the reverse strand, counting down.
TAACAGTGGTGGCACTCAGCTTGACGGCCTCAATAGATGCCTTTTCACGCCCCGCTTAAAGGACCCGGGACTGTAGGAAGAAGGAAACACGTGAGCTGGCAGGGAATTCCAGGTCTTAGTGGTGCGGCATAGGAACTCCCTGCCAACTCACGTGCTTCCTTCTTCCTACAGTCCTGGGTCCTTGAAGCGGGGCGTGAAAAGGCATCTGATGAGGCCGTCAAGCTGAGTGCCACCACTTTTAACATGGTACATGTGGTCCTCTTTTCGAGACTTTGCTGCATTTTTTTTAATGAATATTAGAACCGATGTTACTAATATAGGAAATATTAGTAACCCCTCCAACTAAGCTAAAATTGCTTGTGCTATTAGTGGGTTCACACCGGTAGTGTAATGGCCAGCATTAGTAAGGCCGACTTCTTAACCACTAAGCTACCGACGCTTTTAGCTTACCATCAGGTGAGGTGAAGTCAAATTAACGGGTCCTTTATAAAGAAAATTGCCACCATGTGCTTTACTGGCACATAAAAGGTATAAAGCTTACCGCGCCCTTCGACTTCAGTACAACAACGCTTTCAGGGTGCTGTTGGGGCTACCCCGCTTCTGCAGCGCATCAGGGATGTTCGCGGAGGCCCGGGTTGATTGCTTTTACGCAACGATGAGGAAGAGATGCGCTTCCATGGTGCGTAGGGTGGGCGCGAGTGACAATAGCATCCTGAACATGATCGCGCGAAGGCTGGACTGCCTCCACATAAAACATTGCTGTGCCATAGCGGGGGGGTTGGTACAGCAATGGCCCTTATAATAATATTATAAATATACTAACTTAGATATAAGTGATACTAACAAATATGAACCACTGTTGTTTTAATAAATGAATCATTCATTTATTCATTCATAAAAAAGTAGTTAAGCTGATTACACTTACCTGAGGCCCAACATCAGTGATCTGCAAATTGTACCCATCGACGAGTCGAAACCGCTCATCCCTGGTCACCATCAGACTGGCTGCTGTCAGAACTGCGGGACCGCGCCTCCATAGGAGAACGAGAGATCCTGTAAAAAATAGAGACTCTTCATTTTCGTCATCAAGGGCTAATTGTATTTCTGCGGACGAAAAAGTCTACAGAAATCTGAGAAACGATAATATTCCTGTGGACGAAAAAGTCCTCAGTAATCTACGAAGGGATAGTATTTCTGTGGACGAAAAAGTCTACAGAAATCTACTAGGGGACCCTAATGGCGGAAATTATAAATAGATATAAAAAGCGGATAAAATTCTGTGCAAATTCTACTTTATTTAAGGAACAAAATTTATTTTTCTCTTCTCTGCCTGCTCAACTTAATCTTGTATAGTAGCAAAATGTAGGTATGTACTTCAATCTATAAGTGAAAACTTTTAATTGGCCTTCATTGTGCTATTTACCTTGCTATTGTGAAAATTAGCTGTGGGTTTTTCGAAATATTAAAAATAAATACATATTCCACAACATTTCACACAACGCTATCTAGATCCATGATAAGCATAGCTTGTGTTTTGGAATCTAGAACGCGGATAAACATACTTAGATACTTCTTTTATTGTAAATACATACTTATACATAGAAACACCCAGACCAATGCAAATAGCCATATTCATGCATACAAATATTTGCATTGAGCGGGGATTGAGCCCGCACCTCCTGCGTAGCAGTCGCGTTCACTACCGCCACGCCACAGAGTCTGTATAAACCTACACCGATATCATTTGGCCACGAACCCTTCCAGGACAGACAATTTTTTTTTTAAGAATATTAGTTGCTGAAATTCCTAATAATCCCGCTAAGTTTTACAGCTAAACTAAATTGCTTAGGAGTGAATTCACGTCTGCAGTGGCCAGGATTCGAACCCGCGACCTCTCGCTCGTAAACCGTGAATTTTTTGGTTGAACGATCGTACTAGATACTTAGTTTTAGGTGGCATTTCACAAGCTGCTGCCACTGACAAGGCCAGTTACGAAGGCTTGCAACACTGCACTATCATATAGTCCTATCTCCTCTCTATTTCCATGTACAAACGAAATTCGGTAGACTAAGTATAGTAGATATCGTTTTTTTTAGCTTTTTCATAATTGGTTTTTAGTAGCCTAGTGGTATGGGTGATGGACTGCTGAGACGGGGTATTGGGTTCGATCCCAGGTTTACCATGGCACACACCAATGACTTTTCGATGCTTTTCGAAGTTATGTGTGTATTTATCGCAGGTTTGTGAGTGCCCGGTTGATGGCAATAGGCGCGCCACCTATTACATTGGGACCTAAACATAGACAGGCAAAACGTGGGTGCTAGCACCTCTGCCTACCCCTTCGGGAAATACGGGCGTGAGTTTATGTTATGTTATGGTTTTTAGTATCACGACCAGGTTTTCAACCTTGCAGCATAGCCATTTCGTGTTCTCCAATTAAAGACGCATCTAATGATACACATCTCATTCAGATAAGGGATGAGACTGGAGTTAATGTCTTCATCTCCTGCGAAGCTCTACAACTCTAAAGCCAACGAAGCGAGAGAAAAAAGGTAAACAAAGTTTCAGTGGTTCCAAACATTTATCACTTCAAGCGCATTCCAGACAGGAATGAAATTGCTCATAAGATGGCGGATCTGACAGTTTAGAACCGCTGTGCTGACAGCTTTCCTGTACTACGAAACACACAACGACAGCTGTAACGTACGTGTGACATGTGCTACAAGGACAGAGAAATGAATCACTAGTGATCGCAACGTAACTCAGTAATGGTCGCTTTGTTTACCTTTTTTCTCTCGTCTCGTTGGCTTTACTTTAGGAGTGTATTCACGTCTGCAGTGCCTCGCTCGTAAACCTACTCCTTGGGGACGTAATGAAGAGGAAGATATACACTTACCAAGGTTTTGCACTTGACATGGTAGCAGCAACGTGTCTCCTACTACAGTCCTGAAGGAGTGCCCTCGCGACAGGAACCTTGGGCCGTCATCTGCGAAACATAAGCATAGATTAATTAATTGGGATTCGATAGCGAGCTCTTCAGCAATAATATATAGTTTAAAAAATTAAAAAAACACGCTTTTAGCACGCACTAAATGACTATTTCTTCGTATTCCTAACAGCAAACCCTTTGATTTTAATACCCATATCATGGGGGTACTTTTCAAATAGCCTGTCCGCCATCTTGGACGTCCGCCATATTGGATTTGTAATGACGCTTCGTAGCTAGTCATGTATTGTCATCAGAACTCAGAGCGTGTGCAAAATTTCATCCTCGAAGACCGGGAAGTGGGTCAAATTAAGATTCCAAGATTTTCTTACATACATAGTTACAAGTGAAACTAATAATAGCGTGTTACAACAATACGAACGTGTAGACTTGGGCTTCGATTCGAAAGCCAAACCATTTTGGTACCACTGCAAAAAACGGTATTAAATTATAGACTTTAAAGCGATGCCGTTCAAGTTAATAATTAAGTGAATTTTTGCCGAGTAGGTATTCGAAAAACTGTTTTCTGTTTATACTGGAGATTGATGACACTTGGTGGAATCAACTACACATATTGAATAACACACTTGTACTTTTCCACTGAGTTTAAAATTATTTCTAAACCTGACCGGTTTCGCCTTACGGTATTCTCAAAGGTTTACATTGATTGTTTAAATGTTCCAATTCCCCAAACACAACAATATTTGCAATTTTCATGTGTGGGTAGTTCTAAAATTCGGTATACCAGTGAACAATTTTTCCCCAAAATTTGGGAAATAATTATAAGTTTGGCCTCACGATTTTTAAATGATTAATATAGTATGTAAAATTGCATTTTGAATTATAATGTCAAGAAATAATTTTGAATGTCAAATGAAAATAATAGTGTCGGATGATAATGTCGAATATTAATGATTAAATGAAAAATTCTATTGAAATGTGAAAATCATAATTAAATTACATTGAATTAAAGTTATTGTCAAGCTTTTTTACAACATACCGGGTGTAAGGGGAACATTCCCGAAGTCGAAAACCCCTAGTATTATCCATCGATCGTTCGCCTTAGTTCCATTGCTCAGTTCCATGATGGTACTACTGCGAATTTTTTTTCGCATTAGTACCATTTATTATGTCCTATTGAAGTAATGGAACTACTGCGAATACTCAAATTAGATTTCTCAATTGTACCATTATGTCAGTTATCGATGGAATGGTAAAAAGAAGTATTCAACTTCAAAAATACCTCCACACATTGATTATTAATTAATTACCACCGTTACGGATATTAATATTATGGCATACACTTACGGTTATTTAACATAATATTTTATAGTATTACGAGCATAATTTTAAATTTGGGTAGAAATCAGAACCACCCTTAGGAAATAGTATAGGCATGTAGAAATTATTACCAATAAAAATAGCACTTGTAGGTAATTGTTTTATTATTTGAAACAGTTGCATTAGTCTTGAACAACTGCAAAAAGTAACAACATAATAATTATGATCATATAAACACAAAATACGTACATTATTCTTGTGATAATATAACCAATCATAATATATGCAACCACATAATTTGTAATCGTAACAAAAAAGTTTTATAACATTATTTTGATTTTTAGTCCACTCCGCTGTCACTAGATGAACAGATTTTTTGTCTAAGTTGGAGCCGAAACTTTTATTTTAGTAAAAAAAATCTATAAAAGAAGCTAAAAATTGATGCAGTGTCGATGGGAATCGTGTAAGAATTACACAGACGTATAAATAGATAAAAAGAAGTTTTCTTGACACGTTACGATAAAACTTATCGCAGCATGTCAAGAAAGTGGCCTACACCAATTTGCCCCATTGTAATCTCCATTTGAGCATTCATTATGCGTCTGTCCGTCGCTACGTACGTTCTGCTAAGATTCGGTTGTGAATGTTTACCAAATTTTTGCAAACGATTTATACGAAAAGCAGCCAATGATGACTCTTCGCGCAAAATATGAAGAATTAGTAATAGCTGTACCTCATTCTTGTTGACATTAGTATTAAGGGCATGATGCCAACCTTCAACTACATTATTCGTTCTGTGTTGCTCTCCAAACAGACACCACATTTTGGTAAACTCGTCCTTCATCCAATAGTTTTGGAAATATTTTTTAAATATTTGAATGGACTTGTCATCATCATTCATTTGGTTTTGAATATAGTCCCAGCCTTCACCAATCAAATGGTGTGGAAGAAATGGCAAATTTATGGCTAAAAAAACTATTCTTTTGTTATCTCTCTCCTTTAATAGATTGAGACCTTTAGCTTTCCTAAGAAGTGCATCAGAATAATGATAGTGGCAACCCTTTACTTCCACCTCCATTTTTGGCAGTGCTTTTATCACGGCCTGTTCAAAATCTATGGTAACTTTACTAGGTCGCCATTCCGGCACTTGGGACATGATCAAATTAAAAAGAATTGAATATGCCTTTTCCGTTTGATGCGTCATGAATGCAAAAACAAGTGGTACTATATTAGAACTGTTGGAATTGCTACCAATATCCCCGTGGATGCTATATATTTGCTTAAAACATTTTAAACATGCTTTGTATGTCCCGTCCATGAAGAAGTGCTTGAGGACTTTAAGTTGCTCTTTACCTTCTGCCGAGCAAAAAATAAGGATTCTCATGCCAGTTTCATCGCTGTAATCAGCAAGAAGGAAGTTCATGAATTGGTTTGGTACCTAGAAAATAAAACAAGATTGTACACCTATTAGTTTCTCTCGATTCTTCGAACTAACTCAGGTAATAGGTAAATGATAAAATACTTACCTCGACATTTAATGGACAATCAGCACTACATCTGGAAATGCCAGCATTTTTATTACGGCGTCGGTAGATAGATTCTTTTTTTTCTTTAAAACTTGGCACAGGTACTTTCGCGGCCAAGTCTAACCCTTGTTCAGTTATCTTAACTAAAGCTCTCTTGAAAATTCGAGGAGCTGGTTCCCTCCCCTTAATAGCTTCTTCGCAGTGTTCATTGATTATTTCCTCAATAATGTTTTGAGTATATCAGGCGCGCACTCGCTGTAGTGCGGCTTGATTTTTAAAATATCTTTTTGGTCCTATTCGACAAATAAACATTATATTAAAAAAATCATTCGTTATCAAAAAACGAAGTATAAAATTAAAGCGTTAAAAAATCTTTAAGTTAAAAAAAACTTGAATTAAAAATTTAAAAAACTCCCGACCTAAAAAGACCCTATAAAAAGTAAAATAAAAACTATTAAATTATGACCTATCCTAACTTGGTCTAAACCATCTTCCAAACAAAAGAAACAGAATAGAAATCGGTTCATCCGTTTGGGAGCTACGATGCCACAGACAGACTGACACATATATATACACACACACACACACACACACACACACACACACACACACACACACACACACACACACACACACACACACACACATACACACTTCAAATTTATAACACTCCTGTTTTTTGTCGGGGGTTTAAAATAAGAAATCGGTTCTTATTTTTTGTTTTATATACCGTATTATATAAATACTCAAAATATATTAAGTAAAAGTTTACTTACCGTGGACAGGGTTACGGATCCTGCACATTTTAATGCTTTAAACTTTTTGCAGCGCCAATTACTGCATCCATTTCTATAAACTACATGTTTGTAGTATTGATGTCCATCAGCGAACAATACCCTACCGCGTCCTCTATTTAAAATTTTTATATCGCTCATCGAGACACTTATAATAAAATTCGTTATTTACTCAACAAAGCTGGTAGGTACGTGCTGAACGCAAAAAATAATGTTGTTTTGAATGTAGTAGATAACTTCAAACCTATCTTCACATTTTAAAGGGTACTTGTAAAAAAACGCTAACAAATGTCACAAGTATGCGTACGGAATTGACACTGCTAATAAGGCAGGGACAATTGATAAGTAGGTATGTACCTACCTACCAAAAATTATTAATGACACGCTTAAACATATAGGTACTTACCCATTATTATTACTGGGAGCACATTTATTTTCCTATTTTATTATTTGTATCCTGTATGTGTAAATATCTATTTACAATATTTATGTCATATATATTATTGTGTTGCGTTATTGGTTTACTTCGACTCTCATGTCACAGTTATGGTTTGGGCCAATGGAAATGACGGGAACATTATTATTGTTAAATAACCGTAAGTGTATGCGACAATATTAATGTCCGTAACGGTGGTCTAAATAATTAATTAGTTGTTGAATACTTCTTTTTACCATTCCATCGATAATTGACTTATTGGTACAATTGAGAAATCTAATTTGAGTATTCGCAGTAGTTCCATTACTTCAATAGAACATAATAAATGGTACTAATGCGAAAAAAAAATCGCAGTAGTACCATCATGGAACTGAGCAATGGAACTAAGGCGAACTAAGGACTCCAGGTACATACCACATTGGCATAAAAATAAAATCAATTTCAATTTTTTTCGTTTTTTTTTCTATTTTATTTTTTTGAAAATTACTATTTCATTTAGCTTCGGGAGCGTTCCCCTTACACCCGGTATAAAAATAAGAAATCAACAAATGAAATCAATACGAGTATGCAAATGTGGATGTCAAATTTTAAAGTAAGTATAGCTCTTAAGCAAAAATAATACGAACGTGTAGACCTGGGCTTCATTGTGGTACCACAGCCGCTGCAAGAAACGGCATTAAATAATAGACTTTAAAGCCACTTTAAGTTCAAAATTAAATGACTTTTGCAGAGTAATTGAAAAAGTGTAATTAAACTGTTTTCATTTCATTTTGGACTTTAGTCGTATAGAAATAAAGTCTAAATTTTAATGGCATTTTTTGCAGTTACTGCGATCGATCAGCCTATCTTTCATGGCCAGTTTCCGAAGATGTGGAAGACGGGGAAACTGGTCCTCATCCGCAAGGACGGACGCCCGGCGGACGCGCCGTCCGGGTACCGGCCCATAGTGTTGCTCGACGAGGTGGGCAAGCTCTTCGAAAGAGTGATTGCCAAGCGCCTCGTCGAGCACCTCTCTAGCGTGGGGCCGGACCTAGCGGACACGCAGTACGGCTTCCGCCGGTGGCGTTCCACTGTGGATGCCATCATGCGCGTGAGGACTCTGGCGGAGGATGCGGTTGCCCGGGGCGAGGTGATGTTGGCGGTGTCCTTGGACATCTCCAACGCGTTCAACACCTTGCCCTGGAGTTGCATCAGGGAGGCGCTCGTGTACCACGATGTGCCTCTCTACCTCCGCCGCATAGTCGGGGCGTACCTGACGGAGAGGGCCGTCATCTACCCAAGTGCGACCGGCGTCGGTAGGCGTGAGATGTCGTGCGGTGTCCCACAGGGATCGGTCCTGGGGCCGCTCCTGTGGAACATCGGATACGACTGGGTGCTTCGCGGTGAGCTCGCGTTCGGTGCCACCGTCACGTGCTACGCGGACGACACGCTAGTGACGGTGAGTGGCGCTACACACCGCGAGGCGACCCAGAGGGCCACGACCGCTGTTGCTCAAGTCGTGGATCGGATCCGGCGGCTGGGTCTCGAGGTGGCTCTGCACAAATCCGAGGCCTTGTTCTTTCATGGTCCTCGGCGCAGGCCACCCCCGGGATCCAGCTTGACAGTAGGAGGTACTCCCATCGACATCAAGCCCCGGTTGAAATACCTGGGGCTCGTACTCGATGGTCGGTGGGACTTCGGAGAGCATTTCCGAAGTCTGCGCCCCAAACTGTTGGTGTCAGCTAACGCGCTGATGCGGCTGCTGCCCAACTTGAGGGGCCCAGAGGACTCCTGCAGGAGACTCTACGCGGGTGTCGTGCGGTCCATGGCCCTGTACGGGTGCCCCGTGTGGGCGGACGCCCTGCGGGCCAGGTTCGTGCAACTGCTGCATGCGCCGCAGCAGACGATGGCCTGCAGGGCCATTAGGGGGTACCGCACGATATCCTTTGAAGCAGCGAGTCTCCTAGCCGGATCGCCACCGTGGATCCTGGAAGCGAGATCCCTTGCGGCACTGTATCGGTTCCGTAAGGAGGCGCGGGAGCGGGGATACGATCCCGAGCCCGAAGACATTCGGGCCGAGAGGTCCCGGCTCCACGGGATCATGGTGGCGGAGTGGGAGCGACGACTTGAGCAACGACGCGCAGGGCATGCCGTCATAGAGGCGGTAAGGCCCATCATGGGGGAATGGCTCGAGAGGCCACATGGCAGCCTCTCGTATCGACTGACGCAGATTATCACCGGGCACGGGTGCTTCGGGAGATATCTGTGTCGGATCGAAAAGGAGCCAACGTCCGAGTGCCATCACTGCGACGCGAGCGAGGACACGGGGCTGCACACGCTCACCGAGTGCCCGGCATGGGCTGAACCGAGGCGGGAGCTAGTGGCGGCCCTGGGAGTGAGAGTTCTCACCCTCGCCACCCTGCTCACAGCAATGGTCCGCTGCGCGGACGCGTGGGCGGCCGGCGTCTCCTTCAGCGAGCAGGTAATGGTCGTGAAGGAGACGGCGGAGCGGGAGAGGCGGCGCGAGCGAGAAAGACTCGCGGATCGCGCCGCCCGCGCGCGCAGGCAACTCGGGCGTCGGAGGGCACTGACTGACCTCCGTCCCCCATGAGCGCGGGCCTGGGGGTGACGGGTGGAGCCGCCTGTCACCCCAGCAGAAGCAGGCCACGGCGGCGGCGCGCTGAATAGCGCGCCTCCCCATTCCGGGGGCGAGTTGGGGACACCGTTGTCCCCCCTCCTGAGGAGGGCCAGACCGTAAGGGATGGCCCTGGGTCAGCCGGGGTGCGAGGGATATGTTTTTGACAACCTCACCTCCGGCCTAGCACCACGACCCACAGTCGGCGTGCGGTTTTAGTCGGTTCGAGTCCGACATAACCTCCCCTTCCGGCTCCGGCAGGGGGGGTATCCGAGGGGATTTCCGCACGAAAAAAAAAAAAAAAAAAAAAAAGCCTATCTTTCATAGCAAATTGATGTATTCTGCTCAAAAGATCAATGATTAACCTACTGTGTTGCCGAAGAAATGATTTTTAAAAATGTATTATAATGATTGATTGCGACGAAGCAAGTCCCACAGGACCCCAGTTTATTAATATCGAGAAGCTTTGAATCCCGAAATCAAATTGGATATAATGGATATATAATATTAGCTGACTGAATGATTCCTTAGTGCTCGCGATGCTCAATTATAAAAAATAAAGTTTAAAACTAAAACCCGACTACCAAAAAATCACGCTTTAAAAAGTGACAAACAAGAAAATATCAAGGATAGCCGTGGTCGTATGCCACTTTTCCCTAGAATGTATTGTTTTGTTAGAGTAAGTGGCATACGACCACGGCTATCTTTGATATTTTCTTATTTGTCACTTTTTAAAGCGTGATTTTTTGGTAGTCGGGTTTTAGTTTTAAACTTTATTTTTTATTTAAATTATTTTGGGGACAAGGTAAAGCTAATAATTTATACATATTTGAAATGTGCTCATTAAGCACTTTCATTTGATACCAAACACGGCATATGTATCTCAAATTTATTTTTCTACACAGTACCTTATGAGCGCTAGAGTGCGCCACACAAGATTGAGTGACACATCATATAGCCTATAACCATCTGACGATCAAGCCGCTAGTAACGATACCTCATTTGTCCAGTTCTAATAAGTAGTTGAAGAGCTATGAGGGAACAAATGAACATACATACATACATACATACATACATACATACATAGCCTGTCAAAATCATAACCCTCCTTTTGGCTTCGCCGTAGTCGGGTAAAAAGGGTCCTGAAATCTTGATTCTCACATTTCATCATTGGTAAAATGGATTTCGCCGCCGTGGTTCCCGGCAGAGTATAATTTGGTCCACCCCATCTCTTCCCAAGCGGTGTCGTACAAGGCGACTAAGGCTTTTTTTATCGTGCGCAAAATGCTCAAGGATACCACCCCCACGGAGCCGGTGGAGGCGGTTATGTCGCACTGGAACCGACTAAAACGCACGCCGTCTTGAGTCCTTGGTTGCCGGAGGTGAGATTGCCGAAAGCATATCTCTCGCACCCCGGCAGACCTTTCAAGATGGTCCCCTTCGGGTTGTGGGGACCTCGGTGTCCCCATCTAGCCCCGGCTACGGGGAGGCGCACTTTGCGCCGCCTCCGCAGCCTGCTTCTGCTAGGGTGACAGACGGCTCCACCGGGCACTCTCAGGCCAGGCGACTAAGGGATAGGGCCGTTAACATCAGGCAAATATATACAGACTCCAGACTCTGCCTCGGATGCACGGCTTGAGTCAACAATAGTGCCCGGAATACGGCGATAGACTCATCTTCCAATGATTGGTGAAATAAGGGTGTTAATTTACCTCTGCCTAATCCTCCGGGGATAAAGGCGTGATTGTATGTATGTATGTATGTATGTTATGGATTTTGACGTTCATAGGTGTTACTTTTCACGTTCATAATTCGTAATGGTGACCCTCTTTCCTGAGACTTTGTCTTTTACCAGGCGAGGTGAAGTCAAATTAAATTCCATACTCCCATACTTCCATACTAATATTATAAATGCGAAAGTAATTCTGTCTGTCTGTCTGTCTGTCTGTATGTTACGCTTTCACGCCTAAACCACTGAACCGATTTTGATGAAATTTGGTATAGGGGTAGATTAGACCTTGAAAAAGGACATAGGCTATGTTTTGTCGCGATAACCGACATCCACGCGGGCGGAGCCGTGGGCAAAAGCTAGTGTCTTATATAAAAAATAAACTGAAACAGTGATCAAATCTAAATATCCTGAGAATATTACAATTTGCTTGCAAGAGAACATTAGAAGATCTGCGGTAGCCTAGTGGTATGGGTAATGGACTGCTGAGACGAGGTCTCGGGTTCGATCCCAGGTTTACCAAGGCTTTTCGGCCAATTGCTTTTCGATGCTTTTCGAAGTTATGTGTGTATTTATCGCAGGTTTATAAGTGCCCGGTTAATGGCAATAGGCTCGCCACCTATTACATTGGGTCCTAAACATAAACTGGCGAAATGTGGGTGCTAGCACCTCTGCCTACCCCTTCTGGGAATACAGGCGTGAGTTTATATTATGTTACAATTTCAGTTTGTTCGTAGTTCATGGCGCGAAAGACCATTACTGCGAGACATTCCCTATTCCGGCGGACACGATAAATATGGCCGCCGGCGGATGTCACAATCCGTTACGTCACTTCCGCGTTGTGACGTCACCGTTACATACACCTCTAATTGTTTAATCGTGTTGTGATTTAATTTATTTTTATGTTCTATGTAATAAATCACATAACTAACATCGAAATACATCGGGAAAAAGAAGAACTCAAGAGGGAAAGAACCCACGACCTTTCCTTACAGGGGTAATGCTCTTCCAACTGAGCTATTGAGTCTGCCGGGGTGCGAGAGATATGCTTTCGGTAATCTCACCTCCGGCAACCAAGGACCCAAGACAGCGGGCGTTTTAGTCGGTTCGAGTCCGACATAACCGCCTCCACCGGCTCTGTGGTGGTATCCGTGGGGATTTTGCGCACGATAAAAAAAAACTGACCTATTGAGTCACACCTGAATAGAAAGAAAGAAAGAAAGAAAACAGATTTATTCACTGACGTTTAAGGTCACTATAAATAAATAGTAAATAAATAAATATTCCACAACATTTTACACAACGCTATCTAGACCCATGGTAAGCTTATATAGCTCGTGTTATGGAATCTAGAATGCGGATAAACATACTTATATACTTTTTTTTGTAAATACATACATATTATACATAGAAACACCCAGACCAATGCAAATAGCCATATTCATGCATACAAATATTTGCACTGAGCGGGAATCGAACCCGCGCCTCTTGCGTAGCAGTCGCGTTCACTGTATAAAAGAATAGATAGGCACTTAGATAGAGCATGCATTGCGTTATTTGTGCACCTCACACGCCAGCCGAAAAGGTTCAGGTTCAGCATGTGCTAGACAGCTGTCTAGCGCTGATTTTCAACCAGACCCAAATTGATGAAGCAAACCAGCCACACGTAAAAAAATAATGAATCACTCATGAATCACTTCAAATTTCCCTTTTCTTTTATATCCGTTATTATGGGCAACGATGGAGCCATCTACCAACTTTCTGACGAACTGTTGGAACCAATGAATGATTTTTCAACCATTTTTAAACATTGATTTTTTATGACTCCGCAAAAATATTGGAATGAAGTTTTTATAGCATTTGAAGGAATTTTTACAGCATTAAGTATGCTAACTATACAAATCAAATACATAGGGAAAAAGAATCTTCTCGGGCGGGACTCGAACCCGCAGTCTTTCCCTTACAGGGGGAATGCCTGACCAATTCGGCTACTTCCCTATGTATTTGATTTGTATAGTTAGCATACTTAATGCTGTAAAAATTCCTTCAATTGTTTGGGCGCAGTTATCAAAAATCAATGTTTAAAAATGATTGTAACATCATTCATTGATTCCGATAGGTCGAAAGAAAATCGGTAGATGACGCCACGTCGCCTTAAAGACGTATAAGATGGGAAATTTGAAACATATCGGGCGTGTCTCGGTAGCCGAATTGGTCAGGCATTCCCCCTGTAAGGGAAAGACTGCGGGTTTGAGTCCCGCCCGAGAAGATTCTTTTTCCCTATGTATTTGATTTATAGCATTTATTATGCTATTCCTGTGGGTATCGTAGTAGGTGACTAAGGGATAGTGCTGTCACACCTCGGAAGCTCTAGACAAAATGTATGAAAAATTCAAATTGTAATTACAACATTCATAGATCGTGCACATGCACGGTAGTGTTGATGTGTGACTTCAAAATGTTAGGGTTGGCATTTTTTGAAATTGTAACCAATATTTGAGCGAGCTAGTATGATTTTTCTCGCTCTATCCCTAATGTCATGACTTACGTCACATCCGACAACGGTGCCAATCCTGTTGTTACAAACGTATTCCATCTTGGTCTTCAATTCGGAAAGAAAATAGATGGCGATACATTTTAGTCCCCCTCAAACCACAGAATCAGCACCAATAACAAAACACTACTACAACGATATCTTTATAGAGTAGTAGTCTCTATTATCTATTCTGTGGTGCTGTTCTCCATCTGACAGTAAACATACAGCCCAAGAGAAAGCATCCACCATGGGAAAACTTCAAAACCGAATAAACCCTATCTGCCCATGAATCTGTATACTAACTGGATTGCGTACTGTAAAATACAATAATTACAAATTTACACCCAAACGTAATGACATAAGGTACATTTTTCATCGTCTCGGTGAAAGTAGAAAAATCAAGCCGAGCGAGACGCCCAAAAGTAGTAGTCTGTCCCTGTCTAAGAACTTGCCATAGTAAATGTAAATTCTTTTTGGTTGTAAATGGTAATTTTTTTTTAATTTTGCATATATTTGTGCGTTATGTTTTTGTAATGAAACTTTGCATAAAAATACTTAAACTATCAATATACAATGGTTTGACCATCTTTTATGAAGTTGTACAAAGTATTATGAAGTTGTACAAAGTAATGCTTTTATTTTAAATGTTATGAGAGTGACATTGGTAGCCTTTCAAAATTCTTATGCGGCAACATTGTTTGTCATAAAGACCAATAAAAACATGATAAAAACTATTAGAAAGAGACGCACTACTACTTTGGAACCTCTCTTTCGGCTCGTTTTTCTATTCATAGTGCGCAGTCCAGTTAGTATAAAGGTTCATGTATCTGCCAGTATCACAGACCACTAAATCTTGATCCAAGAAAAACTTTTTATTAAACTTGAGTTCGGCGGGCTAACTTTGACCGTATATTATTTTTTCGTTCATTTCTTTTGTATAGGTTTTTGTGAGGTTTAATATATCGCTGTGGGTTGGTTTGTCATAAACGTGGGTAGAAAGACTATTGTGTACGGACGATTTGTCCAAAACGATCATATTAATGAGTCAAAATAAAAGCTTAAAATTAAGACCCGTATTGGAATTCGATTCTTAGTCTTGAATTTCGATTTTCTGAGCACTTTTTTTTCGTGCTGTAATCCCCTCGGATACCTTCCCCGCCGGAGCCAGAAGGGGAGGTTATGTCGGAGTCGCACCGACTAAAACCGTACGCCGACTGTGGGTCTTGGTGCTAGGCTGGTGGTGAGACTGTCTTCGACATATCCCTCGCAACCCGGCTGACCCATGGCCATCCCTTACGGTCTGGCCCTTCTCCAGGCAATTTCATTTCGGTCTGGCGCATTCCAGACAGGAATGAAATTGCTCATGAAATGGCGGATCTAACTGTTTAGAACCGCTGTGCTGACAGCTTTCCTGTACTACGAAACACGCAACGACAGCTATCGCTCGGCGATTGCCGCGCACGTGTGATATGTGCGACAAGGACAGAGACAATAATCGCTAGTTATCGCAACGTAACTCAGTAATGGTCGCTTTGTTTACCTTTTTCTCTCGTCTCGTTGGCTTTACTTTGGAAATACTTACTCCTATTACTCTGTCCATGCACGGCTATGAAGACAGCGGCGAGAACTAGCCACGCCACATCCATTGTAGCGTCAACCGCGACCACGGCGCTGGACTGCAGTATCCCTCATCTGAGGACAAGGACGGAGATATATGAGCACCAGCGTTAGACAGAGACAAGAGTGTAGGTAATTATATATTGACATTCATAGGTGTAAGACTCTGGCCAACGAAAGATGAACAATTCGGTTTTTGAAAACTTTTATATGGTAACATTTTTTTTCTGTCAGTTGGTATTTTTATACGGAGATACACGTCTTGAGACTTAAATTTTGTATTTGTATACTATATAATTATATTGTGTAGTGTTGTGTAATGCCCAAAAAAACTGTAAAGAGTTCACGAAAGCTTTTATTCACTATGATTGATAAATATCTTTTCCCCACAATTTAAAAGTTTCAAGATATTAATCCAATAGGCTATTTGACTATTTTTTTTTTACTTTCGGAAAATGACCACTTGCTTATAATATAATGAACTGTAAAAGTAAAATTTTCGTACGACAAATAGTTTTCAAGATATTTGATTTTGAAAAATTCAATTTGTCGCGCCGCCCAAAAACGCTCCGTACGAAACTGTGACGTCACGCTTCTGTAGCGCGTATTGCAAATGTATGGAGTGCAAAAGAATATCGCATTTATCTCGGTCTACGTTGCGTTTACACATATATAGTTCATAATCAAAGTTATTTAAAATTGAATGAGGAATCTAAAAAGTTATATATTTTGTATTGAATTTGATTGTTTATATTTTGACTTTTTTTGGGAATTTCAACTAATGAAAAGTCATAGTTTTTCAGCACAAGCTATCATATTAAGCAGTATTGGGAAGAATCGACGACTTAGTCAAATACCCTATTTTACCAGTATTGCACTTTACAATTTTCTAATTTGCTATTTACCATGAGATTCTGGTACACCTATACCATGTAGACTGATTTTATGTGTGCCTTAGAAAAAAGAAAAAATAATCATAATATCAACTCTGTTATTTCAGTATATAGCCAGGGTTGCAAACCCTTGAGTTTTCAAATTTGGCGCAAATATTTTGCACCATCTTTCGCTGGCCAGACTCCACTTTGTGATCTAAGGGAAGGTTCATATCTGACGGAACTTGCGTCGCGTATTATCGGTCGCGTAACGCCAGAACAGACAAATGTATAGAAAAACACTTGACCGTTCACACTCAACCGATGTTACGTTAGTGCGTCGAGTGTAAAGTTTACGCGAATGTCACTCATTGAAATAAAACTACTTTTTACGGATTCTATCGCCATATATTTGTTATTATTTACTTTTAAGCATTCATGATTCGGGTACTTTGAGATGCTTAAAAAAAATCCGTGAACATGGCTACTGAGAAGTGGAAAATATCGGTTATTATTTAATTTGATTCGAAGACGTATAACTTGGCTCAATTGGAAAGATTGATCCATATATGTATTAGTCTTTATTGTATTTAGTCAGTGAAACAGAAAAAAATCTCATCTTCGGTAGGCTTCAAAGCTACGAAGCTACGAAAGCTAAGCTAGGATTAAAATATATTATATAATATTTAGGTAAGTTAAAAGAATCTAACTTTTAATTTCAGTAACTTAAATGATTGTCTGCAAAGAAATTATATTTGAACTAGCTTTTGCCCGCGGCTTTGCCCGCGTGGATGTCGGTTATCGCGACCAAACATAGCCTATGACCATTTTCAAGGTCTAATCTACCCTTGTACCAAATTTCATCAAAATCGGTTCAGTGGTTTAGGCCTGAAAGCGTAACATACAGACAGACAGACAGACATAGTTACTTTCGCATTTATAATATTAGTAGGTATGGATAATGTGTTTCATTAATTTATTTTTGTATGCCCAGAAGTAGTATTTCGTATTTCTTCGCGCGTATAATGCAGTTCCCAGTCTAGGTATTAACGAAGCCATTCATCTTGCAGATGGCTGGCACAGATAATAACATTATAAATAAAACCTCCAATAAAATATCAAGTTAGTGCGAATTATTCTTCAAGCAAACATTTGCACTATATAAATCGGATAAGCGATTTAAATAAATAAGTGGCCCATTTAGGTTCGCACTATGAATATTACTGTTAAATCTGTGCCTAGTAACTACCTATGTACATTGTGCGTATCCTGAATAAATGTTTTTTCTATCTCTCTTTCTCTTTCATCATCTAGTATCGGACCCAAAATAACATTAATGAACAACAAACACTAAAACAGACATCAATAAAGTTCACATTACGCTGGATACAAATAATATAATAAGCTTAAAAATTTTAATGTTTAAATATGGTTGAAAAATCATTCATTGGTTCTAACAGTTCATAAGAAAGTTGGTAGATGGCTCCACAGTCGCCCTTAAGGACGGATATAAAGAGAAGGGAAATTTGAAGTGATTCAGGTGTGACTCAATAGCTCAGTTGGAAGAGCATTCCCCCTGTAAGAGAAAGGTCGTGGGTTCAAGTCCCACTTGGGCATTTCATTTTTCCCGATGTATCTGAATATTATGCATTAGGTATATCAATCGAACAATCAATTTTTGAATGAAATTTTAATGTAGGTATTTAGTACGCTATAAAAAGGAAAATTAATCAAATCAATATAGAAAGGAAAAAAAAAACGGTCCAGGCGGGACTTGAACCCACGATCCTTCTCTTACAGGGAGAATGCTTTGACCATTGAGCGACCAGACCGATCAAAAATGTTCCTTTCTAAATCGATTCGAAAAAGCATCTCAAAGTGTCTAATATAGGATACAAAGTAACACCCATGAACTTCAAATATTCATCTTGACATTCATAAGTGTTACCATATGACCGAAATTATCTAAAATTTATTTTATTCATAATTTTCTATACCTAGACGCGTTTATTATAAAATTGCATAGATATTTCTTCGCGTGTATAAGGTAGATCCCCGTCTGGGTATTAAGGAAGCCATTCATTTGCCGATAGGTACAGAGATTTGATTTTTAATTTTTTATTTATTCTTTGTGCACAAATATAAAAATAAAATTACAAAGGCGGACTTAATGCCGTGGGCATTTTCTACTTTGTGATGCAGAGATTAGTCCAGGTAGGTGCTCGAAATATTGAACTAGTACGGACTAAATAAAAAACAAGTTATATATAGAAACAAAGATTATATATAGAAACTCCAAAATGATTCATAAAATGTGTTATTCTGCATACAAATATAATGCTTTATATAATTTTGAAAAGTATATCGAATCATGTGTATTGACAGCCTCTGTGGCGTGGTGGTAGTGATCGCGATTGCTACGCAGGAGGCGCGGGTTCGATCCCCGCTCAGTGCGAATATGGCTATTTGCATTGGTCTGGGTGTTTCTATGCATAATATGTTATGTATTTACAAAATAAGTATCTAAGTTGTTTATCCGCATTCTAGATTACATAACACAGGCTAGTTAAGCTATGCTTAACATGAGTCTAGATAGCGTTGTGTAGAATGTTGTGGAATATTTACTTATTTATTTATATATCTAGTATCATATACAAAA
Organism: Eilema sororculum; assembly: GCA_914829495.1. Lineage (NCBI taxonomy): Eukaryota > Metazoa > Arthropoda > Insecta > Lepidoptera > Erebidae > Eilema > Eilema sororculum. Next base: position 14,447,475 of record OU618559.1, on the reverse strand, counting down.
TAACATTAATGAAACTTGCACTGTATCAGTCAAACAAGCGACTCGAATCATCTAGTATCGGACAAAAAGTAACCCCAATGAACATCAAACTGACATTCATAAGCGTTACTGTATTTGACAGATCTTAAAATTTATTTCATTAATAAATGCAATCCCTTCAGGGAGATCGCGAAGCGTATGGTCGAAGCTTCTCGTCACCAGAAGGCTGGCCTCTTTTTAGGTCAGAGATTAAGCATTGCCATACAACGTGGCAATCCCAACTAGCAAAAATATGTCGTGTAGTAGTCGCGGCAACGCAAATTATTCAGCATTTTGGCTCCTAATAGAAGTCGTATAAACGTAATGAAAACGTTTATACAACGCGATTTGGGCCCATTTTATTCAGCAATTCAGTCACATAGACATCGTATAAAGGTAACGGAGTGACTGTTACAAGCTTAAGTTGCGCTATAACTGTAACTTATATGACTTTTATGTTACGTTTGTTTGTTAAATTAAGCAAGTGCGTCGTGTTGTGTTTTAAAAATTATAAGTACAATTTATTTAGCAGACATGTTAATTTGTAGGTTGCACCAAATGTAGGTTCGTAAACTCACGCATAGGTTTGCAAACTATTGCGAAGGTAAGTTTTCTGATGAAATATACTAGGTTTTATCATAAATATTTAACGCCCCCCTTCAATTCTTAGTAATATGAATCTCTCTCTGGAACTTAAGAGCTACGCTCTTGTCGGTGGAGTAATCGCCACTCTTCTCTCTGCTCCGCCAATCCTTTCACCTCCTGATACGATGTGACTTGTATCTTTTCCTTTATCTGTGCCATAAATGTTCCTCTTGGCCTACCTCTTCCTCTCTTTCCTTCTACCTTCCCCTCTATGATGTTTCTTATGAACAAGTCATGTCTTATCAGGTGGCCAATCATCTTTCCTCTTCGGTTCTCGATTATTCTCAATAAAGACCTTCCCTCTTGCACCCTATTTAGTACTCTTTCGTTCGTCATCTTTTCTGTCCAGCTTATTCCCTCCATTCTTCTCCAGCACCACATTTCGAACGCTTCCAGCCTGTCTCTGTCCCCCTTTGTCATTATCCATGTCTCACATCCATAGAGTGCAATGCTCCAAACATAAGTTTTTATGAATCTTTTCCTTATCAATAATGAAATATTTTTTGTCTTGAGTAAATGCTTCTTGTTGTTGAATGCTTGCTTAGCTATTGCAATTCTGGCCACTATATCCTGTGCACACCGCGAGTCACTGTTCAAAATACTACCGAGATACCTAAAACTATCCACTTGCTCTAAGTTGTTGTTATTTAGTACAATAGGTCTCTGTATCGATGGATGCTTTGAAGTTATCATGGTTTTAGTTTTCTTACTGTTAATTTTTAGTCGGTATTTTAGAAAAACATTGCCCACCGTGCTCATCAGGTCCTGTAACTCATTGCCGCTTTCTGCTAGAGCAGCAATGTCATCTGCAAATCTAATAAATTTAATACTTTCCCCATTGAATTTAACCCCCCCACTAGAACTCTCTTTAATTTCTTTAATAGCTTTCTCTATGAATATGTTGAAAATAAGTGGTGATAGAGGACATCCCTGTCTTACGCCCTGGCGGATTCTTGCTGTTGCCCTTTCTCCATTAACTTCAATCAATGTTTCCTGTTCCCTGTATAGTTCCATAATGATCTTTCTATCTCTATAGTCTACCCCCGCTTCTTGAAGTGCCTTCATCATGAGCTTCCAGTCCACTTTGTCGAATGCCTTCTCCAGGTCAATAAATGCTATATGTGTATCCAATCCCAATTCCATCCTTCTGTCCACAATTAGTCTCAATGCCAGTATAGCCTCTCTTGTACCTTTCTTTTGTCTAAAGCCATACTGATCATCTCCTACTACTTCCTCCACTTTGGTTCTTAGCCTGTTTTGCATTATTTTTAATAGTATTTTTGAGACCTGGGAAATGAGGCTTAAGGTGCGGTGTTCCTCACATTTGAGTGTATTTAATTTTTTAGGCAGTGTGACAGTTTTGCTCAATTTAAAATCGTTTGGCACTTTTCCTTCAGCGTACATGCATTGAGTCATTTGGAACAATTCATCATGCATTGATGGACAAACGGCACATTTTATTAGTTCAATTGGTATCCCATCTGTTCCCGTCGCCTTCCCGCTCTTTATACTGTTCAGAGCTATATCAAACTCTCTTCTCAAAATAGGTGGTCCCAGTTCATTCTTATCTATCTCACTTTCCCTCTCCATATCATCCTCCGTCATTCCTTCCCCCTCATAAAGCTTCTCAATATACCTCCTCCATCGTTCCACGATATCTCTACTATCCATTTCTAAATGTCCTGATTCGTTCAGTATAGCGGTACTCTTAGGTTTGTGTACCTTTGCTAGTTTATTAATTATGTTATATGCCTTGTCAATCTTTCCTTCCCTCATGTGTTTATCTATATTATCACAGTCATTTTTTAAATCCTTTTCTCTGTATTCTCTGCATTTTAACATTCAACATTCAACATTCATTTGTACACCATTTTTACTGCTAACAGGTCGTATAATAGCTTCTTATACAGCAAATTAGCAGTATAAGCGCCATGATTATATTTTAGGGTTCTTTAGACCTTCCTAAAAAGTTTTCTAAAAAAGATCTTTTGTTTATTTATTTATTCAATCAACCACTTATTGTACACAAGAAAACTAAGACAAGTGATAATTGAGCAGTACAAGCAATTATACGACACTTGGCACTAGGCTTGTAATAGTCGTATGAATGCAACTTATACAACATAATAGCAGTATAAAAGCAACGATGTGGCTTTTATTCGACTGTGTCATAAGAAAGTTATATAATGTGCTTTTACTCGACGAAATAGTAACATAAGGGTCGTATACTAGCGACTTATACAGCAAATCTTATACGACACTTTAGTCATATAAGTATGCAGAGTAAACGTTTACTCAGCATCATTATGTGACCGAAATGCTGAATAACTAAAATGCTATATAAGATGCTTTTATACGACACGTGCTGAATAATTCACACTTACTCGACTTTTATATCACCGAATAGCTGAATAAACTCAACCTTATAAGACTAATTTGCTTGTTGGGATGCTGCCGGCCTTCTGGGAACGTTACCGCAAGAGGCATACGATGCGGAGGAACTTCATGACACATTTTAATAATATTTCACTATAATTTGTAAATAAGTATTTTAGTTTTACTTTATTTTAATTCTGCTATAAGTACTATTTGTAATTAATTATTATAAATAATTATACATTTTGCATTTATACATTGCAAAAAAAAAAACAAATTATAAATTTATATACCTTTAAGGTGGTTATAAAATTGCATAGGTATTTTTATTTCTTCGCGTGTTAAGGTAGTTCACCGTTTGAGTATTAATGAAGCCATTCATCTTGCAGATAGCTGGCACAGATAAGGCGACGTTGATGCATTATATTTATGCTGGATCGCGGTATTATGTCACCTGTGAGCCATTTTGTAATAAATTAGCTAGGTTTATTACTTTAGTATTTAAGTTTGATGTTAGCTTTGTAAATGATACTTAAGAGGTTTAAACCAACTTTATCGGGTAATACATTCGTAGAAAGTCTTGTAACCCGAGTGGCCTCAACAACCGATGTGAATAAATCTAAAACCATAGACCAAGACTAAGTGTATGGGATTTGACAAATATGACATTCGTTCTTCTTCTTCTTTCGAATCGACGTGCGACGGCGCTTCAACTCTCAGATTCTATGTTCCCAGTGTGCCGCCACCTGGATTGATTCGTTGACGACGTCATAAACGTCAAATCTCATATATCTCTCATTTTAATCCACCATACACTGGCCAGCGAATTGCCATTTGTCCAGAGGGACTGAAGCGTACTAAAAGTTTATTTCCTTCGAGGCATATTAATATTGTGTCCATACTATAACAAGTAATAAAATTAAAAATTTTGAAAAAACCCGCGACGTATAAAAAATAATTCAAAAAATGTTTACTGCCGCGCGCCCTAGTGAGTTGTCACCGTAACACCTATCTAAGAACATGCACCGATCAAACCCAAACTAATAATTGAACGGCATCAAAATCGGACAAGTATTTTTGTAGAAAATTGGGAACATTGATTTCCATTAAAAATGCTTGCTGTAGCGCCCCCTGTTGAGTTGTCAGTGTAACACCTATCTAAGAACACGCTCCAATTGAAGCCGAACCAAAAACTGAAAACTGCATTAAAATTGGATTGGGAGTTTCGGAGAAAATGTCAACATGGATTTGCACAAACAAACAAACACACAAATATCCTCTCACCCCAAACGCAAATACCGTATCCGTTTCGTCGTGGGTAAAAATTAAAGATAGAATTACGATAAGATTTGGGTAATCGCTTTATTATAAGTTACAGACAGGTACAGCCTATTCAATCACGTTAAAAATATGTAAACACCCCGACTGACAGAGCTGACAGTCCCCAAGCAAATCAATTTGGATCCTATAACAAATAATAACTATAATTTCGCGGTGGGAAGTGCAGGAATGTAATATTACGTAGGCATGTGTGCGTGCGCGTATGTTTGTCAAAGGACAATGCAGGACCCTCACCCTTCGCGAGGGGATGAAGTCATCCGGAATGAATGCGTTTAAGGGTAAGACGAAACAACAATAAACTTTTTTTGATGTTCTTATTAAAAATTGATTTTTATTTTTAATTTCCAAACTGGTAACAGGTACTACCCGTGTTACTACTGGTAGTAAGACTGGTAATAAAACGGGTAACGAAGGGTAGTATTCAGATATTGTTAGTGAACAAATGCTTTGTGATTATTGACGGTTAGAAAACAATGAGTTTGTCATTTTAATATTATTGATTTTTCGAGCTCAGATTTTTCCTAAAGGACCTTGCTGATCTGGGATCTGATCCCGTGTGATTTAAAAAAAGTAGGAAAAATGCTCCAGTAGTTATAAGTGGTAAAAAGTGTTCGAGTATTTTTTCACTTGGTCTGAATTGACCCTTAGATAAAATTTTATCTTTACTGATGTATTCACTGAACACCAAAGTTCTTTTTGCGTTTTTCCGTAAAAAAATCCTTTACAAAACGTGGCATCACTTAATCGGACCCCTGGCTTTAAAGAAATAATTTTGACATTCACAAATTTATGTGTTACTTTGTAATCTACATAATATATCCCCGAAAAAAAAAATTATTAAAATATTCAAAATCGGTCAAGCCGTTTCGGAGGAGTATGGCCACAGAACAGTTAAAGGAGGTTAGAAGGGCCTTGTGGGCGGGGAAGGCGCGCCGCACATATGAGCAATGCTCATATTCCACCGAAATTTAAACACAGTCGCGCTCTTATTGTGACAACGTAAGAAGCTCCTCGAAAAAAAAGAATTATGCCGTCTTGCGCTATAATGACGTGTCGGAAAAGAAGCCAAGTATGTAGTGTAGCCCGAGAAGGGATTTCTTTTCATCGATAAGGCCAAAAACCTTAAAATACAAGTAATATTTGTAATTATTACAAAAGTATTATGTAGTTTGTAGACAAAAACGACAAAATCGCAAACTGATACAAAATTATACATTGCTTGCAATACATGAGTGCCATCGTGTACTACGTGAGCGATCGCGCAGTGTATTGCGTTCTTTGCGATAGTCGCGTGTGCCGAGCAAACCCTTGCAATGCCGCGATATCCATGCGTATCGATAGTGTTGGCCAAATGATCCGTTATAAACAGTGTCTATCGACACTTAAGTACGTACACAAATTGTTATTATCAGTAATATTTTAATCAAAATACATTTGCTTATTACAATCAATAATAATTGTTAAATTTTGTTTGATATCAGCCGTTTATATTGAAAACACGTTTATAATTTAATTTTAGGTTTCCAACAAATCCAGATATTAAAAAAATGTGGGTTTGGCTGAACTTCGATATTTTCAGTGAAGCGACTGCCCTCTGACCTTCACAACTTATTGGCGATATCGAAGCATTGCAATCAGAGGCAGAGTTGTTGGACATTTTAGGGCTCCTGACTACCCGTGATAACTGCCATAGGTTTTGGTATGGCAATCAGGACCGACGGCATAGCGTGTTCTCCGAGGCACGACCAGACTAATGCAAATACCCATATTCATGCATAGATACAAATATTTGCATTAACGGAGAATGAGCTTACTCTATAAAGTATGCGACTTGTGTACCAAAACTTTAGATAGTATCAAAATTACGGAAGTTTTATCGATATCGAAAATCGACCTTTGGTCACCGTAACATGTATGAGAAATTTTTATTGCTTTTGTGCGTGTGTGAGTACACGTCCAGTGCAGTATTTGCATTAGTGTGACAACTAATAGCAATCTCGTGATTTAAGTGTGCTGATTTATTTGTGTGCGTAAACCGCGTCGTATTGGTCTATTTTTTATAGTGGAGTTAAAGAGTGGGAGACAAGCGGCGACACGCGTCCTGATACAAATTAGGAACTATTTCCTTTCTAACCTCCTTTAACTGTTCTGTGAGTATGGCAACGAAAACTGTGACACGAGAATTTATAGGTTAAAATTTTAAATTCTTAGGAACAAAAAGTAAAGTGATCTGTAAATTAAGAAAGGTTAAACTACTTTTGTTGCTGACTCTAAGTGAATGTAACTGAATGTACCTAACTATCTAATGCTTATATATCCCCGAATAAATAATTTTGACATTCATATGTGTTACTTTGTAATATACCGAATAAATAATTTTGACATTCATATGTGTTACTTTGTAACTTACATGACCGAATAAAGATATTTGAATTGAAAATAAAATATATTTTTTATAAGACATACCCTTAACAACTACTCTTAACAGGGAGGAATCAATTGCCATGTACAAGATTCTGAGAACATCAATAATTATTTATTTATTGTAGAGGGTTAAAATTTGAGAAAAAAATGCTTCTGGTGGTATTTTAGTTGCAAGTAAAGGAAAGAGAGGGAGGAGGTTGGTCCCTACGTCATAATATATTATCCTTTTTGAAATGATTCCGAAAAAGCGGGTTTTTTCGAAGTCATTTTCGTGTTTAGAAAGTTGTTTTGTTTGGACGTCATAAACCGAAATTTTCGCCGTACATTCAATTAACTCAAAAGTAATATAAAAAAACGAACAATCTACATACAAGGATTTTTATATTATGTTACTTGCTGCTACGGAACCCTTCATGCTTGAGTCCGACTCCCACTGCAGTTGAATTAGCATGAACCTAACTCCACAAAGCCCCTAGAAACATGTAGACCACTCTTTAAGAGACTCGGGGTGCTAACTTTGGTGTCTGTTTACATATTAGAGGTAGACATGTTCGTGAGAAACCATAGTCACTTGTTTGTTAAAGCAAGTGAAACAGGCAGGTTTCAATCTCGAGATCCAACCAAAATAAAATTTGTGATGTGCAGAACAAGTTTCCACCAAAAAAATTGTTTAATAATGACCATAAAGATTTATAACCACATTCCTAAGGTAATTGGGGAACTGCCTAAACCTCATAATTAATTTTTTTTACAATTTGCAAGAATTTTTTGATTGTAAATGATACTAAAATGTAATTGCTATATCATGTAAATTTATATTAGTTACTAGTACCTATAATGTTTATTGTAGAGGAATTGACGGATTATACTCCGTCCATTATATTATTGTATTTTAGACAGCTCACTGACAGTGGTCGGTATAACTTTGTTCTAGCGTCAACACCTGAAAATCCTAACAAAAATTAGACGCCAATACGTCATTTTTCATTGACATCGTCACGTCAGCCAGAAAGCAATTTTAGGGATGTAGTTAGTCAATCGACAGTGTTTTTATTATAATAACTTGAAAATGTCACAATTGATGTCGACTACGGAAAATATTTTTTTTTAAATATTACATAACTGGCGATTTTTAACCGATTTCTAAACAACAATTCGGATGTTTATAATTATTTATATTTGTATGATTTTTAGGGAAAAATGTTTTTTGTAACTCCGTCATTTGTAGACGGATTGTCAAAATTCTTTTTGTGTTTGTAAGAGGTTTATTCCAAAATGGTCCCATTTAAATTTTATAAAGATCTGATGATGGATTTCAGAGACAGGCCACGGAACTCTTCAATAAATACCAGGAAATCAGCATGTTGGAATATTCTTCTTGAAGTCAGTTGTTTTGTTTTGGAGATTAGTGTATGCGTTATGGCCCACAATCGTTTTCTATTACATTTGTGAACTGTACAGACACGAAAAATTTAAGTACTACTTTATTATTATGTTTAGAAAGATAACAGATTATAGTTCAACATGAAACCATTTATAACATTTATCATAATATTTTCATATAATAATATATCGATTTTTTTTTATCGAGGTTTTTAACTTTGTCGATATTTTAAATTTTCATGCAATCACTACTTTCATCTGTCTAAAATACAATAATATGATGGACGGGGTATAATTGTTTTATATGCTTGTCAAAATTATTGAAATATATAAATTCTATTGGAATAAATGGGTAAGTAATAATGTGTTGAATTAAAGTTGGACATTTTAATTATAATCTTGATATAATACAATTCTTATCTATTGACATCGATATATTTCTTTTCTACAAATAATAATATCAATTCAATGTTATTTAGGTATTTTGATTTAAAATAATTTTAAAATTTATTCATTTAAATGTCAAATACATGGTACAAAATACACGGAGTGCTTCCGTGGTTATGTCGTATCAAATAACCCGCCCCGTATCGTTCCCGGCGCAAAGGTGCCAATGATGCTGGCCGCGTTACCTCGCTGAATGGCAATAGCCATCCTTTGCCCCAGGAACGAGCCAGAGCGGGAGTCACCACCCTGGTCGTGAATACGGCGGCCAATCTCTGCGATCAGCCTCTTTGCCTCCGAGCCCCAACTATCCAAAGTCTCCACCGCGATGGGCACAAAATAATATTGTGGCTCCATCGCGGCGTATTTAGAATAATTTAATTTAAAATTTAAAATAATTTAATGAATTTAATTTAAAACGTAAGTAATTGAATGATAATATAATTTATGTACAAGATTCGTATGCCTAATGAAGGCGAGATATGCTGTATCAATAACTACAAATGTAACATTCTATCTTCACCGTGTCTCTTACGAATAAATTTCATTTCATTTCATTTCATTTCATTTCATTTCATTTCATTTCATTTCATTTCATTTCATTTCATTTCATTTCATTTCATTTCATTTCATTTCATTTCATTTCATTTCATTTCATTTCATTTCATTTCATTTCATTTCATTTCATTTCATTTCATTTCATTTCATTTCATTTCATTTCATTTCATTTCATTTCATTTCATTTCATTTCATTTCATTTCATTTCATTTCATTTCATTTCATTTCATTTCATTTCATTTCATTTCATTTCATTTCATTTCATTTCATTTCATTTCATTTCATTTCATTTCATTTCATTTCATTTCATTTCATTTCATTTCATTTCATTTCATTTCATTTCATTTCATTTCATTTCATTTCATTTCATTTCATTTCATTTCATTTCATTTCATTTCATTTCATTTCATTTCATTTCATTTCATTTCATTTCATTTCATTTCATTTCATTTCATTTCATTTCATTTCATTTCATTTCATTTCATTTCATTTCATTTCATTTCATTTCATTTCATTTCATTTCATTTCATTTCATTTCATTTCATTTCATTTCATTTCATTTCATTTCATTTCATTTCATTTCATTTCATTTCATTTCATTTCATTTCATTTCATTTCAAGGTTATCCCTGTTCCCTATCAGAAATATACTTACCTAATATTAATAAAAAATATCTTGTGCCCCTAAACCCCGCCATACAAATGAAAATAAATTACGATATCAATTATTATGCCCAACCCGGAATCGAATCCCCAGACACACCCCTCGACCAGCCAATATCGGTTATAATGTCAAATTAGTGAACACCCTGTGCTCTTTGACCGATTCTATAGGGTGTTCTCACGAAGGGTTGCATTAAATATGCATGTCAATCTATGAATTAAAATAGGGTGGATGGCTGACTCTAAGGGCGGGATTAAATCTAATTGTACAATTTTTTTATAATACCAGCCTATGCCCTGCGGCTTTGGCTTTATACTGTAGTAGATATTAATAAAAATGTATCGCAAAAATGATTAATTAATAAGTTTAAAACTTAAACCCGACTACCGAAAAATCGCGCTTTAAAAAGTAAATAAAAAACCCCCGTCACAAAAACACCTCCAAAAAGTTGAAAATAAATGGAGTTTGCCTTTTAACTTTAACGGTTGCCATGTCGGGGGACCCTAACTGACTGACTGGGGGACTCCGTTATATTATCGGAACAATTCAAGGTCCCCCGACATGGCAACCGTTAAAGTTAAAAGGCAAGCTCCGTTTATTTTCAACTTTTTGGAGGTGCGAAAAACATTGGAAAAAATGAAATGCTCAAGTGAGACTCGAACTCACGACCTTTCGCTTACAGGGCGACTGCTCTACCAACTGAGCTATTGAGCACCTAAAGCAGTCGCCCTGTAAGCGAAAGGTCGTGAGTTCGAGTCTCACTTGAGCATTTCATTTTTTCCAATGTTTTTCGAACTTAACAGTTAGCATAATAAATGCTATAAAAAATTCATTCAAATTTTTGGAGGTGTTTTTGTGACGGGGGTTTTTTAAATTTTTAATTTAATTTTTATTTTATACTTTTTAAAGTGATCTACTAGTCAAGCTCTTTCATTTGATACCCATATTGAGGGAGTTATGAAGAAATATGTATTCCGACGATGTTGTGGTTGCGGCCATCTTGGACCGATTTTTTTGAAACATAGCTAAGAACAGTCTCGACTAATATACCTTTCAAACAAAAAAAAATACATCCAAATCGGTTCATCTGTTTGGGTGCTACGATGCCACAGACAGACACACACACACACACACACACAGACACGTCAAACTTATAACACCCCGTCGTTTTTGCGTCGGGGGTTAAAAACAATATATTCTAGGGAAAAGTGGCATACGACCACGGCTATCCTTGATATGTTCTTGTTTGTTACTTTTTAGAGCGGGATTTTTATCCACGTCGGAATGGAGACGGTATATGTGTTTGGGGTAAGAGGATGTTTGTATGTTTGTGCAAATCCATGTTGCCATTTTCTCCGAAACTACCAATCCAATTTTGATGCAGTTTTCAGTTATGGGTTCGGCTTTAATTGGAGCATGTTCTTAGATAGGTGTTACAATGACAACTCAACAGGGGCCGCTACAGCAAGCATTTTTAATTCAAACCAATGTTGTCAATTTTCTCCAAAACTACTGGACCGATTTTGATGCAGTTTTCAATATTGGTTTGGGTTTGATTGGTGCATGTTCTTAGATAGGTGTTACGGTGACAACCAACTAGGGGGCGCCGCTGTAAACATTTTTAGCGCAAATCCATGTTGTCAGTTATGGGTTTGGGTTTGATTGGTGCCTGTTCTTAGATAGATGTTAGGGTGACTATTCACCAGGGCGCACTGCAACAAACATCTTTAGTGCAAATCAATGTTGACAGCCTCCGTGGCGTGGTGGTAGTGCACGCGACTGCTACGCAGGAGGCGCGGGTTCGATTCCCGCTCAGTGCAAATATTTGTATGCATGAATATGGCTATTTGCATTGGTCTGGGTGTTTCTATGTATAGTATGTATGTATTTACAAAAAAAAGTATCTAAGTATGTTTATCCGCGTTCTAGATTCCATAACACAAGCTAGTTCTGTTAAGCTATGCTTACCATGGGTCTAGAAAGCGTTGTGTGGAATGTTGTGGAATGTTGTTGTGGAATGTTGCCAATTTTGGAGGAATTTTTTGAATTTACTTTAATGCTTTTTAACTTATTTGTTAAATTTTTTTGATTTTTTAAAAATTTTCAATTTTGCTTTTACTTGTTCGGTAGTCAGGTTTTAGTTTTAAACTTATTATTTTTATTTATATTATTTTGGGGCAAGTGAAAGTTAATAAATTTGAAATGTGCTAATAAAGCCCTTTCATTTGATGCCGAACAGCATATTTGTACTTTTTCCACAGTATTTATTATTTTGAACCTGACCGGTTTCGCCTTACGGCATTCTCAAAGGTTTACATTTACCATTCGAATACATCGGGAAAATGGAAATGGTCAAGTGGGACTTGAAACCACGACCTTTCCCTTACAGGGGGAATGCTCTTCCAACTCGAGCCACACCAGAATCACTTGAAAGGAGAATGCCAATGTTCGTTTCGTTTTTGAAAAACCTAAATAAAAAGTGTATGGCTACATAAGTAACTTGATAAATCGTAAAATATTTTTTTAACAATCTTTTAATTCACTCAAACAAAATCGTATGTGGGGTTTAAACTTTGGTATAATTAGTGGTGTAATCGATTATAATTGTCTTCTTACTCAAATGCACATAACATAGATAGTTTCAAATGGAGTAGGAATAATATTGTTGAAATGGAAGTAGTTACCTACTCATGTAAAATACTGACGATAAAAAATAATTTTATCAGGGACTTTTTACCACGTTTATCAAAGATTTTATATATAAGAAAATCAGTAAATGGGCATTATTTTAACTGACAAAATACAATGTCTTTAGCGTTTCGAATCATGAAGTATGCTATCTAAATCAAAATATATCTATATATTATGCGATTATGACAATGAGGTTCGTAGAGGACGCTTTTAGAGTTATTTTGTTGTAAGATACGAGACCATGCCGTTTGTGAATTTGTGAAAAATGATAAAAACTAGCTCTTTGAACGAAATACAAACTGTTAAAAGTTGAAAACTGTCGTGTCATGTCTATGGTCATGGTAGAGCTCCTTTCAAACAAAACGTCTTTTTAGTAATGAATGTGCGGTTTTGTTTTCACTTTTTATTGATAGTGTTATTATTGATTGGATCAAAAACATACAGCTCAAGAAAAAGGAGCCGCTCGGCAGCAATATCATAATTGGCGAAACGTGGGTGTTAATACACCTCTGCCTACCCCTTCGGGGATTTACAGATGGGAGTACATGGATGCGTGGATGTTATTATTGAGTGTCGTGTTGAGTGTTGAGCCTATTATTGATTATTGTATTGAGTACGTGTATAGTCGAGTCTTGGGATTACTGCACGTTTTAGAACCTTTTTGAGGACTTGTGCTGTGCCCACATTATGACTATATTGTGGTGCTTAAGTTGGGCTCGATTTGGATCCGTTCAACCGCCAGCTGCATTTTTGCTCAACATATTTCATGAATATGAGGATGATGAGATCATAGATTAATAAAACTTGCTTGAAATATTCTAGCAATTTCATTTTCTACTTCCTATACAAACCTGTAGGTATATTTAGCATAACCTAGTAGGTAAGTAACTAGCTGACCCACCCCGACTTCGCTCGGCACAGTCCTATAACACGATTGCAGTGCCACCTACCGAGTCCAAATTATGTCCATGACTTTCACGCAAGTGCAACCTATAGGTTGACAAAGATTTATCGTAACTATATGAACGGTGGCGCGACCATACATTAAATAGAGTTATAATATAAACATTGGTGTATAGGTATCAGGGTTATTTATAAGTGTGTGGAACTATTACTTCTATCTTATTTAAATTAATTCCCTGTTCATCCATGTAACGACTAGCACTTTCTGGACAAAATTGATTTGACGGATTGATGGACATTTGCTTCAAAACTTAACCCTAATTTGAACAGAATGAGAGAAAACCCCACAAAATAACAGAATATTTTTTATTTCCTATGAAAGTACGATATCAATCCAATTTAATATCCGAATTTCACAGTCATACAAAATTATTTGTTATGAAACGGCGGTTCATTGAAAAGTGGGCAATCTCCTTTCCCTTCTTTACATTTACTATTTACCTATTTTTACTATTTACTTTACGCTATAAAAATAAACAAATACTTTGACTTGCCCAAAGAGTTAACCAAAAATGGCTATGTGGTTAAACTCTACGCCGTAGAAGTAGGAGCAAGGGGAATTCCAGCTAAATCCCTGTATAATTTTTAAATTATTTAAAGACCTCAGATTGCGAAGACCTTCAGTAAGCTCTTTACTCAAACGAATATCTAAAACGGCGTTGATAGGATCTTACCAAAGGGGGGAACACGACTGACGGTGGAGGTGAGCGCTGATGCATCACAAGGTGGCCACCCTAAACCTACACCTGGGTCGCAAGTCCCAGGCGCCGTCATAGTGTTCCTCTCTGTACCACACCATGGACCCGGCGACCGCACGGTGAATCCATGGAATATTTAGAACCGGATCTCTATTTTACATACTTTACTATTTACCATACAAAAAAAAACAATCCTTTCTTCACTGTCCGGGTGAAATTCGCCAAAAATCATATTAACAGTTACTCCTACCATTAATACAATAACATATTATTAAATTAAGTGTATTATTCACTGTTAAACACCTATAAACCCCACGGTTCAACCCCAAACCCTTGCCACACGCCAAAAAATTAATTCACAAATAATTTATGCAAATTCTTTAGCGTTTCTGTCACCCCTGGGATATTTATTTAGTTGTTTGTGTACACTGTTCCCGGGAACTGGTTCCCGGGAACCAGTACTTAATACTTTCCCATGACTAATTTTAATTTGCGAGGGATTTAGTTGATAAATGAAGAATGCTTAAAAGTTTAATGTCAACATCAGATTTTTTAATTTTGTTAAGGGGAGTCTGGTTTTTAAGCTTGTTGTTTCTTGGGGTGATTTTAGGGTCATTTGTTTTGTGTTTTACGAGAAAATTAATCCAGTGGTAATATAAGTATTTTTTTTAATATAGGATACGTCAATTTGACTTCACCTCGTCTGATGTTAAGCCAAAGGCAAAGTCTCGGAAAGAGGGTCACCATCGGAAACATGTACCATGTTAACAGTGGTGGCACTCAGCTTGACGGCCTCGATAGATGCCTTTTCACGCCCCGCTTAAAGGACCCGGGACTGTGGGAAGAAGGAAACACGTGAGCTGGCAGGGAGTTCCAGGTCTTAATGGTGCGGCATAGGAATGAGTCACTGAAACGCTTGGTTCTAGCAGGTATACTCTGCACCGTATATTGATGGCATCTTTGCCCTGCACGTGTCGTCCTGTGAAGGAAAGGGGAGGGTGGGTGGGGTAGGGGTAATTTTTACCCGGCTGCCGAAGGTAGGAGAGTAATGTTTTACGAGACTATGTATGTACGTATACTATGTAATGTATGTATATCCATTTATTTGGCACGGCCTACAGCCTGAACGGCTTGACGGATTTGGACATGTGAGATGTCATTTGATTCGCCGTGATTGTGTGAGTGACACCAGGTATATTAAAATTTCGAGAAAATCAAAATGGCGGCTTCTTGGCGCCAAAACGTCGTCAAACGTAAAAAATATTTTTGACTCAAACTTATTTATTTATTTATTTATTTATTCTTTATGCACGAAGTACATAGGCGGACTTAATGCCGTAGGCATTCTCTGCCAGTCTACCATAGGGTGGTGCAGAGCTATTACGAGGTAGGCGCATATAAATGTGGGAGGAAATATAATAAACCCATTAATACAAATTTATGAATAAAACAATGTATAGGTATATAAAATAAAAAAATATACAAATAGAATAAAATACATACCGGTTATACTAAAATAGATATACATGTATATATATATATACATATATTTATATATACTTAAATAAATAAGAGTAGAAATATCATTATCGTTGAGACGATGATTCTGCCAATTCTGTGGTGATCAATTGCCGTACCTTGGACTTGAACACATCGCGGCTCGTGCTCTTCCTGATCTCCAGAGGGAGTGCGTTCCATAGACGAACAGCCTCAACAAAAAAAGAAGAGCCTAAAAAGTTAGTTTTATGACAGGGAAATGCGAGTAGCCGGTTGTCAGTAGAGCGAAGATTTTTAACATTGTTGGAACATAGGAGCTGAAAATAGGAAGTTAAGTAAGTAGGGATAGTGGGAGAGTTAAGGATATTGTAAAGAGTAGTAAGTGCGCGTAACTTACGGCGAGGACGGATAGTTAACCAATTGAGCTGCGAGCGGAAAGACGACACGTGGTCATATTTACGAAGATTGAAGATAAATCGAATGCAGTTATTGAGAAGACGGTCTAATTTATCGAGAAGGTCTGCATTCAGGTCAAAATAGCACACATCACCATAATCTATTAGCGGAAAGATCAAACTTTGGGCCAGCGTAACTTTCGTTCCAGTTGGCAGGAAGTTCTTCAGGCGGTACAGAACTCTAAGTCTACCCGTAATTTTCTGGCTCATGCTCGTTACCTGCACTCGCCAGTCTAGGTTGGAGTCGAGATGCAGTCCCAGGTCCTTTACTGAAGAGCTGTAAGGTATAGTTGATCCGTTATAAGTAATAGGTGGCAGTGTCGAAGTATCGACTCCACTCATCAACCTACCGCTGCCCACTATGATAGCCTGACACTTTGATGGGTTAACGGCTAACCCAAATTTGGTGGACCAATTTCCCAAAACTTCAAGATCCCCATTCACCTCGCGTATGGCTTGAGAAATCTCACCAACAGGTGCTTGAGCGTATAGCTGCAGGTCGTCTGCATACAGATGATACGCACATCGAAGATTGTAAGTAGCAAGATTAATAAAAATAGAGAATAATAATGGAGAGAGAATACCGCCTTGAGGGACACCAGAGGTGAGATCACACCAGCGCGATGTGGACTCATCAATGCGAGTACATTGCTGGCGCCCCTGAAGATAGTTTGAGAAAAATTCCAGTGCATCCGCTGAGATCTTAAGATGGGAAAGTATAGCTAACAGGATATCATGATTGACTGTATTAAAGGCGTTGGAGAAGTCCACCAGGACAAGCACTGTTATCTTGGTGGCCTCCATGCCAGTCCTTATATCACCTGTAACCTTTAGAAGAGCAGTAGTAGTGCTATGACCAGGTCTGAAGCCTGACTGTAGCGGGCTCAACAGACTGTTCCGATGAACAAACGTAGAGAGCTGGTTTTGCACACATGCTTCGAGCACTTTAGACATAAAAGGGAGAATAGAAATGGGACGAAACTGGCTGGGAAGTGTTGCATTGGGAATTTTAGGAAGAGGAATCACGAAGGCTTTACGCCAAAGGGAGGGGAACGTACTGGTGTAGAGACAAAAGTTGATAATATGAGAGATGGCAGGAAGTAGGTGGTCTATTATTGTAACTATCATACGGCGGCTTATTTTATCACAGCCTATTGCGTTAGATTTAATAGACAAAGTTATCTTTTTGATGTCCTCGGCTGCAACTGGAGAAAACTTAAAAGTATCTATATCCGGGCTAATAAGGCCAGCGACGTAATTTAGAGTGTGACATTTGGTTTGGTGATCAATTGGTGTAGTAGAGGAGAAATGTTGATTCAGATCATCCAATCCAACTGCCAACTGATAGTCCACGTGCTGTTTGCCAATACCCAGAGTACCAAGAAACCTCCATATATTGGTAGGGGAAGACGAACTAATGTTATCGTGAATATGTCGGCGTTTAGCGTTGCGTATCATCTGGTTGCAGCGGTTCCTTGCTGTCTTAAAGCGGTTCCAGTTCTCGTCAGTACGATTTTTCCGGAATTTCTGAAAGGCGCGATCCCTACGTCCCATTGCCCCACGAACCTCGGACGTCATCCAAGGTGCGGGTGGACGTTTGAGCTTTACCCTACGGACAGGAGCATGAATATCGTAGAGGTTGAGCACAATATCATTGAACACTGTGTCCAGAACTGTTTCCAGACTGGAGAAGTAGTTGATAGAAGGAGGACAGTAAACAACTCCGAGAACCAGTTTGGTTCCACTGATATGTACTTCAAGAAACAAAAATTCAGCATCGGCGCTGTACTCTGGACTCGAGGAAGCTAAGATTTTATAAGGAAAAAAGCTACGGAGATAGATGGCAACACCGCCTCCTCCTTTATTAACACGATCGTTGCGAATAAGAATGAAACCAGGAAGACTGTAGGAAGTAGATGGTAATTCAGGTTTGAGCATACTCTCAGAGATCAGGATAGCATGGACGTTAGAGTTGGCAAAAGCTGCCACCAGCTCACTATAGTGACTTGGTACGCTCTGTGCATTTATATGGCACACATTAAACAGGTTCTTTGCATTATGTTCAAAGGTCTGTTGTAGGCGATCACCAAGAGTTTCAGTTATGGAGCTATGGCTGGTATCACCGGAAGAATCAGACAAGTCATTGGCAGAATAAAAAGAATCATCATCCGTGGATAACATATATAAATAAAAAAATACAATAAAATAATTATGAAGAATATAAATATTACTAATATAAACTTATCGAGTAAGGTCAATGATATTTTATATGTTTTGTATGTAATATCATTGAGTAAGGTATCAAAATGAAGGAAATTAGAAGGAGATTACATGTCATGTCATAACTAAAAATTATAAAATAAAACAAATGATTAAAAAATTAAAAAAACCGACTGCCACTTAAAAGATCGAAATAAGTCTGGTAGCAGGCGGTACCCATTAATTTTCTTTCGGTTTATGATTGGCAAATGGGTACCGCTTACATACATACATACATAGTCTCAAAAAACATTACCCTCCTTCCTTCGGCAGCCGGGTAAAAATAGCTAATAATATTAATAAGAACCCAGCTATCTATTTGAAATTTTCGTCTACATAAACAAAAATTTTGGAAATGAAAATTTGTGTCCCATTCATAGAACCCCATAACCCTTATTAATCAACTCTGGGGTTGTGTCGCCATAAAGTAATCAACCCTTTGAAATTACGCAGACTTTGAGCAAAATAGAAAATACGAGACCGAAATATCGGAAGGTGCAAAGATTACGGACATCGCCCATCTGATTATCTGACTTTGCCAGTAAAAAAAAACACACTTTTTGATAGAAGACCAAACTAAAGTATACATTATAAAATTACTTGTCCAGACTGACTGACTGACTGATTCTTCAACGCAGAGCCTAAACAGCTGGATCTATAAAACTTGAAATTTTGACAGTAGATGCATTTTATGATGTAAGCATCCACTAAACATACACTAGGATTTTTGGAAATACTGCTACTAAAGGGGTAAAATAAGGGATGGAAGTTTGCATGAAAGTCCGTCATTTTCAGAGCTAAATGCACAAAATTTCATAAACTTGTGTATTTTAAGAAATAAATGAACACGTGTATCAGCGTTTTTCAAAATCTAATTAATTTTATACCACAACTAGCTTTTGCCCGCGGCTCTGCCCGCGTGGATGTCGGTTATCGCAACCAAACATAGCCTATGTCCTTTCTCAAGGTCTAACCTATCCCTATACCAAATTTCATCAAAATCGGTTCAGTGGTTTAGGCGTGAAAGCGTAACATATAGACAGACAGACAGACAGACAGATAGACAGATAGACAGATAGACAGATAGACAGATAGACAGATAGACAGATAGACAGATAGACAGATAGACAGACAGACAGAGTTACTTTCGAATTTATAATATGGATATGGATATTTGTACAAATTATTTCATAATTTCCATATAAGCTAAAATGATGCTTGTGTTTGAAGAATTCTGAATTGTAAGAATTTCTGTTATGGACCAAGTGATAAATTGGGCATTATGTATAATGCCTGGGCATTGTAATAAATATAAGTGGTGGTAGTGAACGCGACTTCCTTGCAGTAGGCACGGGTTTGATACCCGCTCAGTACAAATATTTGTATGCATTGGGCCTGGTGTCTCCGTGCCTCGGAGAGCACGTTAAGCCGTCGGTCCCGGTTGTCATACGAACATCTATGGCAGTCGTTACGGGTAGTTGGCGCCCTCATCAGTCCAACAACTGGTTTAACTGCTATGCTTCGATATCGCCTTTGGGTTGTGGAGGGCAGATGACAATCGCTTCAAAGAAAATATCGAAATTTTTATAGCATTTATTATGCTAACTTTTTAAGTTCAGTATATATATCGGGAAGAAGAAAGAAGCGCTCAATTGGGTCTTGAACCCACGACCTTTCCCTTACAGGGGGAATGCTCTTCCAACTGAGCTATTGAGTCACATCTGAATCACTTCAAATTTCTCTTCTCTTTATATCCGTCTTTAAGGGCGATGGTGGAGCCATCTACCAACTTTCTAACGAACTGTTGGAACCAATGGTTGATTTTACAGTTGGAAGAGTATTCCCCCTGTAAGGGAAAGGTCGTGTGTTCAAGTCCCACTTGAGCGCTTCTTTCTTTTTCCCGATGTATATCGAAGTTTAGCCAAATCCACAGTTAGACTGGTAAAGCGGACCCCAGACTCCAAGCTGAAAGCTTTGGATCCGACTGGGATTAACGGTGGGATGAAGATGAAGATTTTTTATACCGGACACGTCAATTTGACTTTACCTCGCCTGATGTTAAGTAAAAGGCAAAGTCTCGGAAAGAGGGTCACCATCGTAAACATGTACCATGTTAAGAATGGTGGCACTCAGCTTGACGGCCTCATTAGCCTTTTCACGCCCCGCTTAAAGGACCCGGAACTGTAAGAAGAAGGAAACACGTGAGCTGGCAGGGAGTTCCATGTCTTAGTGATGCGATGAGTCACTGAAACGCTTGGTTCTAGCAGGTATACTCTGCATCGTATACGAATGGCATCTTAGCCCTGCACGTGTTGTTTTGTGAAGGAAAGGAGAGGGTGGGACTAATTGGAAGAGCTCGTCAGAACGGTAGAATACTGCCAAGGACGCAACATCTCTACGCATCTGCAAAGGCTCGAGGGTGTTTAAGTATTCACTGGGATTCACTCAGCATGGCGTATAATTTAGTTCTTAAATACTCAGGATAATTGCGACGCTAGCTCACTTGGGAATAAGCAGGAGTCATTTACATTTCATTACTCATTTCCCCAGTAAATTATGTCATCAAAAGGAAGTGAACTAAAGTAGGAGTTATTTTTTCTAGACGTCGTGTCGTGGATGGCCCCGGTTGTAGTAATTTTAAAAACACATTATCATCAAGTTATTTAGTAAATTGCGCAAAATAAAAATTGAAGTAGGCTTAATCGCCTAGTAACTTGAGATGGAAATCCAAGTGACTACAATATGGGGTTCTTCAAGAAGGGTATTAGAAGGTTTCTTCAGGGTCGGCAGCGCGAGTGTGACACCCCTGGTGTTGCAAACGTCTATAGGCCGCGGTAACCACTTTCCATCAGGTGGGCCGTGCGCTTGTCACCTAAGTGGTACAAAAAATTGCTCTCGAAGGGTTATGCAGAGGAGAATTAACACCCACATTTCACCAATAATTGTAGTCGGTCCCATGTAATGGAGGGTGAGCCTATTGCCTTGATATTCCGGGCACTATTGTTGACTCGAGCGTATATCTGAGGCTGAGTCTGTGCTGTATATATCTGTCTGATGTTAAACAGCGCTATCCCTTAGTCGCCTTGTAC
Source organism: Eilema sororculum (assembly GCA_914829495.1). Taxonomy (NCBI): domain Eukaryota; kingdom Metazoa; phylum Arthropoda; class Insecta; order Lepidoptera; family Erebidae; genus Eilema; species Eilema sororculum. Next base: position 14,425,971 of record OU618559.1, on the reverse strand, counting down.
GACACCGCATGGGAAGAAATGCGGTGGACCAAAAAGACCAAAACTACAATGCTTCGATACAATGATGTTAAGTAAAAGGCAAAGTCTCGGAAAGAGAGTCACGATCGTAAACACGTACCATGTTAACAGTGGTGGCACTCAGCTTGACGGCCTCATTAGATGTTTATTCACGCCCCGCTTAAAAGACCCGAGACTGTAGGAAGAAGGAAACACGTGAGCTGGCAGGGAGTTCCAGGTCTTAGTGGTGCGGCATAAGAATGAGTCACTGAAACGCTTGGTTCTAGCAGGTATACTCTGCACCGTATACGGATGGCATTTTTATTAAACCTAATATTATTTTTTCCAATTCTCCTAAGCCCTCCCTTTCAAATTACCAGAACCTCTTAACCACATGTTGTTCCATGTTTTAAAACCCCTCTGTAATATCGTGGGGTTCGCTACAACTTGTTGAAATGTAAAAATGCGTGAAATCGCAATCGATTTGTACTTGATCGTGTTTAAACATGGGTGCAGAGGGCTTTTGGGATAAATACGGGGAAATAATTGGATATCGGGGAGGTTTTTCCTTTTTTTAGGGATCCGTATCCAGACGGTAAAAATGGAACCCTATTAATCCTCTCTCCGTCAGTTTGTCTTAAAACGCTCCATACAAAATCGTACGAAATTGTGACGTCACGCTTCGGTAGCGCGTAGTGCAAATGTATGGAATGCAAGAGAATATCGCGTTTATCTCGGTCTACGTTGCGTTTACACGTAGGTATATAGTTTATAATGAAATTTATTTACAATTTAATGAGGAATCTAAAAAGCTATATATTTGAATTGAGTTTGATTGTTTATATTTTGACTTATTTTGGGAATTTCAACTAATAAAAGTCATAGTTTCAGTTTAGATATGCAATATTTTATTTTGCTAGGCATACTTTTTCAGAACAAGCTAACTTATAAGCAGTATTGGGAAGAATCGACGACCTAGCCAAATAGCCTATTGATATTTTTTTCAGTCTTTAGTATTGTGTTATCTGTGGTTCGGTGTTTAGGTTTGTTAAGTTTCTGAATAACATTATAAAGTTTCTGGATAATAATAATACAGTATTGTTGCCTTGGATACAGTCTATAAACACAATATATGATTTGTATAGGGTGTCTCAATAAGAGTGCACTTTTGATTTTAAAATAAAACCAAGTATTTTATGACAGAGCTGTGATATTTTTATTGTATTTTAAAGAAGACATGTTCCGATTAAATATGGAATAAAATATCCGGCATTTTCATAAAATTTTCCATGTCTTTTGCACAGGGATGTGGCTGTATCTCACCGATGACGCGTTGGATTTTCGATTTGAGTGCAGGAATTTTTTCGGGTTTATTCGCACAAACCCGAGATTTCACAAAACCCCAAAGAAAGAAAATGCACGGCGTTAAATCGCACGATCTTGGTGGCCAGTTGACATCAGAATTTCGTGAGATAATGTGTTCTGGAAATCGTAACTGCAATAAATCGATTGTTTTTTAATGAGTTTTGTAATGAGTTTTTACAATTGTAACGCGTTGTTCTTTCGAAAAGCGCTCCATTTTTAATAATCGGAATAAACTGAGATGACAACTGTAAAATTTCAGAGTTGCCACTGGCATGGGAAAAAATATTCCAATTTTAAAAAGTGCACTCTTACTATACTCCGTCCATTATATAATTGTATTTTAGACAGCTCACTGACAGTGGTCGGTATAACTTTGTTCTAGCGTCAGCACCTGAAAATCCTAACAAAAATTAGGCGCCAATACGTAATTTTTCATTGACATCGTCACGTCAGCCAGAAAGCAATTTTAGGGATGTAGTTAGTCAATCGACAGTGTTTTTATCATAATAACTTGAAAATGTCACAATTGATATCGACTACAGAAAAAAATTTTTTTTAAATATTACATAACTGGCGATTTTTAACCAATTTCTAAACAACAATTCGGATGTTTATAATTATTTATATTTGTATGATTTTTACGGAAAAATGTTTTTTATAACTCCGTCATTTGTGGACGGATTGTCAAAATTCTTTTATTGTTTGAAAGAGGTTTATTCCAAAATGGTCCCATTTAAATTTCATAAAGATCTGATGATGGATTTCAAAGACAGGCCACGGAACTCTTCAATAAATACCAGGAAATCAGCATGCTGGAATATTCTTCTAGAAGTCAGTTGTTTTGTTTTGGAGATTAGCGTATGCGTTATGGCTCACAATCGTTTTCTATTACTCGTAAATTTGTAAACTGTACAGACACTAAATAAATATAGAAGTACTACTTTATTATTATGTTTAGAAAGATAATAGATTTTAGTTCCACATGAAATCATTTATAACATTTATCATAATATTTTCATATGTCGATTTTTTTTATCGAGTTTGTTAACTTTGTCGATATTTTAAATTTTCATGCAATCACTACTTTCATCTGTCTAAAATACAATAATATGATGGACGGGGTATAAGACACCCTTTACTAAACTAGCTGACCCGGCGAACTTCGTTCCGTCAATATTTTTCCACCCGCGTGGCGCTCGATCCAGTTCACACTCCACCCTCTACTATATTAAGCATGTATTATACATATAAACCTTCTTCGTGAATTACTCTTTCTATTAAAAGAAACCGCATCAAAATCTGTAGTGTAGTTTTGAAGATATAAGCATACATAGGGACGGACAGACGTGGATAGCGACTTTGGCTAACATTAAAAAAAAACAACTGCTATCTCAATCAGCTACACTTTTCATTCGGTTTGGTTTGACTTTGTGCCGTAATTTGTTGAGTGAGGTCACGCAACAAACTTCTAGTGAGGGGTGACAAACAGAGGGTGAGCAGACATAAAATGTATGCGCCGTATATTTAGACCTGAAGGTAGCGTTTGATACTGTTTACATCCGGGATTTGTGTAGTAATACTGGACAAAATACGATTCTATGCAAGATAATTGTTTTACTTCTTATAAAACGCAGTTGAGTATTATCTTACAAGATAATTAATGCTATATTAGAAAAAAATGCAATAGATGAAATAAAATACTGCTTCAGGGAATTATATTGGGGTCCCATGCGAAATTACTGCCGTGCACTTAGGTGGCAGACCAGCACACGGCCCATCTCAGGGAAAGTAGATTTCGGTACTTACGGACGTGTGCAACACCAGCGATGTCACACTCGTGCTGCCGACACTGAAGGAATCTTTTAATGCCCTTCTTGAAGAACCCCATATTGTATAGTCGCTTAAAAAACCCAGGGAGTTCCTACCATATCTTGCGCACATGGGATGAAGTTCCTTTCATGTTGCACAGAGGGGTTTGATCCTGGCTATTAAACTACTGACGTGAACCCACTCCTAGCACAAGCAATTTAGCTTAGTTGGAGGTGTTAGCAGGAATATTAACAATTTCGGTTGCTAATATTCTTAAAAAAAAACAACTTTTTGAAGGTCCTTTTTTATAAAGGACAATCTGACTTCACCTCGCCTGATGGTAAGCTATAGGCAAAGTCTCGGAATGAGGGTCACCATCGTAAACACGTACCATGTTAACAGTGGTGGCACTTAGCTTGACGGCCTCATCAGATGTCATTTCACGCCTCGCATAAAGGACCCGGGGTTGTTTTCTATTTTTGAGATCCGGTTCTCAGGATTCCATGGATTCACCGTGCGGTCGCCGGGTCCACGGCGTGGTACAGAGAGGAACACTGTGCCGGCGGCGCCTGGGACTTGCGACCCAGATGTAGGTTTACACCTACATCTGGGTCACAAGTGTTCCCCCCTCTACCTATTTATTTATTTATTTATTTAATTATTTCGTACACACAAGAAAAAACACACAGAAAGACATAGGTGGAAACAGTTGTACAGAGGCTCTGCTTATTTCTAATAGAAATCTCTTCCAGCAGACCCGCGAGAGGAGAGAGTCAGAAGTAGAGAACTTAGTGAAAAGTGTGTAGGGAAGACGAAAGACAAATATATAAAAAAAAAAACAAAAACATAAAATATGTTACAACAAATATATAAATATAAGTGTACTTACATAAAATTAATAAATATATATTACATATATATACAAATATACATACATTACATAATATATGCAAGAATATTTTAGAGTTAAGGGAAAATGATCAGTCAGTCATAGGCGGAGAAAAGATAGTGCTGACGGAGTTTGTGTTTAAAACTATTGATCGTATTGCAGTCTCTGATATCAGCAGGAAGCGAGTTCCACAGTCTTACAGCATGAACGGAAAAGGAAAAAGAGTAGTAGTCGGTTTTATGAGAAGGAAATTTAAGGATAGAACGAAGATGGGATCTGCAGGGTGCATCAGGAGAACGAGCAAAGGAAAATCGTTCCCGCAGGTAGGAGGGAGCTGAAGGATTGTGGAGAATGTTGAAAAGTAGGCACAGCACCCGAGTGTTCCTGCGGAGCCGAATAGGGAGCCACTTCAGGTCCCTGCGATAAGAGGAGACATGGTCGTATTTCTTCAGATTGAAGACAAAACGTATGCACAGATTTTGCAATCGCTCAAGCTTATCGAGGAGTTCCTCATTCGCATCCAAATAGCAGGCATCGGCATAATCTATGATGGGCTGTATGAGAGTTTGAGCTAAATATATTTTTGTTTTATGAGGTAAAAAGCTTTGGAGACACTTCAGTGAGTGAAACGCGAACCGTACCTTTCTACTAACTTCGGCAAAGTGAGTATGCCACGAGAGATAGGAGTCGATATGTACTCCTAGATTCTTTACCGAGTTAGACAAAGGTATTTGTATACCGTCTAATAGTATTGGCTCAACTGATGAGTCAGTGATCTCATTACGCTTATATCTGCTGCCAATAATCACAGCTTGTGATTTGGCTGGGTTAATAAGGATGCCGAAAGATTTAGCCCATTCGCTGAGGCGACGCAAGTCGCCATTCATATCAGCAACGGCTGACCCAATGTCGGCTGGCACAAAATGGCGATATATTTGCAGGTCGTCTGCATAGAAATGGAAGCGGGAAGAAATAAGCTGCGTAACAGAGTTAATAAAGATAGAAAAGAGAAGAGGAGAGAGGACACCACCCTGGGGTACGCCCATTTTGAGGTCACACCACTCTGACATGGATTCGTCTCCCCTGACACATTGCGAGCGGCCCCGAAGATAGGAGTCAAACCAAGCAATGGCAGTGTCTGAGACATTTATGGACTTTAGTATGCCCAGAAGTACGTCAAAGTCAACCGAGTTGAAGGCACTACTAAAGTCTAGCAAGATCAAGAGAGTAAGTTCCCTATTCTCCATGGCCCAGCGGATGTCATCGGTGACTTTGAGGAGTGCTGTTGTTGTGCTGTGGCCAGGGCGAAAACCTGATTGGTAGGGACTAAGAAGACTGTTAGTCAGTAGGAAATGGGATAGCTGTCGGTGTACAATATGCTCAAGTACCTTTGACAGGAAGGGTAGGATGGATATAGGCCGGAAATGCGATGCTATTATTGGATTCGACGTTTTAGGAAGAGGAATTATATGAGCCAGCTTCCATGTATCAGGAAATATAGAAGAATACAATGAGTAATTAAAAATGTGTGTGAGTACAGGAAGGACAGTATGAAGAATCGGGGAAATCATCCTTGAGCAGATGTTGAACAGCAGAAGAGGAAATGGAGAGAAGGGATTTTTTCACATCAGCTTCTGTAACAGGGTCCAGGACGAAAGCAGGTATCAGTGGAGATGGCATGGTCAAAAGTGACTGCAGCGTGACATTTTTAAGATTTGGGTTTATAGTGATTGGTGGTTGTGAGAAATAATGGTTTAATTCACCCAAATCGATTTTTTGCACTGCTGAGTCAGGAACTTTACCAATTCCCACAGATTTCAGAAATCGCCAGATATTCGCAGAGTTGTGATTATCGAGATGTATGTGGAAATGGCGTCTTTTCGCATCTCTACACATCCTCCTGCAGCGGTTCCGAAGTGTCTTGTATCTGTTCAGGTTGTGATCGGACGGGTTGCGCCTGCATCTGCCTTTAGCCTTATCCCTGCAAGCCATTAAGTTTTTAATGGCGGGAGAGAGCCATGGTGCGGGGTCATGTTTAATTTTAACTTTATGGATGGGGGCATGGCGGTCGTACAGGTCAATTAGCTTACTGCCAAAAATATCCACCATAGCATTCACGTTGGTGGAATCATAAATCGGGGACCAGTCCACGCATGCTGCATCACATCGCAGAGACTCCAAGTTGATGCCATTGTAATTCCGCAAAAGGCGATATTGTACCTTACGCTTAGGGGGGCGGATACGATAGGAAAGATAAAGAAGAAGATAAGAGAAAAAGGAGAATTTCGTTGGCCGTGAGTACTAACATAATCAGTAGAGGAGACGATAACAAGATCCAACAGAGTGGGAATACGATTGGGGAGATGATGAGTACTGGATAGAGCTAAGGAATGTAGATTGAAAGAGGACAAGAGCGATAAAAGTTGGCGGGACCGGCAGTCATCTCTTAGTAGGCACGTGTTGAAGTCGCCCATGATGATTACGTGATCGTAGTTAGAAGAAGTATCATGCAAAAGAGTTTCAAATGAGTTGAAGTAGTTGATATTTTCATTGGGGCAGTAAAAAACTCCGAGTAATACTTTCGTATGCTGTACTAAGATTTCCAAGAAGAGGTGCTCAGCCGAGGCAGAATAAGGAGATGGAGATGCACTGATAAGCCTGAAAGGGATATTAGCACGGAGATAAATTGCAACACCACCACAACCTTTTTCAGTCCTATCGTTACGGATTAGGACAAACCCAGGCAGTGAATAATGTGTGGAAGGGAGACTGGGTTTAAGGAAAGACTCGGATATGAGGATGGCGTCGAGCTGAGCACTATCAAATGAGGCCAGAAGATCGGAGTAATGGCCAGGAACACTCTGGGCATTAATATGGACTAGATTGAGATTTTTGGGATAGTCAGAGAAAATAGATGTAATTTTATCATGCAGCGTGGTTGGAACTGTGATACTATCCATACTGGTGTTGTCAATACTAATGAAACTGGCTGATTCAGATGAGCAGGAGTGGAAACTGTTATCAGAATCGTCTATGTCTTGCATTTGATTTAATAAATTTTATATACTATATATACGTAAGTAATATAATAAAAATAATAATAATAATAATATGACAAAAACAATATATCTAATCTATTTTCTTGCGCAACTCATCAACTCGCTGGTTTAGTGGCAGAAATTTAACATTGTACATTATGCATTGATGGAAACAAACAGAAGTAAAAAAGGAAAAGGCAAAGAGAAAAAAAAAAAAAAAAAGCTTGGATTTCATTAAAAAGTGCTAGTCGAAAATAAAGACAATAGCTTAAAAAAAAAAAAACATCAATAGCAAAATGCAATCAAATAAGAGTGGTACCTACCTAACAAAAAACAACAAAAATGAACGTGACAGTAACTGACACTGACAGCGTCAAGTGACAATTGTCATAGTCAATTGTCAAAGTCAACTGTCAAATGTGTCTTCAGTAAAAGTCAAAACAATGTATGATTATAAATATACCAAAATAAAATGTGTAATTACAAAACAAAACAAACTACCGGCAATTTATAAAATGAGTTTGTAACATAGTGATACTGTGCACGGAGTGTAAAAGTGGGTATTTATATTTACTTAGAGGAAAGGAAGGTTGCTTTAAATTGTTGGTGCAAAGTTAAAGTAATAGAGACCGAAACCCAATCACGGCGCGCGACGTCTCGCATTTGTCCTCGATGTCTTCGCTGAGGTTTTCAGAGCCGTGTTCTTAGGTGCTGAAGCTGGTTCACTTTGGGGGGCCGGAGATTCTTGGACCACAGCGGATGGGAATTGAGCCATCAAAGCATCGAGCTCGGCTTTGGATGTTACTTTCCGACGGATTTTATCGGGAGTTAAGATGATGATTTTACCATCCGTAGACCAGCAACACCTGATGCCAAAGTGTCTCCGGGCCGTAGTGAAGACCTGGTGCCTAGTCTTAGTTAAAAATTCGGATATAGTGATCCCGGATCCCCTGAGTGCAGTTTTGCTGTCCCAGACTGTGTGCCGTTGTTCTATAGTATGGAACCTAACAACAATGGGTCGTGCCTTCTCCTGTGCACCTCCAAGACGGTGACAGATGTTAATGTGTTGCTTTTGGAAGTCCGATAGCTTCATATCAGCAATGACGATCTTAGCAATTGAATCATGAAGCTTTTCATTAGCAACCTCCGGGACACCATGAAACAATAGCACTTTTCTCCGCAATGCAGTTTCATGGTTGTCAAGTCCCAGTGCCAGAAGTTCAATCTGATTCTTAATTTTAGTAAGGGCATGCCAAGCAAAATTTTTAAACTCACTGAATTCACGGGCTAACGCTGCAAGATCTGTGTGCACCAGTCTCTCAGATGTCGCTTTCTGCAGCTTTTCTTCATAGTCACCCATGCGAGAACTGAATAGTTTCTCTAGCTCTCCCAGACTGCTAGCCAGCTTGAGGTCCATATCAGTGAATTGTAGCACCCAAAGATGTGAAGTTATAATGTGTATTGGATACCACTGCCCAGCAATTGTAAGTTGAATTATGCAAGATTAATGCATTTATATAAGTTTCAAATGATAAATTATATTTAAATTTAATAAAAATAAAAGAAAAAATATGGGAGCTTAAATTTGCGTGTATGTGTCGCGACTACCCACACATATCTAAATTTGGTAAGATCCTATCAACGCCGTTTAAGATATTCGTTTGAGTAATATAAAGCGACAGCCATCTGACCGTAACAGACAGACAGACAGACAGACAACATTACTTTTACACAGCACGAGAAATATGTAACGGTTGTGCCAAGGGATTTGAAAATCGATTTATTTACATCTAACAACATCAGTCATAATATAATTTGTACATAGCGCGTGGAAGTACAAAGTTGCAAATTGCTTCGCGACAGATGGCGCTAACGACTGGGAATTACGATTATTAATTGGTTGAAAACGTACGGGTGAATAATGTGGGCGGTTGCGACGGCAACGTCTTTTATTACATTACTTCTGGGCCTCGATTCTACTAAAGCCAAACCATAGTCGTGCCGGAGCGACTACAAAAAACGGTATTAATACCGTTTGGGGCCAAAAATCCACCATTTTGATTTGCTAGAAATTTTAATGTACCTGGAGTCACTCACACAATCACGGCGAATCGAATGATACCTCACATGTCCAAAGCCGTCAAGCCGTTCAGGCTGTAGGCCGTGCTAAATAAATGGACATACTTACATACATACATAGTCTCGAAAAACATTACTGTCCTTCCTTCGGCAGTCGGGTAATAATAGACACATATTGAGAACACTTGTACTTTTCCACAGTATTTATTATAATAGGTACCTATAACACTTGAAGAATATAAATAACATTTTGAGTAAATGTAAAACTTTGAGTATGCCGTAAGGCGAAACCGTGACCGGTTTCGCCTTACGGCATACTCAAAGGTTATCCATACTAATATTATAAATGCGAAAGTAACTCTGTCTGTCTGTATGTTACGCTTTCACGCCTAAACCACTGAACCGATTTTGATGAAATTTGGTACAGGGGTAGATTAGACCATGAGAAAGGACATAGGCTATGTTTTTTCGCGATAACCGACATCCACGCGGGCGGAGCCGCGGGCAAAAGCTAGTATTATTATAAATACTGTCGAAAAAGTACAAGTGTTCTCAAAAAGTACAAGTGTTCTCAATATGTTGTAACCTTGGAGGCCTCACAAAGACCCTCAAAGGTGTAACAATGTGTAACAATGAATTCCACCAAGTGCCATCAATCAACAGTATAAGACTTTAAAGCGATACTTTTAAAGTTCAATATTAAATGACTTTTTGCTGAGTAATTGAAAAAGTATAATGAAACTGTTTTCAATTAATTTTGGACTCATTTTGGAATCAAAGTCTAAAATGTACGGTAATTTTTTGCAGTGACTCTGTTACCACAGTGGTTAAGCTTTAGTAGAATCGAGGGCCAGGTAACCTTACACACCGGCAATTGAGACCCGAGTTAACGAGCGATTTTAGTCGGTCCGACTCCAATGACTGACGAGTGACGAGGATGTAATCCGTACGAATTTCCGCACAAAAGGGCCGTACCCCAAGCGTTCGTGCATCGTACCATCACTGTGATAAAAGTGACGAGTGTGAGGACTCCCACCCCCAGAGCCGCCACTAGGACCCGCCTCGCTAGGGCATTCGGTCAGCGTGTGCAGCTCTGTGTCCTCGCTCGCATCACAGTGATGGCACTCGGACGTTGGCTCCTTCCGGATCCGACACAGGTAACTCCCGAAACACCCGTGTCCGGTAATCACCTGCGTCAGCCGGTACGAGAGGCTGCCTTGTGGCCTCTCTAGCCAGTCTTCCATGATGGGTCTTATCGCCGCTATTACGGCGTGCCCTGAACAAAAGTAGGATAACAGCGACGTTCCTGCTTACAATTGAGGCTCGTATGTTTTCGTTTATTGTAATTGAGAGAAGACACCTTGGGGTTTGTGGTGACTAATAGTTAAGTGTTGCCAGTATATACGCATTATATAATTATAAGGCGAGGTCTCGTAGGTAACTATTTACATTAAACTATGGAGTAACGAGCTTATATAACAATCAATGGTAGATAATTTAATGATTTTTATGGCATTTACTAGCCTTTGCCCGCGGCTCCGCTCGCGTGGATGTCGGTTCCCGGCAATTATTCGAATTTTTCTCAACGTACAAACTTTCCCTGGACTTCCACAAATAATTCAAGACCAAAATTAGCCAAATCGGTTCGTGCGTTCTGGAGTTATAGCGTCAGGAAAGAAAACCCGACTTATTTTTACCCGACTACGGCGAAGCTAAAAGGAGGGTTATGATTTTGACAGGCTATGTATGTATGTATGTATGTATGTATGTATGTATGTATGTATGTATGTATGTATGTATGTATGTTCATTTGTTCCCTCATAGCTCCTCAACTACTTATTAGAACTGGACAAATGAGGTATCGTTACAAGCGGCTTTGTCGTCCGATGGTTATAGGCTATATGACGTGTCACTCAATCTTGTGTGGCGCCCTCTAGCGCTCATAAGGTACTGTGTAAAAAAATAAATTTGAGATAAATATGCCGTGTTTGGTATGAAATGAAAGGGCTTAAGAAGCACATTTCAAATATGTATAAATTATTAGCTTTACCTTGCCCCAAAATAATGTAAATAAAAAATAAAGTTTAAAACTAAAACCCGACTACCGAAAAATCACACTCTAAAATGTAACAAACAAGAAAATATCAAGGATAGCCGTGGTCGTATGCCACTTACTCTAACAAAACAATATATTCTAGGGTAAAGTGGCATACGACCACGGCTATCCTTGATATTTTCTTGTTTGTTACATTTTAGAGTGTGATTTTTCGGTAGTCGGGTTTTAGTTTTTATATAGTAGATTACGCTAATTTTAAAATTCGAAAACATCGGGAAAAATGAAATTATATTCGAAATACACCGGGAAAAAGAAGCGCTCAAGTGAGACTTGAACTCACGACCTTTCCCTTACAGGGGATTTTTTTGATATTATTTGACACGTCAATTTGACTACACCTCGCCTGATGTTAAGCTAAAGGCAAAGTCTCGGAGAGAGGGTCACCATCAGAATGCTCTTCCAACTGAGCTATTGAGCCACACCTGAATCACTTCAAATTTTCCTTCCCTTTATATCCGTCTTCCAGGGCGACGGCTTTCCCGATGTATTTCGAATTTAAAAGTTAGCATAATACCTACCTAAATGCTAAAAAAAATCATTCAAATGAAATTATATTTTTCCCGATGCTAAAAAAAAATCATTCAAATATTTGGACGGAGTTGCCAAAAATCAATGTTTAAAAATGGTTGAAAAATCATTCATTGTTTCCAACAGTTCGTAAGAATGTTGGTAGATGACTCCACCATCGCCCTTAAAGAGCGATATAAAGAGAAAGAAAATTTTAAGTGATTCAGGTGTTCAATAGTTCAGTTGAATGAGCATTCCCGAGTCTGTTCGGGTGAAGCCGCGAGCAAAAGCTAGTATTATATCTAATCGCATTATATTATGATCGCATTAACATTAACGAATTAGCTAAGATATCATCGCAATTGCCCGACAGAACTAGATAAAGCTCTTCTCTAAAAACAATCCCGACATGTCGAGAGGAATTGATTCGCTTAACGTAGACATTCAGATTTAACAGCGGGCCACGAAGGTAGCGGGGCGATGAGCGGAGCGGATAGCGATTTATTCGAATCGGTTCACTAGCTGTACAGTTAGTAACAGATCGACGTTGAAGAAGTCTCAAAATGATCTTGATACTTGCTAATTTTAATAGCAAACTGGAAAAAGTGAACTCTAGACTCGAGCCGAGCCGAGCGATGCCATGTGGCTGGCTGTTGCTGTGCCGCAGCACTTCAGCTATTAACCGTAACAGAAATCTGCGCAATTTGGGTTATGATAGGAACGAGACATCGGGTCTGGTTAGGAAGAGGGTTACGTTCGGAATAAATTTTTCAAGTTTCTAACCTAACCCGCGACCGGAGAAATAGGGTTTTTTTACGTGTGAAAAATCCCCACGGTTACGACCTACCCGAAGCCGGTGGAGGTGGGTATGTCGGACTAGAACCGACTAAAACACACGCCGTCTTTAGGTCTTTGGTTGCCGGAGGTGAGATTGCAGAAAACATATCTCTCGCACCCCGGCAGGCACAGGACCACCTCTTTCGAGATGGCCCCCTTCGGGTTGTGGGGACCATAGTGTCGCCATCTAGCTCCGGGTACAGAAGATATAGGGTGGTGATACTTGTATTCTTTCAGCGCCATCACAAGATTAAATAATTTCAGATTAAATCTTGATTGCAAATCGCTGGTTTCTTAGCCCAACAGATTATCGTATTATTCTAGTTGATGTCAAATCCTTGAATAGATAAGTTCATTACCGCGCGTGCCAATTAATACGATTGGGGTTAAAATCTTCGAGCGGAGTCGGGTGCTTATCAAATAGTGTCGTTTGTATTAATTATAGAGGTATCTGAGAGTATTCTGAGAGATATTATAGACTAGCTTTTGCCCACGGCTCCGCCCGCGTGGATGTCAGTTATCGTGACCAAAATAGTCTAGTCCATTCTCAAGGTCTAATCTACCCTTAAGTATACGATTCATCAAAATCGGTTCTGTGGTTTAGGCGTGAAAGCGTAACATACAGACAGACAGACAGAGTTTTTTTTTTTTTTTTTTTAAAGAATATTAGAACCGAAGTTACTAATATTCCCTCTAACCCCTCCAATTAAGCTAAAATGCTTGTACTAGGAGTGGGTTCACGTCGGTAGTGTAATGGCCAGGATCGAACCCGGGACCTCTCGATCGTAAGGCCGACTCCTTAACCACTAACATTTCACATTTATAATATTAAGAATGGATGTGAAACTGATCTGATTTAGATACTGAATTTTGTGTTTTAAAAGGTATGCAGAATAAAGAAGTAATTAATATTGACACATAATTACCTACCCTTTTTTTTATTCGTGCGGAAATGCCTGGATACCTCTCCCGCACGAGCCGGAGGGGGATGTTATGTCGGACTCGAACCGATTAAAACCGCACGCCGTCTGTGGGTCACCGTGCTAGGCCGAAGGTCAAGTTGTCATCGACATATTCCTAACACCTCGGCTGACCCAGGGCCATCCCTAATTGTTGGGCCCTCCTCAACAGACGGGACGGTGTCTCCAAATCGCCCCCGGTAAGGGGCCGTGGCCTGCTTCTGCTGGGGTGACAAACAGCTCCACCCGTCACCTCCAGGCCCGCGCTCATGGGGGACGGAGGTCGGTTTGTGCCCTCCAACGCCCGAGCTGCCAACGCACGCGGGCAGCGCGGTTTGCGAGTCTATCTCGCTCACGGCGCCGTTCCCTTTCCGCCGTCGCCTTTTCGAGCATTACTTGCTCGCAGAAGGAGGCGTGGTCATCACTATCTGTCCGTACATATGTATGCTTATATCTTCAAAACTACGCTACGGACTTTAAAGCGGTTTCTTTTAATAGATAGAGTAATTCAAGAGGAAGGTTTATATGTATAATACATGCTTAATATAGTAGAGGGTGCAGTGGGAACGGGATCGGACGCCACGCGGGCGGAAATAAATTTGCGGTACGAAGTTTGCCGGCTCAGATAGTAATCTATTAGCCTACATAAATACACATATTACAACCAAAAACATACTATAATCTTTTTATTTTTTAATAAAATATAAACCATCCCCAAAAGAATATATCCTCATTGATAATGACAAATGTTCTACACGCGGGGTGTTCAATAATAGGGTGGTTTGCAATTAGGGGTAAAATGTGCCTCTTGGGAGAATTTCCTTGCGTATAGGAGTTTAATGAGGGGGTTCACGGTTGCTTGGAGCGGTGGGTAAGCAGAGATAGTTTTTGATACGAGTCGTTTTGTTAAACATATGGTGGGGTATAATGGACGGAAGGGGTTTTAACTGTGGTATAATTCGATTAATATATCTTGGACTTAAATCGCCAGACATAAAATACATTTAAAAAATACTATTTAAACATACAGACGAATTGAGAACCTCCTCCTTTTTTGAAGTCGGTTAAAAAGGCCATGGCCCTGACCTCCATACATTTCTCCTTTCACCTGAACATTAGCCACATACCTACATTTAAAAAAAAATTTCTTTCGCCAAATTTTATTAATACTTCCAGATGATTTTGCTATCGGTACAGTGCCCGAACTCTTTTTAACCCCGGACGCAAAAACGACGGGGTGTTATAAGTTTGACGTGTGAGCATCCATACGGATGAACCAATTTGGATTTAGCTTTTTTTGTTTGAAAGGTATATTAGTCGGGAGTGTTCTTAGCTATGTTTGCAAAAAATCGGTCCAAGATGGCCGCCGTCATAACATGGCGGAATACATATTTCTTCATAACTCCCTCAATATGGGTATCAAATGAAAGAGTAAATTTTAAAAGTATGAAATAAAAATTTAATAAAAAAAAAAAATTTTAACTTATGATATACCTACCAAGTAATATTTTGATTCAAAGGTGGCTATGTCGGGGGACCTTGAATTGTTTCGATAATATAACGGAGTGCTTAACCAGTTAGGGTCCCCCGACATGGCAACCGTTCATATCAAAAGTTAAAAGGCAAACTCCATATTTATTTTAACTTTTTGGAGGTGTTTTTGTGACGGGGGTTTTTAAATTTTTTATTACATTATTACTACTTATATGAAACGACTATAAAATAAAATACCCATTTTTTGGGTTGTTCCGTTTTAATCCCATGAAGATTGATCCCATTCTTAATTGATCCCCCAATCATGGAGAAGGAAATGATAGCGGAGTTGTTGCAACGCAATAGAGTCGCGTGCCATCCAAACGTCAAATGGACTCCTTCGGTCTGTGACGTCACCAGATAAACGTCAAGTAAACGTCCATGCGAGCGGTTGTCCTTTTTGACCAAAAGTTCAGCAATAAAAATTGCTTAAACCTGTTTTAAGAATGAAGTGTGCGGTGCAAGGGTGTACTAATTATACAGATAAGCAATTGAAACATTCTAGTGATATAACATTTCATCAGTAAGTCCGCTATATTTTTATTTTCATTATTAGAAAAAAATATCTTGACAGATCCATCTAGTGTAGAATAGAAATATGTAACTTTGTCGTACATATAAAAGAGTTGTAATAATATCTCAATCCATTTCATGAACATTTCACTACAATAATTTCACCCGAGTTCATTAGGAATTCCAAACAAGTTATTTTATTTAAAAAATAGTATATTTCGCTAAAATTCAATGTAAAAACATTGGGCCATCTGTTGGTATAGGCCGAATCATTTAGGTTTTATAAATGATTTTGCCATAATCCGAGAGATAGCCTTATTTTAAAAAATATCATGCCCATTTCAAATTAATGTTGTTCATCATTATAGCGAGACCACTAAATTAAATTCACATTGTTTTAAAGTGTAGTCAGTAAATCTAGTTGTCAAAATGACAACATAATATATATATTATGGCTACTAAAATTCATTTTAGATTTCCTGGCAATCCAGAAATTAAAAATGCGTGGGTTCGTATTTTAAATAAGTCTTCAAGCTGGTACCCCACAAAATACACTATAATATGTTCGAAGCACTTTAATAATATTGCAATATCAGATTTCGTTATACAGTAAACTCGAGAATATTACACTATCTAAAAGACACCATTTCAATAAAACTATACTCTTTAGTGGCCAGTAAATCTCAACACTAAAGAATTTTATGTACCTAACTAGCTTCTGCCGGCGGCTCCGCCCGCGTGGATGTTGGCACAGAATAGTTAAGGACAGAAGTTGCACTGCTTTGATGTTGAAGAAAGCCGCCGTTTTAATAACCTACAAAATTTTGTAGGTATCACCCTTTGCTTCGAACAAAAATCGCCGCCAACTTGAGTGTTAAGGTTGTCACTTTGTCAATTAAAATAAAACGTGAATGGCTATTTATTTTTAAACCCCGACACAAAAAGATAGTGTATTATAATAATAATAATATAATTGTAGGTATTTTGCCACTTAAAACAAGCTCTGTGTGTACGTTAATTGACTTTTGACGCTGACTGTACTTACAAGTAATATTATAATTAAATAAACTAGGTAGCCACAAAAAAACAGCACGACTACGACCACGACCTAAGTACGTGCAGAACAATTTTTCATTCTCTCTAGGTATCTCATTGTAAGTATGTATATCACAGGTTTTATAATGTGAAGATGTCAAGTGGCGACCAGTACCTAATGGCTTAGTTACTAAGTAAACAAGATATATACTTAAATTAAATATTCCAGAACATTCTACACAACGCTATCTAGACCCATGGTAAGCTTAGCTTAACTAGCTTGTGTTATGGAATCTTGAATGCGGATAAACATACATAGATACTTTTTTTTTGTAAATACATATACATACCATACATAGAAACACCCAGACCAAACAAAAAATAGCCATCTATAAACTATATATTATGTACTAATGTATAATAAGGTTTTTATTATTATCATGAACATTATTATTCCCTTTATTCATTAAAGTTCGTATAAATCGTATTTTTAAAAATATCTAAAACGAAAACTCCATTAAGTTTAGCCCAAGATGTAAAAAATGACAGAAATTTCTTATATCTTTATATATGAATTCAAGCGGACGGAGCCGCGGGTAACAGTACAAAATATAAGTGTTCAATAGGTAAATCAGTGGTCCCGCACTCCCGCTTGTCATTATACACATAGATTATTCAGAATTCTGTGCAGCGCTTAGTGGCGAGTTGTCGAACTACAATGATAATTGTTTAAGCTCTGTTTGTTTCGCTATGCCACACTAGATGGAGGTCATGAACTCCCCCCGCCCCGGCTACTTCCCACCCGCATTGGGCGACGCGCTTTTGTTAAGAGAAATATCAATGGGGCATCTCCGTTACTTCTCTCCTCCGTGATCCCAATGCAAGAGGTACTAAAAAGTATGGATAGCATGATCATGCAATCACCTACATCATCCAAAACCTTTGCTAAAGGCAAACCTTTGAGAATGCTGTAAGGCGAAACCGGTCAGGTGTAATAGAATAATATACAGTGGAAAAAGCACAAGTGTTCTCAATATGTGTTTGTGAAGATGTTTGAGTTTTATTATTTCTCGCGATGGAAGATATCCATACATATTATCACGACACCATTATTTAACATCGCTACAACAAAAAACCCATCATAAAGACCGTCACACACACAACTTTAAAAAAAAACATCAAAGCCTAACCCGTGACCTACGATTCCGTACCCCACTGTAAACAATATCAAAATAATTCCCCACGACGCGGCCACGTGACCGACACGTGACCGACACGTGACCGACCCGTGACCGACGCCGTGCGAGTCTCGTGATAACGATACCAGTTAGTTATGCTCAATTGTCTGTTACACCCTGTATAGTATTGACATTTGTCTTGTGTACAGGGTGGAGTAGTTAGCTGATAATGGTATTTTGATATTACACGCGAGACAATAAAATCTTACAAAGCACTGGAATATAAGTACCTAACGGTAAATATATTGAATGAAATACATTACATACATAAAATCATGCCTGTTTCCCATAGGGGTAGGCAGAGATCACGGATCTCCATTTGCTACGATCCTGACATACAACTCTCGCTTCATTCACTCTCTTTACATTCTTCATGCATGCTCGTCGGTTTAGGGTACTCCTGACCTGCCCCTTTTCTAAAATATCCATACTAATATTATAAATGCGAAAGTAACTCTGTCTGTCTGTCTGTATATTACGCTTTTACACCTAAACCACTGAACCGATTTTGATGAAATTTGGTATAGGGGTAGATTAGACCATGAGAAAGGACATAGGCTATATTCGGTCGCTATAACCGACATCCACGCGGGCGGAGCCGCGGGCAAAAGCTAGTAATATGTAAATCGAATGCCTTAAATATAATCGAGTGCGGGTGAATGTTTAAATATAAAAAAACCGGCCAAGTGCGAGTCGGATTCGCCCATGAAGGGTTCCGTAGCAGCAAGTAACATAATAAAAAAGTTCTTGTAGTTCATTAAATGTGTTTCTTTTTATTATTTTTGAGTTAATTGAATGAAAGGCGAAAAAAAATAATTATTTTAAATTAAACCTATGGGTGCGCTTCGTGGCATACTTTAGGTGCGCTTCGTCTGGGTGCGCTTCGTTTGGGTGCGCTTCGTGGAATACCTCCGTATTAAAAAACTACTTACTAGATCTCGTTCAAACCAATTTTCGTTGGAAGTTTATATAGCAATGTACGAGTGCATCATATATTTTTTTTAGATTTATCATTCTCTTACTTTAGAAGTTAGAGGGGGGAGGACGTTTTTCCTTTTGAAGACCTATCTAAAATAACCCACACGTATGAAAAAAAAAATTAGATTTCCAGTTCTAAGCAAAAATAGAAAAAGCAATAAATTTCGGGGGTCCCCACCCAAAATTTATTGCTTTTTTATCTATTTTTGTGTGAAATTCTGAATGCGGTTCACACAATACATCTACTTACCAAGTTTCAACAGAATAGACCTTATATTTTCGGAGAAAAGTGGCTGTGACATACGGACGGACAGACAGACAGACAGACATGACGAATCTATACGGGTTCCGTTTTTGCGATTTGGCTACGGAACCCTAACAAGAGAAAAAAGAAAAATAACACAAAAGTAAGTCAACCCGAATTAATAAACCAAGTATTGACTTCGATTTTCACTTCGACAGTATCTATTATAGATTGGACAAGCCAATATCGATTACATTAATGGGATTCCCGGCCACAAACTTGTTAGCTGCACAGATCCAGTACGGTTTATCTATTAACTGTTAATATTCTGAAACATGGACTGCATTCGGGAGGGGTGGGGAAAACGCCAACCATCTATCATGGAAATTAATTTGACAATTACCTATTTAATCCATACTATAATATTATAAATGCGAAAGTAACTCTGTCTGTCTGTCTGTCTGTATTACGCTTTCACGCCTCAACCACTGAACCGATTTTGATGAAATTTGGTATAGGGGTAGATTAGATTATGAGAAAGGACATAGGCTATGTTTGGTCGCGATAACCGACATCCACGCGAGCGGAGCCGCGGGCAAAAGCTAGTTTCATAATTTCATCAAAATCGGTTCAGTGGTTTAGGTGTGAAAGCGTAACATACAGACAGACAGACAGACAGACAGAGTTACTTTCGAATTTATAATATTAGTATGGATTTAGGGAAAATCGAATATTTTCCTCAAATATTGGGAAAAAAAGGCTGGTATGCCTAATATTGTGATCTTAGTAACAGACACGTTACATCATACCTTTGAGAATGCCGTAAGGCGAAACCGGTCAGGTGAAAAATAAAATATAGTGAAAATGTACAAAGTGTCTTACTCAATATGTGTAGCAGATTCCACCAAGTGCCATCAATCAACATTATAAACAATATTAGTAAGCGTTGGTAGCTTAATTGTTAAGAAGTCGGCCTTACGATCGAAAAGTCCCGATTCGAATCCTGGCCAGAACAATCAGTCAACTGGAAGTGGGTTCAAAAAACGAAATTAAGATCATTTTGACTACTTTTTACGTCAACATCTTTCTGATGCTGACTGTACCTTAGGATGTTGTAGAAAAAAAATACTGATTGGGTTACGTTTTAAAGATACTGAACGTAAAAATAATTTATTTTGGTTTCTTGTCTGTTTGTCTATGCAAAAACTGCAAAACAGATTTCGTTACGGTTTTTTTTTCGAGACTATGTATTTAAGTATGTATGTACGGCTTGACGGATTTTGACATATTGTGAGTTGTTCTTTGATTCGCCGTGATTGTGTAAATGACACCAGGTATAATCAAATTTCGAGAAAATTAACATGGCGGATTTTTGGCGCCAAAATTGTTTGACTGCGTTGATCACTAAAATTTCTGAACGGATTTCGATGCGGTTTTATTTATTTAAGTTGTCTTGGTTAGATTTAAAATCTTACGTTTACTGTCTTGTTAGTGTAAATTTTTTCTCCATCTTCATTGTTAGTTGTTATAATATTCCACGATATGGTACGGAACCACACCATCCCAACTCCCACTTGCCCCATTTTAGGGTTCCGTAGCCACATGGTAAAAAAACGGAACCCTTATAGATTCGTCATGTCTGTCTGTCTGTCTGTCTGTCCGTCCGTATGTCACAGCCACTTTTCTCCGAAACTATAAGGCCTATTCTGTAGAAACATAGTAAGTAGATGTATTCTGTGAACCGCATTAAGAAAAATAGAAAAAAGCAATAAATTTTGGGGGTCCCATACTTAGAACTGAAAGACAAAATTTTTTTTCATCAAACCCATACGTGTGGGGTATCTATAGATAGGTCTTTAAAAATGCTATTGAGGTTCCCAACATAATTTTTTTCTAAACCGAATAGTTTGCGCGAGAGAAACTTCCAAACAGGAAAAGTGTGTGTGTGCCCCCCTCTAACTTCTAAAATAAGAGAATGATAAATCTAAAAAAATATATGATGTACATTGCTCTGCAAAATTACACCGGAAATTGGTTTGAACGAGATCTAGTAAGTAAGAAGTTTTTTACCCCCTATATAAATATTATAACCCCCCATACATCAATTTGCGCCTTTCATTCAATTTTTATATTATGTTACTTGCTGCTACGGAACCCTTCATGGGCGATTGCGTCTCGCACTTGGCAGATTTTTTGTATTGCCGTAAATTTTACCCCCTCTCCCAAACTCGCAACTTTCCCGAACGTTCGAAAATTCTTCCTGAATGACATCAATTATTACATCTTTAAAATTGGAATTCCTAGATGTCATAAATTTAACTCGTTCAGCGTTCGGGAATGCTCGGCAATGTTCGGTAAAGTTCGGAGTTATGGCGGGTGGATTGTTCGGTAAGTTGTAAAATGGTGGACAAAAGAAGTTAGTGACGTGTTCTATGGAGGTTTTATAGGTTCCAAGGATGAAGTACTTTGAGAGGGTGTTATTTAAAGATTTATATGTTTACCTACTACCACATAAGGACGCTATGGACTCCGTGGACCCTCTCCTTTCCTACACAGTACAACACGTGCAGGGTTAAGATGTCACCCGCATACAGTGTAGAATATTCCATCAAGAACGAAGCGGTTCGGTGACTCATTCCTATGCCGCACCAATAAAATATATTTTGTTAAGGACACCTCAATTTAACTTCACTTCGCCAGATGTTAAGCTAAAGACAAGTCTTGAAAGAAGGTCGGTCACCATTATAAACATGTACTATGTTAACAATGGGGGCACTCAGCTTGACAGCCTCATCAAATGCGTTTTCACGCCCCGCTTAAATGACCCGGGACTGTAGGAAGAAGGAAACACGTGAGCTGGCAGGGAGTTCCAGGTCTTAATGGTGCGTCATTGGAATGAGTCACTGAAACGCTTGGTTCTAGAAGGTATATTCTGCACCGTATGTGGATGACATCTAAGCCCTGCACGTGTCGTCCTGTGACGGAAAGGGGAGGGTGGGACTAATTGGAAGAGCTCGTCAGAACATTCACCATGGTAGAGACGGTAGAATACTGCCAAGGACGCAACATCTTTACGCATCTGCAAAGACTCGAGGGTGTTCGTGACCTCAGGATTCCTAATAAAGCGGACCGCACGTCGCTGCAACGTGTCGAGAACATTTCAATATTTTGACAATATCAAAATATTGAGACACTCCCTTTTCTACCGCTTCTTCTTCATACTTGTTTCAAATAATCCTACAATCTTACCTTGGTCCTACGTCTGCTCCTAAAGTCTATATTCATACTTTGAACCTTTTTACAACATTACTCTTTCTCGTAGTATGTTCATACCATTTTCATTCCCTGGTGCCACTATCAAACTTCCTCTACATACTAAGTATAACTTAGCCTAAAATATTTAAAAAATTAAGCCTCTGTGGCGTGGTGGTAGTGGACGCGACTGCTACGCAGGAGGCGCGGGTTCGATCCCCGCTCAGTGCAAATATTTGTATGCATGAATATGGCTATTTGCATTGGTCTGGGTGTTCCTATGTATAATATGTATGTATTTACCAAAAAAAAAGTATATAAGTATGTTTATCCGCATTCTAGATTCCATAACACAAGCTATAAAAGCTTACCATGAGTCTAGATAGCGTTGTTTAGAATGTTGTGTAATATTTATATTTATTTATTTATTTATTCAAGGTACTTAACTATATTAAATTTGTTTCAAAGTTTTTGTAACTGACTGTACACAAATAGGTCAATTTTGACAATCAAAAATTGAAAGTTGTCAACTCGCAGACGCCCGCGAGTTTGATGGCCGCGAGTGGATGAATGACCCACGTCTTATTGTCACCTACAGTTTGAAAAAAGCCTAACTAATTACAATTCAATCAAAGTCAGTATAAAAACAAAATAAGTAATAACGTAGATTGTATAAACACAGTGTTGCCATAGATTTAGTCATTATACCTCAGTGTTGGAAATGTTGGCCGATTCATGATATTATTTGCTTCGTAACGGTATATAATTAGAGATATCGGTCAAATAGGTACCTGTGGACACGCACAGTGTGGACATCCTTTCAATTGGAGCGATTATTAATTTCAAAGAGAATTAATTTCATAATTGATTTGTATTTTTGGAGGGCACTACACTTATTTTTTTATTACATACTTAACTGGAGGTAAACAATCTTGTAATGTTCTAAAAATCCATCCATACTGTAATTATAAATGCGAAAGTAACTCTGTCTGTATGTTAGTTTTCACGCCTAAACCACTGAACCGATTTTGATGTAATTTGGTATAGGGGTAAATTAGACCTTGAGAAAGGACACAGGCTATGTTTGGTCGCGATAATCGACATCCACGCGGGTGGAGCCGTGGGCAAAAGCTAGTATTAAATAAAATAAAAACTAGAAAATGTAAGAACCTTTGAGAATGGCTTAAGGCGAAACCGGTCAGGTTCAATATAATAAATACAGTGGAACAAGCACAAGTGTCCTCAATAGGTGTAAAAAAACTGAATTAAATTTTTACGAAACATTATTATTATTATTATTATTCTCTTTATTTAATTCTCAAACTTATTAATTACATTTTTAAATACATATATAAAAAATAAAACATATATTTAAAAATATAAAAAATAGTACCCCACCGGCATCGTACCCCATTATTATTATTATTATTATTAGTCATGCACTAGCAGCTAAAAGCTGATGCGTGCATATCACAGCACTTGTTAATGTTAATGTTCACTGAGTATTTATTTTATCACTATGTTTATAATGTTCAAAGTCCGTTCACTTATGGTGTCATAAAAGTGTCACTGTTTGAGGATAGTTCGTTTTTTAAATAGTGGTCGAGTCTGTTTTTGAAAGCGTTTACTGAAGGTGCACTTATGACTGTCTCTGGCAGTTTGTTCCAGGAGTTCACGACTCGGTTTGGCAGAAAATGGTACCTAGGATTGCTTATGCTTAGAGTGCGCGCGAGCTTCAATGCGTGTCCTCTCAACTTCTCAGGCGGTTTCATCTGGTAGATGCCGCTCAGTCCAGGGACGTCGTAATGTCCGCTCAGAATCTTGTATGTTTCAATCAAATCCCCACGCCGCCTGCGCTGCTCCAGTGTAGTTAGACCAAGTTCTTCCAGCCGCTGCTCGTATGTCTTGTGTCGTAGGTTCCAGACCATTTTCGTGGCCCTTCTTTGCACTCTTTCCAGTAAATCGATGTCCTTGCGAAAGTATGGGCTCCATATTTGGAATGCATATTCCAACAAGGGACGAATGTAAGTTTTGTATATCTTGACAAACAAGATCTTGTCTATATGTGAGAACGCTTTTCTGGTGGTGTACATTATGGAATTAGCTCTTTTGGTGATTCCCAAGATATGCTCATCCCATTTGAGATTTTCCGTTATTGTCACTCCTAAATCCTTCTGAGATGACACACTCTGCAAGTTCCTTGAATCAATTGTGTAGGGCAGCTTGGGATTTTTATTACCGACATGTAAAACCGTGCATTTATCAGCATTCAGGGTGACCAACCAGTCTCTTGTCCATTGAAAAATTCGTTCAAGATCACTTTGGATGATATTGTGGCAGATCAAAGGATTTCCCATCAGTTTAGTATCGTCGGCAAATAGAGACAGATCTGAGTCAATGATATCCTTGAGGTCGGTGAGGAAGATCCCGAACAAAATTGGTCCGAGCACTGACCCCTGTGGTACACCGCTCAACACATTGTGTGCTTCAGAGTATTGGTCTCCTATTCGTACTCTGAATTTCCGTTCGGACAGAAAGTCAGCGATCCAGTTTAGAAGTTTCCCACGGATGCCAAAGTGATCCAGTTTTGCTACTAGTCGCCTGATTGGGACTCGATCAAATGCTTTTTCATAATCCAGATATATGATGTCTGTTGGTTGCCGTTCGTTCCAGTTTTTCGTCCATTTTTCCAAACATTTAACATTAAAACAGGAATTCTAAAGAAATTTTTATGTAATAAACAATTTTGACGTCATAATATTTATATTTACTACAGGAAAACCGCTTATTCCATCCTGTCCTGTCAGTAGTTCGATAATCGAATTGTTAAAAACACCGATTTTTTTTAAACCCAAAATTTTCAGTACTGATTCCTTATTATTCTCTATACTTAACATACGTTCATGTAAATAAGTTTTTTTTTTAGTTTTTTTCCCTGTGAACTAAATAATGTAAAAAGTGTGTCTAAAGTAATGTCGTTAATGCAGTTTTGACTCTAACCAAAAATTTTCAGCAATGAACGAAATTGAATTTGAAATTAGAATTAGTTATTACGTAGTTACTTTAGTAAATAGTCGAAAATATTAACTTAAAACGTCATAAAAATATATTAAACAAATACATACTCACTATAACAGCCCAAAAACATTGCCTTCCGACATAATAACTATGTCAGAGATTACAATCTTGTGTCATACACGTCAAAATTGTTTAAACTTAACTGTTTTAGTCACACAACACTATAATTAAATTTATAAATACAACACTATTTACGATAATTTAAATTTTTTATGATTAACTTTTGATATAAAACACTTATAAAATTAAAAAATTATACACCGTTCGGTTACGTGCTTAACAATAGGTAGGTAATCTTTATGTGACTTATTTTATTATACAAATATATATTAAACAAATAAACTACGGCTTAAATTAGTTTTTTAGGTGGTGTTTTATTGTTAAACTGTGATTTTAAAAGAAAAAAAAAATTGAGATTTTAAATGAAAAATATTAAAATACACATCAAGATGTTTACCTTTATTAAATAACTAACCAAACGGAGTATAATAGCATAACTACACAATACTATTTTTGTTTAAAATTTGTGAAAAAAATCCAATATAATCTTTAATTTCATAAAGTTAAGAAAACTCTTTGGTCTATTCGCCTTTTGAAAAAACACATTGTCAATTTCAAAAAAAGAACACGTATTGTAACTTTTTAATCAACTTTTTTTAAAGTCTGGATATCATGAAAACACACACCTTATAATTTCGTTTTAACAACTTTTTTGTGTAATCTGTATTTTTAAAGGACGTGTTTCCCTCTCTATACCAAAACACCAACTGACTCCTAACAACCCTCCGAACGTACTGAGGGGTAAAATAATCGAATTATTATAGGGGTTTAAAAATCCCTCTCAAATAGAAAGTTCGCGGTATTTTTTGGGCTTTGTTTTTTTAGAACAGATTTTAGGGGCCCAATAAAACAGAATAATGATTGATTTATTGTTATTTAGCAAGGGAATTGTGGTAAAAAAGCTGGTAGATGATGAATTTATGGACCTTGATAACCCTTGTGTTGTATTGAATAGGTTCGTTAGTATCTCAAGAAAGATACTGGAACAGTGAATTCAAACTATGCACGTAGTAAAGTCAGCGTAAGACTAGCAGTTTTGGAGAAAAATGGCAACATGGATTTGCACTAACGATGTTACCTGTTAAATAGTCACCCTAACACCTATCTAAGAACAGGCACCAATCAAACCCATAACTGACAATACCTAAAAATGTTTACTGCAGCGCCCCCTAGTGGGTTGTCACCGTAACATCTATCTAAGAACATGCACTAATCAAACCCAAACCAATCATTTTATTGTTAACTGCATCAAAATCGGACTTGCAGTTTTCGAGAAAAATGGCAACATTGATTTGCATTAAAAATGCTTGCTATAGCGCCCCTGTTGAGTTGTCATTGTAACACCTATCTAAGAACATGCTCCAATTAAAGTCGAACCTATAACTGAAAACTGCATCAAAATTGGATTGGTAGTTTCGGAGAAAATGGCAACATGGATTTGCACAAACAAACAAACTAACACACAAACATCCTCTCACCCCAAACGCATATACCGTCTCCGTTCCATCGTGGGTAAAAAGAAAAGGGTTACACACAAGTGTCTCTCGCGCAAACTATTCAGTATAGGAAAAAATTATGTTAGAAACCTCAATAGCATTTTTGAAGACCTATCTATAGATACCCCACATGTATGGGTATGATGAAAAAAAAATCTTTGAGTTTCAGTTCTAAGTATGGAGACCCCCAAAAATTCTCGCGTGTTTCCCTCTTCCTACAGTCCCGGGTCCTTTAAGCGGGGCGTGAAAAGGCATCTGATGAGGCCGTCAAGCTGAGTGCCACCACTGTTAACATGGTACGTGTTTCCGATGGTGACCCTCTTTCCGAGACTTCGCCTTTAGCTTAACATCAGGCGAGGTGAAGACAAATTGACGTGTCCTATATAAAAAAAAAATATTGCTTTTTTCTATTTTTGTGTGAAATTCTTAATGCGGTTCACAGAATACATCTACTTACCAAGTTTCAACAGAATAGGCCTAATAGTTTCGGAGAAAAGTGGCTGTGACATACGGACATGACGAATCTAGAAGGGTTCTGTTTTTTGCCATTTGGCTACGAAACCCTAAAAAGAAATGTTGAGTACAAAATTTCAAAATGATCTTAAATCTAAGGTAGTATTAAAAACAAAAGAAAATGTTTTATTGATTTAAAATGGCATTATTTTCCTAAATGTGTGTAGTTAGGTACTATTCAAACAGGCACTGACTGACCTCCGTCCCCCATGAGCGCGGGCCTGGGGGTGACGGGTGGAGCCGCCTGTCACCCCAGCAGAAGCAGGCCACGGCGGCGGCGCGCTGAAAAGCGCGCCTCCCCATTCCGGGGTCGAGTTGGGGACACCGTTTTCCCCCCTCTTGAGGAGGGCCAGACCGTAAGGGATGGCCCTGGGTCAGCCGGGGTGCGAGGGATATGTCGATGACAACCTCACCTCCGGCCTAGCACCAAGACCCACAGTCAGCGTGCGGTTTTAGTTGGTTCGACTGGTAGAGAATGCCTACGGCATTAAGTCCGCCAATGTACTTTGTGCATGAAGTTAAATAAATAAAATAAATAAATAACCTCCCCTTCCGGCTCCGGCAGGGGGGTATCCGAGGGGATTTCCGCACGAAAAAAAAAATGGTACTATTCGAACAATCCATCCATCAGGTGGGCCGTGTGCTTGTCTGCCAACTAAGTGGTATAAAATCGATTGGATGCTGACTGTACCATTAAAATAATATGAAAATTTTTACCTCTTGTTCGAATCAACTTTGTGTACTACGGAGCCTTCTGATATAACCTGAAACAAAGAAATAAAATAATTTACTATCACCACATAATATAAAGCAAAGCTTTCCGCGTCTGTTCGTCCCTATGTACGCTTATATTTTCAAAACTACGCTACAGATTTTAATGCGGTTTCTTTTAATAGATAGAGTAATTCAAGAGGAAGGTTTATATGTATGATACATGCTTAATATAGTAGAGGGTGCAGCGGGAATGGGATGTTTTGTTAAACATTTTACATTTTGCAAACGACAACACGACGCATCTGCAGTATAAGAATTATTTGATATAGATAAAATAGGTTTCGATTCTTCTTGAATTCTAATCTAAGATTAGAATTTATGAAGAATTTCAAAATGTTATTATACCGGGTGTAAGGGGAACACTCCCGAAGCCGAAAACCCCTAGTAGTACTACAGGTACATAGCACATTGGCATAAAAATAAAATCGAATGGGCAAAAACATATTTTTTCGTTTTTTTTTTGTTTTTTTTTTTTTATTTTTAATTATTTGCTCTCCATTGTGTTAGTAAAGCTAAATGAAACGTTAATTTCATAAAAAGAACATCAATTCTTGTTTTGTCCAAATCGATTTTATTTTTATGCCAATGTGTTATGTACAGTCAGCATCAGAAAAATGTTGACGAGTAGAGTACTCAAAATAGTCTTAAAACCAAAATTTTAATATTATATTGATATAGAGTACTCAAAAAGTTGTAAGCATCCAGAGTAGTCAAACTATCTTAACAATCAGTCTTCCAGAAACATGTAATTAAGCAGAGTGTTCATTTTCATATACACAATCACGCTACTCAATGGTGTCTAGTCAAACAAAGTGTTCAAAATATCTGGACAATGTCATTTAATCGCATTTTGCATCCCTTTTTTACTTATGTAGCCATCCTTTACCCATGATGATGGGATGATGTGAGATAGATGTATAAGTTAGAAAAGGATAGAAAATCTGTCAAATTAATGACAATTTCTTTTGTATTTTTTATAGTTGCCAGTTGCTTAAACTATCCACTTGAATTGGTGAGAAAAGAGTATGAATACTTACGTAAAAAATAAAGGGTACTGCAACGCAAGATACACCTATGTACTCAAAAATCCACTTCTCGTATTCTTTAACACGCATTATGACTACATCGACATGACATAGACGCAAAATGTCTACTCTTTGAAAATAGGTACAGTTAGATACGAAACTATTGTACAAACATATTATAATAGAGTGTTTTTTTATATAATATATTATAATATTTATAATAGAAGTTTTTTTTAATACGTCACAAACCGCAATTTTCGCCTTTTTTCTCTTTTTCTTTCTCTGTGAAATAGTTATTAAAGTTAAACCTATTTTGTTTTTACTTTTTACCCGAATAGAGACCCTATTTTCAAAGTGGTCACAAATAAAGGTATATAAGAGTGCATGAAATATAAATCGATACTAAACCGGGAATTTTTGGCGCTATATCTAATGGGTTTTGTTATTTTTTTCAATTAAATAAAGTATAAAATACAAAAAACACAAAAAGGACCAAAAAAAGCAGGCGGAGGTACCCATTTCTAATTCATAAATCCAATGATAATCAATGGGTTCCGCCTAGTTCCGCCTGCTATCAAACTTATTTCGGTGTTTTCAGGAGCAGTCGTGTTTTTTATTTTTAATAAATATTCAATCGACAGAAAAATTTGGAAATACGAAACCCTATTCCATACTATGATTTATATTAACACTAGCTGTGCCTGCGACTTAGTCCGCGTGGACTTATATCTACTTATGTAGGTTTCAAGTAATTTACACATCATACGAGTATTTATTTCTTACGTATTCATACTCTTTTCTCACCAATGCAATGTTTATGGCTTACAACTGGCAACTATAAAAAATACAAAAGAAATTGTCATTAATTTGACAGATTTTCTATCCTTTTCTAACTTATACACCTATCTCACATCATCCCATCATCATGTGTAAAGGATGGCTACATAAGTAAAAAAGGGATGCAAAATGCGATTAAATGACATTGTCCAGATATTTTGAACTCTTTGTTTGACTAGATACCATTGAGTAGCGTGATTGTGTATATGAAAATGAACACTCTGCTTACTTACATGTTTCTGGAAGACCGATTGTTAAGATAGTTTGACTACTCTGGATGCTTACAACTTTTTGAGTACTCTAATTATCAATATAATATTGAAATTTTGGTTTTAAGATTAATTTGAGTACTCTACTCGTCAACATTTTTCTGATGCTGACTGTACCTGGAGTATTACTAGGGGTTTTCGGCTTCGGGAGCGTTCCCCTTACACCCGGTATAGACTATATGTTTACTGTCAGATGGAAAACAGACATATGTGTGGCCCTATTCTACCTACTCCACCGGAGTACTGATAATTCTGTATATTTTTTGTTAGATGGCAAACAACTACACGAATCACCTGATGGAAATTGGTTACCGTGGCCTATGAACATGTCCAACAGAGAATCACACTCGTGTTGCCCACCCTGTAAGCACAGAGAGTTTCTGTGCCGTCAGTGTAGAAGACAAATACCTACGTCTTTACGTGTATCCCTGGAGGGTTAGGCAGAGGTATTCGGTTCCACGTAATAGGAGGTGAGCCTATTGCCGTATTCCGGGTACTATTATTGACTCGCGACATGCATCTGAGGCTGAGTCTGTGCTGTATATATCTGTCTGATGTTAAAAAGCGCTATCCCTTAGTCGCCTTTTACGACACCGCATGGGAAGAGATGGGGTGGACCAAATTCTACTCTGCCGGGAACCACGCGGCCTAAAAAAATATTTATTTAAAAAAGTAAGCCAAGTTTTTCTTTGAACCTAAATACAGATTTTTATTTAATCTATTTTCTCTTTTCAGATAGTTTCATTCCCGCTATGAATAATTAAAAATATAAAAGTCGTTTCTATAGAGAGGCCCCATTCGCATTTTAAATTGAAGTAAATTTAAAAAAAGAAATAAAATCCGCCATTTTAAATGGAGGCCGAACGAGTGTAGTCTCTTTGCTTTAATTAAAAAGTTTTTTGCTGTCAATTAACAAAAATAAAGAAAAAGTGTCTGTGATTCTCAAACTTTTTCAGCAAAAAAGAATTTAATATTTTATTTTGGTTTTGTTGGTTCTCGGTGGGGTAGAATAGGACCATCCCATTTCACCCTCGTACTTCTTTATCCTAGCGTTAATCCCAGTCGCATCTGTAGCTTTCAGCTTCAAGTCTGGACCCCAGACTCTGGAAGATCTTTCTAATAAAAAAAACCGCATCAAAATCCATTCAGTAGTTTTTGCGTCCATCGCGAACAAACATTTCCAATTTCCAATTATATAATAACTAGTTTTTGCCCGCGGCTCCGCCCGCGTGGATGTCGGTTATCGCGACCAAACATAACCTATGTCCTTTCTCAAGGTCTAATCTACCCCTATACCAAATTTCATCAAATTCGATTCAGTGGTTTAGGCGTGAAAGCGTAACATACAGACAGACAGACAGACAGACAGACAGACAGAGTTACTTTCGCATTTAAAATATTAGTATGGATATAGACTAAATTACACTTAACCAAAAGTTTTATTACCAGCTAATTTTCTATACAAAACAAAGAAATAACTAGGTGAAGCACCAAGTGCTAATACAATACAATATAGGCTTATTAAGTCAATTGGATACAAGATTGGCCAAGCTAAAATACCGATACAGGTAACGCAAAAGGTCTGCGTTGCGTGTTCCGAACTAATAAATACTAGTAGCACATACGAGACGGCTTAGCTCCCAGGGTAGGCCAGGGTAGGAAAATTTGTCTGACAGGGGAAAGATTTATAAGTATTAAAATGTAGTTTACTTGAGGATTAATTCCTTTAAGACTTTATTACACAATGGTGCTTATTCTGTTGTGCTTATTCTAAAATACGCTACAAATCTCTAAAATGGTTATATACTCAGATTGTATTGTCGTTTCGTAAAATAAGATTTCGGAGACAGTTTTGATAGCAAAATCGTTAGGTGGTTCGAACCAACTACAAGGATTACTAAGTTAATAATTAATAAAATTTTCTTAATTACATGTCATTTCGCATAAACAGATGCCACTGATCACGAATATACGAAAAGATACTCTGTGTGACCATGTGACGTCAATAAGGTCGAAAATTGCTTGCACTAGTCAGCCAGCCGGCTGCCTGCTAATTGTGTGCACATTCGCCTCACGGCCATCCAAAATCTGTCGGCGCTGACCGGAATCGGCCACACACTATAATAATCATTTTCTACAAAACGACGGACTGCACCCCGGCCTTCCATCAGGTGGGGAGGGATAACACCAGGGGCGTTACACTCGCGCTGCCTACCCTGAAGAAACCTTCTAATGCCCTTCCTGAAGAACCCCATATTGCAATCGATTGTCACACCATAGTAGGGCGTTCATTCCACAGCTTGAGCGTGCGTGGGATGAAATTCCTTTCATACCGCACGGTGCGCACTGTTTACGGATTCAATGTGTGGGGACGAATTCCCTGCCAATGGCGAGCGGTGCGATGATAGAATGTAGCTGTGTGCTTCATGTTAAATAATTCTCAAATACTCGCGTAAACTTCTAAGAATATCTATAGAAAATCACTTATAGACGGTCGCCTGTCAAAACAACTTGATTAAGTAATACGAACAAAGTGTAACTCTGGGCACAAAATCTAGATTATCGGACTGCTCCACCGGGAATGAAATGGTTCTAAAAAGTTGCTTTATATGTTTTATACCTTTCTATATCTCCGGATCGTCTTATTCCACATTACCCCGTTGACGCAAAAAAATTATTCTGATACGTTCAGACGTTTAAGCATAACATAAACATAACATTAACTCACGCCTGTATTCCCCGAAGGGGTAGGCGGTGGTGCTTGCACCCACAAGTGCCCGGTTAATAGCAATAGGCTCGCCACCTATTACATTGGGACCTAAACATAAACTGGCGAGATGTGGGTGCTAGCACCTCTGCTGTTTAAGCGTCATTGTATAAAGCCCGGTTTCTACTGCGAAACACAAATAGCCATATTCATCCATAAAAATATTTGCACTGAGCGGAGATTGAAACCGGGCCTCCCTCCGTGGCAGTCGCATTCACTAGCGCCACGCCACAGAGGCTTTCAAAGTCTAAAATCCTCTTTTTCTAACTTTAGGTCTATGGTCTAACCATAACAAATATCCTTCACATCACACTTTATAATACAACTAGCTTTTGCCCGCGGCTCCGCCCACGTGGATGTCGGTTATCGCGACCAAACATAGCCTATGTCCTTTCATAAGGTATAATCTACCCATAAACCAAATTTTATCAAAATCGGTTCAGTGGTTTAGCCGTGAAAGCGTAACATACAGACAGACAGACGGACAGTTACTTTCGCATTGATAATATTAGTATGGATACCTATTAAGTAGTAGGATAGCATAATAATATTTGAGAACCTCAGTCCAACTTCATAGAAATAAACAAAGCAACGAATTTTTTCGACGCAAAAGTTTCACAAATACTTTTCACAATAAATGAAGTTAAATTCAGTGAGATATCTAAAGTCTTCACGGTTGAAATGAGTTATGGAGGCGGCAGAACTGTGGCGGTTCAGTAAGTTTATTACATAGTAGAAACTTTGAAGAGATTGGACTGCATCTAGCGGTGGGATTTATTAAAACCGGCCAAGTGCGAGTCGGACTCGCCCATGAAGGGTTCCGTAGCAGCAAGTAACATAATATAGGTATAAGTTGTTGTAGTTCATTAAATGTTTATTACTATTATTTTTGAGTTAATTGAATGAAAGGCGAAAATTGTGCGGTTTATGACGCATTAAAAAAAACTACATTTTTCGAAGTTTGCATAGTAATATACCTATATTATATATTTTTTTTAGATTTTTCAGTCCCTTATTTTAGAAGTTAGAGGGGGGGGGGGGACACATTTTTCCACTTTGGAAGTGTCTCTCGCGCAAACCATTCGGTTTAGAAAAAAAATTATGTTAGAAACCTCAAAAGAATTTTTGAAGACCTATCTATAGATACCCCACGCGTATGGGTTCGATGAAAATCTTTTTAAAAAAATTCAGTTCCAAGTATGGGGACTCCCAAAATTTATTGTTTTTTTTTAAATTTTGTATAAAATTCTTAATGCGGTTCACAGAATACATTTACTTGCCAAATTTCAACAGAATAGGCTTTATAGTTTCGGAGAAAAGTGGCTGTGACATACGGACGGACAGACAGACAGACAGACAGACATGACGAATCTATAAGGGTTCCGTATTTGCCATTTGGCTATGGAACCCTAAAAATGGCGGGGAAGTAAGTAAGACACTCGGTCTTGAGATGATTCCGTACAAATTATGATGGAAAAAATTATTGTAATAAACATAATCCTACTAATATTATAAACGCGAAAGTTTGTGAGTATGGATGGATGTTTGTCACTGGATTTTCATGAAACTTTACAATAATATAGCTTATACATCAGAATAACACATAGGCGTATCATCACGCTACTACTCAAGGGAACGGAGCAGTGATCATTAATGTCAACAAATTCGGCCGGCATCGGCATATACGCAGAAGTGACAGTGTGGTTATATCTGTTGCCACTATAAGCTACTCGAAATACTAATCCTGCGCAGATGATGTCGCGGGCACTAGCTAGTTATAATATTAGTAATATAAATAATGTTACTGCACATTTTTTAAGGTTTTTAACGTTTATGTGTCTTTCAATACATAGGGAAAAAGAAGAATCATCTCGGGCGGGACTCGAACCCGGAGTCTTTTCCTTACAGGGGGAATGCCTTGACCAATTTGGCTACCGAGACACGCCCGATGTGATTCAAATTACCCATCTTATACGTCTTTAGTGCGACGGTGGAGTCATCTACCGATTTTCTTACGAACTATTGGAATCAATGAATGATGTTACAATATTTTTTAAACGTTGATTTTTGATAGGTAACTGTGTGTATGTAAAGATGGGAAATTTGAATCACATCGGGCGTGTCTCGGTAGCCGAATTGGTCAAGGCATTCCCCCTGTAAGGGAAAGACTGCGGGTTCGAGTCCCGCCCCAGATGATTCTTCTTTTTCCCTATGTATTGGATTTGTATAGTTAGCATACTTAATGCTGTAAACATTCATTCAATTTATATGTATTTCTTATCACCTTCATATTACCTATGTTATGGTTATTTTAAAGTAGGTATTCTTTCTATGGTTAATTTTATAATCGTGTTTTAACTGCTGCCACTTCAAATTTTTCGGATATTTAGTACACATCTTTAGTACAGACAATAATATCTACCATTCCACGGCGGCGGCGCGCTGAAAAGCGCGCCTCCCCATTCCGGGGGCGAGTCGAGGACACCGTTGTCCCCCTCCCGAGAAGGGCCAGACAGTAAGGGATGGCCCTGGGTCAGCCGGGGTGCGAGGGATATGTCGATGACAACCTCACCTCCACCACCGCGACCCACAGTCGGCGTGCGGTTTTAGTCAGCTCCGGCAGGGGGGATATCCGAGGGAATTTCCGAACGAAAAAAAAAACAATAATACCATTTAAATCAATAAAAAAGTTTGATTTGCTCTTTGTATGAAAGTTTTAAGATCATTTTGCGACTTTGTAATCTAGATACTTCTGACGCCTACAACCCAACTAGAGTTAAGAAGAATCCAAATCGAGTTAATTCGAGTTAAGTCCAACTCGAGTTTACTCGGATTAGAAATCGAATTGACTCATCTCTAATGTGTAAACCTCGCACTATGGAAACCCGGCGTTAGATTA
The DNA here is from genome assembly GCA_914829495.1 of Eilema sororculum. Lineage (NCBI taxonomy): Eukaryota > Metazoa > Arthropoda > Insecta > Lepidoptera > Erebidae > Eilema > Eilema sororculum. The sequence continues at coordinate 14,389,864 of OU618559.1, read as the reverse complement.
AAAATCTGTAGGTAAATAAAAATAAAAATGGCCGCCAAAACACAACGACTGTTCAAATAAGCCATGGTGACTGTATTTAAACATTAAACAAGATAATTATTAAACAAAACTTGTTCAGAACTCATCAAAAAGTGTTTTAGTATGGTAATGGCGGGAGTTTTCGCGCCAAAACTTAAATACGCGCCAAATGTATAACTTTCAGGCGTAATCTGTGCAACACTGGGACGAATACTAATTTTGGAATGAAACTGGGAAGTGTTGGCAACATTTACTGTGTGAATATACTTAGAATGGTGTTGCTAGAAATAGAATTAAAAATTGATAATTTAACGTGGATTTACAAAAGTAAACTGAGAAGTGGAATCTATAATAGTATATCGTATAACAAGGGAGCGAAGTAGTATTTTTACGGCTAGGACGCTTCTTTGAATCAAGAGCAAAGCGAAGGATCCTAGAATAGAATCCCGAGCGTAGCGAGGGATTCTAACCTAGAATCCTGAGCGCATCGAGGGATGATTGTAAACATTGATTTTTGATAACTCCGCCCAAATAATTGAATGAATTTTACAGCATTATGTATGCTAACTATATAAATCGAATACATAGGGAAAAAGAATCTTCTCGGGCGGGACTCGAACCCGCCGTCTTTCCCTTACTTACTAAAATCGGTAGATGACTCCACCGTCACCTTAAAGACGTATAAGATGGGAAATCACATCGGGCGTGTCTCGGTAGCCGAATTGGTCAAGGCATTCCCCCTGTAAGGGAAAGACTGCGGGTTCGACTCCCGCCCGAGAAGATTCTTTTTCCCTATGTATTCGATTTGTATAGTTAGCATATATAATGCTGTAAAATTCATTCACCCTGTATACATTAGTGGGATCTCCTCTGCGGTTGAAGTCCACCTCGGCCTAGCGACACCACCTCCATTTAACCAGAAATATGTGCCTCCAACAATAATTCTCCGACATTGACTAATGATACCCTTTCGATAGCTTGCGGCCAACCGTCTCTCCGTGGAAGATAGATCATTTGTCTAGATTGGGCCCGATGTCTGGCATATTTGACCACTATTGGGAGTGGAGATATATTTGTTGAAGTAAATAACTCGATTTTATTGCTACTGATGCTATTATAAGCTCTATAGACACAGTAAGTAAAATAAAATTAATTAATAATTAAAATAAATTACATAACATAACAAAACATAAACTCACGCCTGTATTCCCCGTAGGGGTAGGCAGAGGCACTTATAAACCTGCGATAAATACACACATAACTTCGAAAAGCATCGAAAAGTCATTGGTGTGTGCGTGGTAAACCTGGGATCGAACCCGAGACCTCGTCTCAGCAGTCCATTACCCATACCACTAGGCTACCGCAGATATATAAAAAAAAATGATAATAATTATACCCCGTCCATCATATTATTGTATTTTAGACAGATGGAAGTAGTGATGGCATGAGAATTTAAAATTTCGACAAAGTTAAAAACCTCGATTAATAAAATAATTAATCGATAAATGAAAATATTATAGTAAATATATGATTTCATGTGGAATTATAATCTTTCTGTACATAATAATAAAGCAGTAGATATTTTGTGTCTATACCTACAATTTACAAATGTATTATAAAACAATTTTGGGCCGAGTTCGGGGCAGTGGTCCAACTGCTCTGTCCAACCAGTTGGACCATAGGACTTTACTAGGGGCAGTTGTCCAACTTTCAAAATAGTTGGACCACAGCACCTTTTGAGGTTTCAAAGAGGTTCACAATATAACCGTAAACCTTAAAGTACCATACACACACAAAGACGCAGTTGAGAATTATAGAGTTGGTAACTTACATTTTTTAAATTAATTGGACCAGGGAAACCTCAAAAGGTGCTGTGGTCCAACTATTTTGAAAGTTGGACAACTGCCCCTAGTAAAGTCCCATGGTCCAACTGGTTGGACAGAGCAGTTAGACCACTGCCCCGAACTCCTAGACATAACACACACGCTAATCTCCAAAACAAAACAACTGACTTCTAGAAGAATATTCCAACATGCTGATTTCTTGGTATTTATTGAAGAGTTCTGTAGTCTGTCTCTGAAACCCATCATCAGATCTTTATATAATTTAAATGGGACCATTTTGGAATAAACTTCTTTCAAATAAAAAATAATTTTGACAATCCGTCTACATTATGACGGAGTTACAAAAATCATTTTTCCGTAAAAATCATACAGATATAAAAAATTATAAACATCCGAATTGCTTATTAGAAATCGGTTAAAAACCGCCAGTTATGTTTTTTTTAGTAGAATTATTTTCTGTAGTCGATATCGACACTTGACACTTTCTAGTTATTGTAATAAAAACACAGTCGATAGACTAACTACATCCCTAAAATTGCTTTCTGGCTGACGTGACGTTGTCAATGAAAAATGACGTATTGGCGCCTAATTTTTGTTAGGATTTTCAGGTGTTGACGCTAGAACAAAGTTATACCGACTACTGTCAGTGAGCTGTCTAAAATACAATAATATAATGGCCGGAGTATAATTATTAAAAAATAAAAAACCGGTCAAGTGCGAGTCGACCTCGCCCATAAAGGGTTCCGTAGCAGCAAGTGACATATAAAAATGTTTTTTTTTTTAATTTTCATTTTTGAGTTAAATGAATGAAATTGCGGTTTATGAGGGAGGTATTAAAAAAACTACTTACTAGATCTCGTTCAAACCAATTTTCGTTGGAAGTTTGCATAGTAATGAACATCTTATATTTTATTTAGATTTATCATTCTGATAATTTAGAAGTTAGAGGACACACAATACATTTTTCCTCTTTGGAAGTGTCTCTCGCGCAAACTATTCCAGTTTAGAAAAAATAATGTTAAAAGCTTCAACAGCATTTTTGAAGACCTATCTATAGAAACCCTCACGTATAAAATTTTGACTTTCAGTTCTAAGTATGGGGACTGTGCGGGCGGCCAGGAAGTCGAAAGGAGTCGCGGTTTTTGATGATGAAATGATGACAATGACTCGTAATTAACTTGATATATTTTTTATCTTACACTGATACATTAGTAGGTAGGTGAGAATACAATGTATGTGCTACAGATGTTTGAGAGCGAGTGGGGGCCGATCGGTGACGTTGCCGCCGTTGCGTAGCTACCTTTGTGTGCGTGTATCTATAGTCGATGTGTTGCGTCGACAGGGACCCCAAAAATTTATCGTTTTTTTTTCTATTTTTGTGTATAACTCTTAATATGGTTCACAGAATACATTTACTTACCAAGTTTCAACAGAATAGGCCTTGTTGCGGAGTAAGTAAAAGATGTTTTATCAGTTGGAACAAGATTATTTTATTTACTATTTACACACTCTTATATACTAATTATTCTACATGATTTTATTGAGATTTAGAGTGGGGTTTTACTCATATAAGTTTAGTGCTGACATTATTGTTTATTGATACGTGTTGTTTATATAATATTATTTCCTAGTTACAGTGTACTTTGCCTATGACGCATAGCACGTCATAGTACTCCCCCCTTTATAAAAATGTTTGCTGATGTTGTACTTTTTCTGCAGTTGGTTACACTTGTTGCATTTCCTTGATTATTTTGTTTATCTTTTTGTCCATGACTTTGTTAGTTTTCCGTACGAGTCTGGTGATTGTTATTATTATTGCTGCTAGTATAATTATAGCGATGAGTACTCCGATACAGATTTTTATTTTTTCAATTTCTGCTGCCATGTGTGTGTTCTTTTCTGCCTTTGCTGCCAGGTTATTGTTCTGCACCATGTTTATTTGTTCCATTTCGTGGGTTTGACTGCTTCCCATCTTGTGTGTTGTTTCTTGTGGCTTGCTGTGGAGTGACTTTTATTTTCATTTTGCCCTTTTTATATCATTGTTTGAAACGGACGGTGGGTCGTGATATTCTTCCCGCACGTGTTCTTTTTATGTTTTGAATTGGCTCTGCCTTATCTTGCTCTTGATTTTGAGCTTCTATCTTGTCGTCGCTCGTCGTGAATGCTGGCTTTAGCCTGTCAATCGACACGTTCACTTCCCTGCCGTTTCGCTTGATCGTGACTATTTTGTTGTCACGTTTGACTACGAGAAACGGTCCGTCGTAAGGTGATGTGAGCGTAGGACGTAGCTTATCGCATCGTAGAAATACGTGTGTACAGTCGGCTAAGCGTGGGTGTACGAATATGTTTTTGTTTGAGCTTTGTCGTTGTGGAATTGACGTCATGTGCGTTATGTTATCTTTAATTTTTTCCACAAACTCTGCGTATGTTGTGTTTTTAGAACAGTCGCCAAAATATGCTGCTGGTAATTTTATTGTTGTTCCGTAGACCAATTCGGCTGCTGAGTATCCAGTGTCTTGTCGGATGCTGGTACGTATCCCGAATAATACCGATGGTAATTCTTTCGTCCAATTTTCGGTATTTCCTCTTGCCATCAAAGCTGCTTTCATGGTTCTGTGCAGTCTTTCTACTTTGGAGTTTGATTGAGGGTGATATGGTGTAGTACGGATTTTTTGTATACCCAGGAATTTGGTTAGGCTTCTGAATAGCTCAGACTCGAATTGTCGTCCTTGATCCGTTGTTATATAATTGGGGCATCCAAAACGTGTGATCCAGCCATCGTATAGAGTTTTGGCTACAGTTTCTGCTGTGATGTCCGAAATAGGATATGCTTCTGGCCATGACGTACAACGATCGATCATAGTGACGATGTATCTTTTGTTTTGTGATGTCGTTAGGGGGCCCACAATGTCTATGTGTATGTGGCTAAATCGTTCTGCTGGCATAAATTTGCCCAGGGGTGATACTGTGTGCCGCTGAACTTTTGATTGCTGGCATTGTAAACATGTTTTGCACATTTCGTAAATGTCTTTGTGCATGCTATTCTAGACGTATTTTGCGGTTATCAACTTTTTTGTTGTGTTTTTCCCTGGGTGGCTCATGTTGTGAAAACTATCAAAAATTGTTTTTCTGAACTTTTGTGGTAGGTATGGCCTTGTTGTACCGGTGGATATATCACAATAAATTTTGGTATTATTGTTTTGTATTGGTACCCGTGCCATTTTTAGTGACCTATTTTGTTTTAGTTTTGTTAACTCCGGGTCACTGTCTTGGTATTTTTTTACCTCTTGCCAGTTGAGAATTTGGGGTAGTTCTATTGTTTCTATTACCCGTGATAGTGCGTCGGCTACCACGTTTTCGCTGCCCGTGACGTGCCTTATGTCTGTGCAGAATTGTGCAATATATTCTAGGTACCTTATTCTTCTAGGGGATTCATCCACTGATTGCTTCTTGTCGAATGCATGAATCAGTGGCTTATGATCCGTGTATATTGTAAATGTGCGACCTTCTATTAGTCGTCTAAAGTTTTTTATTGCCATGTAAATACCGAGTAGTTCTCGATCGTATGTGGAATATTTTGTTTGTGTCTCGCTTAACCCTTTTGAAAAAAATGATACGGGTTTCCATTTTCCTTGAACTTTTTGTTGAAGTACGGCACCTACACATTTTAAACTAGCATCTGTCATAATGGCTAGTGGTGTGTCTGTTTCCGGGAATGCGAGTGTTGTGACATCTCTTATGTCCTGTTTGCAGTGTTCGAATGCTTGGTTAGCTTCCTTATTCCACTCGATTGGCGTATTGTCATTCTTTTTGGAGTTTATTAAGTATTTGTTGAGCGGAGCTTGGTGTCTGGCGGCGTGTGGGATGCTACTTCTGTAGAAATTCATCATTCCCAAAAATCGACGTAGCTCCTTTACCACCTTTGGTTTTGGGTATTCGTTTATTGCTCGTACTTTCTCAGACGTGGGGGTGATTCCTTGGCTCGTTATATGATAACCTAAGAAATCTATCTCTGTCTTTTCGAATTCGCATTTGCTCGTATTGATTGAGATGCCGTTTTTACTTAGGCGATTGAATACTTCCTCTAATTGAACGTAATGTTGTTCGGTATTTTGACTTGCTATGAGTATGTCGTCCACGAAGACATATATATAGTCCAGGTCTCTGAACAGGGAGTCCATAAACCTCTGGAACGTTTGAGCTGAATTTCTGAGGCCAAATGGCATGAAATTCCAGTGAAATAAACCCATTTGCGTGATTATTGCGGTCTTCTCTGGTTCCGCAACAGGGATTTGGTGGAACGCCTTCTTTATATCAATTTTGCTGAATATTGTTTTTCCACTTGCGATGTATGTAAAGTCTAACAGTCTTGGCAAAGGATATCTGTCGGGAATTGTTATTTTATTTAACGCGCGGTAGTCTCCGCACGGTCTCCATTCCCCATTCTTTTTCTTTACCATGTGGAGAGGCGATGCCCAAGGACTACTGGAAGGTTCTAATATTCCTAAGTTTATTAGCTCTTGGAATTCCTTTTTTGCTGCCTTGTATTTGTCGGGTGGTAGTGGGCGCGCGCGGGCATAAACTGGAGGACCTTTTGTTATGATGTGATGCTGTATTCCATGCTCTGTGGGTTTTTTAAACGGTCTTGGTCTAGTGACGTTTACGTATTTCTCTAACAGGCGCTTTATATGTTCGGGTAATTTCGCGTCGATGGATCTAATTGAAGGCATGTGTGTTTCTCTTGCAATTTTCGCAGGCGTCGTTAATTTTGTTTCTTGGTCGATCAGCCTTTTGCCGTATAGATCCACTAATAATCTGTGGTGCTCTAGGAAATCAGCTCCTAAGATAGGCATTTTTACATCGGCGATTACGAACGTCCAAGTAAAAGGTCTGCGTAACCCCAGATTTAGCGTTAATGTGCTTTCGCCATAAGTTTCAATAATTGACCCGTTTGCGGCATACAGTTTGTAGTTGCTCGCGTTTTTCTTACCCTGTGCGTTTTGTAATACAGAAATATTTGCTCCCGTGTCTACTAAAAACCTATAACCACTGTTTGAGTCGGTTATAGTTAGACGGTTGGCGGGTTGTATGGCACAGAGTCCCGTCGTGTTCTGCGCTAGTTCTCGTTTCCCGAATTTTTATCGGTTTTATTTATCCACGAGCACGGCTGATCGCATTTATATGCTTTTGTTTTGAATCGTCTGTGATAATGACATAGCCGTGTACGTGACCGTGAGCGTGATTGCGACCTTGCTCGGAATTTGCTGCGTTGCATCGGTCGGCGATTACTCATACCGCGGAGCTCGTTTATTTCAACTCGCATAGCTGCAATTTGTGACGTCAGCATTGTTATTAAGTCAGCGGATTCCTGTGACGAGTTGTTTGTTTTGGTTTTATAGCGCATATTTTCATAAATTCGGTCCGCCATTTCGCATAATTTTGTGAGGTTGAGGTCTTCGGAGACTGCCAATATGGAGGTGATTGATACCGGAAGCTGTCTGAACCATAATAATCTGATGGTATCTTCGGTCATTTTGTCGCAGCTGGCTTCTTTCATTTTTCTCAACAGCTGTGATGGTGTTGAGTCACCTAGGTCCATCTCCGATAGCAATTTGTGGAAGCGTCGTTGTTCGCTTTCCTCATAGCACGCAATTAATCTTTCCTTGATTTTACGGTACTTGTCTGCGTTTGGCGGTGACGTCAGGATGTCGCTAACCTGATGTATGACCTCTTTTGGTAATTTTGCGATGACGCTATTATATTTATATTCGTCACCTTGCTTTTGGGAGGCTACGATGGCCTCGAATTGCGCGAACCATAAGCGCGGTGAATCTGTCCAAAATGCTCCGTATCTGCCCGTAATCCGTCCGAATCTGTCCGTAATGCTAATTGCAGCCACCACCTGGCTGCCGCTGTTTGATTCAGCTGATGTGCCGGGGTTTTTTGACGGTGTTCCGGCTGGAATTATCGGTGCCATGATTGCGTTTAGCCTCTTGAAATTTCAGCTGGTTAGACCCGCTTGTGGGAAGCCAACTGAAATGTGCTATTTCGCTGATGGTGGTGGTCGGTAAGCTGGTGGGCTGTTGGGTGAATTTTCCCAAATATAGCTCCACAGTGATCTGTGATAGTTCCTAGGTTTGCTGCTGAAAACCTTTTCAGGGCTGCAGTTGGCCTGCAATTATATCAGCACTAGGAGATCACGTCGGGGTCACCAATGTTGCGGAGTAAGTAAAAGATGTTTTACCAGTTGGAACAAGATTATTTTATTTACTATTTACACACTCTTATATACTAATTATTCTACATGATTTTATTGAGATTTAGAGTGGGGTTTTACTCATATAAGTTTAGTGCTGACATTATTGTTTATTGATACGTGTTGTTTATATAATATTATTTCCTAGTTACAGTGTACTTTGCCTATGACGCATAGCACGTCATAGGCCTTATAGTTTCGGTGAAAAGTGGCTGTGACATACGGACGGACAGACAGGTTCCCGTTGGAGTAGAATAGGACCATCCCATCTCTTCCTGTGGGTGCCGCAGAAGGCGACTAAGGGATAGGGCTGTTCTCCATCCGACAGTAAACATACAACACAAGACAAAGGGCCCGCTAGATGGTAATAGGCACACCCCATATTACGTCATAGTACCGAAAATCATATTTTGCAAAACGTGGGTGCTAATACACCTCTGCCTACCCCTTCGGGGATTTACAAATGTGAGTATATGGATGGACTTTTTTTTTTCGTGCGGAAATCCCCTCGGATACCCCCCCTGCCGGAGCCGGAAGGGGAGGTTATGTCGGACTCGAACCGACTAAAACCGCACGCCGACTGTGGGTCTTGGTGCTAGGCCGGAGGTGAGGTTGTCATCGACATATCCCTCGCACCCAGCTGACCTAGAGCCATCCTTTACGGTCTGACCCTCCTCAGGAGCGGAGTATATGGATGGACTAGCTTTTGCCCGCGTGGATGTAGGTTATCGCGACAAAACATTTCTCAAAAGACGTAGGTGTACGAAGTTTCATGCTTCTAACTTTGAAAATGACGAACTTTCCGTACAAACTTCCATTTCTTATTTTACCCCTTTAGTAGCAGAATTTCCAAAAATCCTTTCTTAGCGGATGCCTACGTCATAACATCTACCTGCATTCCAAATTTCAGCCCGATCCGTCCAGTGGTTTGGGCTGTGCGTTGATAGATCACTATGTCAGTAAGTTCCTTTGAGTTATATTATACTAGCTTTTGCCCGCGGCTCCGCCCGCGTGGATGTCGGTTATCGCGGCCAAACATAGCCTATGTCCTTTCTTATGGTCTAATCTAACCCTATACCAAATTTCATCAAAATCGGTTCAGTGGTTTAGGCGTGAAAGCGTAACATACAGTCAGACAGACAGACAGACAGAGTTTACTTTCGCATTTATAATATTAGTATGGATTTAGATGGATGTATATATTATCAGATCGAAACAGCTAGTATGCGCAAGAGTCTGATAAGTTGTTGCAAAATTCGTCACGCGCGTTGTTTAATATCGCGATGACGAACCAATAATTCTGTACAGCTCATTAGTATACGCGAGTGGAGTTAATATCCATATAAATAAATATGTTAACTTTTAAGTTTTTACGTAAAAATATTATATTTTAATTATTTAAATATGTTATGCTTTATAATTTAAATTTAAATAGATGACGGAAACATTAGAAAAATTAAGGTGTTGAATTTTGTTTGCTGAACTCATAAAAACGGTAGGATTTCATAGTGGAATGAAATGTACCTATGGCATTAAAGCTAACTATACAAATCGACGGAAATGAGAATTTCGGTAGATGACTCCACCGTCGCCTTAAAGACGGATAAAAATAGAAGGGAAATTTGAATCACATCGGGCGTGTCTCGGTAGCCAAGTTGGTCAAGGCATTCCCCCTGTAAGGGAAAGATTGTAGGTTCGAGACCTGCCCGAGAAGTTTCATATTTCCCTATGTATTCGGATACCATCGTTTTTCTGTGTTTCGGTTATGAAATAGTCTTTATTGAAATTAAAGTCTTTGAATGACTGATTTTAATTTTTATAAGTAAACTAGCTTTTGCCCGCGGCTCCGCCCGCGTGGAAGTCGGTTATCGCGACCAAAGATAGCCTATATCCTTTCTCATGGTCTAATCTACCCCTATACCAAATTTCATCAAAATCGGTTCAGTGGTTAAGGCGTGAAAGCGTAACATACAGATAGACAGACAGAAAGAGTTACTTTCGCATTTATAGTTGTAGTATTTGTAGTATGGATACTTTTCATACAGATAGATATTTGGGCGGAGAAATCAATGTTTAACACGTTCAGACCACCTCATGAGTAGGTACTTGGTATCCTACGGCGCAATTCTTCATGTGGCCACCGGTGGTACATCACCGGCCTATGAGCCAAAAGTCGTGCCGGGCGGCGTGCGCCACCGATGGACACGGACTGCCGGGGTGCGAGAGATTATGCTTTTGGCAATCTCACCTCCGGCAACCAAGGACCCAAGACGGCGTGCGTTGTAGTCGGTTCGAGTCCGACATAACCGCCTCCACCGGCTCCGTGGGGGTGGTATCCGTGGCACGATAAAAAAAACCGATGGACACGGACAGGAAAAGACATAAATTATGCTTTCTCTCTAATAAGCAAGTATTAAAGGCACTACGGTTACATATTCATATAATCTAGAAGTATATACTGGACGAATTGATGGCGTTCCAGGTCCAGGTCCCTCTCAACAAATCACCATGAAACTAATCGCCCGTCCATATTTCGAAAAACATCGGAAATACGAAAACTTAAACTTAAAAGTTAGCATAATAAATGCTATAAAAAATTCATTCAAATATTTGCGCGGAGTCATCAAAATTCAATGTTTAAAAATGGTTGAAAAATCATTCATTGTTTCCAACATTTCGTAAGACTGTTGGTAGATGACTCCACTGTCGCCCGATTTATAGAGAAGGAAAATTTTAAATTATTCAGGTGTGGTTCAATAGCTCAGTTGGAAAAGTATTACCCCTGTAAGGGAAAGGTCGTGAGTTCAAGTCTCACTTGAGCATTTCATTTTTTCCGATGTTTTAACTGAACTGAACTTAAAAGTTAGCATAATAAATGCTATAAAAATTCATTCAAATATCCACCTCCTGAGCTGCACTTTGATAATTGGTAAATTTTACTAGGCGGGAACGGTAAGTATATATAACACTTTCCCTCAAAGCGGCACGAAATTCTTAGTATATTTAAAGTATAGTACTATACGTGGCCACCGGTGGTACACCTCGCCGTGTCAACAAATACTCCGTGATCCACCGGTGGTACACGCCGGTCTGAACGTATTAAAAATGACTGTAAAGCCGTTATTTGGTTCCAAATATCTAAAGGAAAATTTGAGTTGATTCAGGCAGAAATTCAGTGATTACAGCATTCCCTGTGTAAGGGAAAGGTCGTGGGTTCGAGTCCCTTCAGAGCGATTCACTTGTATAGTTAATATACTAAGTGTTTCAGTCATTAGTATTTACTTTTAAAAAAGCGCTTTACAAGCGTTAGTATGTGTAAGTATGTATGTACAAATATTTACACAGAGCAGTAATCGAACCAACGTCTCCTGACGTTGCAGTAAGATACTACCCCCGCGCCGCCGGGCCATGCCACAGAGGCCGACAGTAAACCAATATGGCCGCTCAGTCGCGTGAAAAACACTGTCGAGCGTATAGCCGTACTTGGACGTCATTGTATTTCTATTTCAAGTGTTACAATATATTTGAACGTCTTATGACGTCGTTTAAGGAGGCTCTACAATCCCCTTTTACTGTATGAACAATAAAATACGAGAAAGCAATGGTTTTTGGGTTTTTGTATTCTTAAATATGATGACTTAGCCGTTTGGTTTACGGCAGAATAGAATTTGGGTCACCCCATCTCTTCCCAAGCGGTACAAGGCGACTAAGGGATAGGGCTATTTAACATCAGACAGATATATACAGCACAGACTGAGCCTCAGATGCATGGTTCAATTTAACAATAATGCTCGGAATCCATACTAATATTATAAAAGCGAAAGTAACTCTGTCTGTCAGTCTGTCTTTCTGTCTGTCTGTCTGTATGTTACGCTTTCACGCCTGAACCACTGAACCGATTTTGATGAAAGTTGGTATAGGGGTAGATTAGACCTTGAGAAAGGACATAGGCTATGTTAGGTAGCGATAACCGACATCCACGCGGGCGGAGCCGCGGGCAAAAGCTAGTATGGCAATAATCTCACCCCCTATTACGTGGGACCAAATACAATGATTGGAGAAATGTGGGTGTTAAGTCACCTCTGCCTAACCCTTCGGGGATAAACGCGTGATTGTATTTATGTATGTATTTAATATGATGACTTTGTACTGGATAGTATTAAGTATTTGTCATAATGTGGAGTTTGTTGCGCCGTTTCTTCTCCACCAGCGCCTTGGAAGCGGTGGTAAACTTAGATTAAGTAGAATTAAAATTGACGTCAATAAGAAACAATTTTATTGTTCTACTAGCTGTCCCGGCGAACTTCGTACCGCCAATTTTTTCCTGCCCTCGTGGCGTCAGATCCCGTTCCCGCTGCACCATTTAGGGGGATGAAAAATATATGTTGGCCGATTCTCATAGATACCGGATAAGCACAAAAAAATTCATCAAAATCGGTCAAGCCGTTTCGGAGGAGTATGGCAACGAAAACTGTGACACGAGAATTTTAAATATTAGACTAGCTGTCCCGGCGAACTTCGTACCGCCAATTTTTCTCTGCACCCGTGGCGTCAGATCCCGTTCCCGCTGCACCATTTAGGGGGATGAAAAATAGATGTTGGCCGATTCTCAGACCTACTCAATATGCTCACAAAATTTCATGAGAATCGGTCAAGCCGTTTCGGAGGAGTATGGCAACGAAAACTGTGACATGAGAATTTTATATATTAGATATTGAAAAAATAAATGACTATGACTATGACTATGTGAAATGAAAGTTATAGGACGTAATATCGGACGTCAATTATAGAGGTACAGTGTAGTCCGTTTAGTACAACTTCGCATTAAACGACCAACCGTTTATAGCGACGTAAAGATAAGCATATATTTGGTTTTAAAATGAGCCACTATGAAAGTACAACCGTTTATTACAACTTTGCTTACAACGACCGACTGCTTTTTACAACGGTTTTTCAAACAATTGTCCGGTTACAACGACTAGCTTTGACGTAATAAGCTCGGTTAGTTACTTATTTAAAATAAATTATCTAACTGAGCTTATTAAATTAAAAATGGTAAAAGAGCGGTAAAAATAGTGTCGGTTCTTATTTTATAGTTCTTATTTTTTTTTAATCATACACCAAATCTATAATAGTAATTGATTTATAAATAAATAAATAAATATTTCCCAACATTCTACACACAACGCTATCTAGACCCATGGTAAGCATAGCTTAACTAGCTTGTGTTATGGATTCTAGAATGCGGATAAACATACTTAAATACATTTTTTTTTGTAAATATATACATATTATACATAGAAACACCCAGACCAATGCAAATAGCCATATTCATGCATACAAATATTTGCACTGAGCGGGAATCGAACCCGCGCCTCCTGCGTGGCAGTCGCGTTCACTACCACCACGCCACGGAGGCTGTCATTTGACTATTAAATTTTATGACGTCACTAAATCTTTTTTCAAACAAGTTAACTTATCGTTTTGACGTTTAGTAAAAAATAACTAATTTGACTGGTCAGTAGAATACACAATTATGTAAGTAGAAAATTATCGTAATATATTCAAATATGTGTTCTTTAAGAGACAGTCCCAGTACATACATGACTGTATTTACGTCTTATGACGTCATCATCTCACCTTCTACCCTGTTAAGCATATTCGCATAATGCCACGCGTACTGAATTTAAATTTCCAGACAGTTTAACTAAATTGAACTTTATTGCTTAGTAGCAAGGTTCTTTTTTATTCTTCTAGGGAAAGCTTCTGTATGAAAAACTATTATTTACCCTGTGGTGGCAGTAAGCTCCCATGGGCCCTTTGTGAGATATATTCTCATCAGTAAACTTGTCAGTTTGTACGTAACGGTCATCCGGTAAACGATGCATGTACGTGTAATGACGTTGGAGAACTTTTTTTTTCGTTCATTCATTTTCGGTCATTCAAAAAACTAAAAAAATAATATTTTCAACTGTTTTGGATTTGTTCTTTTGTGACGGGGGTTCTTATGACGTCTTGTTAATATGACGTGTTAACTATTTCCTTTCAATATAATTTAATTGGATTGTACTGTATGTTTTTAGTTTTTTTTTTTCGTTTGAACTCGCGTCATAGCATCCAGTGCGCTATTTCAAAAATAGTATGAATTCACATATTTTCATATCTGTCGGTGCTCCCGGAATACCACTGCTTTTTGTTGTGTTTGTAGTTGTCGAAAAACGTGTACAAGAATGTATTTTTCTTAATGGAATCAGAATTAATACAAAACACGCAATCCACTATTTAAACATTTAATTAAAAACACCGGCTATGGACGTCACGTTATCTCAATTAAACGTCAAATGACGGCTCTCGACGTCAACGTCGCAGCACGTACTGAGTGAAGTGAAAGTTAATTGTTTTTTAAACGTCGACAGATATTACTGACATTCTCATTAACTTAATGTAATTGCCTACGTCAGGAGGCGGTTTTTATTTTAACGTGCGAAAAATCCCCCCGGAGCGTGTGGAGGTGGTTATGTCGCAGTCGAACCGACTAAAACGCACGCTGTCTTTGGGTCTTTGGTTGCCGGAGATGAGAATGCAGGAAACATATCTCTCGCACTCTGGCAGACCCAGGACCATCTCTTTCGAGATTGCCCCTTCGGGTTGTGAGGACCATTGTGTTCCCATCTAGCCCCGGGTACGGGGAGGCGCACTTTGCATCGCCGCCGCGGCCTGCTTCTGCTAGGGTGACAGGCGGCTCGACCGATCACCCCCAGGCCAGCGTTCATGGAGGACTCTTCGCGGGCTTCCCGGGCCCACGGACCCGACCGGTCGCCTCCTTCTCGAGCATTACTTGCTCGCGGAACGAGGCGGCTGCACCCCAAGCGTTTGCGCATCGTACCATCGCTGTGAGCAATGTGGCGAGTGTGAGGACTCCCACCCCCAGAGCCGCCACAAGGACCCGCCTCGGCGTGTCCCACGCCGGGCGCTCGGTCAGCGTATGCAGCTCTGTGTCCTCGTTCTCATCACAGTGATAGCACTGGGACGTTGGCTTCTGGAAACATCCGTGTACGGTGATCACCTGCGTCAGCCGGTACGAGAGGCTGCCGTGTGGGATGAGATGTGATGGTGATACCTGTCCCGTCGTACCTGTCACCACAAATCAAGTATTTGCGTACCATTTAAAAACATTACATA
This sequence comes from Eilema sororculum, assembly GCA_914829495.1. Classification (NCBI taxonomy): domain Eukaryota; kingdom Metazoa; phylum Arthropoda; class Insecta; order Lepidoptera; family Erebidae; genus Eilema; species Eilema sororculum. Next base: position 14,374,564 of record OU618559.1, on the reverse strand, counting down.
ACATAACATAAACTCACGCCCGTATTCCCCGAAGGGGTAGGCAGAGGTGCTAGCACCCACGTTTCGCCAGTTTATGTTTAGGTCCCAATGTAATAGGTGGCGAGCCTATTGCCATTAACCGGGCACTTATAAACCTGCGATAAATACACACATAACTTCGAAAAGCATCGAAACGTCATTGGTGTGTGCCATGGTAAACCTGGGATCGAACCCGAGAACCATTTAAACTTATATTTTTAACGAACAAACTCGCAATATTAATATATAGTCATTAACAAATTGATTATGTATAAGTAAATCGATTGGGGCGTAACAATATAAACTCTCATATATGCAATATCCATGACTTCTCACCTAATCACGTTAGATTTTAGCTCGTTGCTCTGTAGCGTACACTGCAAACATGATTAATATAAAAGTATTATTAATATTGACTTGTGTTTTTGGTAAGTACTTAATATATTCATCATCATCACTATCACTTCATCACTATCATCAAATCGGTTGCTTAGTGGTTAAGGAGCCGGCCTTACGATCGAGAGGTCCCGGGTTCGATCTTGGCCATTACACTACCGACGTGAACCCACTCCTAACACAAGCAATTTAGCTTAGTTGGAGGGGTTAGAGGGAATATTAGTAACTTCGGTTCTAATATTCTTTAAAAAGAACATAGTTTAAAGCAAAATCGCTTTCCGCGTCGGTCCGTCCCTATGTATGCTTAAATCTTTAAAACTATGCTATGGATTTTGAAGTGGTTTGTTTTAATAGATAGAGTAATTCAAGAGGAAGGTTTATATGTATAATACATGCTTAATATAGTAGAGGGTGCAGCGGGAACGGACGCTACGCGGGTAGAAAATAATTGACAGTACGAAGTTCGCTGGGTCAGCTAGTACTTAAAATGCGAAAGTGACTCTGTCTGTATGTTGTGCTTTCACACCTAAACCACTCATCCGATTTTGATGAAATTTACTATAGGGGTAGATTAGACCCTAAGAAAAGACATGGGATATGTATATTTGCTAATAGTTCACGGAAGTAGGACACAACGGTATTTCCGTCCCAATTGAGCAGTCCGACTGGGGAAGTACTTCCCTACGGAATACCGCGGCCATAATAACCTCGTGTTGTGTTCCCGGTGGTGAGTAGGGTAGCGCTCACTGGAGAGTGTTTGTGCTGTCAGTGGGAAGACCAAAGGCTTGTCCTGCTTTGTCTTCTGCACTGTTGGCACAGAAACTCTCTGTGCTTGCAGGGTACCGTACAGCACGAGTGGGACTCTCTGTTGTAGGTACACGTCCATAGGCCACGGTAATCACTTTCCATCAGGTGGGACGTATGCTTGTCTGTCACCTTAGTGGTATAAAAAATACTAGCTGTTTCTATCATTGAATGGAATTTAAGCGATTTTTTTAATTAAAAGTTCTTGGTTGGTAGGTTTTGAATAAAGGTAAAATGAATTGCTCAGGTGGGACTTGAACCCACGACCTTTCCCTCACAGGGCGAATGCTCTTCCAATTGAGCTACTGACCAGACCTGAACGAATTCGAATTTACCTTCTATATATAACCGTCTTTAAGGCGACAGTGGAGCCATCTCTCACTCTTACAAACTGTTGGAACCAATAATGAATGATTAATCATTTTTGAACATTGTTTTTTGCTTTCTCCGCCCAAATATTTGAATGAAATTTTTAACCTCCGACGCAAAAACGACGGGGTGTTATACGTGTAAATTGTTCCGATAATATAACGGAGTGCTTAACCAGTTAGGGTCCCCCGACATGGCAACCATTGAAATCTGATTGAATCAAAATATTACTAGGTATATCAAAAGTTAAAAGGCAAACTCCATTTATTTTCAAGAGATGGTTTTTGTGACGGGGGTTATTTAAATTTTTAATTTATTTTTTACCAGCTTTTGTTCGAAATAGAAAGGTTTAGGACACACTGCTCCTGTTCCCGCGACACAGATAAAGTTCCTTAAATTTTCTGTGAGCCTGGTACTTCATACCAATGTGCCAGGGTCACATAAATACTGATCCCGTACCCGCGGCCCACAGCAACCTATATCTTACGGTTGTTTGATTGCAATCAAACAAACGTAAGATTTTAAGTCTGATCAAGAGCTTTCTAATAAAAAAACTGCATCAAAATCCGTTCAGTAGATTTGCGTCCATCGCGAACAAACATTTCCAATTTCCAATTATACATATAAATATTATAGAGTATAGATTGAACATTAATTTTTGCTTTCTCCGTTCAAATATTTGAATGAAAGTTTATAGCAAGTCTTGTCTTATACTCTTTCTCTTTCCAGTGCTGCTGTCAACTTCCTCGGCCAGGCCTCAGATAGTGGAGCCAGTCACTGCTCTAACCGGCTCACAGGATCCCAACTCGCAGAACCCGCTTGCTCTCCTCTCGATGCCTTTACAATTACCAATGAACCTATTCAATAGTATGATGCGAACTCAGTCTTAATTTGACGTTTTATTTAAACCTATAATACATCTTTTTTTATAAAGGTCAAACGTCAATTAGACTTCACCTCACCTGAAGTTGAGCTAAAGGCAAAGTCTCGGCAAGAGGGTCACCATATGAAACATGTACCATGTTAACAGTGGTGGCACTCGGCTTGACGGCCTCATCAGATGCCTTGTCACGCCCCGCTTAAAGGACTGGGGACTGTAGGAAGAAGGAAACACGTGAGCTGGCAGGGAGTTCCAGGTCTTAGTGGTGCGGCATAGGAATGAGTCACTGAAACGCTTGATTCTAGCGAGTATACTATGCACCGTATACAGATATACAGCTACATGTCCGCCTGGTTCCCGGCAGCGTAGAATTTGGGCCATCCCATCTCTTCCCATTCGGTGTCGTACAAGGCGACTAAGGGATAGAGCTGTTTAATATCAGACAAATATATATACAGCCCAAAAATCTCTAAAATGGTATTATACACCTAGATTGTATGGTCATTTCATAAAAAAAGATTTTGGACTCAGTTTTAATAGCAAAATCGTTAAGTGGGCATGTTATGTGGGACTCGAACCGACTACAAAGACTACTAAGAACAGAAAAACTAATTTCGACCTTAATAACATTTTCTTAATTACATGTTATTTCGCCGCTGATCACGAATATATATGAAAAAAAAACTCTGTTCTATGTGATGTCAATACGGTCGAAAATTGCTTGCACTAGTCGGCCAGCTGCCTGCTAATTGTGTGTTCATTTGCCTCACGGCCATACACTGTCTGACTGACCGGAATCGGCCACACACTATAATAATCTTTTTCTACGAAACGACTATACAATCTGAGTGTATAATAAGTTGTAGAGATTTTTAATGTATTTTAGTTAGTTTAAAGACAACAGAATAAGCATCAGTGTCGGGTATCGGTTGTCGGCTTGCCACTCATAGGCAGTACCTATGAATGAGTATAACTTTACGACACGAAAACGAAACCACATGCAAATCCTAGAAGAATATTGTGTACCTATTCAACTGATTAGCCAAATTAGTTACTTTTCACTAAACGTCAAAACGATAAGTTATAAGGTAACTTGTATGAAAAAAGATTTAGTGACGTCATAAAATTTAATAGTCAAATCAGGTACTATTATAGGTTGGGTGAATGCTTAAAAATAAATTAAAACTATAAAATAAGAACCGTCGCAATGTTTACCGCTCTTTTACCATTCTTATTTTAATACGCTCGGTTAGATAATATATTTTAACTATAGGATAATAAAAAAGTATTCATGTATTCGATACCAAAACATAAAATTTAATCCATCAAAAACCAACATAATATATTTTTTATAATCAAAATTTATTCATACAAGTCATATTCCAAATTATTTTCTTCCCATCTGGCTATTGAGTCTCTCGATATTAAGATCTAGTAGCATGGAGGAGGTTGTGCTTGGCACCCGCATGGAGGCGGAGGAGGCAGAGGGCATTCGCATGGACAAGGAGGAGGCGACGGGCACGGTGGAGGAGGTGGTAATGGACATGGACATTGGCAAGGAGTGTACACAGTGGCAGGGCCTGTACACGGAGGACAAGCCCTTGCTAAGCAGATGGACGGTGGACTGATGCAGGGTTGGCCTTGGTCACCGAAGCAGACTGTGCTGCCGTCGCAGGTCGTGTAGCACCTCCATGGCGCGGCGGCCGTGTAAGCGACGAGTGCTGTAAAAAGGTTTACTAATTAAAAGCATAAAATATATACCTAGACATAAATTAGGTACGCATAATATTATTAAGCATAAATGTTTTGGTATAATGCCTCTTGTCATAATAATAATGAAGCATAATTTTATTTAGTATAATGTTAGAAACGCATAATGATATAAAAAAACCATGAAGGCTAATTGCGGGGAGCTCCGCCGGCTCCACTCCGCTCCCGCATTAAGCCTTCTAACCTAACCTAACCAGGTCGGGTTAAGTAGTGACTGTTCTAAAAACATTGTGCGAATTATAACCATACATAAATATATTAGACCTAAAATAAACCACTATGCCTTTAAAATTTATGCAACTCTTTCTTATGGCAAAACGTATTAAACTAAATGATAGTTATGTTAACATTTGCATTATGCCAAAGGTTATTATGCAGTAGTATTATTATGCTAATGAAAGTTATGCGAAAACGTTATGCCAAACTATATTCTGCCTTAAAATTTTATGCCAAGAGGAGGGATCCCCTGTAAAAAAGCAGTGTCTCTATTATAAATTAATGAAAATGTAGCAGGGGGTGTGGATTGCCATGACGGGAGTGGTCATATAGAAAACAGCTCAGAGGCTTCTACGTGTCTCTCTGATTAGCAGAGGGCACAGTGGAGAGCTGCAAGGGGTGGGCTGGTTACCGAACGCGGATGTGGGGTTAACAGCAGAAGTCACCTCTGACCCCTTTTTTTACCGTGGGGGAAAACCCTTAATGGATGTTATGCCGGACTCCTACCGACTAAAAACCCCCACGGTAACGCCCAACAGCCTATGGTTGGGCGCCCCGGGTAAGCCCTCGGAAGGATGTCCCAGGGCTCCCATCAGATCTATGGCTACCACTGCGGCCTCGCCTAGGGAGCGCGTCTATGGGGGGTTTTCGGGTGTTATCCCCGTTTTTAAGGAGGGGGGGGGGGAGGGGCGAGCATGAATCCCTCACGTCACGCTGCGTTATGGGCCTGCTTCTGTAAGGATGGTGAGCAGCCAACTTCCCGTCCTCAGGCCCCCGGTCATGGAGGCCGATGGTCTTCGGCGAAGACACGTCAGCGGCGCCCAAACAGCTGACTGCGGAACTCGAATGGGAGAATTCTCTACCGCTCCCGCCCCGCCGCCTCTTTCACGAGCATGACCTGCTCGTAGAAAGAGGCGGTCATTTCCGACCCCTCCACCCTCACCAGCCCAGTGACGCTCGCCTCCTGCCCCTCTTCCCCATTTTACCGGGTTATATAGCGACAACGTTCTTCTTACACTCGTAGGGTTCATCTTAAAGCAGTAGATGTCCCTGGGTCAGTCGAGGTGCAAGGGATATGCTCTATACATTCGGAGGCATGAGATGGTGTGCGGTTGTAGCCAATCGGGTCTAAAAAATTGCCGAATAATTTCTTGAAGAAATCCAATTTTTTATACCAGGTAGGAGGCAGAAAGGCCTACGGCCCCTCTGATGGAAAGAGGTTACCGTGGCTTATGAACGTGTACAACAGCGAGTCACACTCGTGCTGCCGACCCTGTAAGAACAGAGAGTTTCTGTGCCGTCAGAAACAAAGCAGGACAAGCTTTTGGTTTCCCCATTGACAGAACAAAAACTCTTCATATTGTAGTCTCTTGGAAAGCAGGGAGTTCATTCCACAGCTTGAGCTGAGATGAAGTTCCTTTCATACCGCAGAGTGTACACCATTTCAGCTTGCAATTATTAGCATCGAAAACAACGCTGTGACACCCTTGATATAGATAGCCATTGGTTGGACTCGGTGACGTCACAACAGATAACCAATGATAAATCTCTATCAAAGTCGCAGCTGTGCCCAACACCATTTGCTTAGAGAATTGTACAGCTGGTCCCTGGCCCATGGAATCCCTGCCTGTGGTGAGTATAAAGCTGACACTACACCTAGACAGATGCATCTGCGGTCGTTATCAGCGGAGGCGTCCGCCGACGTGTAGAGGGGTAATTTGCTCATCTGTTGTGGGTATTTAACGTCCGAAGATGCATCCGGCACTCATCCATAGTTGTCGGTTTTTATAGCACAGATGGAAGGTTTTCAGCGCGGGCGATTGCGGTGTGTCCACAAGTCTGAAGACGCATCAGGGTTCATCGGGAAGACGTCCGCAGATGCATCCATCTACGTGTAGTGCCAGCATAAGATGATGATGGTTAGACTCACCAAGAATCAGTAGTGCCTTCAAAGCCATCGCGTTGACAGTAATTAGAGAACTTACTTCACAACTTTTTATAGTTTTGAATAATGTTTATGAACGGTCTAACGAGGCCGTGTGAAGGTAAATTGATTTGCTATACTCTGTGATATTTTCTAAAGTTTACGCACGCGAATATCACTCATCGGAATAAAACACATTTTACGAATTCTATCGCGATATATTTGTTATTATTTACTTTTAAACCGACGCTTCTTTTTTTTATGAAGGTCACGTCAATTTGACTTCATCTCGCCTGATGTTAAGCTAAAGGCAAAGTTTAGGAAAGAGGGTCACCATCGTAAACATGTACCAGTGGTGGCACTTAGCTTGACGCCTCGTCAGATGCCTTTTCACGCCCCGCTTAATCGACCCGGGACTATAGGAAGAAGGACACACGTGAGCTGGCAGGGAGTTCCAGGTCTTCGGCTTTTCAGCTGCCATGATCGCGGTGTGAATCATGATGGTAGTTGTCACATAGTTTGAAGTATAAGTTATCTCAAAATACCCGAATCATGGTGAATTATTGGTGTTACTATTTACGCAATGAGCTCACTGTGTAAAATAAATAATCTATACCGCTCCTCACCGTATCCGGGGCAAATGTGCCCATCACACAAGCGTGCTAGCGGAATTGCCTCACTGAATTTTAAGTGACTTTTTAATTTTACTGACTTTTTAAAATTCTATAGTAGTTTGAATTATTTTTATAGCATTTATTATGCTAACTTTAAAGTTCGAAAAGTTTAAGACGTAATAAAGAGAAGGAAAATTTGAAGTGATTCAGGTGTAGCTCAATAGCTCAGTTGGAAGAGCATTCTCTCTATCAAAAAAGTAACTGTTTGTCTGTTGTGCTCTCACACCTAAACCACTGAACGCAGCAAAATCCAGCAAGACTTAACACTGTGGCGTTAAGTCTTGCTGGATTTTGCCGCTTACTGGGTTTGACTCAGTGCATGACTCTCCATTAAAATTTCATTAAAATTTGGGTGCTTTTTCCTTGGTTTTATTTTAATGAGCTATGCTCTGTGTTATACTTTGAGCGATTCATGATAATAATCAAGTAGGTTAACACAGTTATGCAATATTACACAAGATGGGTGACTATTTTATTCCGGGCACTATTATTGACTCGACCATGCATCTGAGGCTGAGTCTGGACTGTATACTTATATCTGTCTGATGGTAAACAGCGCTATCCCTTAGTCGCCTTGTACGACACCGTAAGGTGGTCCAAATGTTACTTTGCCAGGAATCACGCGGCTAATATGTTTTTTTTTCATAGGTTTCTAATACAAAATATATTTAAAAAAAACTTTCAATTAAATAAAACCATCAATATAATTATTTAAATCTCACACCACGCTTCAACGCATTTCTAGACGTAGTTTTATTAATAATTTATTAAACAATTTATGCTTTACTGGCAGCCATTACACCAAGAATTATTTCAAATCGTAATATAAACAAAATGGCAGCCACCGTATAAAAAGGGCGGGAATTTTAATATTTTTTACACAAGGTTGTCGACCATGGGGCGTTTAACGGCATTGGGTATAATAGGTATGTAATTTTAAATCTAAATATCATATTATTTATCAAATAAATACTGCAAATATCATTCAAATATTTGGGCGCAGTCATCAAAATTCAATGTTTAAAGATCGTTGAAAAATCATTCATTGTTTCCAACAGTTCGTAAGAATGTTGGTAGATGGCTGCACCGTCGCCCTTATAGACGGATATAAAGAGAAGGAAAAAATTTGGAATGACTCAAGTGTGGCTCAATAGCTCAGTTGGAAGAGCAGTCCCCCTGTAAGGGAAAGGTCGTGAGTTCGAGTCTCACTTGAGCATTTGATTTTTTCCAATGTTTTTCGAACTTAAAAGTTAGCATAATAAATGCTATAAAAAATTCATTCAAATACTGCAAAGTCAAATTTGAGTCCACAAAATTGGTTGTGTAGGTGCCTGGTGCAGCAGACTAGGATCACCCCAGCTCTTTCTGTGGGTGTCGTAAAAGGCGAATAAGGGATAGGGCCGACAGTAAACATACAGCCCAAGACAAACAGCCCGATATCCGGCAGTAGGCTTGACTCCTACTTTTTTTTTTTTTTTTTTTTCGTGCGGAAATCCCCCCTGCCGGAGCCGGAAGGGGAGGTTATGTCGGACTCGAACTGACTAAAACCGCACGCCGACTGTGGGTCTATGTGCTAGGCCGGAGGTGAGGTTATTATAGACATATCCCTCGCACCCCGGCTGACCCAGGGCCATCCCTTACGGTCTGGCCCTCCTCAGGGGGGGGGACAACGGTGTCCCCAACTCGCCCCCGGAATAGGGAGGCGCGCTATTTAGCGCGCCGCCGCCGTGGCCTGCTTCTGCTGGGGTGACAGGCGGCTCCACCCGTCACCCCCAGGCCCGAGGCTTGACTCCTACTAGGTACTTCGTAGCACCGAAAATCATAATCGGCGAAACATGGTTGTCGCTGCAACTCTGCCTACCCCTTCGGGGATTTACAAACGTGAGCATTATGTACGGATTCGCGGGTAATAGTTAAATAAATATCACTTCATAGTTTAATGCAAAGTCACTTTCCGCGTGTCTCCGTCCCTATGTATGCTTATATCTTCAAAACTACGCTATACAACTCGTGCGAGTTAACATGGCACCTGGCTCGGGGCTTTGCGCGGGTGAGCGGGGGGGGGGGGGGGGGGGGGATATGCTGACGCTACTAGCCTCGCACGGCGAGAGCGGGGTCGCGCGCGGGGAAGCGGGATGAGGGTGTCTTCGAGGCAGGTGCCATGTTAACTCGCACGAGCTATAGATTTTGATGCGGTTTGTTTTAATAGATAGAGTAATTCAAGAAGGTTTATATGTATAACTTGCTTTTGCCCGTGACTTTGTCCACGTTAAGTTCGGAATAGAAAATTTTAGGACCCACCTTTTTTTTTTTTTTTTTTCGTGCGGAAATCCCCACGGATACCTCCCCTGCCGGAGCTGGAAGGGGAGGTTATGTCGGACTCGATCCGACTAAAACCGCACGCAGACTACCACTCCCACGACCCCGATAAGGTTCAACAAAATTTCTATGGGTCTGGTGCTTCATGCAAATGTACCAGGGTCACAGAAATACGGATCCCGTGACCGCGACACACACAGCACCTATACGGTTTACGGTTCTACTCAACCGGTTGCAATCAAAAAAACGTAAAATTTTAAGTCTGATGAAGACCTTTCTAATAAAAAAAATTGCATCAAAATCCGTTCAGTAGTGTTTGCGTCCATCGCGAACAAACATTTCCAATTTAAAATTATATAATAGTATAGATAGATATAGACAGATACATGCTTAATATAGTTGAGGGTGCAGCGGGAACGGGATCGGACGTCACGCGGGCGGGAAGAAATTGGCGGCCGGGTCAGCTTAGTATAATAAAAATATAGACAAACCTCACTTAAAAATATAGATAAACCTCACTTAATAAACCATATTTTAGCGCGCTTTTCACTCGTTTTTAAGCTCTTAAACTAGACAGATAGACCATAGACAGCTTAAAATTTTTAAAAGAAAGAAGTTTTTAATATCAAAAGTTTGCCAGCAGTAAAAACTCTTCAGACGTCGGCATTAAGATAATTAGCAATAATTAGCACTTGCTTTGATAAAGTGGCTAACTAGTGCGGGCTACTACTTTTCTTTTTTATACCACTTAGTTGGCAGACAAGCTCACGACCCACCTGATGGGAAGTGGTTAAGGTTATCTATGTATATAACTAGCTTTTGCCCGCGGCTTCGCCCTCGTGGATGTCGGTTATCGCGAAAAAACATTTCTCAAAAGACGTAGGTGTGTGCGAAATTTCATGCTTCTAACTTTAAAAAAGGCGAACTTTCCATACAAACGTTTATCACCTATTTTACCCTCTTAGTAGTTAAATTTTGAAAAACGCTGATACACTTGTTCATTTATTTCTTAAAAGACACAAGTTTATGAAATTTAGTGCATCTAGCTCTGAAAATGACGGATTTTCATACAAACTTCCATCCCTTATTTTATCAAATTTCCACATATCCTTTCTTAGTGGATGCTTACATCATAATAGTTATTTGTTATACAAGAGTGCAAAGTTGCTTTTTAACCGCGTGTTCAAAGAAAAATGTGGGAATCAAAAGAGCACGAGGTGAAAAATCTTTGCACTCGAGTGCAACACGTAACTTTTCATTCCACCTCAGCGAGGAAATGACTAAATGCAAAAAAAAAACGTTTACAATCACAAGATAGGTACACTTTAATTTCAAAAGAAAAAAGAAAAAAAGAGCACCAAGAAGGTTCCGAGTCTGAGTTTTTAACAAATTAAAAAAAAGTTGTATGATATATTCGGCACCATAGAGGTAGCAGTAAATAGGTTTAATGTTTTTTTTAATTCACAAACTTAGTGCACACGATGTTCTAAATTCAATTTACTATCCTCTAGAGAATAAAAACGGCTTTTCCACTCAGATATTGAAGATTAAAAATACTCTTTCCGAGATTGTGGGATGAAAAATGCATTTTCTGTAAAAATTTCCAGTTTGTGGGACAGCGGTATAAGCTCTGCGTTGATGAGTCAGTCAGTCAGACACTCAGTCGGGACAAGTAATTTTATATGTGCAGATAGATTAATGCAACACCTGAGGCGTTATATTTAGACAGCCTTTGTGGAGAGGCGGTAGTAAATACGAATATAATTATTTGCATTGGTCTGGTCGTGCCTCGGAGAGCACGTTATGCCGTCGGTCCAGGTTGTCATACGAACATCTATGGCAGTCGTTACGGGTAGTTGGAGCCCTCAAAAGTTCAACAACTGGTCTAACTGCAATGCTTCAATATCGGCAACGGGTTATGGAGATCAGATGGGAAATATCGAAGTTCTGATAAACCCCGCAGTTAGACGATAAAGCGGACCCCAGACTCCAGGGTGACAGCTTCAGATGTGTCTGGGATTAACGCTAGAATGATCAAGAACAGGTGTCATAAACGTGGTGTTAAAATTGGTGGTGAGTAGGGTAGCCAGAGCTCACTGGAGAGTGTTTGTGCTGTCAGTGGGAAGACCAAAGTCTTGTCCTGCTTTGTCTTCTGCACTGACGGCACAGACACTCTCTGTCAGGGTCGGTAGCACGAGTATGACTCCCAAGCCCTTAAAGACAAGTGGCAGTACGCTAGTAGCGTATCGTGGAATAGAATGCCAAATGTATGGAATTTTTCATCTATGACAGCAATCTGCGGTAGCCTAGTGGTATGGGTAATGGACTGCTGAGACGAGGTCTCGGGTTCGATCCCAGGTTTACCATGGCACACATCAATGACTTTTCGATGCTTTTCGAAGTTATGTGTGTATTTATCGCAGGTTTATAAGTGCCCGGTTAATGGCAATAGGCTCACCACCTATTACGTTAGGACCTAAACATAAACGGGCGATGTGGGTGATAGCACCTCTGCCTACCCCTTCGGGGAATATAGGCGTGAGTTTATCATATGTTATATGTTATGACAGTTGTCACCGAATGTCATAAACATCAAATCTTCTATATAAAATTACTTGTCCCGAATGCTGACTGATTTATCAACGCAGAGCCTAAACCGCTGGACCTACAAACTTAAAATTTTGTCAGCATATGCATATTATGATGTAAGCATCCACTAAGAAAGGATTTTTGGAAATTCTGCTACTAAAGGGGTAAAATAAGGGATGGAAATTTGTATGAAAGTCCGTCATTTTCAGAGCTAGATGCACTAATTTTCATAAACCTGTGTCTTTTAAGAAATAAATGAATGTGTATCAGCGTTTTTCAAAATTTAAAGATTAAAATAGGTGATAAACGTTTGTATGGAAAGTTCATCATTTAGGTCACTATCAAATATGGAATACGAAATTTTCGGGACGGGTCAACTAGTCCTATAATATCGTCTTTCTATTATACGATACACCGCCCAGCGAGTTGCCGATTGTTTAGAGAGGCTGGTGTTGCACACATCCAAAGGCCACGGTAACCACTTCATAACCACTATCAAGTGGGCCGTGCTCTTGTTTGCCACCTAAGCGGTATAAAAAAACTAACTAAGATTCTAACAGCAATTTTGTTCCACAGCGCTTGTAGCATCGGCGGCAGCAGCGCCTGCGCCGCAGTTTGATTCGTGTCCGTGTCCGTGTCCGTCCCCCCCACCGCCGTGTCCGTGCGAGCCCCCCCTCCCCCCGCCACCATGCATTTCTCCACCCCCACCGTGCAACATGCCGTGCCCTTGTGACCCCTGCGCACTTGCCCCAAGTAAGTAATTTGTTTCTTCCCCCGAGTAAGTTTTTGTGTCTTCTTCTTTGCTTTAGGAAAATGTTTGTGTCTTGCCCCAATTAAATATTTCATTACTTCCCCCTATGAACTATTTTGTTTCTTCCCCCTACGAACTATTTTGTTTCTTCCACCAAATAAGTTTTTTTTTCTTCCTCTCAAGTAAGTGTTTTGTTTCTTCCCCCGCCTAAGTTTTTTTAAATATACGAACTAGTCAATATTATCCTGGACTCCGAGGTAAGAGCGTCGGGTGCGACTGGAACTAACGCAAACATACTAGCAATATATGGACAAGGTAAAGATCTTCAGAACTCAAGCCAATGTCACCTGCAGGCTGGTATATTTGCTAGTTGATGGATGAGGTTTCAAAACCTCTCAGGGTCCAAAACTCAGACAACAGTTGCTGTATTAAAGCAACTTACTACTAAATCTATAAGTGAAGAAAGATTAGCAGAACTTACCTTCGAGGTAACCACGCTAACGTGATGATGAGAAGTGTCACCAAACTTTCAAATATTTCAATTCCAAAATTACATCACACAAAACAGTAACGTGATTGGCTAATTGTTAACAAAGAACAAGCAAGTAAATATCAGTAAGTAGTCAATCGCGTTGCGAAATATGCTGAACACCTCAGTATTATTGTATACAAGCAGTATTTATGGTGTTCTTTTAGTTGACCTGATAGTAACTAACTAGCAACTAAACAGCTAATATTGGATTATCTTTCAGCTCAATGCGGTGACGGTCCAATCAAGATCCTTCTGCAGAAGAACTGCGTCCCCGAGCGCTTGAGGGCTGCTGGTTTCCAAGAAATCTCAGTCCCCGGCGGTACGTTCTTCATCAGCCCATCACCAGACGTCATCATCCAGCCACCTCCAATCCTGGTTCGCCCACCACAGCAGTCTGCGATCACACCTCCAGCGTTCACCATCCAGCCACCTCCTCTGCCACCAGTAACTCCGAGACCAATCTACGTCAGACCTCCCCCACTAGCACCGATCACCCCACCTCCGGTTCTTGCTCGGCCATCGCCTTTATGCCCGATTCAGCCTCCTCCGATTGTCGTCAGGCTACCCAAACCTGATCCGATACAGCCACCACCGATCAGCGTGACTCAACCCCGCCCTACTCCTCTGGTTCCACCTCAGATTGTAGTGAGACAGCCAAGGCCTCAATGCCTCCAGCCACCAACGATCTGTGTGTCGACTACGTCACTTCAGGGTAACCAGGGTAACCAGGGTAACCCTGGGCCAGGCATTGGACAAAACCAGGGTGGATTGATATCGTGTCAATCTTGTCAACAACCGTCTCCACAACCTTGCCCGCTCCCCATACTTTCCCCACCTTGTTCTTGTGACACACCTCCCCCACCATGCGCTTGCCCCTGTGACGCCCCTTCGCCATGCTAAATAACGAACTAACCATTTAAGACTTATTCTTAGAGATCCAAAAATACCTAAGGAATGTGAATCGTAAAATTGTTAAATTGGGGGAAATGTCAAATATGGGGTAAATTCTAAAATGGGGCAAAGTGACGAGTGCAAGATTAACATCATCTGGTATCGTAGTGTTACCATCTTTCTACGAGCTCCCAAATCACTAATAAATTCCCCGTAAAGTAGTATTACCCCAGTATAATTTAATTTTCCCGTTACCTAGTCAGATAGGGTGTTAGGTCATTATTTCAGAAGGGAAGTAGAAGATGACCTGATGTAATACTTGAATCAGGAAAAGAAGATATAAGAAGAGAAAGAAGAAGAAACATCTGAATTATAAGATTCTGATGACATCTAGCGAGCGATTTTTGAACCAACTTTGACATATGCTTCAGAATCGAAATATATTTTGTTGATGACAGTACTTTACAAGTTCTGAAATACAAACATTTTGACAGCTGTCATATTGAAACCAAGATGGCCGACAAATATTAACTTTAGATGTTATCTCCAGGAGATTATTATAAAATTTTTGGATCTTTAGAATGAGTTTTAGATATAATTTAGTAACAAAAAGATCTCGTTAATGTTATTTCAATGACAAATGCATGAAGACGGTTTTTAGATAGCATAGTGTTAAGTTACCCGTAGCTTGTATTAAAATTGTGATGATAGACTAATAAATGCGTATTAACTTAAGTATTTTATGTATGTAACCATTTATTGTATGAAATATATATATACAAGTGATCATATTGTTTCATTTTTGAACGACCAGTTCGTATAGGCATGGGGTACGAACGCTAAGAAAATGTCTTTTGTATCTCAAATACTAATAGATGGCACTAGTAGTCTCATTATAAGAAGGTAAAAAACTTATTTCCCCATTTAGAATCACGTAAATTATTTCAGAACCTTAAAACATGATAATGTAAGCATTTAAGTATATAAAACTCGCTGTTAATATAATAAATAAATATTTCATGACAAAAGTGATAATTTAGGAAACCGCCATCTAGCGACCTCGTCCAAGTTGGCTATAACCATCCAAATTACTGCAGAATCAATATAGATTAGAATATTAATGGTTTTGTTCAGTCATATACAATAATGTTTAGTGTATTTTTTATTTTTGATAAGTTAGTTTTAATAGTAAAAATGAGAAAAGATTGCCAAAGCATTGTCGCCATCTAGTAACAACGCTTAGAAATAAAAGTTGCCTGCCTGCTTTAGGAAGTTACGAGTTTTTTTGTGCCTGATTGTGCATCTGTATAGAACTATATTAAATTAGAATGAATTTTTTATAGGATTTATTATGCTAACTTTTATGTTCGAAAAATATCGGAAAAAATGAAATGCGTGCATGAGACTTGAACTCACGACCTTTCCCTTACAGGGGGAATGTTCTTCCAACTGAGCTATTGTGCCACACCTGAATCATTTCAAAATTCCCTTCTCTTTGAGGGCGAAGGTGGAGCCATCTACCAACTTTCTTACGAATTATTGGAACCAATGAATGATTTTTCAACCATTTTTAAACATTGAATTTTGATGACTCCGCCCAATGATATTACATACAAAAAAGAGGCAGATATGTTATTACACTGCGCCTGGTGAAGACGCGAAAACGTCCCAATTGGGACGTATCGCATTTAGTATATGTCTGGCAAACGCCGAGTTGTCACGTATGTAAGCGCATAATAAAATGGCAATAAAAATGCCACCGTGTATTTTTAAAAATGTACAAATCAATAAAACACGAAGGACCTTCTATCACATGTAAGTACATACAATATTACCGATTTTTTAGTGTATTTCATTAAAATTAGTTTAATAATATTTTTAAAATAATGGCGGCAAAGAAAAAGGACAGAAATACTTTTTGATATGAGCACGACAAGGACACAACAACACTGCTTGCATAGATTATCAGTACAGATGCGACATAGGGTAATTTTCAGTTTACTGCCTACTAAAGTAATAATTTTGACCTGCTGTTCAGTTTTATTTGTTATTTAAAATTGACTAACATAATTTTTGTTTTATTTATTTGTTGTCCTTTAAATAATTGTATTAACCTAAATTTTTATTTTTCAAGGTTTCCGACTAATGAAGTTCGACTTCAAGAGTAGATTGCAATTGTTAAAGAACAAAGAAATGAGTTTGACGGGACACCTTCAAAAAGCAGCAGAATTTGTAGCAATAATTTTGAAGCCACTGAGAGATATACTTCGAAAAAAGGAACATTGCTCAGGAAGAATATAAATAACTGACAAATATACCACTGTTCGGCTTCATTCTGCTCATAAAAATAATCCCAAAATAAAAAACTTTCTAAGAGGTAGAAAATAAATAAATTAAATTTATTTGAAGGAGTTTAATTTTTTTTTAACGTCAGTACGGCACTATGGTTTTATTTTCGAGAAGTTTCCTAATTATCTTTTTGAACTATTATCATTTTCCGAAATAAATAATGACGTATTATTTATTCATCGAATTTCATTTCTTGCCTACCAACGAAATACCCCTTCTGTTCAACAAAATCATAATCTTTGCTTCGAAACGATCCTACAAGTGCAATCGTCCGAATCATTCCGAATTATAGCTATCTTTTTTACTCACGTGATTTTCCCATCTTTCGTACTACTTTAACGCTAATTGTCAACTATTGTGCACTGACAGACTGCTGGATCAGATTTGAGAAGTCAGTTACTATGAACGTAACATATCTTGTATAAAATATCATTGACTCCGCCCAAATAATTGAATGAAATTTTTATAGGATTTAATAAGCTAACTTTTAAATTCAAAATACATCGAGAAAAAGACTAATGCTATAAAAATTTCATTTCAATAATGTTTCATTTTTGAACGACAAATCCATTCGACCCCTAAAATTCGCATACAGCGCCTACTCGTCTCTTCAAATATTTGAGGCTCCCATTCGTCCCCCTGAAAGAAAGAATAGAAGAAAGAAAACTACTTTATCGAGGATCATAACGCGTATTTAGATGTGGAGGAATGAAGCGTGATGTTCCTCTAACACAAAAGGAGGATCCTCCGACCAGGCAAGGTGATCACGACTAGCGGGCCGTGGCCCAACGATTGTCGTTTGGATGTTGTAATATACAGGGTGTAATCGTTAAGTGTGTCCAGGCGATTATTACGTAACTATTACAGATATCAAAAAACTTTAAACAGATATCGAAAGTACGTTACCTAATGAGTAAAATGACATAAATAACTTTTTAAAAATCAAACGAGTGGTATCTAAAATTTTGACATTAAACCCTCCCATACATTTAGTAGTAGATTAGTAGAATTAAGTGGTCTGGCACTCATTTTACCTTAGTCATATTTTATGATTACGTATGATTAAATGATGATTTTCAAGTAGATACATGTGAAGATTTTTTTTTCTAGAAACATTGGAATATTTTTTTTAATTATTTTAATTTTTTTTTTTCAATTTTTTTTAAACTTCACTTTCCGTGTAAGAATTGAAGAGAAGAAACTTTGAAGTGGTAATATAAATTATTTTTTTTTAAATTTAAAAGCGTCGGTAGCTTAGTGGTTAAGGAGTCGGCCTTACGATCGAGAGGTCCCGGGTTCGATCCTGGCCATTACACTACCGACGTGAACCCACTCCTAGCACAAGCATTTTAGCTTAGTTGGAGGGGTGAGAGAGAATATTACTTATATATATATATACTTCGGTTCTAATATTCTTTATAACAAAATTAAAAAAAAACTTCACGTGTATCTACTTGAAAATCATCATTGCCATAATCACACGTAATCATAAAATATGATTAAGGTAAAATGAGTACCAGACCACTTAAAATAAGGAAACTAAAAAAATTCTATTAATCTAGTACTAAATGTATGGGAGGGTTTAATGTCAAAATTTTAGATACCACTCGTTTGATTCAAAAAAAGTTATTTATATAATTTTACTCATTAGGTAACGTACTTTCGATATCAGTTTAAAGTTTTTTGATATCTGTAATAGTTACGGAATAATCGCCTGGACACACTTAACGATTACACCCTGTATATTTTAAAATTAAAAGGCTACACGTTAATTATGACGAAGTGAATGGTGCAATCAAAAGAGTGGTCCATTGGTTTAATATAAATAATCTTTGCCTTAATGAGAACAAAACTAAATGTATTAAATTTACTCTGCCTAATGTTGCACAGGTAGAAACCAATGTACAACTCAATGGACAATTGTTGAGCCTTGCGGAATCGACAGTGTTCTTAGGTTTGAGTATTGACGCTAAACTTCAGTGGGGTTCACATATAGAAAAAATAGCTAGTAGATTAAGCTCAGCTTCCTATGCTGTAAAAAAGATTAGGACTTTAACAGATGTGGATACGGCTAGAATAGTTTATTTCAGCTATTTTCATAGTAGGTATTATGAGCTACGGAATTCTCCTTTGGGGTAATTCCGCAGATTTAAACACAATATTTGTCTTGCAAAAGCGGGCTGTGCGATATATTTATAATTTGGGCCCAAGAGTCTCCCTCCGAGATAAGTTTAAAGAGATAAATATTCTAACCGTAGTATCACAATACATTTTCGAAAACTTAATGTATGTCAGG
Organism: Eilema sororculum; assembly: GCA_914829495.1. NCBI lineage: Eukaryota > Metazoa > Arthropoda > Insecta > Lepidoptera > Erebidae > Eilema > Eilema sororculum. The sequence goes on along the minus strand of OU618559.1, from coordinate 14,355,786 downwards.
AAAAATATTGCAAAATTTCCAAGACTTTGTGACAGGCACAATATAAATACTAGAAATAAAAGCAATCTTGTAGTTTGTCATAGCAGACTCCATAAAATAAGTAATTCTTTCTAGGGCAACTGTATTCGCTTTTTTAACAAGCTTCCTAATGAAATCAGAGATTTACCTGTTAATAAATTTAAAAATACAGTAAAGAGCAAACTGTGCCAGAAAGGCTATTATAAAATCCAAGAATATTTAAATGATAAACAAGCTTGGAAATGAGCTGTTCGCTCTGCTATGCTACTCAAGCAAAACATTGTATCTTTTTTTTTTTTTTTATAATATTCCCCATTCTACACAACGCTATCTAGACCATGTATCTATGTATGTATGTATCTAGACCATAAGTTTTAGGCTAAGTAAATGTTTTGTAAATAGACCAAAAAAAAAATGCCCGCTGAGTTTCTTGCCGGAGTCTTCTCAGGTCTGGGCCGCGTTTCGAACAGGTGGTCCATTTACTAGTATTAGTTAGTATTTAATATTTACTTTATGTTGACGTTTTGTAAGTTCCGATTTAATGGTCTATGCAAAATGAAATATTTTTGAAATTATTGAAATATTGTATCAGCGCGAGACCTTCACTTTCGCGATGCAGGTAACATAGTTACATAATAGTTCGGCTTGCTGTTACTAGATGGCGCTGGGTGCATGTGGTATTGTACTATTAAAATAAGTACAATACGATCAATCTAGTACTATTAATAGTCCTCAGTGTGTCATTTATTTTGGAAGCATTATCTAGAAGCAAATTAGTGCTTCTACCAAGACAAGAGAGCGGAAGCGCAGGACACTGCTTACTGGAGCGGACTGTTTTTTTTTTCGTTTGTTCGTTCGTTAGTTCGAGTCTCACTTGAGCATTTCATTTTTTCCAATGTTTTTCGAAATTACCCTCCTTCCTTCGGCAGTCGGGCAAAAACGGGGTTACTGGGCCTCGATTCTACTAAAGCCAAACCATAGTCATACCACAGCGACTGCAAAAAAGGCATTATATAATAGAATTTATAGCTATGTGATTAAAGTTCAAAATTAAATGACAGAGTCAATAAAAAAGTTTATACTGGAGATTGATGGCACTTGGTGGAATCTGCTACACATATTGAATAACAAACTTGTATGTACTTTGACACTGAGTTTTATAGGGGTATTACCATTGAGAATGCCGTAAGGCGAAACCGGTCAGGTTCAGAAATAAAATAAAATCAGTGGAAAAGTACAAGTGTGTTATCCAATATGAATAAAAAAGTTTATGGAAACTTTTTTCATTTCATTTTGGACTTAATGTGTATAATCATAAAGTCTAAAATTTAATATTATTGCACTAACTATGGCAGCACAATAGTTTAGCTTTAATAGAATCGAGGGCCCTGGTCCTCATCCGAAAGGGGGCGTCCTGCGGACTGCTGAACAATACTCTAAGCAAATAGCATGAGCCTTTAAGCGGTGCCTGAATAGGCATCTGATGAGGCCGTCAAGCTGTGTGCCACCACTGTTAACATGGTACATGTTTACGATGGTGACCCTCGTTCCGAGACTTTGCCTTTAGCTTAACATCAGGCGAGGTAAGTCAAATTGACGTGTCCTTTATAAAAAAAAGCAGTGCTTCGACACTCATTTTTCGTACTGGCCACTTTAATCACGATTTTCTCCTCTTTGGTAAGGAATTCCAAATTCAAATTTGTACAGCTATTTACTCATGTATTTGTGCTTCGATGACCGTCATTCATTTGTTTTTTTCTTCTGTTTTTTTCTGTTTGCGTCACTCATTTTACAAAATGGAAAACTTAAAATATCGCATTATTTACGAATACGAGTTCTGCCGTGGCACTAGTGCTGCGGAAACGACTCGAAGGGCGAATGATGTTTATGGCGGTCATGTTGCAAAAGAAAACACAGTTCGTTTTTGGTTCCAACGTTTTCGTTCTGGAAATTTCGACCTGCAGAACAAGCCCCGTGGACGGCCTGAGACCCAAATTGATAATGAAGTATTGAAGGCTATTGTGGAAGCGGATCCATCGTAAACCACGTCCGAGTTAGCTGCAGGCTGCGGTGTTAGTGACAAAACTGTTTTAATTCACTTGAAGCAAATTGGGAAGATTAAAAAGCTTGAAAGGTGGGTACCTCACGAATTGACTGAAGCAAACCGGCAAACGCGCGTCGACTGCTGCGTTACATTACTGAACCGGCACAATAATGAAGGTTTCATTTTTTCCAATGTTTTTCGAACTTAACAGTTATCATAATAAATGCTATAAAAAATTCATTCAAATAATGAAGGTATTTTAAACCGAATCATTACCTGTGATGAAAAATGGATTCTTTACGATAATCGGAAGCGCTCAGTGCAATGGTTGGATCCTGGCCAGCCAGCCAAATCCTGCCCCAAGCGAAAATTAACCCCAAAAAAGTTACTTGTGAGCGTTTGGTGCACTAGTGCCGGTATTGTTCATTACAGTTTTCTCAAATCTGGCCAGATTTGAGAAAACTGTTAGAAGTTAGATTTGAGAAGACTATTAAGGCTGATGTCTATTGTCAGCAATTGCAAACAATGATGGAAAAGCTAGCGGCTAAACAACCTAGGCTGGTCAATCGCTCCACGCCAATGCTGATTCACGACAACGCTAGACAACACACCGCACAACAGACGGCTACCAAATTAGAAGAGCTTCAATTGGAATGTCTAAGACATCCTCCGTACTCCCAGGACCTTGCTCCAACAGATTACCATTTATTTTCGAAATTTGGACAACTTCTTGCAAGGGAAAAAATTTAACTCTGATGGGGCAGTCCAAATCGCCTTCACAGATTTTATTGATTCCCGTCCGATTGGTTTTTTAGTAAAGGGATCAATGAACTACCTATGAGATGGCAAAAGTGCATAGAAAACAATGGTTCATACTTTGATTAATTAAATATATTATATTTAAAAATATTCGACTTTTTGTTCCTCCCATACAAAACGCCAATTTCATATGTAAGGACCTAATATAACATAAATATTAAATATTAGTTTAGCAGATATGGTACGAAACGCGGCCCAGACCTTAGAAGACTCCGGCAAGAAACTCAGCGGGCATTTTTTTTGGTCTATTTACAAACATTTACTTAGCCTAAAACTTATGGTCTAGATACAATGCATTGCTTGAGTAGCATAGCTGAGCGAACAGCTTTTATAAGTTGCGATCTTATGCGTTGATCAGTCGCTTGCGCACGGGTCAAAATCAATAGAGTACCGACGTCGTCGTAAGACATGAATGTGGTTCCAATGCATAACGTCGCAACATCCGTGTTACGACTCTATGCGATATCTTTTAAGCACGTTTTTGTGGTTAGTAACGACTTTAGATGATTCAAAAATATTAGACCTGGGTCGTAACGTATACTTATACATGTTGTCTAAGTAGGTCCGAGTAGTGGCTTAAGGGTGTAACAATGACATACGACCTTTGTCTCACTTGTATAAAGTCGTAAGTCACTAAATAAGTTATATTTTGATTATTTAGGGTTCCGTAGCCAAATGGCAAAAAACGGAACCCTCATATATTCGTTATGTCTGTCTGTCCGTCTATGTGTCCGTCCGTATGTCACAGCCACTTTTCTCCGAAACTATAAGGCCTATTGTGTTGAAATTTGGTATGAATATGTATTCTGTGAACCGCATTAAGAATTTTACATAAAAATAGAAAAAGAGCTATACATTTTGGGGGTCCCCATACTTAGAACTGAAAGTCAATTTTTTTTTTTTCATCGAACCCATACGTGTGGTGTATCTATAGATAGGTCTTCAAAAATGCTATTGAGGTTTCTACCATAATTTTTTTCTAAACCGAATGGTTTGAGCGAGAGACACTTCCAAAGTGGAAAAATGTGTGTCCCCCCCCCCCCCCCCCCTCTAACTTCTAAAATATGAGAATGATAAATCTAAAAAAATATATACGATTTCCAGTGCCCTGCAAACTACCAACGAAAATTGGTTTGAACGAGATCTAGCAAGTAGTTTTTTTTTAATACGTCATAAACCGCAATTTTTCTCTTCCATTCAATTAACTCAAAAATAATACAATAACTTTTATATTATGTTACTTGCTGCTACGGAACCCTTTATGGGCGAGTCCGACTCGCACTTGGCCGGTTTTTTAAATAAGGCTATTACAACTCGTGCGAGTTAACATGGCACCTGGCTCGGTGCTTTTTGCGGGGGAGCGGGAGGGGTGTATGCTGACGCTACTAGCCTCGCACGGCGAGAGCGGGGTCGCGCGCGGGGAAGCGGGAGGAGGGTGTCTTCGAGGCAGGTGCCATGTTAACTCGCACGAGCTATACATGAAACGTTTTTGATTGTGTTTATTTTTTATAGACCACTCTCTATCATTGTATACATGGTATTATGTGTCAAATTAAATATCTTTATGGGGTTGTAGGGTGAAATGTAGGTTTAGCCACTGTGGCGTGGCGGTAGTGCACGCGACTGCCACGCAGGAGGCGCGGTTTTGATCCCCGCTCAGTGCAAATATTTGTATGCATGAATATATCTATTTATATTGGTTTGACTGTTTCTATGTATAGTATGTATGTATTTACAAAAAATAGTATCTAAGTATGTTTATCCGCGTACTAGATTCCATAACACAAGCTAGTTAAGCTTACCATGGGTCTAGGTAGCGTTGTGTGGAATGTTGTGGAATATTTTCACTAACTTTTGCCCGCGGCTCCGCCCGCGTGGATGTCGGTTATCGCGACCAAATATAGCCTATGTCCTTTCTAATGGTCTAATCTACCCATATACCAAATTGCACCAAAATCGGTTCAGTGGTTAAGGCGTGAAAGCGTAACATACAGACAGACAGACAGACAGACAGTTACTTTCGCATTTATAATAATAGTATGGATTTACTAGCTTTTGCCCGCGGCTCCGCCCGCGTGGATGTCGGTTATCGCGAACAAACATAGCCTATGTGATTTAACAAGGTCTAATGTACCCCTATACCAAATTTCATCAAAATCGGTTCGGTGGTTAAGGCGTGAAAGCGTAACTACAGACAGACAGAGTTACTTTGGCATTTATAAATAATATTAGTATGGATTTATTTATTTTCTGGCCCTTGTTGCAACTCGATAAGGGTCAGCTTTCTGTGTAACTAAGATGCTGCTGAAGATATTTTCCACCTAACCTCTACATCTAAGTTCTATAGTTAGACCAGTTGGACTTTTACGGTACCAACTACCCGTAACGACTGCCATAGATGTTCGTATGACAACTGGGACCGACAGCTTAACGTGCTCTCTGGGGTACGACCAGACCAATGCATACAAATATTTGCATTGAGGGGGAATTGAACCCGCACCCCCTGTAGCAATCACGTTCACTACCACCACGCCACAAAGGTTTTATTGTCTATCGGGAAATAATATGTTTACCAATCAAAACAGTAGATTTACCACCAAATATATTTATTTATTAATTTTTTACTTTCAAAGCACCTGATTCAGTAAAGTCGCAGCAAAATATTTTAATCACATTCATCTGTTCAATTTCTAGGACACGTCAATTTGACTTCACCTCGCCTGATGTTAAGCTAAAGGCAAAGTCTCGGAAAGAGGGTCACCATCGTAAACATTTACCTTGTTAACAGTGGTGGCACTCAGCTTGACGGCCTCATTAGATGCCTTTTCACGCCCCGCTTAAATGACCCGGGACTGTAGGAAGAAGGAAACACGTGAGCTGGCAGGGAATTCCAGGTCTTAGTGGTGCGGCATAGGAATGAATCACTGAAACGCTTGGTTCTAGCAGGTATACTCTGCACCGTAAATGGATGGCATCTTAGCCCTGCACGTGTCGTCCTGTGAAGGAAAGGGGAGGGTGGGACTAATTGGAAGAGCTCGTCAGAACATTCACCATGGTAGAGACGGTAGAAAACTGCCAAAGACGCAACATCTCTACGCATATATTTATTTATTAATTTTTTACTTTCAAAGCACCTGATTCAGTAAAATCGCAGCAAAATATTTTAAGGCGGTTGGCACACTGCGACGCTCGACGCGGCGTCGTTCATCGACGCGCGTCGACGCGGGAGAGCTAGTATAGTCCGAGAGATATTAGATTTTTTTTGGTAGGTAGGTGTGTGAAATAATCTAAAATTTTGAGAAAAGTAAAGTAAAGCCATCCGACCATTAGCTCGATAGCCCAGACGCTTAAGAACGCTAGAGATGAAAAGAAAATGATTAGAAGTGCAAGCTATTTTCGACTTATTGACATGACATAGTAACTAAATTTTTTTCTTATATTAGGGATCAGCGTCCTCTTTTAACGCGAAAAGAGACGTAACTAAGAAAATGCCATTTAGGTTGAAAGTCGCTTGCAGTCTCTGCGTGTTCCGATAACGAGCCAAAACAGTGGTGTCGGCTCCAATACCCGATATTGGGCATCGATATTTGACTTCCTCCGATCTCGGATGTCGGATATTGGATATCGGACGTCAGTTGATGTGAAAGCGCTCTTAATTTGACGTTACATACATAGTCATGTTGCATTGCAAAAATATTAATTTAAAATTTTGTCTCAAATACCTACACAGAAATTTCTAACAGCTCTCGGACTAAAACTCCCTCAATCACGCGCGTGATTGCAGATTTCAGTGTGCCATACCTCGCGTTTTCTGCTTGTACGCGCGTATTCCGCAGTAACGCGCGTGATTGCGTTGTCAGGGTGTGGGACCCCGCGTTTTTCTATACAAAATGAGCTCCGTAGAGGCAACGAGCGCGACGCCGCGTCGACGCAACAACGCTCGACGCCGCGTCGCGCGTCGCAGTGTGCCAATCGCCTAATCACATTCATCTGTTTCTTTTCTAGGACACGTCAATTTGACTTCACCTCGACTGAGCGTAAGCTGAATGTAAAGTCTCGGCAAGAGGGTCACCATCGTAAACATTTACCATGTTAACAGTGGTGGCACTCAGCTTGACGGCCTCATTAGATGCCTTTTCACGCCCCGCTTAAAGGACCCGGGACTGTAGGAAGAAGAAAATATCATCACATCCTCAATTTTATTAGCCTTTCGCAGTTCACAGCTGGACATAGGCCTCTCCCAATGTCGGCAGGCTCTGGTCTACTGTGTCGACGCTGGCTGGTTGGTACAGGGTTTTATGTCGAGTGTTCCTTCTCTCGCAGTGATATCGTCTGCGTATGTTTTCGTTAATCGCCTCTAATATCAGCAGAACTAATTTATAAAAAGCACAATATTATCCACATTAAATTTAAAAATCAAAACCATTACGGGTACAATCATACCATAAAATAGATATATAAAACATTTAAATAATTTCCAATAACCATTTTTAAATAATTAATTAACTATGACAATACATTTTGAACTTCAATTTAATTTCAACCTTTTGTGTATAGTATTAAGGTTGAAAGTACCTATTGTTTCAATATTCCGTTTTAAAACAATAATTTAAGTATAAAAATGAAAAATTTCATTGACTTGCCATCAGACGATCGAAAATGGCGAAAGGCAAAGTGATATGGATAACGGGTATGTATTTTATTGTATTATCACGCCTGAATATCGTTAAGGGGCTAGCAGAACATTGTTTTTTCTATTTTAAAAGAATATTAGAACTGCAATTACTAATATTCCCTCTAACCCTTCCAACTAAGCTAAATTGCTTGTGCTAGGAGTGGGTTCACGTCGGCAGTGTAATGGCCAGGATTCGAACCCTCTCGATCGTAAGGCTGACTCTTTAGCCACTAAGCTACTGACGTTTACTCGACCAAAAGTATAGATCTATCATCTTTAGTCCACATGACGGCAATAGGCACGCCTTTATTTAGATTAGGAAGCCCGTAGCCCCAAGATATGAAGAAATTCAAATGTTTAAGGTGGGACTCGGCAGCTCAGTGGTTAGAGCATTCCCCTGTAAGGGATTAGTATGGTCCAAGTCCCGCCTGAACACTCACTTTTACCTATAGGATATTTTGTTCACGCCTATTAGTCCTCGAAGGGGTACACCCGGTACACAGACGGGTGTTACCACATTTTTTTTCTTTAAAACTTGACTAAGCGTCGGTAGCATATTGGTTAAGGAGTCGTTCTTAGGATTGAGAGGTCCCGGGTTCGAATCCTGGCCATTACACTACCGACGTGAGCCCTCTCCTAGCACAAGCAATTTAGCTTAGTTGGAGGGGTTAGAGGGAATATTAGTAAGTAGCTTTTGACCGCTGCTCCACCCGACATAGCCTATGTCCTTTCTCAAGGTCTAATCTATCCTTATACCAAATTTCATTAAAATCGGTTCAGTGGTTTAGGCGTGAAAGCGTAACATACAGACAGGCAGACGGACGGACAGACAGACAGAGTTACTTTCACATTTATAATATTAGTATGAATTTCGGTTCTAATATTCCTTTCTAAAGAAAGAAGAACCCACATTTCGGAAAATATTTTCAGTCCTACGTACCAAAATAGGGGTGAGCCTATTACCACCAAGTGGGCACTTGTCATGGGCATGAAAATCCTTTCTTCTTCATCATCTTAGCGTTAATCCCAGTCGAACCAGTCTAACTGCGGATTTGGCTAAACTTCGATATTTTCTGTGAAGCGATTGCCATCTGACCTCCACAACCCAAAGGCGATATCGAAGCATTGCAGCTAGACCAGTTGTTGGACTTTTGAGGGCTCCAACTACCCGTAACGACTGCCATAGATGTTCGTATGACAACCTGGACCGACGGCTTCACGTGCTCTCCGAGACACGACCAGATCAATGCAAATACCTATATTTATTATGGCACTGAGCGGCTACCGCTACGTCATGGAGGCTGTCTTGACATATACATACATACAATCACGCCTTTATCCTCGGAGAGTTATGCAGAGGTGAATTAACACCCTCATTTCAACAATCATTGGATTCGGTCCCACGTAATAGGGGGTGAGCCTATTGCCGCATTCCGGGAACTATTGTTGACTCAAGCCGCGCATCCGAGGCTTAGTCTGGGCTGTAAGTATATATCTGTCTGATGTTAAACAGCGCTATCCCTTAGTCGCCTTGTACGACACCGCATGGGAAGAGATGGAGTGAACCAAATTCTACTTTGCCGAGAACTGTCTTAATGATCCCTGTTCATATTTTAAAATCTTTTCTTTTCTAGTTTTAGTCCTGGGCACAGCCTTTGGGCAGCCTGTGCCGGTGCCTGATCCCCAGTTCCCCTGTGGTGACCCTTGCGCACCACAGCCACCGTGTGACCCCTGTGACCCCTGTAATGGGGGGCCGGGGTCCATCCAGATTGGGCCATGCAACCCCTGTGAACCTCCAGTCAACTATGTCTACGGGCAAGCACCCGCAGGTAAGATTATGAACTCACTCGCAAAAAAAAAACACACATACATTATATTCTCGCCTTTATTCCGGGGGGTTAGGCAGAGGTGAATTAACACCCACATTTCACTAATAATGGTATATATGATTGACATACGTTTATTTACACCCGAAATATATATATTATTAAAATAAAACTAAAAAATAAAAAATAAATAAATAAATCTAAACTTATTTTTACATATTTTCAGGGATTTACAGACATGAGTATATGTATTCCTAATTTTATTTTGTCGTGCGAAAAATCCCCACGGATACCACCCCCACCGGAGCCGGTAGAGGTGGTTATGTCGGACTCGAACCGACTAAAACGCACGACGTCTTTGGGGCTTGGGTCGCCGGATATGAGAATGTCAGAAACATATCTCTCGTACCCCGGCAGACCCAGGACCATCAGATATTTTCTAAAGTTTACGCGAATGTCACTAATTGAAATATTCACCATGATTCGGGTATTTTGAGATAACTTATACTTCAAACTATGTGACAACTACCATCATGAGTCACACCACACCGCGATCATGGCTGCTGCAAAGCAGCCGAAACGTCGGTTTAAAAAGTAAATAATAACAAATATATCGCGATAGAATCCGTAAAAAGTGGTTTTATTTCAACCAGGACCATCTCTTTCGAGATGGCCCCTTACGGGTTGTGGAGACCATAGTGTCCCCATCTAGCCCCGGATATGGAAAGGCGTACTTAACGCCGCCACCGCCGCGATGAGTATATGTATGAGTATGATGAATAGGACTCAAGATAATTTATTTTTTGTGTAGGTACTACACAAAATTGGTTTTATTAGAAACCCTAAGAGCTGTCGTTAATCAAACCACAGTGTTTGCGATGAGATCTGGCCTGGCACAGCGCCAATATTGGCTGAACAGGCGATGGGTGGGTGTATCCATCAATGTGGGCTAATCCATCAGATAATTCGACACATATTTAATAGCACATTGGTATTTATTGTACAATAAAACGTTTTATTTGGTGTTGGTGGTTAATCTCTTTATTGAATATTGGAATGAAGTTCCTCGTCACTTCACTTCACAAAAAAAATCTGTGGTTGTTGGTGTCACTTGCGTCAGCCACGGCGGCTGTCACTTATGACATTAAGCGATTAGCGAACACAGATAAAAAAATAATAATTATAAAGTGTTATTCCTATGTTGTTTTATATAATACTAGCTGTTGCCCGCGGCTCCGCCCGCGCTGATATCTAAATTTTCTTTGCTATAAACCTCACGGAGCCCGAGACTTTTTCAACGAATGCAAAACCGTGGAAATCGGTTCGTGCGTTCTGGTGTTATATCGTCAGGAAGGAAAACCCGACTTATTTTTATATAGTAGATTATGTTCTTATCGCGCATAGCGAAAGAGGGCTAGACGAAAAAAAATAGAACCAAAAGTTCTAATGACACTTTTTACTTGACTGCCGAAGAAAGGAGGGTAATTGCTATAGTTGTAAGCTCCGGGGGCGAGTCGGGGACACCGCTGTCCCCCCTCCTGAGGAGGGCCAGATGGGAAGGGATGGCCCTGGGTCAGCCGGGGTGCGAAGGATATGTCGACGACCATCTCACCTCCGGCCTAGCACCACGACCCACAGTCGGCGTGCGGTTTTGAGTCGGTTCGAGTCCGACATAACCTCCCCATCCATCTCCGGCAGGGGGGGGTATCCGAGGGAATATCCGCACAGAAAAAAAAGAGCTATAGGTAGTTGTAAGCCGTGCCAATGGTTCACTAATTTTATATTTCGACTGGGGTCAGTTGGTTTTGAAAATTATATAGCTTCCACGTAGACAAATAAAACCCAGACCGAAGGCACACCATCACAAACAACCATGCTTTCGATTCTGCTAAAGCTAAACCACTGTGGTGCCGTAGTTACAGCAAAAAATTACATTAAATTTTAGACTTTATTTCTTTACGTTTAAAGTTCAAAATGAAATGAAAACAGTTTCATTACACTTTTTCAATTACTTTGCAAAAAGTCATTTAGCTTTGAACGTTGTCGTTTTTGCCGGTTTTTTTGCAGTGGCGATGGTACCCTGTGGTTTGACTTTAGCAGAACCGAGGCTCATTTTAAATACCCTTCGGCCGCGTATGTAACCAGAGTTTGGTAACTAATATCCAAAGAAGAAAAAATGATCCTCATAGGATACCAGTATCCAAAGGATTTTTTCTTATATTGTCATAAAATTATTAACCAAAACCTTATTATTTCCAGGTTCAATCTTAATCAGGCCGGGCCAAATCAGATTCCAACAGCCACCTCCCATAGTCGTGCGTCCTGGTCAGATCCAATTACCGCAACCACCTCCCATCTGGGTTAAACCCGCTCGAATCCAACCTCCTACGCCAGACCCTATAACCGTTAGACCCCCGGCCGTGCGGCCTCCGACCCCATCTCCGTTCTACGTGCGTGTACCACCTGTAACCCCACCGACTCCACCTCCGATTTGCGTCAGACCGCCGCCTGTATGCGTGCCAAGACCACCTCCGATGAGGGTAAGATTTTTCTCACTTATTTCTTTAATATTCTGTCAGTTGACTACATGGTTACGGAGGAATATTCTTCGATCGCAACTGGTGTCCTCGATCGTAACTGGCTACAAACTAGGAATGAAACAACTACGAATGTAAATGGTTACGACCTAGAAAGATTATTTCTCGTTCGCAACTGTTGTTCTCGATCGCAACTGGTTTCAACTCGGAAAAAATATCCTCGATTGCAACTGATTACGATCGAAGAAGAAAATGACACAAACGCAACTGTATCATAGGATACACTGGTTACCATGGTGGCTGAAGCGACCCCGCTAGACGATAAAAACTGAGGTGCAGTCCAGAAGATGCGGGCCGCCATATCAGATGTTGTAAATTACAAAATGGCGGTTGCTTTTTTTAAAGCACACGTCAATTTGACTTCTTCTCGCCTGATGGTAAGTTAAATGCAAAGTCCCGGAAAGAGGGTCACCATCGTAAACATGTACCATGTTAACAGTGGTGGCACTCAGCTTGACGGCCTCATCAGATGCCCTTTCACGCTTCACTTAAAGGACCCGGGACTGTATGAAGAAGGTCCAATATGATGGCCTTGACAGATGCTTTTTCATGCTTCTCTTCAAGAATCCGGGATTTTAAGAAGAGGGTATGACAACTGGGACAGTCGGCCAACATGCTCTCCAAGGCACGGAGAAGCCATCCATCCTAAAACTGACCTGGCTAGCATTGCTTATCCTTCTACTCGTCACATTGCTCACAGCGATGGTACGATGCGCAAACGCTTGGGGTGCGGCCGCCTCCTTCTACGAGCAAGTAATGCTCGAGAAGGAGGCGGCCGGTCGGGTCCGGACCAGACTCCGGGCCCGGGAAGCCCGTGCAGAGCGAAGGCGAACCGGACGTCGGAGGTCGCAGAATGACCTCCGTCCTCCATGAGCGCTGGTCTGGGGGTGACCGGTGGAGCCGCCTGTCACTCTAGCAGAAGCAGGCCGCGGCGGCGGCGCAAAGTGCGCCTCCCCGTAACCGGGGCTAGATGGGGACATTTTGGTCCCCACAACCCGAAGGGGGCCATCTCGAAGGAGATGGTCCTGGGTCTGTCGGGGTGCGAGAGATATACTTTTGGCAATCTCACCTCCGGCAACCAAGGACCCAAGATGGCGTGCGTTCTAGTCGGTTCGAGTCCGACATAACCACCTCCACCGGCTCGGTGGGGGTGGTATCCGTGGGGATTAATCGCACGATAAAAAAAAATTCTTCTACTTAATTATTATTTTGATAACTACATAAAAACTAATTTTTCTTCCTTTCTTTTTCCAGGTACAACCCCCACCAGTCCAGCCACCAATCCCAGACGCATTAGTCATCCGTCCCCCGAAGATCATAGTGCCAGCGCCCCCCACCATCTGCTTCAAGCCCAACCCACCCCAGGTCTTCAAAACCCTCGGCTGTGCCAGTATCTGCCGTTCAAACGCCCCGGCTGATCCCAATCCATCCCCAATGCCCCTACCTTGCCCCAACCCATGCGCCCCACCTCCCCCCCCTCCATGCCAGTGCCAGGAATCTCTCCCCCCTCCTCCATGCTGCTGCTAAGGTCGTGATAGAAGATATGTAGATATATATATGTTATAGTGATACGCATTTATAAGTTTGAGTAATATTAATACAGTACGGGTAACTGAAGCAATATTTTATTTGTGGTGTTTTATTTGGTTCGTATTCGTAACCTTTAAAGTTTTGGTCCTCATTTATCAAAGAGGTATTAAAATGAGGACGAAAAAGTCGATTTAGGATGAAAAAAGAGAACGCTCAGACGGGAAAAGATCAGTTTAAACAATGTTTGAACGGGAAAGGATCAGTTTAAACAATGTTCTAATGAGAAAGGATCAGTTTAAACAATGTTTAAATGAGAAAGGATCAGTTTAAACAATGTTTAAATGAGAAAGGATCAGTTTAAACAATGTTTAAATGAGAAAGGATCAGTTTAAACAATGTTTAAATGAGAAAGGATCAGTTTAAACAATGTTTAAATGAGAAAGGATCAGTTTAAACAATGTTTAAATGAGAAAGGATCAATTTAAACAATGTTTAAATGAGATAGGATCAGTTTAAACAATGTTTAAATGAGAAAGGATCAGTTTAAACAATGTTTAAATGAGAAAGGATCAATTTAAACAATGTTTAAATGAGAAAGGATCAGTTGAAACAATGTTTAAATGAGAAAGGATCAGTTGAAACAATGTTTAAACGGGAAAGGATCCGTTAAAACAATGTTTAAAAATGATTTTAATATCGTTCATTGTTTCTGATAGTTTTTATTATTTAACGATCACTTAGGTGGCTAATAAGCACACGGTCCACCTGATGGTGCGTGTTTACCATGGCCTATGGACGTGTGCAACACTAGTGCCGTCACACTCGCGCTGCCGACCCTGCTGAAACCTTGTAATGTCCTTCTTGAAGAACCTCATATTGTAGGGAGTTCACGTGGGATAAAGTTTCATAACCCACGGTGCGCACCGAAACCGGTCACAATGTGTGAGGATGAATTCCCTGCCTATGGCAAGCGGTGCGATGATAGAATGTAGCTGTGCATGGAGAAACAATTCGAATTTTGAACATTAATAACCTAACACAAGCAATTTAGCTTAGCTAAAGGGGTTAGAGGGAATATTAGTAACTATATTCTTTTCAAAAAAAAAGAATTATAACAGTTTTTTATCGCTACGCTAAATAGCTTAGTCGAAACGGTGACATAGTTTAATAGCTTGCTTTTATATCTTTGCAACATAGCTGTATAGCACATCTCTGGTGGAAAGACAACCTTACTTTCAAGGTTAAGTGGTCGGTCGCCCCTGTAAAGTCTAGTTAAACCAATCTGTAAGGTAAGGAGGGGTAGGAAAATAGACTATGGATTCCGAAGTGCAAGCTTAAGAGGACTTCCCAGCTAGCGAATAATCCTATTGCCGTCGCGCCTGTCCCCGTAGAGTGCGAAAAGGATAGCCGCCAAAATCCGGAAAAACGAGGTTTCGTATTTCCCGTTTTTTACTACGCCGATTTAAATATTTTTGACACCGTTTTATTAGGAAATAGCGTATCCATGTTCCTGTTATTTTTTATAACGTTAAAACCTTTTCGAATTTGTCTGGTAGTCCTCCGAACATGCTGGTAAGAATTAGTCATTTTTTATCATGTTTAGACGATCATATTTTCTTATTTTATTGACTGCCGACAAAAATAACAGGGACATGCGTACAGAAGATCTTGATTTTACGAAAACAAAGATATTGTTCTAGAAGCAATATTCAGGGAGGAAAAAGGGGAGAACGGTACTATGGAGAAACAGTTACTAGGAAGTCCTCTTAAAATACAACAGGTTCGGTGCTCAAATCCATATCCATACTAATACCTATTATAAATGCGAAAGTAACTCTGTCTGTCTGTCTGTATGTTACGCTTTCACGCCTAAACCACTGAACCGATTTTGGTGAAAATAGGTATAGGGGTAGTTTAGACCATGAAAAAGGACATAGGCTATGTTTGGTTGCGATAACCGACATCCACGCGGGCGGAGCCGCGGACAAAAGCTAGGGGTAAAATAAATGAAAATAAAAAGAAATATTCGAATACATAACATTTATTTGCCAATTTAATACATAAAATATATACAAAATATAACTTTTACAGCATAAATTATGTTGAATTTTTTAATTTGGAAATAATTTTTTACTTAAATTTTTTTTCAATCCAGGCATATATTTTTTTAATCTTTGTAAATATTAATAAAACGAATATTATTGACTTAAAATACTGCGAGATCATTTTTAAATTTAGAAAAAAGTAACCAATTTTTTGTGTTGCTTATTTTTAATATTTGTTTTATTATTAAAAATCTGGTAAACGGAAATATTCCCATCAATAACAATAAATTATTAATTTAAAAATGACTATTATCGAAAATATTCCTATTAAAAAAATTACAGTTTATAGGATTTTTCCCACTAACAAGAATGTTTCCATTAATAAGAATATTCCCATTAATAGTAATTTTCCCACTAGAAGTAACTTGGCCATTTCTAGGAATTTTCCTAACGAGAAAAAAAAATGCCTGAAGTTTTTTTTTATTTGCCTTCTAACCTATAGCGAAAGTATGATGGTCGTCGGAATGTCCATAATTACTGCCTAGGATTAACGGGCGGAGCCCGGTGCCAATCTGTGTATTACTTGTAAAGCTGGCGGACTTAGAGTTGCTATTTATAAAAAAGGACGTCCTAGGAGACCGAGTCCACCGATGCCTAGATTAGGCATGGACTCACAGAGGGTGGTAGCACCGCCCATACCTGATAATCCACCTAATCCACCCAAACCACCCATTCCTAATCCACCCAAACCACACATTCCTAATCCACCTAAACCGTATCCCATACCACCGAATTGCATATTAGGAGTAGATTCGCAAACTGTTGTTGCTCCTAAACCGCTAAGACCAGATAGACCGCCTAATCCACCCAAACCACCCATTCCTATTCCACCCATACCACCCATTCCTAATCCACCTAGACCGTATCCCAAGCCACCGAATTGCATATTAGGAGTAGATTCGCAGACTGTTGTTGCACCTAGACCGCTTAGACCAGTAAGACCGCCTAATCCACCGAAACCACCTAATCCACCGTACCCAAGACCACCAAGACTCATTAGATTGGGTGTTGACTCACAAACAGTGGTTGCTCCGAGACCACCTAATCCTATTCCCATACCTCCTAATCCTAGGCTTCCTAATCCACCTAGACCACCTTGACACATACCACCTAAACCACCTAGACCCATACCACCTAAACCATATCCATAACCGTAATTAGGGACGGTCTCGCATACCGTCCCCATTCCACCGTAGCCGCCTAGGTTTAGTCCACCTAATCCACCCAAACCTAGGGCACTTAGGCCGCCTAGACCTAATCCCAGGTTAGGTACAGTTTCACATACAGTTCCAGTTCCGATTCCGCCATATCCCATGCCTAGGCCCAAATTAGGTGTCGATTCACAGACTGTAGTAGCTCCACCGAGGCCTAATCCGCCTAATCCGCCTAATCCGCCTAGGCCGCTTAAGCCACCAAAGCCTCCAAGCCCTCCTAGGTAGTTAGGCGAAGATTCACATAGCGTTGTTGCTCCTAACCCCAATGGGTTACAGCGGGCGACGCACAGGAGAGCTGAAAAAAATGTTTCAGTTATTGAAGAAGAGGTAGTGTCTACAATATGGGGTTCTTCAAGAAGGTTCTCCGCGGCGACGGCGCAAAGTGCGTCTCCCCGTACCCGGGGCTAGATGGGGACACTATGGTCCCCACAACCCGAAGGGGGCTATGGGGGTCCTGGG
This sequence comes from Eilema sororculum, assembly GCA_914829495.1. Taxonomy (NCBI): domain Eukaryota; kingdom Metazoa; phylum Arthropoda; class Insecta; order Lepidoptera; family Erebidae; genus Eilema; species Eilema sororculum. Next base: position 14,338,499 of record OU618559.1, on the reverse strand, counting down.
TCTGCCGGGGTGCGAGAGATATGTTCCCTGCATTCTCACCTCCGGTACCCAAAGACCAAAGACGGCGTGCGTTTTAGTCGGTTCGGGGGGCCACCTCCACCGGCTCCAGGGGGGTGGTATCCGTGGGGATTTTGCACACGTAAGAAAAAAGGCTTAGATTCTACTAATGCACTAATGAACGAAATTAAATAGTGGGTTCATGTTAGCGTTATGAAGATCTAAGGTTCTGAGATTCAAAACATTATTATACGTGAAAAACTATAGTCAAACCACAGAGACTGTAAAAAGCGGAAATAAATTAAAGACTTTAAAGTTATGAATTTAAAGTTCAATATTAAATAACTGTTAGCAGAGTGAATGAAAGAGTGTAATGTAAAGTTTTGTCATTTAATCTTGGACCTTAGCGTATAGAAATATTTTTTTTTTATAAAGGCCACTTCAATTTGACTTCACCTCGCCTGATGGTAAGCTAAAGGCAAAGTAAGGATAGAGGGTCACCATCGTAAGCATGTACCATGTTAACAGTGGTGGCACTCAGCTTGACGGCCTCATTAGATGCCTTTTCACGCCCCGCTTAAAGGACCCGGGACTGTAGGAAGGAGGAAGAATATAATGCCGCTTTTTACAATCTCTGTGGTATGACTGTAGTTTTGTTTTAGAAGAATCCTCCCAGGGGCGTCACACTCACGCTGCCTACCCTGTAGTCACCTTCTAATGCCCTTCTTGAAGAACCCCATATTGTAGTCGCTAATAAACTAAAAATTCTACTAATATTGTAACATAACATATCATAAACTTACGCCTGTATTCCCCGAAGGGGTAGGCAGAGGTGCTTGCACCCACATCTCGCCAGTTTATGTTTAGGTCCCAATATAATAGGTGGCGAACCTATTGCCATTAACCGGGCACTTATAAACCTGCGATAAATACACACATAACTTCGAAAAGCATCGAAAAGTCATTGGTGTGTGCCATGGTAAGCCTGGGATCGAACCCGAGACCTCGTCTCAGCAGTCCATTACCCATACCACTAGGCTACCGCAGAGCACTAATGTTGCCATTAAAATATTTCACATTTTAAATAAGAGGAGTTTACTCACCAGCGAAGAAGAGAGTTCGGGTTGCCATGTTGAGCCACTGACAGTCTGTGCCTAAATTTCAATGTTGCCAACCTTTTATACTAAAAAAATACTATTCCATATTTTGGGTGCATCTTTCACGCTTCCACATTTCAACCGTAACGGATATCTTATTGAATATTATTTGAATTTTACAGTGTTCTTAATTAAAAAATGTTTTCTAAATTGAGGAGTATTAATTAAATTTTTGATCAATATTATGTTTGGTCGCCTGTGACGTTGGATTTGTAATGGAGAGTGGTTCGAATCTGGGCCTTTACTGAAGAGAAACTACTTTAACTAAGAAAAATTATTGGTTAGGTTCATTCCCGGTGGATACTTGATATAAGCGAAACTTCGCTTACGATCGAGAGGTCCCGGGTTCGAATCCTGGCCATTACACTACCGACGTGAACCCACTCCTAACACAATTAATTTAGCTTAGCTGGAGGGGTTAGCGTTAGAGGGAATATTAGTAACTAGCCTTTGCCCGCGGCTCCACCCGCGTGGATGTCGGTTATCGCGACCAAACATAGCCTATGTCCTTTCTTAAGGTCTAACCTATCCCTATTCCAAATTTCATCAAAATTGGTTCAGTGGTTGAGGCGTGAAAGCGTAACATACAGGCAGACAGACAGACAGACAGACATACATACAGACAGACAGACAGACAGAGTTACTTGCGCATTTATAATATTAGTATGGATATGGATTTTGTAGCCTACACACACACACACACACACACACAAATAAACCTACTGTATTTTGTTCTTTATTCTATTATTATTCTATTATTGATTATCTACTTACCAATGTTTTTCACGTATTAAAGTACATACCTGTAATGAAAAAAAAAACAAATTAAAATTTTTAAAAATGTTGAACTTTCTTTATAACTAATTACCAAACTTAGCCAATGACCTTTCTCAAGGTCTAATCTAATTTATCTGTGTAATAAAGTCAAAAAAACCGGCCAAGTGCGAGGCGGACTCGCCCACAAAAAAACCACTCACTAGATCTCGTTCAAACCAACTTTCGTTGGAAGTTGGCATGGCAATGATAATCAATATTTTTTTTGATATATATTATCATTCTCTTACTTTAGAAGTTAGAGGGGGGGGGGGGGGGGGGGGGGACACATTTTTCTACTTTGGAAGTACCCCTCACGTAGGGATTGGATGTAAAAACATTTTTTGATTTTCGTTCTAAGTGACCCCGCAAAATTTATTGCTTTTTTTCTATTTTTGTGTGAAATTCTTAATGCGGTTCACAGAATACATCTACCTACCAAGTTTCAACAGAATAGGCCTTACAGTTTCGGAGAAAAGTGGCTGTGACATACGGACGGACAGACAGACATGACAAATCTATAAGGGTTCCGTTTTTTGCCATTTGGCAACGGCACCCTAAGATCGGTGATTACATTATGGCGGTATTCACGGTACTGTCATATGACCTCACATCTAATTGACAGTCGAAATTTCTAGCGTCCCAACTACCCGTAACAACTGCTATAGATGGCGTATTCGTATGGCAACCAGGACCGAGATATACCCAGATCAGTTCAACCTTTCAAGCATACACTATCCCTTCTCTAGTAATAAAGTCATAACATAACATAAACTCACGCCTGTATTCCCCGAAGAGGTAGGCAGAGGTGCTAGCACCCACATTTCGTCAGTTTATGTTTAGGTCCCAATGTAAATAGGTGGCGAGCCTATTGCCATTAACCGGACACTTATAAACCTGCGATAAACACACATATAACTTCGAAAAGCATCGAAAAGTCATTGGTGTGTGCTATAGTAAACCTGGGATCGAACCCCAGACCTCGTCTCAGCAGTCCATTACTCATACCACTAGACTACCGCAGTCGTGAATATAACGAGCTGATCCGGCGAACTTCGTACCGCAAATTTTTTTTCGACTGCGTGACGTCCGAACCCATTCCCGCTGCACTCTCTACTATATTAAGCATGTATTATACACAAAAACCTTCCTCTTGAACTACTCTATCTATTAAAAGAAACCGCATCCAAATCTGTAGCGTAGTTTTGAAAATATAAGCGTACACTCGGCAATGCCTAAAAGTATGCAGGCCACACTAGTGACATGCATGTGTGTGTAAATCTAACGAGTGTATTATAATATTACGTTTCTATGTGCGTGACTTACACGCTCGTACCAGCATCGTATACTTTTACCTTTTACAATATAGGGCATCATGTCTTGTTCGGGCGTTTTCGTCTAAGCTCGGCTAACCCGAATGGAACTCATCACCCGTGCGCGATTAAGTTAGCTTATTTTACTTCTGTCACATAAGTTCTCGTAGCAAAGTGTCTAAGACGGCGGATATAAATCTGCATCGTATTCGAGTGTCGCGAGATCGAATCCTTGCGCGACGTGCAGAACTCTTTTTGCCGTTTTTGTAATATATTTTTTTAGTAATAAGTATGGTAATATTACTAAAAAAAATATTATAATAATTATATGATTTAATATCATATAATATTATAGATTATATAGTATTACTATCTAATATAAAATAACAAAGAAGGAAAACAAAACAATTTCTTTATACTTATTATAATATGTAATATAAAATTTACTTATTACTAAAAAAATATATTACAAAAACGGCAAAAAGAGTTCTGCACGTCGCGTCGCTCGTCGCGCAAGGATTCGATCTCGCGACACTCGAATACGATGCAGATTTATATCCGCCGTCTTAGACACTTTGCTACGAGAACTTATGTGACAGAAGTAAAATAAGCTAACTTAATCGCGCACGGGTGATGAGCACAGTAGTTGTTATTTAATGTGGGTAGGATCAATATCAATAATGTTAATAGTTTTGACTGACAATTTTACTTTAGAGTCTCAAAACAAGTTAATAACAACACGCACACATAGAAACGTAATATAATACACTCGTTAGATTTACACACACATACGTGTTACTAGTGTGGCCTGCATACTTATAGGCATTGTCGTGTGTACATAGGGACGCGGACAGCGACTTGGCTTTATACTATATAGTGATAAAAAAATTGCAATGTTGCTCATTTGATAAGAAAATATCTTATATGCATTCAAGCATTCAATTTCTCTCAGCTAACGCTTATAAAGATAAAAGCAATATGACTCATATTACGTTACAATAAGGTTGAAATTGTAACGTACGTTTGAATCGTTGTTTTGAATCACAAATTCTATAAAAGGCATCATAATTATGAGAGTAACTGTGAATCGGAAATATAATGTTTAGGAGAATTTTAATCATTATTTTATTTGGTAAGATTTTTTAACGTTTTTCAACGCATAGTCGAGCGTCATAAATATTTTGACTACAACTACTATTACCCTGAAGAAACCTTCTAATGCCCTTCTTGAAGAACCCCATATTGTAGTCGCTTGGGAAAACCACTGCAGGGAGTTCATTCCACAGCTTGAGCGTACGTGGGATGAAGTTCCTTTCATACCGCACCATTTCCGATCGCAGTGTGTGAGGATGAATTCCCTGCTTGGCGAGCGGTGCGATGACAGGTTCCAAATAGATCGAATACACAGGGGAAAAAATCTACTCGGGTGGGACTTTCCTTTACAGGGCTTCGGCTACAGGGACACGCCCGATGTGATTCAAATTTCCCATCTTATACGTCTTTAAGGCGACGGTTGAGTCATCTACCGATTTTCTTACGAACTATCGGCATACTGAATGCTGTGAAAAAAAATCATCCAAATAGATTGCTCCATAGTCCGCTGTGCGGTTTAAAGAAATAGCTCTTATTTATTTCCAGGCCTCCTATTACCATCAGTTATGTCGAGCTTCGGTGTAGGCTTCAACACAGACCGAGGACAAATGCTGTTCAAATGCAACCTGACTCCAAGGATACCACTCCTCTTCAACAAAATTAACTTAGAGAACTTAACGCAAAAATAGATGAATAAAATTATTTTCTGTTGTGTTTTAATTATCTTTGGTTCGAACTTTAAAGTTAGCATAATAAATGCTATAAAAAATTCATTCAAGTTTTTGGACGGAGTCATCAAAATTCAATGTTTAAAAATGGTTAAAAAATCATTCATTTCCAACAGTTCGTAAGAATGTTGGTAGATGGCTCCACCGTCGCCCCTTAAAGAAATAGAAATAGAAGAAGAAAATTTTAAATGATTCAGGTGTGGCTCAATAGCTCAGTTGGAAGAGCATTCCCCCTGTAAGGGAAAGGTCGTGAGTTCAAGTCTCACATGAGGTCGTGAGTTCGAATCTGTGTTAGTTCCCGGTGGAGCAGAATAGGGCCACTCTCTTCCTGTTGGTGGCGTAGAAAACGACTTATAGATAGGGCTGTTCCCCATCCGACAGTAAACATACTGACGGAACGGTTCTACGTTACGGGTGGTGAGCAGTACTGCTAAGCGGGTACTTTTTCAGGATTGGGGGAAAATCCTTCATGGATGTTATGACAGACTCCTACCGACTACAAACCCCCACGGTAACGCCCAGCAGCCTATGGTTGGGAGCCGCGGGTAAGCCCTCGGAAGGATGTCCCAGGACTCCCATCAGACCTACGGCTACTCTGACACTCGGCCGTGGTTTCCCGGTGTCTTCGCCACAGATACCTACCGAAGCTACCATGCCCGGTAAGTATCTGTGACAACCGGTAGGAGAGAGCACCATGTCTCCTCTCCAGCCACTCGTCCATGACCGGTCTGACGGCCGCGATTGTGGCGAATCCCCCCTTTGGTTGCTCAAGTCGCACCTTCCATGTCTCCACGGTTTCCTGGTAGAGCTGGGACCGCGGGCCTCGATTTCTCGAGACGCAGGCCATTGGCCCCGCTCCAGCGCCTCCTTGCGCCATATAAATAGAGACGCAAGGGCTCTCGCTTCCAGGTCCCATGGAGGGGTCCCGGCTAGGAGACATGCCGCCTCACCTGAGATCGTGCGGTCGATACTTGGTATGCCTGACGATAAATTCAAAACCTTTGTAAAAACCACCTTATCCAAAAAGGCATACTATAGGATAGATGATTACTTGAAAGATAAAAATGTCTGGCTTGAGCATGGTGCAGGCCCCTCGTAAATTGCTATAATTACAGCATGGTACTGTATTAGTTACGTGACTTATTTGTTACATTATGTAACTTTGTTTTAATTCTTAATTATAAAGAGTTTTATATACCTACTTGTCGACATTTAGCTTTAAGAAAATAAATATTGTAAATTGACGTCCAAAAAATGCCGCAGTGGAATTTGTTGCGCCGTTTCTTCTCCACCAGCGCCTTGGAAGCGGTGGTAAACTTAGATTAAGTAGAATTAAAATTGACGTCAATAAGAAACAATTTTATTGTTCTATATTGAAAAATAAATGACTATGACTATGACTATGACTATCCCCTTATCACCCTGACGGCGTTCGCCCTCTGTGGGCTCAGCAATCTAGCCATATTACTGGCCGTCAGGTTCTCTGCCCATACAGGGGCCCCGTATAGGGCCAAACTTCGCACGATGCCCAGATACAGTCTCCTGCAGGGAGCGTTGGAGAATAGCTCTATCCCTTCGTCTCCTTCTACGACATCCACATAAAAGATGACTCGATAGCCTCAGTCACCCACATGCTATATATAATCAGTCAATCAGTTAGCCTATTACAGTCCACTGCTGGACATGGCCTCTCCCAATGTTGGGAGGCTCTGGCCTACTGTGTCCACGCTGTTGGTGAAGATGGGGTGGTATTCTTTCTGAATCACCTCACGGATATATTATTATTAAATACATATAATAAAGTTGATTTTTAATTCGCAGTCTCCCGTAACTATTATTATATTATTATCAAAGCATTATTTTAAACACGAATATAAAACATAAAGTTTATTAAAATTAATTCTCGCTTGGTTAGCTGGCGAATATAAATTTTCATATAAATTTGATTTATGAATTTATACATTATTTTACTTTTAGTTATGTGGGTGGAAAGCGTTCTTACAAAATGATGGTTTTGTATTTATTAATTATTTTATTAGTTTTTGGTAAGTTATGACTATATTTTATTAATAAACTAAAAAGGCTTAAAAGTCTACCTACCACCTTTTTTTCGCGCGGAAATCCCACGGATACCTCGCGGCCGGAGCGAGAAGGGGAGGTTATATAGGACTCGAACCGACTAAAACCGCACGCCGACTGTGGGTCGTGGTGCTAGGCCGGAGGTAAGGTTGTCTTCGACATATCTCTCGCACCTTGGCTTACCCAGGGCCATCCATTAGTCTACCATTACCAACATTTGTATGGCAACCGGGATCGATCAATTAGGGTCCATTCAGAAAAGGCGGAAAAATGCTCTAACGTGCTCTAACGCTTGAGAATTTAAATTCTTTTATACCAACAATCTTGGAGCGACATTGAGAGCCATCTACCGATAGTTAAACGAACAATCATTTTTAAGCGTAGTTACGTACCCACACATGTCCTCCACAAACGTCGCCACAAGAAGCTGGAAGCGGCCACATAAGTGGCTAGAAGCGTAGTTGACATTTGCACTCAGAAGGAAGCTGCTACTTTTGTAACTTGTACTTTTGCATGCTCGATGCAGTGCCATAATAGACTCTGATGTTGAATGTTTAAGGTCCCAATCGCGTGAGTGGTGTATGGCACGATTCCCGATTGTTTTGTTTCTGCGTTTAATGGCCGTTGCAGGCAACAAGAAGCGAGTAGCGACGATTTGCAACGTGTGGCGACCACCAGCGTCATATGTCAATTAATGTTTGAAAACTACAGGAAATATACCAGTGATGGCGTGTTAATTTTTTTTTCAAACACTATGAAACGAGAATTTTATATGTAAAATATTTCTTTCAGAGCCTGTGATGATATACGGCAGGCCGTACAGCTGCTACACGTCCATTCCTTGTCTCGTGACGAGGCCCTGCAGCGAACCGAACTGGAACTACGATTTTCAAACCAATACCCTACAAAGTCCACCAAATCCTTGTGGTCAGTTTCAATTTTAGAAGTATAACTTCTTTATTCGCTTGACTTGAGGAGGAAGCTGGTGGATTATGCGTAACGAGAACGTTACAAAAGGCGTGATCGAACGAGGCGAACGGAAGTTGAAAGGGTGATGTAAGTGAGTGAAGATAGAAAGAGAGAGAGAGAGTGTTTAATATATTACTGTAGGGCCAAGGCAGAGAGAGAGGTGCGAGCACAATTTTTTTTCTCTCTTTTTGTCATTGCCAGGTACGATAAAGCTAAAGAAGTTATACTTCAATCGTGTGACCAAAAGAATACTTAAAAAAAAGTAAAGTAAGTAAAAAGTAGTAATCGAAATCGAAATCCATATCCCTATGTATACTTTCATGCTTAATATTATAAATGCGGATCGCTTAATATTATAAATTTCGATGAAATTAGGTATAGGGGTAAATTAGACCTTGAGAAAGGACATAGGCTATATTTTGTTGCGATAACAGACATCCACGCGGGCAACAGCTAGTTACTAATGTTTCGTCTAATTCCTTCAGCTAAGCTAAATTACTTGTGCTAGGAGTTGATTCACGTCGGTACTTTAATAGCCAGGATTCGAAGCCGAACCACTAACCTACCGACGCTCCTATTAGTAATTAGAAACTATTATTATCCAACAGGAAACACTCCAGAACCCCCAACTCCTGAAGCTACTCCTGCCCCGTGTTGCCTCATCCCTCCATGCCTGCAGGACTTCTCACCTTCTCTACGTTCTAAGAAGAAGAAGAAGATCGAAGACATCGACACCAACAAACTCCTTATAAATATTTTACAAATCCCTGCTCTTCTAGCAGATGCATGTCTGACCGGCTAAGTGAATGTAGGTAATAAATAAAAAAAATAAAAGTAATAAAAAAAATATAAAGGCCCTTTCAAATCAGGTGGAAAAATGCTCTAAATATTCAAATCTAATATATGTATTTGCATAAATATGGTACCTACAAATTAAAGTCTTACAATCCATACTAATATTATAAATGCGAAAGTAACTCTGTCTGTCTCTGTCTGTATGTTACGCTTTCACGCCTAAACCACTGCACCGATTTTGATGAAATTTGGTATAGGGGTAGATTAGACCATGAGAAAGGACGTAGGCTATGTTTAGTCGCGATAAACGACATTCTCGCGGGCGGAGCCGCGGGCAAAAGCTAGTATTATTAACATAATATTGTATATTATGTACCTATATTATACTAGTGTGACACAATTATTGACAGTAATTCGCATTTCAAATTACATAGAAAAAGCGCACGCCGAAAATAACAACATTTTTCAAGTGGTCACACCTTATTCTATTGTGACAGAATTTGAAAATAGTATGCGACATTAAAAGGGTATCCAATAGATAACAGCGTGCGTTTGGACATTACATTACATGTGCTCTTTACGTTCAAAAATGCGCGTAACCTCTCGAGAATACTGTCTCCAATATCGCAACAGTATTCTCGAGATATTTGAATATCGTTCGAGACCGTTCGAGTAGTCGTAAACTATTTACGCTAAGTGAATGGCAGCCACATTGGCGTTTCGTCATTAATTACTATAAAATACATTTTACTTGACACTGGGAAATTGCAGCGATTCGCTGCTGAAGCCATTAAAAAGAAGAAGAATGGTGGCTAAGATAATATCCTATCCCAAACAATTTGATCATTTTTCCACCTGATGTAAATTGACCCTTAAACGCAAAGCACTCTCGTAAAACACCTAGAACTTCAATTACAGCGCCACTACCGAGTTCAAAAGTAACCTAAGTTAGTCTTTGCATTATATGTGTATTGTTACTATGTATTATATTTGTGATAAATTATTTTTATTTCTTTCACTATCTAGACTAGACTCAAAATATCTATACGCCATTCGGTTAGGTATTTAACTAAAGGTAAACAATCTTGTAGTGACTTTTATAAAAACACATATTAAACAAATAAACTAGGTTATCTAACCGATTAACTAGTGGTTCAGTTTCGGTTTTTAGTTTTCAAAATAAGTTTCCAAATTAATAAACTGAATTTTTAAATAAACATTAAAAGACACATTCAAGATTCTTTAGAACCGTATGCAGTATTAGATTACCTAAAGTAAAGCCAACGAGACGAGAGAAAAAAGGTAAACAAAGCGACCATTACTGAGTTACGTTGTGATAACTAGCGATTACTTTCTCTGTCCTTGTCGCACATGTCACACGTACGCGACAATGGCCGAGCGACAGCTGACGCTGCATGTTTCATAGTACAGTAAAGCTGTCAGCACAGCGGTTCTAAACTGTCAGATCCGCCATCTATCATTCCTGTCTGGAATGCGCTTGAAGTGATACGTAATCATTTTCAAATAAAAATGTTTGGAACCGCTGAAACATTGTATACCTTTTTTCTCTCGCTTCGTTGGCTTTACTTTAGCTAATGAAATGGTTTCTGTAATGTAGATAAACATAGTTAAGTATATCGACCAATCGTCTCAATAAAGGTATATCGACCATAGACTTGAACGAAGACAAAATATTTGACACTTATAATATAACATCTATCGCAGTATCGCCTCTATGATAAGTTACTAAATAAATAAATATAGTTTACAAAAATATTATTATTCATTCCATTTTTTTTATTAAAGGACACGTCAATTTGACTTCTCCTCGCTTGAAGGTAAACTAAAAGTCTCGGAAAGCGGGTCACCATCTTAAACATGTACCATGTTGACAGTGGTGGCACTCAGCTTGACGGCCTCATCGGATGCCTTTTCACGCCCCGCTTAAAGGACCCGGGACTGTAGGAAGAAGGAAACATGTCAACTCGCTGTTATCCTGATAAAGCGTGTGACAGAGCTTGTCAAACGTGGAGTTAAAAAATGTCAGTATAACACGCCATGACACCATTTCATTAATCTTAGAATAGCCCCCTACTTATTCCATGAGAAACAGTAGTACATATATTATTTCTGAATAAGGTCATTATCCATACTAATATTATAAATGCGAAAGTAACTCTGTCTGTCTGACTGTCTGTCTGTCTGTCTGTATGTTACGCTTTCACGAATAAACCACTGAACCGATTTTGATGAAATTTGGTATAGGGGTAGACTAGACCATGAGAACGGACATAGGCTATGTTTGGTTGCGATAACCGACATCCATGCGGGCGGAGCCGCGGGCAAAGGCTAGTCTATAATATAAAAATGAATCGCTAAATGTGTTGGTAAGCGCATATGTTAACAATTTGGCCAATTCTTTTTTTTTTACATGTTCGTTGAAGTTCAAGGATGGTTTTTACGGCGAAAAATTCAAGTAATTGCTGGAAAAACTCTAAAAACTGCCCTTTTGTCACGGAATTGGTAATTCTGGGAGCCTGGTACTTTTTGCATGGAGTACTAGGCTCACAGAAATTTCAAGGAACGTATGCAGAACATTTTTTTCCCGGAAATAGGATCCTTTGAGTTGCGAATCGAGTTCCACACGGGCGAAGCCGGGGGCATTAGCTAGTTATTAATGTAATGCATGGTAGAATGTGAAATGGGTTTACTCTCGAGTACCTATCTAGTTATTTATTCTAGGAATAAACTTTACTCGCGTTTGGTTGAACATGCCATCTTAGATTATTAATCTGTCTAGATAGACAGTCAAAGCGTTGAAAGCGGCCAAAAAAATAGTGTCCAACTGTTGGGCTCTAAACGATTTACTTGCTTTCAGTGTCTGACGCACTGTCAGTGGGTGCGGACAATAATTGATGTTTTTGAAAATGACGATTTGTGTGGTAAAAGTGTGCAGACAGTATAAAGGACGTACTAAATCAATAAGAAAAGTTACCCTTCATCTGTGACTATCATTGTATCGTACCAATTTTAGCAAAATAAGCCATTAGCTTTTTATAAAATAATTTAATATTGTCGTCGCCATTTTGTACTTAAACGGTGTGTTGCTAGTTACTCAAGTCAAAACACCCAAAAAAAACGTGGCCTAGCAGGGATATTATGCAATGTAATGTGCAATACAATATGAATATCGTATTTGCCCGCGACTCTGCCAGCGTGGAATTCTGATCCCGTTCCTGCAACCCATGTGAACATATTCTTGGTGTTATTAAAAGTAGCCTATGTCCTATGCCAGGCCATAATCTATTTGAACATGATTACAACATTTCATCAAAATAAATAATTTGAGGCAGTTTTCAGCAACTGGTAACACGCACACTAAAAAGCAAACTGATATAACGCGAGTGTACGACGAAGCTGTCACGCACACTATTAGGAAAAATTCGTCCCATTTCTTTTTGTTCTTTTGCAGCGCGATGCTCTATCTATTCATATTAATAATCTAAGCATGCCATTAAAATTTTACGAGATAAAACACTCTACAGATTGAAATTCATGACTCCATAGGTCAATATAATCGGGAACTGCGCGAACGAACTCGAACGAACTCAAACAAACATCAAAACTTCGCTCATCTAAAGTTCAAATATTGCTTTTGCATTTTTTTTTTCAATTCCGCGCCAAGTCCCTGAGGTAAGTACGATTAAAAATTGACGTTTTATCAATTCGGTAAGCGTATTGGCAGTATAAATACATAACTTCACGGTATTCTCTCGCGGGAGCAGACAGAAACAATAGTCATTAATGAAAAAAATTGAAGTAATTAATATCCTTACAGGGGGAATGCCTGACCAATTTGGCTACCGAGACACGCCCGATATGATTCAAATTTCCCATCTTATACGTCTTTAAGGCGACGTGGCGTCATCTACCGATTTTCTTACGAACTATCGGAATCAATGAATGATGTTACAATCATTTTTAAAAATTGATTTTTGATAACTGCGCCCAAGTCCCGCCCGAGAGGATTCTTTTTCCCTATGTATTCGATTTGTATAGTTAGCATACTTAATGCTGTAAAAATTCCTTCAATAATTAATATCCTTTTACCCACGACGGAACAGAGATATAATATGCGTTTGGGGTGAGAGGAAGTTTGTGCAAATCAATGTTGGCATTTTTCTCCAAAACTACTAGTCCGATTTTGATGTAGTTTTGAGTTATAGGTTCGGGTTTTATTGGTGCATATTCTTATATGTTACGGTGACGACTCAATATTAAGGCGATTAAGAGATAGGGCTGTTTAACATCAGATAGATATACCTATTACAGCCACGGCTCAGCCTTAAATGCATGGCTCGAGTAAAAATAGTGCCTAGAATAAGGCAATACCCCCTATTACGTGGGACTGAATAGAATGATTGGTGAAATGTGGGTGTTAAGTCACCTCTGCCTAACCCTCCGGGGATAAATGCGTGATTATATATTCTGCTTAATTATCAACTATTGTCATACAACTGACACTTCAAAAACATTCTTCATTCTTGACTTTCGGCGTCTATGACCATCGTTTAAAACGTATTTCTATCCCATACACTGTTCAATTTATTTTGACAGCCTCTGTGGTGTGGCGGTAGTGTACGCGACAGCCACGCAGGAGGCGCGGGTTCGATTCCCGCTCAGTGCAAATATTTGTTTGCATGAATATGGCTATTTGCAATGGTCTGGGTGTTTCTATGTATAATAAGTATGTATTTACAATAAAAGTATATAAGTATGTTTATCCGTATTCTAGATTCCATAACACAAGCTATAAAAGCTTACTATGGGTCTAGATAGCGTTTTGTAGAATGTTGTGGAATATTTATTTATGTATTCTATAGTCAAATTGTTAATCAGACGAAGTCAGCCGACATTTACTGGGTTGTCGGTTTTTGAATCAATAAAAACAGTGTTGTAACAAAGTAAATGATTATGACATGACCATTATGACAATCCTAATAAAATAATTAATAACTGATGACAAGGCAGCATGGTCATAGTATCTTAGCCTACTCCGAAAGGAACTAAAGAAACAAAAAAAATATGTCTTTAATCCATGCTGCAAACGTATTGCTTCTTGTCCAAAGAGGCTGGCATGTCTAGATCTGTATCCAGTGCTCATGTATTGTAAAGAGCTGACACTCTTGACATCGCAGCACATTCAATAGACATGTCTGTTCTAGGTATTAGAAAATGTCGTTGGACTATTCATTCAGAAGCTTGCATCGTGTGTAGGCCTATATCTGTCTGTCAGTGTTCCACGATGCGTGGTTACACGAACGTGGACGTGGTTATTTTTTTTGTACACGACACGTGAATTTGTCAATTTGATGTTAAGCTAAAGGCAAAGTCTCGGAAAGAGGGTCACCATCGTAAACATGTACCATGTTAACAGTGGTGGCACTCAGCTTGACGGCCTCATTAGATGCCTTTTCACGCATCGCTTATAGGACCCGGGACTTTAGGAAGAAGGAAACACGTGAGCTGGCAGGGATAAGAATGAGTCACTGAAACGCTTGGTTCTAGCAGGTATATTCTGCATGGATGGCATCTTAGCCCTGCAGCGCTATCCCTTATTCGCCTTGTACGACACCGCATGGGAAGAGATGGGGTGGACCAAATTCTACTCTGTCGGGAACCAGGCGGCACCAAATGTCAAATACTTACCTATCATCATCATCATAAAACAAAGTCGCTGTCGTTGTCTGTCCGTCCCTATGTATGCTTAAATCTTTAAAACTACGCAATGGATTTTAAAGCGGTTTTTTTAATAGATAGAGTGATTTATATTATACCGGGTGTAAGTTCGCCTTACACCCGGTATGTATGTAGCTTTATATGTATAACTAGCTGGTGCCCGCGACTCCGTCTACGCAGGATTATTATTTCGAATAGCTTAAAATAGAGTGGCAACAGAAATAACCACATAGTCACTTCTGCGTATATGCCGATCATCATCATCCACATAGAGACGTTAGTCCTGATTGCATCCGAGGCCACGGTGCCCTCGGAGCTCAGGGTCCGTCTTCCGGCTCTTCCTCCTCCACTTCGCACTATCTTGGGCGTCCAAGGTAGTGAGACCGTTTTCACGCATGTCACCCTCCATATATATGTATATGCCGATCCTGGGCGCAAAGTGCGCTTCCCCGTACCCGGGGCTAGTTGGGGACACCGAGGTCCCAACAACCCGAAGGGGACCAGCGAGAGATATGCTTTCGGCAATCTCACCTCCGGCAACCAAGGAGCCAAGACGGCGTGCGTATTAGTCGGTTCAAGTCCAATATAACCGCCTCCACCGGCTCCGTGGGGATTCTGCGCACGACAAAAAAAAATGTCGATCCCGGCCGGATTTGTTGACATTATAATGATCACTGCTCCGTTCCCTTGAGTAGTAATGATATCGGTATGATTGTAAAGTTTCATGAAAATCCATTCAGTAGTTTTTACGTGAAAGAGTAACAAACATACATACATACATACATCCATCCATACTCACAACTTTGCTCACATGCTTAATATAGTAGAAGGTGCAACGGGAACGGGATCTAACTTCACGCAGGCGGAAAAAAATTGCGGTACGAAGTTTGCCGGGTCAGTTGGTCTAATAATATTTTAAAATATTTGTACGCTATAACTGTATTTATATAACAATAGCATACGCTATTTTAACATGTTTTTTATTTAGATTTAACGTTATAATTCACGTGAAACGTTATTAGGCACAGTACGATTGTTTTGAGATATTGTGATTGGGTGGTCGCAAGCCAGGTGAAGTGGTTCCCTGCAGTCGTTCTGAAGTGTTTGTGGGAGTCGTTGATGTGGCCACGATCAGCTGAAGACTACCACTTTTGTTAAGGATCATGGTAATTTTATTTATTTAATAGATTTGCCCGCGACTTCGTCCGCGTTAGGTTCGAAATCAAAAGTTATAGGACAGTTCCTTAAAGTTTCTGCGAGCCTGGTACTTCATGCAAATGTACCAGGGTCACAGAAATACTGATCCCGTGACCGCGACCCACAGGAATCTATACCCGGGATAAAATAAAGATCGTACGGGATGAATAGTATCCTATGTCCGTCTCCTGGTTCTAAGCTACATCCTCATCAATTTTCAGCCATAATGGTACAGCCGTTCTTGAGTTATAAATAGTGTAACTAACACGACTTTCTTTTATATATATATATATATAGATATAGATTACTTACTAAGCCTGTATGTTTGTTATGGCGATATTTTAATCATATTTAGGCAGTATTCTACCGTATCTACCATGGTGAATGTTCTGATGAGCTCTACCAATTAGTCCCACCCTCTCCTTTCCTTCACAGGACAACATGTGCACTAGGGCTAAGATGCCATCCGTATACGGTGTAAAATATAACTTCTAGAACCAAGCGTTTCTGTGACTAATTCCTATGCCGCACCATTAAGACATGGAACTCCTACCAGCTCACGTGCTTCCTTCTTCCAACGTCAAGCATTCCATTGTCAAGCTGAGTGCCACCATTGTTAACATGGTACATGTTTATGATGGTGACCCTATTTCCAACACATTGCCTTTTAGTTCGAAAAACATTGGAAAAAATGAAATGCTCAAGTGAGACTCGAACTCACGACCTTTCCCTTACAGGGGGACTGCTCTGCCAACTGAGCTATTGAGCACCACTTGAATAATTCCAAATTTTCCTTCTCTTTATATCCGTCTATAAGGGCGACGGTGCAGCCATCTACCAACATTATTACGAACTTTTGGAAACAATGAATGATTTTTCAACCATTTTTGTTTGACAATGTTTAAAAATGGTTGAAAAATCATTCATTGTTTCCAATGTTTTTCGAACTTAAAAGTTAGCATAATAAATGCTATAAAAAAATCATTCAAACATTGCCTTTAGTTTAGAGGTGAAGTCAAATTGACGTGTCCTTTATAAAAAAAATATGTCCAGTTATCAATTATAATAAATAAATATTCCAGAACATTCTACACAACACTATCTAGACTTAGCTTAACTAGATTGTGCTATGGAATATAGAATGCGGATTAAAATACTTAGATACTTTTTTTTGTAAATACATACATTATATATAGAAACACCCAGACCAATGCAAATAGCCATATTCATGCATACAAATATTTGCACTGAGCGGGGATCGAACCCGCACCTCCTGGGCCACCAGTCTAAGTAGATCAATTTGAATGTCTTTTTTTTATGTTCGGAAACCACCTCCGAACCCCCCCCCCCCCCCCCCGCCGGAATCAGAGGGGAGGTTATGTCGGTCTCGAACAGACTAAAACCGCACGCTGACTATGGGTCGTGGTGCTAGGCCAGAGGCGAGGACATATCCCTCGCATCCCGGCTGACCCAGGGCCATCCCTTACGGTCTGGTCAGGAGGGGGGACAACGGTGTCCCCGACTCGCCCCCGGAATGGGGAGGCGCGCTTTCCAGCACGCCGTCGCCGTGGCCTGCTTCTGCTGGGGTGACAGGCGGCTCCACCCGTCACCCCAAGGCCCGATCCATTTCAATGTCAACATTGCCCAATTTAAATTCACAAGTAACACTATTCTATAGCAATTATAGATTAACACGCTTCACTAATCAACTTGATTAAATAGCGCGCTTAAATAGCTTTACCACCGTTAAATAGCGCGCTAAAATAATAGTCTTAACTGTGTAAATAGCGCCTATTGGTAAAATAATTAGACGAACCGGCTTCGCCTGTGGAATACATTGAAAAATTGCCAGCTCACGTGTTTCCTTCTTCCTACAGTCCCAGGTCCTATAAGCGGGGCGTGAAAAGGCATCTAATGAGGCCGTCAAGCTGAGTGCCACCACTGATAACATGGTACATGTTACGATGGTGACCCTATTTCGAGACTTTTGCCTTTAGCTTACCATCAGGCGAAGGAAAGTCAAATTGACATGTTCTATATAATGAAAAAAGTATCACTGATTTAAGCTTTATTTTACTATTTGCTCGTCTTTTTTTGGTTCTCAAATATGGGAATCTGCCGTATTTGTTTACATTTATGGTCACTGCTCCGCTCCTTTGAGTAGTACCGTGATGATAATAGCCTATAATCTTGCTAGGTAAACAGACTATTAAATACGATTATAAGTTTTCAATTCGGTCTAGTATAGCTCTTAAGTTAAACAAAGTCTTCAAATTGAGTTATGCGAGATTTAAACCCGCAATCTTTCCCAGATAAGAGAAATGCTCTAACCACTGAGCCACCGAGCCATGCCTGAAGCTGTTAAAATTTTCCTATACCGGGTGTATGGGGAAAGCTCCCGAAGCCGGAAACTCTTAATAGTACTCCAGGTACAAGTAATTTTATATGTACAGATTTTTTAATTAGAGACAAATTTTTGTTTCCAGGTGACTATGTAAATGAGAGAGAAACTTGAATCCTGAAATGACAGACTTGCCGCCGATCGCAGTATTCAGTTTGTTATGTAAGTCCATCTATTCGATTTATTAATAAACCTTGCATGAAAATTAAATTAAAAATTAAAAAATAAACAAAATCCAAAAATCTAATGCATAGGGAAAAAGAATCTTCTCGGGCGGGACTCGAACCCTCAGTCTTTCCATTACAGGCGAATGCCTTGACCAATTACGCTACCGAGACACGCCCGATGTGATTCAAATTTTCCATCTTTTACGTCTTACATGCGCGGAATTTCAAATCTGAGTTCGTTATCAGGAAACCAAATCGGGAAACCGAGCATATGCACTTGGTCTAAAATGTATTCTCTTACGGTAGGATTTGCCCAAACGATTAGATAGGGAGTTCCTCCTGGTATTTTGTTCTGGTTTCTTGCTACGCATTTAGCCACTATCAAGTTTAATCTTATTTTGTATTATATTACTTATAATAGTTAAGAAATGTTTGTTGATGATGACGAGTAATATTCCACTTTCCTACACGTGTGTGCGTTTTCCAAGACGTTACGGCTAAAAGTCCACCATTATCCATACTTCCATACTAATATTATAAATGCGAAAGTAACTCTGTCTGTCTGTCTGTCTGTCTGTATGTTACGCTTTCACGCCTTAACCACTGAACCGATTGTGATGAAATTTGGTATAGGAGTAGATTAGACCATGAGAAAGGACATAGGCTATGTTTGGTCGCGATAACCGACATCCACGCGGGCAGAGCCGCGGGCAAAAGCTAGTTATTAAAAACTCGAATTCACACCAATTTTTCTCTACGCTTACCAGCCAAAAACTCAGTATGTTTTGAATTTTATCAGCCGATAGGTCAAATTTGACTGTTGCGATCTATCTTTAACTATAAGTAATGTTATTGGGAACTGCCGATAGTATTCTATCACAGCCCAAACCACTGGACGGATCGGGCTGAAATTTGGCA
This sequence comes from Eilema sororculum, assembly GCA_914829495.1. Classification (NCBI taxonomy): domain Eukaryota; kingdom Metazoa; phylum Arthropoda; class Insecta; order Lepidoptera; family Erebidae; genus Eilema; species Eilema sororculum. The sequence continues at coordinate 14,319,134 of OU618559.1, read as the reverse complement.
TGCAGGTAGATGTCATGACGTAGGCATCCGCTAAGAAAGGATTTTGATTATTTCTACCCCCAAGGGGATAAAATAGGGGATGAAAGTTTATATGAAACTTTGTCAATTTTAAACCGATCGGGCTGAGACTTTGCATACATAAAGATACTATGACGTAGGCATCTCCTAAGAAAGGATTTTGAGATGCAGGCTATAGCGTTGACTCAACACTAAGTGATAACCGACATCCACGCGGGCGGAGCCGCGTGCAAAAGCTAGTTAGACATAAATTGTCAGCTACCGCGCATTCCTCACTAAATATTTTCCCATTACGTTATTAATTTACATAATGCGTCGCGTGACACGCGGCCATTAAATCAAATTTCTTTTATTTAATTAGCCACCAGTTGTAGTCGCTTTGTTGTGGAACAAAAATATTGTACAATGAATACTTATTCATTGGCGTATATCCCTGCGTGTTTAAAAAATATATCTTCAATACTACATTTCCAATGTTTTTCGAACTTAACAGTTAGCATAATAAATGCTATAAAAAAAATCATTCAAATATTTGGGCGCAGTCATCAAAATTCAATGTTTAAAAATGGTTGAAAAATCATTAATTGTTTCCAACAGTTCGTAAGAATGTTTGTAGATGGCTGCACCGTCGCCCTTATAGACGGATATAAAGAGAAGGAAAATTTGGAATGATTCAAGTGGTGCTCAATAGCTCAGTTGGCAGAGCAGTCCCCCTGTAAGGGAAAGGTCGTGAGTTCGAGTCTCACTTGAGCATTTCATTTTTTCCAATGTTTTTCGAACTTAACAGTTAGGATAATAAATGCTATAAAAAAATTCATTCAAATTCAATACTACATGTTACGTTACGAGTATAAAGTCGCTTTCGGCTACATGTTATAAAGCAAAGTCGGGTACTTCGTTGATTCACACCACAAGATGTCACCTTCCGCGTCTATCCATCCCTTTGTATGCTTATATCTTTAAAACTACCCTAAGGATTTTAATGCGGCTTCTTTTAGGATGGATAGGACAGGGGACTCTTTTTGTCCGCACTTAGCCTCTACCATGGTGAATGTTCTGACTCTTCCAATTAGTCCCACCCTCCCCTTTCCTTCACAGGACGACACGTGCAGAGCTAAGATGCCATCCATTTACGGTGCAGAGTATACCTGCTAGAACCAAGCGTTTCAGTGATTCATTCCTATGCCGCACCACTAAGACCGGGAATTCCCTGCCAGCTCACGTGTTTCCTTCTTCCTACAGTCCCGGGTCCTTTAAGCGGGGCGTGAAAAGGCATCTAATGAGGCCGTCAAGCTGAGTGCCACCACTGTTAACATGGTAAATGTTTACGATGGTGACCCTCTTTCCGAGACTTTGCCTTTAGCTTAACTTCAGGCGAGGTGAAGTCAAATTGACGGGTCCTGTATAAAAAAAAAAAAATTGTGCGTAGAGAGTGCTGGCTAGAGCAGCCAGCCTAGCTCCGCCCAGAAACGCAGAAGCTTACTGGGGGCTTCACAGGCTTCGCGGAGCGACCTCACTGTGCCGAGGATTTGGGATCGTTGGGCGGCCACTGCCTCGCTTCTAGTATTACGTGGGCGGCCGTTTCCTCGGCGCTGATACACCCCTTGCAAAGGGGGCTATGCGTGACACCGATGGTATGTAGGTGCTTGTTGAGGGGACAGTGGCCCGTTATTGTCCCCATAATTGTCCTTAGACTTGTTCTGTCTAGTCTTATGAGACGTTTTGTTAGTCGTTTATTTATCGACGGCACAGCCTGTTTTGATTCTTTTAATAGACAGAGTAATTCAAAAGGAAGGTTTATATGTATAAAACATGCTTAATATAGTAGAGGGAGCAGTGGGAACGGGCCACTGCTCCCTCTACTATCTGACGCCACTTGGGCCGAAAAAAATTGGTTTTTTACCCGATGCATTTCGAATGTACCTAAACTAGGTACGATCCGGAGCAGTAGTCATCAGTCTTTTCTCGTAATCGCTGATCTATGTCAGCCACCAGTTTTTTCGCTTCTATGCCCCAACTGCCCATGGTCTCGAACGCGACCGGTACCACGATATATTGGGGCTCAAGGGCCATGTACTATGCACGTTTTTATGTGGCCGCGTCTTCGGCTGCGGCCGCAGGAGAAAGCGCCGTGCGACCCAGATGACTCGCCGCTACGGTACTGATATAAAAGAAAGATTGGTATAAATAGAAAGATAAGTAATTTACTGTTGTTTGCGGTAACTGTAGTCACCCTCGCGACCGAAAGGAAATCCTTAATAAACACCAAATCATTGCCCCACTACGACATATGGTAGAGGGTACAGGAATATACAGAAAGCAATCACACAATACACTGATATCAGGGTTGTCACAACGGAAATTCATAATAATTACCTTAAAAAAATATATATAACCGTGATATTGTCTGAAGTTTACTCACTGCAATGCTTTGGTATCGTCTTTGGGTTGTGGAGGTCAAATGAGAGTCACTTCACGAAAAATATCTAATATTGTTCAGCTAAATCCGCAATTAGATTGGTAAAGCAAACCCTAGACTCCAAGTTAAAAAAGCTTCAACGTTAATCCCGGTTTTTTTCGTGCGGAGAACCAGAGGTTATTTCAGACTAAACCGACTAAAACCGCACGCCGTCTGCGGATTGTCGTGCTAGGCCGATGGTGAGGTTGTCTTCGACATTTTCCTTGCCCCTCGGCTGACCCAGGCTGTCGGCCTCCCCCTGCCAGCTCACAATGTTTCCTTCTTGCTACAGTCCCGGATTCTTTAAAAGGGGCGTGAAAAATCATCTGATGAGGCCGTCAAACTGAGTGCCACCACTGTTAACATGGTACATGTTTACGATGGTGACCCTCTTTCCGAGACTTTGCCTTTAGCTTACCATCAGGCGATGTGAAGTCAAATTGACGTGTACTTTATAAAATAAAACATGCATACAAATATCTGCACTGAGCTGGGATCGAACCCGCGCCTCCTTCGTAGCAGTCGAGTTCACTACCGCCACGCTACGGAGGCTGTCATTAATAATTAAATATCAGTCATAAAATAAAACCATTTTTCAACGGATTCTATTGACATTTTATTTGTTACTAGCTTTTGCCCGCGGCTCCGCCCGCGTGGAAGTCGGTTATCGCAACCAAACATAGCCTATGCCCATACGTATCCTTTATAAAAAACATTAAGCCCAAATTTTCGACTACTTTCAAGCATTTGACTGTAGCAATTGATCTGTACCATTATAAAAAAACAAGATCCTGATTTCGACAACCCTAAGATAGACGCCGAGATTTCGTCGCAATTGAATATTGAATTGAATATTCCAAGAATTGTTAATGAGATATTCTATACGTACACCGATACGACAATTCAACGGATGAAGGGATCAATGGATAAACGAACCATCTGAAACGAATTTGTAAGAATTGGCTGCCTTCAGATAACATTAATTTAGATATGAATTCGCGACAAAACATATTAGGCGCATTTTGCTTTCGTTCATATATAGGTAAGTCTAAAGTAAGGCCAACGAAGCGAGAGAAAAAAGGTAAACAATGTTTCAGCGGTTCCAAACTGTTATAATTGAAACTGATTTTGATTACGTATCACTTCAAGCGCGTTCCAGACAGGAATGAAATTGCTCATAAGATGGCGGATCTGACAGTCTAGAACCGCTGCGCTGACAGCTTTCCTGTACTACGAAACATGCAACGACAGCTCTCGCTCGCTCATTGTCGCGTATGTGTTATATGGGCGACAAGGACAGATAAAATAATCGCTAGTTATCGCAACGTAACTCAGTAATGGTCGCTTTGTTTACCTTTTTTCTCTCGTCTCGTTGGCTTTACATTAATTTATGTTCGGCTCCCCTAAACAAGTGGCAATTGGCAATTTGTTGGCTGACGTCGTGTATTGTGACGCTAGCTGACCCGGCGAACTTCGTGCCGCCAATTAATTTCCACCCGCGTGGCGCCTGATCCCGTTCCCGCTGCACCCTCTTATACAATGATATAGTTATCTAAACAGCAACAGAAATAACCACACTGTCACTTCTGCGTGCATGCCGATGCCGGCCGAATTTGTTGACATAAATAACCACTGCCCCGTTCCCTTGAGTAGTAGCGTGATGGTATATAGCCTATGTGTTATTCTGATGTATAAGCTATGTTATTGTAAATTTTCATGAAAATCCATTCAGCAGTTTTTGGTAGGTTTAGTAGGATTGACCAATATATGAGAGCCCACAGTCACAGTCTATTTTATAGACCCTGCATCTTGTAGCTGCAATTAACCTGCAAAGGCAATTAGCCTGCAATTGACGCTTGAAAGATGGTAAGAATTGACTTATCTTCGTTGGTCGCTTCAAGATGTAGCCAATCTTGTCAGTGACCCCTCGCACATACGGTACTACAGCAGACTGGCGTTCGACTGTGGCTGGTTTTTCACGGGATCTGTGACTCAGGCGCGGTGGTTTGAGCTTGTTGGCTTGCTTGACAGCCAGCTTGACATGTTGAAGTTCAGCGTTCGGAAATTTCTTGTTAATAATAACATAGTAAATAATAACAAATATTTTCGAAGAAAAAGATTTTGGTCCAGCCCAAAAACACATGAGTATAATTTCATTTTATTTCAAACTTAAGCTTACTCTATCTGAACAGGTACCATCGCATCAATCACTGGTGGAGACTCTTCGAACCATGGGCTTCAGACAACAAGGTGTATAGCATCGGACACACCATGGTGGGAGAATATTTCGAAGTCTTCGATTGGCACATTGAATCATGTAAGTGTAAGATTCTGACATGACTTGAACTCGAGTTTGGAGTCCAATAAATATGATGTGAGTCATTTTTTTAGGACACGTCACTTTGACCCCACCTTGCCTGATGGCAAGATAAAGGAAAAGTCTCGGAAAGAGGGTCATCATCTTAAACATGTACCATGTTAACAGTGGCGGCACTCAACTTGACGGCCTCATCAGATGCCTTTTCATGCACCGCTTAAAGGACCCGGGACTGTAGGAAGAAGGAAAAAATTGCTAGACATCCCTGGCTGAGCTGTGGTTTATGCTCTTATGGACTATTAAGAGCCAGGGACCGACATTCAACGCGTTCTCCGAAGCACAGAAGCGATAAGATGAAATATCACGAAACAGTCACTCAAGTAGTAACCACGTCTATACTTTGGACACGTTTGGACTTTAAGCATTTTTCTTGCTAACTGTATGATTTTTCCAAAATCTGTGATTGCAGTTCAAAATATCTCAAAAGTGAAGGTCTCCTAAGAACATTTTGCTGTACCTACGACGGCTAAGGTACTTGCCTTCACTGCCCCGTTTCAATAATACACCCTGTATAGCTTAATGATTTTCGGTGGGGAATGCGAAACCCGGGCTTAAACGCGTGTGACTGCAGTGCCCCCATGCAGTCCATGGCGCAATTAGTTTCGTGTCCTTTATCTCCTATCTCCTGCACTAAAGACGATTAGAATGAAGCCACTGACAGCGCGGTTGAAATGCTGTTGAAATGGGTGCTCTGGGGTCCCATCAAGATCTTCGGGACCCCAAGCCGACCTCACCTGCAAGCCAGTGCACCTGCTGAAAAACGGACGAGGCTCTGGCGCTGGCTTTCCTTTCAGGGTTGTGGGGTCAGACGGCAGTCGCTCCCGAAAAGGCCAAAACAACCAAATGAGAAATGAAAGGCAACCCTGAGCTCCGAGGGTTGAAATTTTTATAGCATTTATTATGCTAACTTTTTAAATTCGAAACACATCGGGAAAAAGAAGAACTCAAGTGCCACTTACAGGGGGAATGCTCTTCCAACTGAGCTATTGAGTCACACCTGAATCACTTAAAATTACTCTTCTCTTTATATCCCTCTTTAAGGGCAACGGTGTAATCATCTACCAAATTTCTTACAAATCAAGTCCCACTTGAGTTCTTCTTTTTCCCGATGTATTTCAAACTGAAAATGATAGTTTACAAAATGTACGTATGTTAAATACGGATGAGATTTAGTGCCGTGAATACGAAGAATAAGAATTACAGGCGTGATCATCAAAACTAATATGTAAACAATATTGTTTTCAGAACAAAGAAGAAACTAAAATACCAGAATTGTCATGTATATCCACAAACCCAAGCATCTACGATATTTTCCAAGAAACGAAAGACCATTGCAAGGGAGAAGACTACAAAGTTATGTTCTACTATCAAAAAGACCAAGAATACATCGAACTCGGTGCTTTGGTAATAGACAAATATTTATTCGATAATGTTTTAAAGAAATATAGTGATTGTTCATTGCACAACCAAAAGATTAGACCAATAAATGAAGTGGATAATTCAAAAGTTAATAAAGGTACCTGCGATAGTAATAAACTTAGTGACAAGGAACTTAATAAGGTTATTGGATCTTTAGAGCGAGATCCTTGCGAAGATAATCTGGCAGATAATATAGTAAAAGAACGAGAACCTACATTTATTATTTGTGATGATAATAATCCTGAACATGTAGATGATGACACAAATTATAATACTCACAAAAAAGGAAATCAAGACACATGTGAAGATAAAGAATGTTGTAAAAATCGAAATGATAAAAAATACACAAACTATAAAACTAAGTTTAACCCTAAATATAATTATTTTGAAGTCACGCTACCTGAAAATGTAGATACGACGTCATCACCTACTATTATTAATGTTCAGATAGATGGTATTAACAAAAAGAAGGCCAAAAATTGCAAGAAAAATAAATATTGCAATAAAGGCCGTTTATATGGTCAAGATAAAGACATTCCATTAGAAAATCAAAATCTACTCTTAGGTGATGACGTTAGTGATCTTAAATTTTCAGATATAGTTGACCTACTTTTGAATTATGGTTACGAAGTAAAATTAAATACACCAGTAGAATTTAATTTAGAAAATAGTCAAGATATAGATACTATCCAGACAGACTTAATGTGCCCAAATGCGAAAGAGGAACAGCCTTTTTATATTTCTACTGTTGCTAGTGATTATAGGATTCCTGATACTGATTCAAAAGATTATATAGCTGACCAATCTGAGGGTATATATAAAGATTTACCAAAAGTTGATGACTTAAAAAGTATTGTAATCAACGATCCAAATACATGTAGTCCATACCAAAAAAAACCTTTCAAAGAGAGTAAAGCCGAGCCCAAATCACCAAAAAATACAGGTTTCATCATAGATGCTTATCCCGAATCTAAACCATCAGAAAGTATAATTTCTACTCAAACTTCACCACTTAATAAAGAATCTGAACCCTCACCATCGTTTTATGCTGAAACTGATAGTATATCACCTAACAGTGTTGTTGTAGAACCTACTCCATCGATAACTACAGAAATGTTACCAGTTCATAAAAATGAACCTACAAATAGTGATAATACATTTACTTATCTTCCAGAATGTAAGCCATGCACAATTCCACTTACTTTACATGAATTACTACCGCTGACTTCTATATCTCCTTCTTTATCACAAATTAATTGTATGTCAGATTCTCCACTACCTGAAGATATTTCTCACCTTTCTTTATCACCACTAAATTGTAAAACTCTAAACGCAATAAATAAATTGAAAGGAAATCTACCTGTTTATGCTCAAAATGAATTAAGGAATCAAAAATATGTTCAACCCATAGAAGAAGTACCTTTAACTCCTGTTTCATCAATAATTAATCTACCTTCTACCATTCCTACTTCTTATAATTCAGTTCCTATTATACCTCCATCTCTTATTGTTCCTAAAACTGCAAAGATCGTTATACAACCATCTATGGCAGCTGACTCTAATTTAAATATAAGGGGATATTTATCAAAACCACCTCCTGTTTCTCAGACGCCAGTAACGATTTCAAAACCATTAATATCTACTCCATTTGAGCTTTCAGAAAAATGTGTACGACAATTTTTACAACTACCAGAGATGGTAACAGTATCTTTGTCATCTCCAGACCATACGAATTCACCTTCTGACATATTATTATCTAAAATTCCTCAAGTAACTGAAGCGTCATCATCTACTACGACAGCCCCTTTAATTTACGAAGACATGACACCAATACAAGATGTTACTACATCAAACGATTCTCCCGCAACAACTCCTAAAAAAGATTATACAAAAGTATTATATTCACAACAACCTACAGTAGGCAATTATATTCAACAAAAATATCCAATTATTAAACAAATTCCAGTTCTTAAGAATATAGTTCCCAATGTAATGACAACTCCAAAGAAAACGAACGATTACTTTATACCTAACATGAATCCATATTTTTCTACTTTAATTTCATCTAGAGACGCAACAGCTAGTCAAATTTCAAACACTATTAACCCAATATTTCCAGTCGATAAACATATATATTTCACTACAACACCTCTAGCTCCAAAAAGTAAAAGCATTCCTAAAGAAATTTGTCCACTACCTTATAATATTTCTGAACTTCCAGTGTCTTCATACGCCAGTCCTCTTTCTTATAGCTCAACTCCTTTATCAATATCAAATTACTGGAATACCATATCCGCATCTCCCGTTACACCTGTAAAACGAATATTTCAACCAGCCGTTGTATCAGATAGAACGAACATGTTTTCTTCATTGCCTTCTAATTTCATAGATCCAATGCAATCTTATGTGACCCCATTGATAGAGAAATTTAAAACTCAACCCTTATTACCTTGTCCACCAAAATCTGAAGAAATTTTAAAACCAATTTATGAAACTTCTTCTGCTCCATCATTAGATACTACCTGCCCAAACACAATTTCTTTCATCACTCCTATGAATACAGAACAAATGTTGAAACAAATTCCAACTACAAGCTCAATAGAACCTTTAGCAAAGCCTTCTAGTGTGCTTAACAAATATAATTCTTATACTTCTCCATGTAAGAGCAATGTACAATATCTATCAACATTTGCAACACCAGTAATTTCATTGTCGCTGACTGCAAAACCAATTGAAGCTATCCCAGAAACTACTACGTTATTGACAGTTAAACCCACACCAATAAGTCCAGTTATACAAACAACACCAATTCAGGAGATTCCAGTACTCTCGTCTGAAGTTGTTGCTATCCCATCGTCAGGTAAAGAGATTTGTAATTTGAAACCGGTTCCTCTAAACCATATTGCTACTACTCCAAGTATTCCATTATGGTCAAATAAAATACCAATGACACCACTGCTCACAAAGTTTCCTCCATCGAATTCTATATTTCAAGGTAATTATGTAATGCCAAATGTTAAAGAATTTAATACCGAAACCACATCCACGTCTCCGGTTTCAACGGTACCTTATACTTCTCCAATATTTAATGCAAATGTTCAAAATATATCTCCTTTATTTTCAGATTCATTGATAACTTGCAAAAAGTTACCTAAATATGTATTTCAACCAAAACCTCCTGATGATATACTAATATCTCCAGTATCAGATTACGCTGCACCAATTTTATCGCCTTTGAATTCTTTAACCTTATCACCAATCAAGTCACCATATTCAAAACCACTTATATTGACTAGTTTAACAACCCCATTGCTTGGGAAAGTATTTTACCCAAAATCATCTTATACTTTTCAACCTCATCCACCTCCATCAAATGTAAGTCCGCTGTATAGTAAAGAAACTCCTATACATAACTTATCTTCTAATTTTGTAACTCCACTAACCTGTCATGTATCTCCAATATACGAAGATATTCCCCAAAACTGGCCTCTCAAAATTCCTAAGCAAGAAATCTTTTCTTCTGGATCACCGCTTCATTTTGCAAAATCATCGTTAGCTGCATCTAGTACTCCTCTGTCACTAGGAAGTCACTATAGTCCTTTATTAGCTGAGAAAATAATGTCTCAAATACCACCTTGTGTTCCTCCACTGTCTATAGAGAAAATTCAATCAATACCAGTATCTATCACACCTAAGGTACCTTCTGTAGCTTACACGAGTCCATTGATGGGCACAATAATGAAAAAACCGACATTATCTTCACCCACAACACTTCAAAAGGAACACATTTGTGATCCAATGCTATCAGAATCAACTCCTTTATTGGTAAACCATACTCCAATACCTAATAAACCACTGCAAGGCAAGATATCGCAATGGAAGCCTTTAGATTATTTATCAGTAAACTATACTCCAGACTCCAAAGAAAGAATACAAAACATGCCATTGAATCATTTAACGTTAATGCCATCAAACGCACAGTTTTTATCAAAACAACAAGCACCATTACAGCCATACAAGTATGAAACATTATCCAGTCCACAATTTGTATCATCTCTTCCAAAATCTGCTACTATCTGGTCAAAACCATACGGTTTATCACAATATTCAGAAAAATATATACCCATACTACATACGGATTATCCTCATAGTGTTCTTTCTCCGGTATCATTACCAGATTTCTCTTCGAATTTTAAACTATTACCTTCAACGCAGGCAGAACCGTTGTCTGAGTTAACCCGGTTAAATAACAATTTGAAAACATCTCCACTAAATCCAATATGCAGTGGTTTAAAGTCACCAACTTATTTTAATATACTATCTTCACCCATGAAAAATCAAATCATTCCAAATACACTATCAACTCCAGTCCCCAATGCATCACCAATAGAAACTATAACACAAATATTACCTTTAGAAATTAATAATGTGAATTGTACCCCGTTAGCTAAACCTAAATCTTTTTCCGAACCTCTTTCATCATCACCTCAGTCTGTTACTGTTAATGAAATCTATAAAAAAGTACCGCAAATAATATCTCCTCTACAGCCAGCTGAACCACAAATTTCGCCAATAAAAGCATTGTTTTATAACAATTTACAGCGTCAATTACCACATAAGGATGTAATTAATAGAATCCAATACTCATCACAATTTATGAGTCCATCAATATTGCCCGTCTCTGAATTGAAAGATATAGCTCCAGTTGCAAGTCAGACTATACCATTTACAGGACCAATTACACCTTGTAAGTGGTTACCAAGAGCAAACGCACCTGCAATTTCAGAAATGACTCCTTGTACTCATAAATCGTTAGCATATCCTTACTCAAATATTGCAGAACCTATTACAGGGACACCACTTACTGGAGTTCCTTTACCATTATCTGAAATATCAATAGATACTTCAACAGTAAATAAAAATAAAACTCCACTATTTACTTCGAAAGTTAGTCCTCTAACCAGACCCCAATTACAAACACTACCTTTAGATTCATCATCTTTATCTACACCATTACTTTCAAAATATGAGTTACTTTTATTTTCACCAGAGTTAAAACCAATAGCATCTGTCTTACCAGCAAAGGATAAGTTATCTTTGAAGGTATTTACCCCACTTTTAGCTTCACCTTGCCCATACAAACCATCATCATCGTTTTTAACACCTGTCTCAATGAAATACACATATCCTTTAAAAACTAGATCTCATTTAATTACACCTTTAAAGTATCAACTAGCGTTAGAGCCTTCATCTCTTCCAACAACCAGCTTATCACATACATCAATACAACCCTTATTTACTCCAGGGTCTAATCAAATCCCTTCGAAGACACCATTATTCTTAAGTCCGTCTGACTATGCAGCATTAAATATAGCAAAAGAAATTTCCCCTATAGTACCAGTGTCATTGCCTACTAACTCAAAAACAAATCCTCTACAATATACTGATTCGATTTCAGCGTCATTGATTCCAATATCTCCCTTATCTGAATCACAGTATGTTGAATATACTCCAGCCCCATCAACTCCTATGAATCCTTTTGGAAAGTCATCTCCATTTATTGATTCACCGGTATTAGAAACAAATTTAGCAGTACCTCCTTTTTCAACAATAAATTCTTTGCTAAATCTGAAAAGGCAAAATCTATTATATCCACTAGCGAATACACCATTAAAACCACTAACTATTTTGCCTTCGCCTACACATGTAAGAAGTTCAGCTAATTTAAAAACTATTCAGCCCACAGTACCCTTTCCTATAACACAATCTTTACCACCAATATACTCACCGTGCAATACTTTTCTTCCAAAAACGTTTATACCTGTGGCGTCTACTGTTAAACCTTCATTACTTAAAACAACACCTATAACATCAATTCAACCATTATTTACTCCAGAACTGTCGGTACCATATGCAGCTTCAGCAACAGCTGATGTCGAACTTCATGACATTCAACCTGGTACAGTTTTATCTCCAAAAAGACTCACAACACCTATAATAACACCATTTGACTTAACAATACCACCTGAAAATTCAAAATTAACATCGGCATCAAATTTATACAGCATGTTACCTGTAAATATGCAAGGTTCTCCTATACTCACATCTTCCTTACATAACACACTTTTACCTTCAGCAGTGACGTCACCCGTGTCTACTCCAGTAAATACAGTTTCAAATGCAAACGTACATTATGATTCGATACCTCAACCTGAACCCATAAGATTTTCCACACCTTCGTTCGTACCTGTACATCCGTTGCCTTTAAAATTTACTAATCTCATCCCAAAAAAGTCCCGACATTGGTCATTTACTCCTTGTTCTTCCATAAAAAGTGCATCATTATCAAAACCCATTAATGTACCATGTCCTGTAAATTCAGAAACAGTCTCTGCTTCTACAATGACTCCACAGACATTACCTGTACTTCCAAGTCATAGTACTTTCACATCAACTCCCATGAGTTTTGCGTCGCAACTATCTTCATCGATGCCTGAAAGTTTTCTTCCTTTAACTACTGTTTCACCTTCACTAACATCTGTTCAACAACCTTATAGTTTTGCAGAGTATATTACACCTAAAGTAGCTCCAGCGCTTACAAAAACAAGTCCAATTTCATCAACTCCTGCTATTTTGCCCACATTTCCATCCAATTTTAATTCATTAACTCCAGTTTCATTGCAAGGTAACCCTATATCAGCTAAGTCAAAATTAACTAATGCCGTTATTTCACCGTTACCAATTGTGTCACCAATTAACCATGCATTGAGGTCTAAAACTCTCTCAACTACGCCCAACTATTTATTAAATCCTTTCTCAATAATGAAGCCTGAGGAGTCTAGTCCATTATCAAACACTTGTGGTGAGTCTCCAATAACATTTCATATTCAAACCCCTTGTAAACAATATTCTCCACCTCTTTTCACTTCATTACCATTAAAACCTTTTGGTTTGACTATACCTTATACTCCACCCTCTTTATACACAAGTCTTGATCCTAAACCTCTTTCTTCTGTTAATACAAAATTCTCTAATACAGCAATAGATACATCAAACTTGACTCCTACTACTCCAACATATATTACTCCATTATCAGAGCCCAATTCTAAAATTACATCAAATTTACAGCTTACCCCACTAGAGCTCAGTCAATATATGGCTATAAAAACAGCTACTTTAAATAAATTAACATCAAAACAAAATTTATTTACTTCACCTTCAGAGAATATGAAACCATGTTACACTAGCCAGCGACTCTCTTATTTATCACCTAGCCAAGTCCCAATTCACGCTCCAAATTACATTTCGAATTTTGTAACAAATACTTTACCTATTACTAAGAAACCAGTAAATTCTAATCCTTATTCAAACATAATATTAAACTCAGTCAAGGATTTTTCACCTGTTGTAAATGCTAAAGTTTTACCATGTACTTCTATATCATACAAGTCCATACAGCCATTATTATTACCTACAGCTAAAAGTACTGTTAATCCCGTTTCTAAATCAACAACTATACCTAATAAATCAATTCCAGCTCTACCATTAACAGAGTTACTTCAATCAAGTATTCCATACACACTTTCTTCTCCCACACCATTCGTTACTCCGTTATCCATTCCTATTTCTTCTTCATTAAATCCTTCTCTAAGTCAAAAACCTATTTCCAATATATGTAAAACGTTGACTACTCCTTTAAAACCGATTCTTGAAAATTTTGTTCCAGCACAATATGTATATTCTCTTCCGTCAGTAGCATTCCAAGAATCAATACAGCCTTTAAGAACAAATATTGGTATACCATCTTCAACCCAATTTACACCATCCAAAACTACGCCCTACAGTTTTTATTTTTCATCAAAAGTCGATCGACCTGCAGAATTTATTGAACCTCTGCAATCTATGTCATTACCAAAAGTAAATTTATCACCTTCTAATGTCCAGAAACAGCCTTTAGCGTGTAAGTTTCTTTCCAATACAGATAACGTGGCAGAATATTATCACAATCCATCATATACCATAAGTTCTTTTAATAATGATAATACTTATAAACCTGTACATAATATAAATAATGAAAAATCACCGTCTAAGACAACGTTATATTCAAATTTATATTCTAAGCCGTTAACTACAGTACCTACTTTGAAAGTACTACCAGTAAATCCTATAACACAACCAACTCCAATAGATACTAGATATATTGATGATTCAATGTTTAAAATATATCCACTACCATCAAATTATATTTCTGGCGCTCCTAATTTAGAAACTATGAAATATGAATCTTATGTCAATAATCTTAAGTCCTCTATTCCAGTAGCGAATAATATCATAGCTCCTCTAGATCTTCAGAATTATATAAACAATATTAAAAATATAAAATTTGATCGTGCATCTAAAGCAGATATAAGTATACCTTTAGGTAAATTCGTAATACATAACAAAGAACGTACCAATCAAATTACACATAACATTACCCCATCGATTGGTTTAAGAATGTGGCCCTCAAATATAACAATAGTTGAAGCCAAATTACAACTAAAATTTAAAGATATTACAGTTAATAATTTCCAACCAGTAGTTAAAGAACTAGATCCATATGGTGCTAATGAAATACAAAAACTAGTAAAAAATTATATTCGTAATAAATATGGCGATGTAATAGTTGTACCTAATACTTATTCTCTAAATGGTCAATACGATGTTATTAAAGATTGTAGTAATAACTGTGATAATAGATGCAATTTGTTATGGCCTGCGGATACTTCGAGCCAATGGAGCAACCAGAAAGGAATTCTATAGAATCTAAATAAGAAGAATATAGAAAGGAAATATTGAAATGGTATTTTATGAGATAGTTGTCTTACCAAATGATAGTGAGGAACAAGAAAAGCCAGATTTCTAACGTAGGAATAAGATAAGAGAAGATAATGTTTAGTAGACAATGTTTAATCAAAAGGATGAAGAGGAGTTAAAAAATGATGTGGCAAAGAGTGAAAAAGAAGTGAAAGTTGATGTAGATAGTTCTATCGCTATTATCGAGTACATTCACCCACGTGGTGACGGAGAAAGAATACAATTATCACCACCCCATCTCATCGTACTATAA
Organism: Eilema sororculum; assembly: GCA_914829495.1. Taxonomy (NCBI): domain Eukaryota; kingdom Metazoa; phylum Arthropoda; class Insecta; order Lepidoptera; family Erebidae; genus Eilema; species Eilema sororculum. Next base: position 14,303,753 of record OU618559.1, on the reverse strand, counting down.
TAACAATAATACGCTGACGATATCACTGCGAGAGAAGGATGACAACCCCATTACATTCTAAGGGTGTCGTAAGAGGTGACTAACAGAAAAATACGCAGATGATATCACTTCGCGAGAAGGAAAATGAAATGGTGATTTTGAACTGAAATGATGGTGGGGTAATCTTTAGACCAAAGTGTCCAGGGCAGGGTCATGAACGAAAGTGACAAGAGGCTAAGAATTCATGAAGCGGTTTTCGATCTCATATTAGAAGTTTATATCGAGGGTGTGGATACTATGGAAAATATTTTGCTATAGGTTTCTCTCACGTGTGGTCTCAATATGAGTGTATTTGTGTGTGTATATATGTGTGTGTATGTGTTGTGTACTAGTATGTGTGTCTATTTATTCACAAGTGAGCTTTTATTTATTAGTTAAGCTTAAATTAAATAGCTTAAGGGTTCATAAATGAAAGTGACATAAACCGCTCCGTGGATTCTTAGTCTTCGATCTCATATTAGAAGTTTATATACAGGGTGTGGATATCCAAATAATTCTATGGAAAATATCTTTCTAAAGGTTTTTCTCTGCGGTATGTGGTCTCAATGTGAGTGTATTTGTGTATGTGTGTGTGCGTGTGTGTGTGCGTATGGTTGTGTATGTGTGGTGTGCGCGAATATGTGTATCTATTTACTTGCAAGTGAGCTTTTATTTATTATTTACGCTGGCACTATTTAAACACAAAGTTAAGAGTAACTTAACTAGCTTTTATTCTTGTAAATACATAAAAATAATTCATTTTTATCTGAATAAGATAAAAAGACCCAAACATGCAAACAAATATTTTATACTGAGCAGGAATCGAATCTGAGACCGCTACCACTACTCCACAGAGTTCATCATTATTATTTTTATATAATTTTAATACAACTAATTGTATTTCATACACAAAGCTCGCCTTTATCAACACTTGTACGAATAATAACCTAATTACCATATTATAAAGTGCAATATAGCTTGCAGTAATGTCCACTAAATTAAAATTTGACACACTTATGCGATTATGAGCCTTATAACGAACACCGACAGCATATTTTGCATTGAAACTTTCAAAATTCAAATATAATCGATCCATTACTTGTGGTTGTCAACCAGGTAATGACATTAAAGTAAAAAATTCTACGAATATGGTATAAATGATAAATTATTTTAGTTTTTAATAGTAGGCAGTGGCACAGCCCCTAGGTTTGTAGAATAAAATTATTGATCAATGCATAGAATTGTCATACATTGACAACCGTCACAAACGTCAAAATAATTTGTCAATCTTTTTTTATTTTTTATTTATTTATTTCTCTTACAATTTGTCAATTATTCTATTCGCCACAGGCGAAACCAGGGTTGGCCAACTGTAGGCCGTGCCAGATCGATTAAGAATACAGTTTGTTGTAAATATCGTATTTAAAGCACCTAGTGATTTTTGTATAACAAAAATATAGATCGAATACATAGGGAAAAATTAATCTCGGGTGAGACTCGCACCCGCGATCTTCCCCTTACAGGGGAATGCCAATCAACTAGGCTCCACCGTCACCTTAAAGACGGATAAAAATAGAAGGGAAATTTGAATCACATCGGGCGTGTCTCGGTAGCCTAGTTGGTCAAGGCATTCCCTCTCTAAGCAAAAGATCACATGTTCGAATCTCGCTCAAGAAGATTCACATAACATAAACTCACGCCTTTATTCCCCGAAGGGGTAGGCAGAGGTGCTAGCACCCACATTTCGCCAGATTATGTTTAGGTCCCAATGTAATAGGTGGCGAGCCTATTGCCATTAACCGGGCACTTATAAACCTGCGATAAATACACACATAACTTCGAAAAGCATCGAAAAGTCATTGGTGTGTGCCATGGTAAACCTGGGATCGAAACCGAGACCTCGTCTCAGCCAGTCCATTACCAATACCACTAGGCTACCGCAGATAATCAAGAAGATTAATTTTTCCCTATATATTCGATTTGTATAGTTAGCATACTTAATGCTATAAAATTCATACAAAAATAAAGGTTCACGCAGGCACCACGTGGCGCTGCAATCGGTTAACTACAGTGTGAAAAATGTTTACAACCCGATATCGAAAGGTCAACGAACTTTATTCTCAAACCATTCGGCACGAGGTATAGTTAGATTATAATTATAAGACTGAAAAATGTATAAATAAATAAATTATTTAAGAAACAAATGAAGTTTTATTCACTGATGTTTCTGCTATTTCAAAAAGCCGGCCAAGTGCGAGTTGGACTCGCGCACCAAGGGTTCCGTCCCCTGTATCAAATTTTACCAAAACAGTTCAGTAGTTTAGGCGTAAAAGCCTAACATACAGACAGACAGACTGAATCTTCTCGGGCGGGACTCGAACCCGCAGTCTTTTCCTTACAGGGGGAATGCCTGACCAATTCGGCTACCGAGACACGCCCGATATGATTCAAATTTCCCATCTTATACGTCTTTAAGGCGACGTGGCGTCATCTACCGATTTTCTTACGAACTATCGGAATCAATGAATGATGTAACAATCATTTTTAAACATTGATTTTTGATAACTCCGCCCCCTGTAAGGGAAAGACTGCGGTTTCGAGTCCCGCCCGAGAAGATTCTTTTACCCTATGTATTCGATTTGTATAGTTAGCATACTTAATGCTGTAAACATTCATTAAACAGACAGACAGAGTTACTTTCGCATTTATAATAAGGGAAGGGAAGTATGGATAAGTAGGATAGATATATAGATGTGTAAAGCTGACGGTATGTCTCAAGGTGGATCTACAAATGTCTTTGAACTTTGAACCATATCGAAAAGAAACTCCAACTAAACCCCGTCCCATTCTGAAATATTAATACCATACTTCAATCATTTAACATTCAGAGAGTTGTTCAATTATTTAAAAGCCACTCTCAAGTCAAAATTCAATATGGCAGCTGATGGAAGCGCGTTATAACTTTTGTACCGGTTTCTTTTTTATTTAAAGTTATTTCTTATTATACTTGATTTGAATATTTTCTTTTAGCGTCTAAAGTAAAGCCAAAGAAGTAAGAGAAAAAAGGTAAACAAAGTTTCAGCGGTTCCAAACATTTTTATTTGAAAATTATTACGTATCACTTCAAGCGCATTCCAGACAGGAATTAAATTGCTCATAAGATGGCCGATCTGACAGTTTAGAACCGCTGTGCTGACAGTTTTCCTGTACTACGAAACACGCAACGACAGCTATCGCTTGGCCATTGTCGCGTAAGTGTGACATGTGCGACACGGACAGTGAAAATAATCGCTAGTTATCGCAACGTAACTCAGTAATGGTCGCTTTGTTTACCTTTTTTCTCTCGTCCCGTTGTATTTACTTTAAACGTGTTGATAGACTTGAGCAATACCTTTAGGTGCAAAAGCGACCGCTACGAAGGATTCGTGGTGCGGGTAAGATTCCTGCTCAATGAAAATATAATTAGTATTTGCATTGGTCTGGTCGTGCCTCGAAGAGCACGTTAAGCCGTCGGTCCCGGTTGTCATACGAACATCTATGGCAGAATGGTCGCCTGAATAAAATGCTTGCTAAAACCGACTCGTTTATTTTTTATCTAAAAATGATAATTACAAGGGGTTTAGTTTATCAGCTATCGGTTATTGCGACCGGCCTGGGGGTGACGGGTGGAGCCAACTGTCTCCCCAGCAGAAGCAGGCCACGGAGGCGCCGCGCTCGGAAGTGCGCCTCCCCATTCCGGAGGCGAGTCGGGGATCGTAAGGGATGGCCTTGGGTCAGCCGGGGTGCGAGGGATATGTCGAGGACAAACTCACCTCCGACCTAGCACTACTACGATTCAGTCCGACATAATATCCCCTCCGGTTCCAGCGGGGGAGGTATCCGTGGGGATTTCTGCACAACTGTGCGTTTCTCGAGAAACTATTTTTTAAATTGTGGAATGAACTGTCACCTGTGGTATTTCCAAACCAATACGACCTTCTTCAAGAAAAAAAGCGTACTCTTTTAAATAGAAGACAATGCACTTGTGACTCCTCTGGTGTTGCGGGTGTCCATGGACGGCGGTGATCGCTTACCTTCAGGTGATCCGTCTTTTTTTTTATCGTGCGATAAATCCCCACGGATACCACCCCCACGGAGCCGGTGGAGGTGGTTTTATCGGACTCGAACCGACTAAATTAAATTAAATTAAATTAAATAATCATTTATTTCAGACCATAGTTTTAGTCCATAGGGTTAATATATTAGTAAAACGCACGCCGTCTTGGGTTGTTGGTTGCCGGAGGTGGAATTGCCAAAAGCATATCTCTCGCACCCCGGCAGACCCAGGACCATCTCTTTCGAGATGGCCCTCTTCGGGTTGTGGGGACCACAGTGTCCCCATCTAGCCCCGGTTACGGGAAGGCGCATTTTGCGCCGCCGCTCAGGTGACCCGTCTACTCGTTTATTTATTTATTTATTTATTTATTTATTTAAATACAATTGCAAATATGGGTTGTACAGTCCATCAAATCTAAGAGGTACCGTTTGACGTTTCATATTTTTCAAACCGAAACAACTTTGTTCATACGTACATTATTCAGTTTCGATAACCTTTTTCATAAAACCATGAATTTAGAAAGATTTCATTATTGTATCTAAAAATGTACAATTCTTAATATCTAAATGTAATTGAAAACTTTCAAACAAAGCAAAATAACACATATTTACACAGTAAATAATTTCTAATAGTTATATTCTTGACCTCATTACAAAGTTACGTAGTTAGGTCACTGCACGTAGTGTTGCGACTCTTCGGATACACTTGTATGCAAAAAAATCGTTTACATATACGAAAAATCGAATGTATTATTTACAAATTACACTTGACAACCAAACAAATATTTTTTCATGTGAATGGGATTTATCTCACATATTACGATTACATAACTAAATAGTTATGTAATCGTAAAATATGAGATAAAACCCATTCACCAAAAATACGTATTTATAAATCAAATATATTTGCTTCTTTAAAAAGTTGTCGAAAGCGATTTGTCGATTTTTGATTTTCGCGCCCAAATAAGTCGGGGTTTCTCGCGCTAACGCTGTCGAAATAGTAAATGGAGTCAGGGATAGTGTTTTTTACATTTATTTTTGTGTATGATAGTATGGGTTTGCATATTACAGAGAAATAAACAAATTTTTAACAAGCACATCCATTGATTTTACAATTACAATTTTTTCTTCTAAGTCTTATTTCTACGTCTAAAACTAATAAAAATAAGGTATGTAGAACCCATTCACAAAAATGTTGTTGCCTGATGTTATAAATTAACGACGTTACTGCGCGACCGCATAATGCACTGAATACACAGATACCCTAAAATAAATTAATTTAATTATTTTTAGGTCAATAGGCAAAATCGCAGGTGTCCAAGTCTCTACAATTTTTTTTTTCTGGCAACACTGCCAACTACAAGCGCACGCGGTCCGCTCGGTCGGTTCGGCGTCAGCAGTCTCTCGCCATCTTGGAAGCTGACTGTGCGCGTACTTGCTTTCTCGTTTGTGTTTTACAATTTGTGACTTGGCTATTACTTTTCTGGACTGATCATTCTTTATCCGTTTACCTTGGCAATATTTATACTGGACTCCGAACTAAGCAAGTGTTTATTAATAATGTCGAAAAGAGGACGTACTTTGAACAGCCAGGCTCGTGAATTGGTGGTGAAATTACACGAGTATTTTGAGTGTGAATCTCAAAATGGTGGACTTCTACTGCCAGTTACACAAGTTCGGGATCGCGTCGGTGAAGCTCTCGGTATTGGTAGCCGCACCGTTGGCAAAATATTAAGTGAAAAATATGGGCCTTCGGGGAGTGACAGTAACGTACTTCACACACCGAAAAAACGAAAAAGAAATAAACCTGTGACAGGCATCGATGAATTCGATAGTCATGCTATTAGAAACCATATATACGGGTATTTTACAAGAGGCGAATTTCCAACATTGGCAAAGTTATGTGCAACTTTAAAAGATGCCGGGCTGTATAAGGGAAGCATAGAGTCGTTGAGAACGGTAATAACAGGAATTGGCTTCAGATACAAAAAAGTTGACAAACGAAAAATTGTTATGGAGCGACATGACATAATTATGCAGCGACTAACATTCCTGCGCGAAGTTAAACAAATTATAAACTGGGATAATGTAATATTTTTGGACGAAACTTGGCTAAATTCCAACCATTCTGTGCCGAAAACATGGACTGATGATTCTGAAGCTTCGTGCTCGAAGGTGCCGATAGGAAAAGGTGGACGCCTCATAATATGCCATGCTGGGTCAGCGTCTACAGGCTTCGTGGAAAACTCTTTATTAGCTTTCCAATCCAAAAGCACTAAAGAGTATCATGAAGAAATGGACGCAGTAAGGTTCCGAGAGTGGTTCTTAAATTTATTACAGAATATCCCTCCTAACAGCACAATTATAATGGATAATGCCCCATACCACTCTGTGCAAATTGATAAAGCACCTACGTCAGCCAATAAGAAAGCAGATTTGGTGGCATGGCTGCAAAGAAAAGGAGTGGATGCCGACATGTCACTATTAAAAGCTGAATTATTACAGTTAGTGAAATTGCATAAACCACCAAAACCGACATATGTAATTGACCAATTGGCCGAAGAGCACGGGCACAAAGTCATACGACTTCCTCCGTACCATTGCCAATATAATGCCATTGAACTGATTTGGGCCCAAGTTAAAGGTAATATTTTATAATATTATAATAATAACACGAGTACTTCTAACATTTATAATTTAAACAATGGTTTTCGTCTGCTATCAAATAGTTACATTATTGTTTTACAGGTTATGCAGCAAGACACAACACAAAACCACCCTTCAGTGTCAAGAAAATGGAAGGTTTATTAAAGGAAGCATGTGCCCAAGTTACACAGGAAGATTGGAGTAAAGTAGTACAAAAAACAAAGAAAATAATAATGGACGACTTCGAAAGAGACGTACACTTTGATAATGTAATGGACAATCAACTGGTCATTAATTTAAATGACGATGATGACGAAGACGACGATACTAGTACTAGTAGTGAATAAAAAAATATCCTAAACATTTCTTTTATTTAATTATAACAATTGATTTCTTAAAATTCGGATATTATAGTAATCGATCTCTTAAAGTTCGGATATTATAGTAATCGATTTTTTCATCCCATCCCTATCATTCAATTGTCAGAACTGTCAAACGGTACTTCTTAGATTTGACGGACTGTAGACAGTTGTTATATATCCCTATTCCATAAAAAAAACTCTACACACACATAAAAATGTACCAAAGAATTCTCAGATCTTTCGTTTTTAGAAGTTGGTTAGAAAGCTTGACCACAGCGAAGTTTTCAGATTCCCCCGTAAGTGAAAAGTTTTGAGAACCCCTTAAGCCTCTGCCACACAGTCGACTTTCGGTCGATAATACCAGACACGTTTTTACCCGACTGCCGAAGGAAGGAGGGTAATGTTTTTCGAGACTATGTATGTATGTATGTATGTCCATTTATTTAGCACGACCTGAACGGCTTGACGGATTTGGACGTCATTATATGAGGTGTCATTAGATTTGCCGTGATTGTGTGAGTGACACTAGGTATATTAAAATTTCGAGAACATCAAAATGGCTGATTTTTGGCACCAAAACGTATGTTGTCAAAAATATTTTTGACTCAAGCTTATCTAGTAGGGTATTAAAATAAAGGAAATTAGAAGGAGATTACATGTCATATCATAACTAAAAAGTTTATAATAAAACAAATGATTCAAAAATAAAGAAACCCGACTGTCGGGTTTCTTTATTTTTGAATCATTTGTTTTGTCAAAGTTAAAATAAAACATCATTTATTTTTGAATGAATTTTTTATAGCATTTATTATGCTAACTTTAAAGTTCGCCCTTATAGACGGATATAAAGAGAAGGAAAATTTGGAATGATTCAAGTGAGGCTCAATAGCTCAGTTGGAAGAGCAGTCCCCCTGTAAGGGAAAGGTCGTGAGTTCGAGACTCACTTGAGCATTTCATTTTTCCAATGTTTTTCGAATCATTTATTTTTTTGAAATCGATTTAGAAAGAAAGATTGCATCGGTTCCGACAACATAGCTCGTAAGAGCGTCGGTAGATTGCTCCACCGTCGCCCCAAAGACGGATATAAAGAGAGGAAAGAGTTGGATTAGTTCGGGTGTGCTCTGGTAGCTTAGTGGTCAAAAGCATTCTACATGTAAGAGAAGGATCATGGGTTCAAATCCCGCCTAGACCGATCAATTTTTTTTCCTTTCAAATTGATTAGAATTTTTTGCATGCGTTAAATTGCCTAGTATCGCACTGGTGCTGTCGACCCTCCATTTTGACAGTGAATCGTATCAAAACTTTTTATTTAATCCATACTAATATTATAAATGCGAAAGTAACTCTGTCTGTCTGTCAGTCTGTCTGTCTGTCTGTATGTTACGCTTTCACGCTTAAACCACTAAACCGATTTTGATGAAATTTGGTATAGCTATAGGTTAGACCTTGAGAAAGGACATAGGCTATGTTTGGTCGCGATAACCGACATCCACGCGGGCGGAGCCGCGGGCAAAAGCTAGTCCATACTAATATTATAAATGCGAAAGTAACTCCGTCTGTCTGTCTGTCTGTCTGTATGTTACGCTTTCACGCTTAAACCACTGAACCGATTTTCATGAAATTGGGTATAGCTATAGGTTAGACCTTGAGAAAGGACATAGGCTATGTTTGGTCGCGATAACCGACATCCACGCGGGCGGAGCCGCGGGCAAGAGCTAGTAACTTATAAACTATCGTGTTCCATAATACAAGTTATCTTATAAATTATCGTTTTGACGTATAATAAAAAGTAAATAAATTGACTAATCAGTAGAATAACTAATTATCGGCCTTCCAGTGTTATCTAATAGTAATAACACGCCTGTGTGCAGGAGGCTTTATGCTACAAGGAAACTACCCAAAATATTTTCAGTCAATTACTTTCGTCCCCTGGGTACGAATAATGTTGTCACAGTTTTATTTTATTAGTTCAGACTTAAGGGGTGAATTTTATAGAGGTATCACCACGGAATTGCACTAGGCTTGGTTACTTGAATATGATAGCTTTGGCAAATTCGATTCCACAACATTCTACACAACGCTATCTAGACCCATGGTAAACTTTTATAGCTTGTGTTATGGAATCTAAAATGCGGATAAACATACTTAGATACTTTTTCTTTTGTAAATACATATTATATAAAGAAAACCCAGACCAATGCAAATAGCCATATTCATGCATACAAATATTTGCATTGAGCGGGGATCGAACCCGCGCCTCCTGCGTGGCAGTCGTGTTCACTACCGCCACGCCAAAGAGGCTGTCGACTGGCGTTTTTTTTTATATCACTTTGGTTGCAGACAAGCACAGCGCCCACCTGATGGAAAGAGGTTACCGTGGCCTATGGACGTATGCAACAGAAAGTCCCACTCGTGCTACCGACCCTGTAAGCACAGAGAGTGTCTGTGCCGTCAGTGCAGAAGACAAAGCAGGACAAGCCTTTGGTCTTCCCACTGACAGCACAAACGGTGAGGGCTGGCTATCCTGATCTATCTACAAGCTTATCTTGAGGCAACGTTTCTTATAAAAAGTATTAGAACCGAAATTACTAATATTCCCTCTAACCCCTTCAGCTAAGCTAAATAGCTTGTGTTAGGAGTGGGTTCACGTCGGTAGTGTAATGGCCAAGATCGAACCCAGACCTCTCCATCGAAAGGCCAACTCCTGTAAGAGATGGATCGTAGGTTCATATCTCGCCTGGACCGATCCCATTTTTTTTCATTGATTTTTTAATAAATTTGAGGAAGATTCTCATGTTAGCATCACTGGTAATAAAAGTAAGAAACATATAATATAGCAATAAGGAAGACAATAGACTGTACTCATCTGATAAGATTGAATCTTGCTAAGATGAAGTCTCAATGTGGACTGACTACTTCGTACCAGCAGGCATCCTGCCAAGTGTGCTAGCCACACTACAAAGAGAACTAAGGTTATAAAACTCGAAGAAATAGTTGGAAAATAATACTTTTGTATAACATGACAATAATACCTCTCATATTGTATTCTAGCCAAATTGTATATCTATTTATACAATTGTAAAGTGGACGTGTCTTTACTTTGGAGATATTTTAAGTAGTTTTGAAGTAGATACTTGAAATGTACAATTTCATATATACTTTGCAGACACAGCCTCAGATGCAAGTCTGAGTTTTGAGTCAGCAGCCTGAAATGCGGGACCAAATATAATTTATGCACAACATAACATAACATAAACTCACGCCTGTATTCCCCAAAGGGGTAGGCAGAGGTGCTAGCACCCACATTTCGCCAGTTTATGTTTAGGTCCCAATGTAATAGGTGGCGAGCCTATTGCCATTAACCGGGCACTTATAAACCTGCGATAAATACACACATAACTTCGAAAAGCATCGAAAAGTCATTGGTGTGTGCCATGGTAAACCTGGGATCGAACCCGAGACCTCGTCTCAGCAGTCCATTACCCATACCACTAGGCTACCGCAGATTTTTTCATTGTTTTCTATCTAAACTATCTATCTAAATGTATCCAGGAAATGTCTCGACCTTCAATACTCCTAAATATATTTCCGTCAGCAGTGGCTACCTGTAACACAATTATACAAGTTACACTGATTACAAAGTTTTAGGCTTTCCAAGAAGCTTTCATACAGAAGAGATTTAATGGGTACAGTCGGAGAAAGAAAGGGCTTTTTTTTAATGAATTTTTTTATAGCATTTATTATGCTAACTTTTAAGTATGAAAGAAAGAAAGAAAGAAAGAAAAAACATTTAATTCTAGACACGCACAGTTTATAGTCTACAATGTAAGTAATTAAGTATTCTATTCATAAAATATCATGCTTCACTGTGCGAGCCCGAATATGGCCGCCATCTCAGCATAAATGCTACGCATACCGTTAGAATGCGTAGCGCTGGTTTTCGGATGGGGCCACTCGTGACGTCACTGACGTCACGCACACACAACATGACATATTATTAAGTACACACATAATCTATAATATAAAAATGAATCGCTAAATGTGTTGGTAAGCGCATAACTCAACAATGCCTGGACCAATTTGGCCAATTCTTTTTTTAAAATGTTCGTTGAAGTTCAAGGATGGTTTTTACTGCGAGAAAAATTCGAATAATTGCCGGGAACCGACATCCACGCGGGCGGAGCCGCGGGCAAAAGCTAGTCTATAATATAAAAATGAATCGCTAAATGTGTTGGTAAGCGCATAACTCAACAACGCCTGGACCAATTAGGCCAATTCTTTTTTTTAAATGTTCGTTGAAGTTCAAGGATGGTTTTTACGGCGAGAAAAATTCGAATAATTGCCAAGAACCGACATCCACGCGGGCGGAGCCGCGGGTAAAATCTAGTAAAAAATAAAATAATTCAAGGAGAAGAAAACAGAAGAAAACAGATTAAAAATTACTACAGATAATACTACAGATAATTATTACAGAGTATCCCTTCGCCCTTAAAGACGGATATAAAGAAAAGGAAAATTTGAAATGATTCAGGTGTGGCTCAATAGCTCAGTTGGAAGAGCATTCCCCCTGTAAGGGAAAGGTCGTGAGTTCAAGTCTCACTTGAGCATTGCATTTTTTCCGATGTTTTTCGAAGAAAAGGTTCTTCGATTCGTAAAGGCGTGCGCTGAGTATTAAATGTGTTACAAAATGTACGTCCCGACAAACAATCACGGCCGTTGCAAACTTTCTTTGCATATTACACGCAATTTGCATTTGTTTAGAGCTCGCGAGCCTTTGTCCGCGACTTCGCTCGCGTGTACGAAGTTAACAATGGCTTGGTTCAGTCAACTCGAAGTCAATAGATATTCTGAATACTGTTCAATAGTTTACGTTTAATATATAAGTAGCTATTCATGTTTCTGAATCAATGCTCTGTCAGTATACGCCTCTGTGGCGTGGTGGTAGTAAACGCGACTGCTACGCAGGAGGCGTGGGTGCGATCCTTGATCAGTGCAAATATTTGTACGCATGAATATGGCTATTTGCATTGGTCTGGGTGTTTCTGTGTATAATATGTATGTATTAACAAAAATAAAAGTATCTAAGAATGTTTATCCGCATTCTAGATTCCATAACACCAGCTAATTAAGCTTACCATGGGTCTAGATAGCGTTGTGTAGAATGTTGTGGAATATTTATTTATTTTTAAAGTTGTCTATGTGATATTCCAGAATATAATCTTATATCTAAACCAAATTTTGACTAGATCTGTTCAACCGTTTGAGCATAATAGAGTGACAAACATTATACACATTTAAAATATACAAACGGGATAAACCATAACATTCTGATCATCTTTTGGATGACGCACCCAAAAGATCACCAGAGCGGCTACCATATCCGAAACTTCGGGCTCACACAAAATCCGAACGATAGACGTAGTATATAGCATGAAGGTGCCATGAAATCACTACGGTTTTCTTACGGTAGGGTTCAAGTCAAAGTGACTTCCGCATAATTGGGTACCATGGAGCAAATTACCCGAAATTCAATCCATGGTCAACAGCGGATGCTTCGTGATAAACCTACTGGCTAATATTACTCAACTTTACTCAATAACCACTTACCCATGAGCCCCTTAATAATCAAATAGGTACCTCTTTCTATTCTTGAAGTTGTTTGATAAGCAACGCTATTCAAAAATTGTATAAAGTTAAAGCAACAAAAGGCTTTTTACAATTTTTAATGCTGCCTTTTGGCATAGCGAATGCACCCTCAACCACTCTGTTCCAACAATTTTGCAAAACTGATTCGATATTCTATTCATATTTAATGTCCCGTTGCATGTCTGGCTGTACATTGTGTCAACAAAGCTATTATATTCATTTTGCGATAATCCTGTGCCAGCACTGCACTAGCTTACTCTTTTTTTTTAATACCATCGATAATAGGAACCGAGTGAGACTACAAACAGTTGGAAGTTAAGACTATGTCATTATTGTACTCTTTGACTATAAACTGTATTAGACATAGTAGGGTAACAAAATGCCGCTTAGGTTCAGAATGTCCAATTCTCAAAATGTCAAGCGGTTTCAATATGTCCGATTCCCATACTGTCCAATATTTTAGAAGATTTATTTATTCAATAAGCACTGACAGTGCTCTTTTTAAAGTATATGTGAGCTAGGTCGACCTATGTGTCTTGCTTTAACATAAGAAACATAACACGAATCCGTGTCAGGGCGCAAAAAATCTTCTAAAATATTGGATATTTTCGGAATTGGACATTTTGAAACCGCTTGACATTTTGAGAATAGGACCTTCTGAACCTGAACCCAAAATGTATAATTGAATTACTGTGTCTATAAAATTTGTATATAATTGAATGAATTTTACAGCATTAAGTATGCTAACTATACAAATCAAATACAAGGGAAAAAGAATCTTCTCAGGCGGGACTCGAACCCGCGATCTTTCCCTTACAGAGGGAATGCCACTGTCGCCTTAAAGACGGATAAGACGGGCAATTTGAATCACATCGGGCGTGTCTCAGTAGCCAAGTTGGTCAAGGCATTTCCCCTGTAAGGGAAAGATCGCGGGTTCAAGTCCCGCCCGAGAAGATTCTTTTTCCCTATGTATTCGAGTTTGTATGTAGTCAAAGGTTTTTAATACTTTTCTATCAGAATGTCCAGCATTCAAAAGTAGCTCAGTATAGCTAACAACTTTGCTTTCATAGATTATGTTTCCTCCAAGCACTCCGTGCATTGATAGCGGAACTTCCGCGAGTATATCCTCGATAGGTTTAGCAACTATTATCCACATAAAGACATTAGTCCTGATTGCATCCGAGGCCACGGTGCCCTCGGAGCTCAGGGTCCGCCTTCCGGCTCTTCCTCCTCCACTTCGCACGATCTTGGGCGTCCAAGGTAGTGAGACCGTTTTCACGCATGTCACCCTCCACGACGCCAAGCCAGCACTTCTTGGGCCTACCCCTTCTACCTGGACCCGGTGGGGGTGCCATTGCCAGGCATTTGTTACCCACGTAGCTGGGCGGTTTCCGCAAGATAGAAAACGAATATCTCACTATAAAGTGAAGCCAACGAAGCGAGAGAAAAAAGGTAAACAAATTTTCAGCGGTTCCAAACATTTTTATTTGAAAACTATTGCGTATCACTTAAAGCGCATTCCAGACAGGAATGAAATTGCTCATAAGATGGCGGATTTCACAGTTTAGAACCGCTGTGCTGACAGCTTTCCTGTACTACGAAACACGCAACGACAGCTGTCACTCGGTGATTGTCGCGTACGTGTGACATGTGTGACAAGGACAGAGAAAATAATCGCTAGTTATCGCAACGTAGTTACGTTACGTACGTAATGGTCGCTATGTTTACCTTTTTTCTCTCGTCTCGTTGGCTTTACTTTAGTTTGTTCGTTATGAATGCAGTTAATCATAAATTGTCTTTCGACCTAGCCCCGACCACTAACCGATCAAATCTTTTCAAATTACAAGGTCAAGTTCACAGTGTCCAGTTGAAGACATTGCTTCGAACGCAACGGTCGTGTCCTGTCATTTAAGTTATCTGATTTAAATTCGTATATTCGTTAGTTTTATTACAATATTCTACAACATTCTAAACAACGCTATCATCAAAATTCAATGTTTAAAAATGGTTGAAAAATCATTCATTGTTTCCAACAGTTCGTAAGAATGTTGGTAGATGGCTCCACCGGCGCCCTTAAAGACGGATATAAAGAGAAGGCAAATTTGAAATCACTCAGGTGTGGCTCAATAGCTCAGTTGGAAGAGTATTCCCCCTGTAAGGGTAAGGTCGTGAGTTCAATAGTGCAGTCATTGAAGCATTATTGCTCCGATTTTTTTTACTGTGAACCGAATTGCATACAATTTTGGAATTAGGTTCATCTTACCCTTAACTTCAAAAGTGAAAATGATTTGAACTCCGCAACCACCCTGGGGGTGGTTGCCACCCCTTCTCGGGGGTGTTTTTTTTTCTTCAAAATAACCTCGGATATCGATAGAAGGCCTAATTTTAAGCAAAAATCCAATACTTTTCAAGTTATTGGCAATTGAAAATTCGCAATTTTTTCACGTTTTTCACCGGTTTTTTGCAAATATCTCCAAAAATATACGTTTTATCGAATATTTTATAGAGAACAAAATTGTAGCAGGTAAAACAATGAACAATTTAGTTTTTTATAAAGTATTCTAAGTGCAATATTAAGCTAGATGTTACAGATTAAAGCCGTTTTTTATTTTGACTGAAATTTAATCGATATGGTCAATGCCATCTAGCGGCGAGCAGATGCATTTTATGCATTCTAATACAAAAGGGTTTTGTAGTGCTTGAAATAAGCTTTAAAATGAGCACTATTAAAAGTCTTTTGCACGTAAAATAAGTGAGCTGTATTGCAAATAAAGGGAGCATCTAATGTTTTTTCTTTTAAATCAATGGGTTTCACAAAAATAAAAATAAAAATATTTACATACATAATGCGTCGTGGAATTCCTCCGCATGGGTTTCATAAGTGCCATTTCCACCAAAATTAAAATTAATCGTGTTCCGCCTAGAATTAACTTTATTATGAAGAGTTTGATAGATAGTATCAGTTTGGCTGGTTCATGACACATATTTTTCAAAAAAATCACGAATAAAAAAAAAACAAAATTTCTTAAAACACCCACTTTTTTTTCATAATATCTCAAAAATGACGACAGATGCGTATAAAAGTGTACGGATTAAAAATTTAGATATTTTTCTGACAAACAATTTGGTTTTTTTGTTTTTTCTGTCAAACAAAAATTGACGGAGATATGATTGCTTAAAGAGCGCGTGGCAGCGCAATCACAGCCTCTCTTAAGCCCTTTAACCCTTCACCGTTTGAGAAAAAGGTTTATTACTATATATTGCAATGAAGGATGTTGTAGCTCTCTTAATTACCTTTACAATGTTTTTTTTATAAATTGTGATAGCATGAAAATTGAAGGAGTTATGGTCCAAAAACTTATCATATTTTTTTCTACTTAGTAACTGAAAATTTCGGAGTGTGAATATTTGGAGCAATGTGAAAGTACGCAGTATAATAGAGACCCACAACTATTGTAATGTGTATATATATACATAATATGGCTCATATATTTTGGAAACGTAGGCATGAATACATACCAACGTTCTTATATGTATATATAGAACACATTTGAGTGAAGGGGCCAACGAAAAAGCCATGTGATCAGCTGTGCTGTTTTACTGTTACTGTTTTAATTTAGGAGTAGTTTTAAGGGTAGAAAAGCTTAAGAATACGATAATCATTTTCGAGAGTGTGGAATAATATTTAAATCCATTTCATTTTATCAAAAAAAAAATTTTAACAATTTTTATCAAGGGGTAGTTTTCAAGGATTGAAAGGGGGTTAAAAATTTGATAACTATTATAGAGAATATAAAATATTACTTACTCTATACTTACATCTTTTTATGTCATACCAAAGTATTTTTTTGTGATTTTTTCAATTTAGGGGTTGTTTGTAAGATTTTCAAGGGGTTGAAAATGATTTTAATATGAGGTAATTATGTTAGAAAATACTTTACGAAAATACAATTTCACCACTTACTATTAGACATGTTTTCTAGCGATAAAATGACTCAATGTCAATTTTTCCATTAAGGGGTTGTTTACACCCCTTAAAAATAATAGGCGGAGTTCAGATCATTTTCACTTTTGAAGTTAAGGGTAAGATGAGCCTAATTCCAAAATTTCATGCAAATCGGTTCACAGTTAAAAAATTCGAAGTCGGATTCGATATTTTTCGCTTCAATGACTGCACTACAAGTCTCATTTGAGTATTTAATTTTTTCCGATGTTTTTCGTACATACATATTATACATAGAAACACCCAGACTAATGCAAATGCCCATCTTCATGCATTCAGATACAATAAAAAAAATTACAATATTCGCAGAAAAACAGTAGGTATTATCTACAAAATTGTCCATACTCCACATTATTCTAAGTTGTAATAGTACAACACGCTAAGCACAGCTCACGCGACATGCCATGTCCCCTTATCACGAGTCGTGATCAGCCGCAGAACACGCAAGATTGACAGACACACTGTAGGCCTGTAATTAATATAGTAACACTTACTACACTATACACTATACTGGTGGTAGAAATTTGATGGCACAAATTTGTCACTAATTTCGACCGGGTTGGTACCACCGTGCACAAGTGCGAAAAACCCTCCATAGTAATCCAATTTCGGTTGGATTGCGTTCAGGGATCAGCAAGTGCATAGCCGGGCCGAGGTGATGGTAGTCGCAGCACTAGTGGGACCGGTGGGTTTTGGCGTAGTCTAGTGGGGTGTGACGCGGGGCGCCGCGCCGAATAGGGAGACCTGTAGAAACGGTGGTGCCGCTGGCCGCCCGCGGCATAGTACAGGGGCCCAACTGGGACTAACCACCCTGGAAGGCTGCCCCACCAGGTCGCGCATAATCCCGATATGGCTCGTCGTGCCGGTTGGCGACCGGATGGGAGCCCGGCGACCATATTCGGGGGGGTACGGGGGCCCTTCCGTTCGGCGCGTCGGCTCTCGTCATGCCGTCACAATCATAGACAAAACTAATGTCCCATGTATTGTCACACGGTGCTGCGGCGACAATCACCTCTTTTTCACGCCTTCCCATCCATTCCTTTCCATTTACCATGACAGCGCACCAAAAAGATAGAGTCAGAACAGCGGCTAAGGAGTCTCCCACAACACGACTATTTGAGGTGGAGTCCACGAACATCTGTGGGCTCCATACAAACCTCAACGCCGTCCACCATCACCTGGAGACGGCGAAACCAGCAATGCTGTTTCTGACGGAGACACAAATACGCCGCCCTGACGACACGACCTACCTGCTTTACCCCGGCTATGTTATCGAGGAAAATTTCCGAGCAAAAGCCGGGGTGTGCGTGTTTGTTAGGGCGGATATTTGCTGTCGCCGTTTGCGCTGTCTAGAGGACCCATCCTTCTCCATCCTGTGGGTACACGTAGACCATGGCTCCGCGAGTCAGATCTATGTGTGCCTTTACCGCTCCCATACGGGAGATGCAGAGGTAACTCGACTCTTTGAATACCTGAGTCAGGCGGCAGACGATGCGCAGGAGCGGTTTCCGAACGCCGAATTGGTGTTTTTGGGGGACTTTAACGCCCACCACAAGATCTGGTTGGGCTCCGCCATAACAAACCATGCGGGAAGAGCCACTCACGCATTTGCCCTGGCGCATGACTTGACTCAATTGGTGCACAAGGTCACGAGGATACCAAGAGAGTCCGGCCTAGAGCCCTCTCTGCTAGACCTTCTGTTGACGAGTCGCCCGGACCAGTACAGTGTCTCGGTGAGTGCTGCTTTAGGTAACTCCGACCACTGTCTGGTCCGCTCCACCGTGCCCATTGTAGCGCCCCCACGACCCGTGCAGGGGAAGAGGCGTCTATGGCACTACTCGTCAGCGGACTGGGATGGATTGCGCGACTATTATGCGTCCATCCCGTGGGTTGAACGCTGCTTTGAGGGTAAGAACCCATCTGAGAGCGCTACTGCCGTCGCCGGTGAGATCGGTCTAGGTATGGAATACTATATCCCATACACCGATGTCACCGGAGTCCGCGGAGCGCGTCCGTGGTTCGGGCGCGAGTGCGCGGAGGCTGTTGAGCATAAACAGTTTGCGTACCGCGCCTGGGTGCGGGCGCGCGCCACGCGCGATCCCAACGTGGGTCACTTCAAGGCGGCGTACAACAGAGCCACAAAGGTCTGCAAGAGGGCATGCGTCAGAGCGGATGCCCAGCGCATAGCACGGCTGGGCCAAGAGCTAGTGGCGCATCCCACGGGTAGCCGTGGCTACTGGCAACTGGCCAAAGCCGTGCAAGCCAACTTCTGCCAGCCCTCGCTGCCCCCGCTGAGCAATCCCGATGAATCTCTGGCCCATGAGCCGCAAGAGAAAGCAAATTTGCTGGTCAATCTCTTCGCGGCCAACTCCCGAGTCGATGATTGTGGTATGCAACCACGGACAATGCCCACTGGTGACCACGCAATGCCTGATATACGTATCAGGCAACGCGATGTCCGTGCAGTACTGCAATCACTCGATGTCCGGAAAGCCAGTGGTCCTGATGGTATTCCAGCGGTCGTACTTAAAAAATGTGCAGCGGAGTTATCTCCTATGCTAACGCGACTGTACCGACTGTCCTACAGTTCGGGTACAGTGCCTTCGGCTTGGAAGGAGGCGAATGTCCAGCCGATCCCCAAGAAGGGGGATCGCTCGGACCCAGCCAACTATCGACCCATAGCCGTCACCTCAGTGCTGTGCAAGGTGTTCGAGCACATAATTAACACACAGCTCATGCGCCACCTAGAGGATCACTCCTTGCTTAGTGACCGGCAATACGGTTTCAGACCGAAACGGTCAACGGGTGATCTTCTGGCGTACATGACCCACCTTTGGGGTGAGGCTATGGAGAAGCACGGTGAGTCACTGGCAATTAGTCTTGACATCGCCAAAGCTTTCGATAGGGTATGGCACAAATCGCTTCTTTCCAAGCTACCAGCCTTCGGCCTGCCTCCTAGACTGTGTAACTGGGTTGCAAGCTTCCTGCAGGGGCGCCGTATTCGCGTCCTTTGTGATGGACGAGCTTCGGAGTTCTTGCAGGTAAATGCTGGCGTGCCGCAGGGTTCCGTCTTATCTCCCACTCTCTTTCTTCTGCATATCAATGACATGCTCTGTAACGGAAACATTCACTGCTATGCAGACGACAGCACCTTACACGGGAGTTATTACGCACATCCTGCGGCCAAGCAGTCTGATATCGCGGAAAAAAGGCAGCTTCTTGTCACTGACCTGGACCGGATCCTGGACCACATTTCTCAATGGGGCGCTAGGAACCTGGTCGAGTTCAATGCCAAGAAGACCCAGGCATGTGCGTTTACAGCAAAGGTATCTCCTTTCCTTCCCCTTCCCACTCTTCAGAGCACACCACTGCCACTGCAGGATCACCTCACTATCCTCGGTATGGATGTTCGCTGCAAACTGAATAACAAAAACTATATCGAGAGTATCATCAAATCAGCCTCGCGTAAACTCGGAGTCCTGAACAGAGTGAGACGTTTTTTCACGCCGGAGCAGCGGTGTCTTCTATATTAGACCCAAATTCGTTCCTGCGTGGAATACTGCTCACATCTCTGGGACGGCTCCGCAAAGTACTTATTAGATGCTCTCGACAGGTTGCAGCGACGTGCGGTCCGCATTATTGGGGATCCTGAGGTCACGAACACCCTCGAGCCTTTGCAGATGCGTAGAGATGTTGCGTCTTTGGCAGTTTTCTACCGTCTCTACCATGGTGAATGTTCTGACGAGCTCTTCCAATTAGTCCCACCCTCCCCTTTCCTTCACAGGACGACACGTGCAGGGCTAAGATGTCATCCATTTACGGTGCAGAGTATACCTGCTAGAACCAAGCGTTTCAGTGATTCATTCCTATGCCGCACCACTAAGGCCTGGAATTCCCTGCCAGTTCACGTGTTTCCTTCTTCCTACAGTCCTGGGTCCTTTAAGCGGGGCGTGAAAAGGCATCTAATGAGGCCGTCAAGCTGAGTGCCACCACTGTTAACATGGTAAATGTTTACGATGGTGACCCTCTTTCCGAGACTTTGCCTTTAGCTTAACATCAGGCGAGGTGAAGTCAAATTGACGTGTCCTGTATATAAAAAAAAAAAAAAACTTGCTAAAAAGTCCAACGGTTTCTGTTTAAAAATAGTTTTGTACACAAAGGAGTTGCGTACAAGCGTACAAGGTTATTTTCATTAACTACTATGTACAACTATTATAGGCACTGTTACGCCACTACAACGCAGCGTACGTGGAAGTAGGAGCAAGGGGAATTCCAGCTAAATCCCTGTATAACTTATTTAAAGACCTCGGATTGCCAAGAGCTTCAGTAAGCTCTTTACTCAAACGAATATCTAAAACGGCGTTGATAGGATCTTACCAAATTTGGATAGGTAGAGGGGGGAACACGACTGACGGTGGAGGTGAGCGCTGATGCATCACAAGGTGGCCACCCTAAACCAACACCTGGGTCGCAAGTCCCAGGCGCCGTCACAGTGTTCCTCTCTGTACCACGCCATGGACCCGGCGACCGCACGGTGAATCCATGGAATGCTAAGAACCGGATCTCATCTCTTTTGTTTTTATCGTGCGAAAAATCCCCACTGATACCACCCCCACGGAGCTGGTGGAGGTGGTTATGTCGGACTCGAACCGACCAAAACGCACGCAGTCTTGGGTCCTTGGTTGCCGGAGGTGAGATTGCAGAAAGCATACGACAGCCTCCGTAGCGTGGCGCTAGTGCACGCGACTGCCACGCAGGAGGCGCGGGTTCGATTCCCGCTCAGTGCAAATATTTGTATGCATGAATATGGCTATTTGCATTGGTCTGGGTGTTTCTATGTATAATATGTATGTATTTACAAAAAAAAAGTATATAAGTATGTTTATCCGCATTCTAGATTCCATAACACAAGCTATAAAAGCTTACCATGGGTCTAGATAGCGTTGTGTAGAATGTTGTGGAATATTTATTTATTTATTATTATATATTATATCTCTCACATCCCGGCAGACCCAGAAAATAAATGATAAGAAAATAAAAAAAAATAAAACAAACCCGACTGCCACATAAAAGATCGAAGTAAGTTTGATATCAGGCGGTACCCATTTGCCAATCATAAACCGAAAGAAAATTAATGGGTACCCATTGGGTGGCCTGCTATCAAACTTATTTCGATCTTTTCAGTGGCAGTAAGGTTTTTATTTTTTAATAATTTGTTTTATTATATACTTTTTAATCCTTCTAATTTCCTTCATTTTGATACCCTACTCGATAGGTTTGAGTCAAAAATATTTTTGACAACATACGTTTTGGCGCCAAAAATTCGCCATTTTGATTTTCTCGAAATTTTAATTCGATTTAAATGATACCTCACATATCCAAATCCGTCAAGCTGTTCAGCCTGTAGGCCGTGCCAAATAAATGGACATACATACATACATAGTCTCGAAAAACATTACTCTCCTTCCTTCGGCAGTCGGGTAAAAAGAGCTACTACCATTATGTGTAAAAACTAATTCAGTTTTTATTATACGTATGCTACCAAGTCCAAGTTTGATATCACTAATACATGCCATAACATGCACACACTTTGTGACGTTAGAGAAGATGTATATCACATCATGGCGGAGTGTGTACAGAACGAAACTCAGCAAAGACTATTCGAAATTGCACAAGATGTTCGTTTGCGATCAGTATGGGGTATGTAACAGGATCTTGTCTCTGCCTATGTCGGAGGACGCTAAAGCCTTATACAAAATTGTAAATGTAGGTTTAAAATCTAGAAATGAGTAGATTAGAATAATTATTGTAATTACTTAGTAGCTTCTTAAGGGGGTGACATCTCTACGCGGGAGTAGTGCGGTCCATGGCCCTATATGGATGCCCAATATGGGCGGACACCCTGACAGTCCACAATGCGCGTCTGCTGCGTGGGCCGCAGCGTGCAATGGCCAGCAGGGCCATTAGGGGGTACCGCACGATATCCCTGGAGGCGGCGAGTCTCCTTGCCGGATCCCTACCGTGGAACCTGGATGCGACAGCCCTTTCGATGCTATATCGGTATCGAAAGGAGGCGCGGGAGCAGGGACGGGAACCCGAGCCCGAAGAAATTCGGGCCGTGAGGTCTCAGCTCCACAGGGACATGGTAGCGGAATGGGAGCTAAGACTTGGGCGACCAAGCGCAGGGCACGCCGTAATAGCGGCGGTAAGACCCATCATGGAGGAGTGGCTAGAGAGGCCACACGGCAGCCTCTCGTACCGGCTGACGCCGTTGATTACCGGACACGGGTGTTTCGGGAGTTACCTGTGTCGGATCCGGAAGGAGCCAACGCCCGAGTGCCATCACTGTGATGCGAGCGAGGACACAGAGCTGCACACGCTGACCGAGTGCCCGGCGTGGGACACGCCGAGGCGGGTCCTAGTGGCGGCTCTGGGGGTGGGAGTCCTCACACTCGCCACGTTGCTCACAGCGATGGTAAGATGCGTGAACGCTTGGGGTGCGGCTGCCTCCTTCTGCGAGCAAGTAATGCTCGAGAAGGAGGCGGCCGGTCGGGTCCGGACTAGACTCCGGGCCCGGGAAGCCCGCGCAGAGCGAAGGCGAACCGGACGTCGGAGGTCGCAGAACGACCTCCGTCCTCCATGAGCGCTGGCCTGGGGGTGACCGGTGGAGCCACCTGTCACCCTAGCAGAAGCAGGCCGCGGCGGCGGCGCAAAATGCGCCTCCCCGTAACCGGGGCAAGATGGGGACACTGTGGTGCCCACAACCCGAAGGGGGCCATCTCGAAGGAGATGGTCCTGGGTCTGCCGGGGTGCGAGAGATATGCTTTTGGCAATCTCACCTCCGGCAACCAAGGACCCAAGACGGCGTGCGTTTTAGTCGGTTCGAGTCCGACATAACCGCCTTCACCGGCTCCGTGGGGGTGGTATCCGTGGGGATTTTTCGCACGACAAAAAAAAAAAAAAAAAAATGGGTTGACATGGTCAATGCGTGATCAAGCCCTTACCTTTTGGTAAATAAAGATACAAAAAAAAATCACATTGATAGTTTAAATAACAATTTTGACATTAGCTTACTCATACAAAACGCGTTTATTTCAAGCCGTTTTTGTGATTGCATTTTGATTGCAGATTGCAAAGCTGTGTCTAAATAGTAAGTAAGTTTAAGTCTGACCAAGATCTCTCAAACGTTTTTGCGTCTATAACCAATAAAAATATTCAAATAGACGGTGTAATATCAGCCTTTAAAATGCCATACATTTGACATTTAAAGCGCCCTCTGCTGTCAATTGTGTGATATTTAAAGTTATGCGCGTATTGACATTTTGTTATTAGCTACGTGTATGTAATGAGAGTGTGAAGTATAGTGTAAGGGCTCCCCATTCCGGGGGCGAGTTGGGGACACCGTTGTCCCCCCTCCGAGGAGAGCCAGACCGAAAATGAATGGCCCTGGGTCAGCCGGGGTGCGAGGGATATGTCGAAGACAACCTCACCTCCGGTCTAGCACCACGACCCTCAATCGGCGTGCGTTTTTACCCGACTACGGCGAAGCCAAAAGGAGGGTTATGATTTTGACAGGCTATGTATGTATGTATGTATGTATGTATGTTCATTTGTTCCCTCATAGCTCCTCAACTACTTATTAGAACTGGACAAATGAGGTATCGTTACAAGCGGCTTTATCGTCCGATGGTTATAGGCTATACAACGTGTCACTCAATCTTGTGTGGCGCCCTCTAGCGCTCATAAGCTACTGTGTTAAAAAATAAATTTTAGATAAATTTACCGTGTTTGGTATCAAATGAAAGGGCTTAATAAGCACATTTCAAATATGTATAAATTATTAGCTTTACCTTGCCCCAAAATAATATAAATAAATAATAAAGTTTAAAACTAAAACCCGACTACTGAAAAATTACGCTTTAAAAAGTAACAAACAAGAAAATATTAAGGATAGCCGTGGTCGTATGCCACTTACTCTAACAAAACAATATAATCTATGGAAAAGTGGCATACGACCACGGCTATCCTTAATATTTTCTTGTTTGTTACTTTTTAAAGCGTAATTTTTCGGTAGTCGGGTTTTAGTTTTAAACTTTATTATTTATAGTCGGTTCGAGTCATACATAACCTCCCCTTCCGGCTCCGGCGGGGGTGGTATCCGAGGGGATTTCGAGCCGAAAAAATAAAAGTATAGTGTAAAGGCCCTTCACAATACTTTTGAGTGCCCTACTGGCACATACACCTGATTCCATTCCATGCTATCGGCTTTGCAGAGTTAGTGATTTTTTTTAGGGGGGATGGTATACATTTTTATAATAAATTGCCTGAATCAGTCCTTGGTATGCCTGACAATAAATTTAAAACCTTTGT
Organism: Eilema sororculum; assembly: GCA_914829495.1. Taxonomy (NCBI): domain Eukaryota; kingdom Metazoa; phylum Arthropoda; class Insecta; order Lepidoptera; family Erebidae; genus Eilema; species Eilema sororculum. Next base: position 14,278,613 of record OU618559.1, on the reverse strand, counting down.
GAAGACCACCTTATGTAAAAAAGCATACTATACTTAGGACAGATGATTACCTTAAAGACAAAAATGTCTGGCTTGAGCATGGTGCAGGCCCCTCCTAAATTGCTGTAACTACGGCATAATGTTTAAATAGGAACGCGAACTTCTTTTTTTTATTTATTTTTGTTAACTTAGGTTAATTATTTTATTATAAGTTTTTTTTTTATATACTTCAATTATCTTGACACGAGACATATGTACATTCGTCCATATTTAGTCTTAAGAACTTACTTTTTTTTTTGTAAATTGACGTCCAGAAAATGCTACAGTGGAGTTTGTTGCGCCGTTTCTTCTCCACTGGTGCCTAGGAAGCGGTGGTATAAACTTAGTTTTAAGCAGAATTTGACGTCAAAAAGCGCTACACAATTTTGAATAAATACCTTGAGTTTGAGTTTGAGATGGTTGACAGGCTATGCTCACTGGGTTGGGAGAAGGAAAGAAAGAGAGTAAGTAGGCTTAAGCCTTCAAGGTGAAATCCTCAAATATAACTGGTAACAATGATAAAACCTGTATTCATCTATAATAACTACATAGTATTATAAAGCAAAGTCGTTTTCCAAGTATATCCGTCCGTATGTACGTTTATATCTTCAAAACTACGCTACAGATTTTGATGCGATTTCTTTAGATACATAGAGTAATTCAAGAAGAAGGTTTATTGTATAATACATGATTAATATAGTGTAGGGTGCAACGGGAACGGGATCTGACGCGGGCAGAAAAAATTGGCGGTATGAAGATCACCGGATTTTTTTCTTTTTTTTTCTTTTTTTTTTTTTTGTGCGGAAATCCCCTCGGATACCCCCCCTGCCGGAGCCGGAAGGGGAGGTTATGTCGGACTCGAACCGACTAAAACCGCACGCCAACTGTGGGTCTTGGTGCTAGGCCGGAGGTGAGGTTGTCAAAGACATATCCCTCGCGAAGTTCACCGGGTCAGCGGTCAGCAGATAAGACCCAAGACGGCGTGCGTTTTAGTCGGTTCGAGTCCGACATAACCGCCTTCACCGGCTCCGTGGGGGTGGTATCCGTGGGGATTTTTCGCACGATAAAAAAAAAATATTATCTGTGAAAGTACCTCGGTCTGCCTGTCTGTATGTTCCACCTAAACCACTGAACCCAACAAGCAAATTAGTCTTATAAGGTTGAGTTTATTCAGCTATTCGGTGATATAAAAGTCGAGTAAGTGTGAATTATTCAGCATGTGTCGTATAAAAGCATCTGGTAGTACGTGTATATAGTCCTACCAACTGGTGTGTTTGCACACAGAGCGTATAAGCTCCTATGACCAGCAGTTAGGTTGTAATGAAAAGAAAATACACATGTGACCGCTTCTATGAATGAAAACGTAAGAGAACCGGCACTGACCTGAGTTCCACCTCGTGAGGATTCAGCTGTAGACAGGCGTGGTTCCTGGCACGTGCTGGTAGGTAGGTATGTTTTCGACCGGCCGTTTATTTTCTTGAATTTGTCGTTTTCTTCCGATACACTTCACTTATACTGACTTGAGAATGTGGCCAAAGGAACTTATAGAATTACACAGAAAAAGAAACGAGGAGTTGAATTACTCAAACTTCCGTTTGGTGCGGAGCGGAGTCATAGACACCTTTCGGTGCTGGGTGCGGGTTAGTGACTGATTAAAAAATGAACGGGATCAGTTCACAGCGCCTCTATTGGCCTTCTTCAACACTAAGTGGTCAACAAATGAGCGCCAATATTCAAACATTATTCGTTCATAAAAGCGGTTTCTTAAATTACAAAATTGAAATACAATTAAATTATGTGGGAAATAATTAAGAAAGTACATAAGCGCTCCACCAGCATCTTATATAGCATTTTAGTTATTCAGCATTTCGGTCACATAATGATGCTGAGTAAACGTTTACTCTGCATACTTATATGACTAAAGTGTCGTATAAGATTTGCTGTATAAGTCGCTAGTATACGACCCTTATGTTACTATTTCGTCGAGTAAAAGCACATTATATAACTTTCTTGTGACACAGTCGAATGAAAGCTACATCGTTGCTTTTATACTGCTATTATGTTGTATAAGTTGCATTCATACGACTATTACAAGCCTAGTGCCAAGTGTCGTATAATTGCTTGTACTGCTCAATTATCACTTGTCTTAGTTTTCTTGTGTACAATAAGTGGTTGATTGAATAAATAAATAAACAAAAGATCTTTTTCAGAAAACTTTTTAGGAAGGTCTAAGGAACCCTAAAATATAATCATGGCGCTTATACTGCTAATTTGCTGTATAAGAAGCTATTATACGACCTGTTAGCAGTAAAAATGGTGTACAAATGAATGTTGATATAAAAAATATTTGTTATTATATTCATATTACTAAGAATTGAAGGGGGGCGTTAAATATTTATGATAAAACCTAGTATATTTCATCAGAAAACTTACCTTCGCAATACTTTGCAAACCTATGCGTGAGTTTACGAACCTACATTTGGTGCAACCTACAAATTAACATGTCTGCTAAATAAATTGTACTTATAATTTTTTATAATTTTTAAAACACAACACGACGCACTTGCTTAATTTAACAAACAAACGTAACATAAAAGTCATATAAGTTACAGTTATAGCGCAACTTAAGCTTGTAACAGTCACTCCGTTACCTTTATACGATGTCTATGTGACTGAATTGCTGAATAAAATGGGCCCAAATCGCGTTGTATAAACGTTTTCATTACGTTTATACGACTTCTATTAGGAGCCAAAATGCTGAATAATTTGCGTTGCCGCGACTACTACACGACATATTTTTGCTAGTTGGGAACCGATATTGATGAAATGTGTTATAGGGGTAAATTAAACCTTGAGGTCAAAGAATCAAGAAGAGTCAAAGAAATAATTTCATTTATTCAGTTTAAGCACATAAAGAGCACATATGAACGTCATAGAAACGACATAGACATGTTTAGTTCGACATCCACGCAGGCGGAGCCGAGGGCAGCAGCTATTATATTACAAAGTCAAAGTCTTTATTGTTCAGATCTCATATTCTGCCTAGGTGCAGGTGGAGTCGAGGGTAACAGCTAGTGAAATAAAGTAATAAATATCAAATCTTACCTCGTTTTACACCCCAAATCTAGTAAGCGTGATGATTACCTGAAAAATAAACATATTAACTTTAAACATTCCATTAGGTATGTAATTTTTTTAATGGGAATTGATATACTATTATATTTAGATATGATGAGGCGGCACGAAGAGCACGTAGTGAGGAAAGCCCTAGCTATCCCTGAAAATAAGAGAGGCAGAGGACGCCCGCAGGCCACGTGGTGGACAACCGTCTCCAAGGACTTGGAACGGGCTCAAATTGACTACCAGACAACCCAAGATAGACAGTATTGGCGACTTAGAACGAGGAGGGCCGACCCCAAATGAAATGGGAAAAGGCACGGCAGAAGAAGAAGATACTATTATATTTAGAATTGGATAAAGTGCTACTTTTGGTCAACCTTTTAGATAATTAATAAATAAAAAACCCGACTGCCACTGAAAAGACCGAAATAAGTTTCATAGCAGGCGGTACCCATTAATATTCTTTCGGTTTATGATTGGCAAATGGGTACCGCCTGCTATGAAACTTATTTCGGTCTTTTCAGTGGCAGTCGGGTTTTTTATTTATTAATCATTTGTTTTATTTTACACTTTTTAGTTATGATATGACATGTATATCTTTTGTAATTTACATATCGTTTATACTTGAAATAAAAACCTAAATCAATAAATAATAACATTAGCGAGAATGATTGCTTTGTTAAACAACTTTAAATCGTTATATATCCGAAAATATTATTTAAAATGAAAAATGATAAAAGGAACCTAAAGATGATTTTAAAATACCTATTCAACGACACCCCACTTGACATAGTTCATCGACTTTTATTTTTTTCATTTTGACAATATGACGTCTGGTTGTCGCTGTGGTGGATTTTGATTACTTTCATGTCTTTAGTGACACTCGCAAGGTTAAGACGAATCAATTGACGTATGAATTATCAAAATCGGCCCATGCATTTGGTCTCTAGAACGCCACATAGAAACAAACATACATACATATACATACATACATACATATACTGATAAACACATTACCCTCCTTTGCGTCGCGCAGTCGGGTAAAAAACGTACCCTCTTCCACAAATTTAAAACAAAAACCTCCATAAGTGTATTCCTAATTCCTAATACATCCTTTTAAAGATAAAAGCAACTCAAACCATACAGCTCAACGACATTTGACATCCCCCCTGGGGTCATTTCACCCCCTGGGGTCGAACTCACCCCCTGTAGTTTGATTCAAGCAAATTATGAAAGCTCTTGTATTAAATTATGAAGTACTGGCCACCTCTTACTATAACACTTTATACTAAATTAATCCTTATACTTATTGAAATAAGACTAAAAATCGTTTAAAGGCATTTTTAAGATGTTAGGTGAATGGTGTGAAATATTGATAAGTGATTTTTAACTTTAATTTTTAGTTGTTAAGGTTTATTTTTGTTTGTATATGAAGTGTATGTACGGGGTTGTCAATTATTTAAAGTATGATTATGGTAAAGAGTTGATGTTTTTGTGATTGTTTTCGAAGTAATTACTATTATTATAGTTCTGGTTTGCTTGTTTTGTTTTTTATTTTTATTGATTCTCTATGAGCGTATACAGATAGGAATACGATATTACATTACTAAGATGGCGAAAAAGTCTACACATATTACACAGCTGTGAGGCGAAGCCGCCGCTGGAACGACACAAGAAGATGCTGCGTGTCACGGAGATTAAAATGCTGCGGTGGATATGTGGAGTCACGCGTCAAGATCGCGTGAGGAACTCACGCATCCGCGGCAGCCTTCATGTCCGGGACATCGCAGATAAACTGCAAGAGAGCCGCCTCCACTGGTGCGGCCACGTCTTGCGGTAACCGCTCAGCTACGTGGGTAACAAATGCCTGGCAATGGCGTCCACACCGGGTCCAAGTAGAAGGGGTAGGCCCAAGAAGTGCTTGCTTCGTGGAGGGTGATGTCACTACCTTGGACGCCCAAGATCGTGCGAATCCATCTAACTGTACTTATATACAATACACTTTCTTTCTATGTAAAGAAATATTCTCTACTAAACAGAGCCTCGATTCTACCAAAGCCAAACCGGTGCCGGTGCAAAGCAAATCGGTGGACAGCAGTGCAGGAATGCTTCTACATTGATACGCTCAAGAACCAACACCAAGTATAATAAATACGTTGTACTGTCCATTGTTAGACCCAGTGCACCATCGCAAGAAAAACTGAAGTCTTGTTACGAAATCTATGACACTTCCTGTAACTATTTAAATAATTATTGTCGGAGAAAACGATAGTGACCCTACTAGACTGTCTATAGAATTTTCGGCGGCATTGAAACGACTAAAACATGTTAATATTATAGTAATGGGAGTCTCTAAGAATAGATATCATTCAATTCATTCAAAAAGTAGTTCGACAGCCATTACAAAAAAACGGCATTTAATAATAGACTTTAAAGCGATGACGCTAAAGTTCAAAACTAAATGCAGAGTAATTGAAAAAGTGTATTGAAACTGTTTTCATTGCATACTGAACTTTAGACCTATAGAAATAAAGTCTAAAATTTAAGGGCATTTTTGCAGTGACTGCGGTACCACAGTGTTTTAGCTTTAGTAGAATGGAGGGCCAGGTGTTAAATGTACATATTCGTATCTAAAAGTCCATCATTGATTGATGGTAGCGCCTTGTGTTATCCAAAATTAGGGCACTTACCTACGTATAAATTAGGTCATACCTTATCTACCGTCTCTACCATGGTGAATGTTCTGACGAGCTCTTCCAATTAGTTCCACCCTCTCCTTTCCTACACAGGACGACACGTGCAAGGCTAAGATGCCATGCGTATACGGTGCAGAGTATCTTGACCTTTTTTTAAGTTTGACCTTTTTTTAGACCTTGACCTTGACCTTCGGTAGCTTAGTGTTTAAGGAGTCGGCCTTACGATCGAGAGGTCCCGGGTTCAAATCCTGGCCATTACACTACCGACGTGAACCCACTCCTAGCACGAGCAATTTAGCTTCGTTGGAGGGGTTAGAGGGAATATTAGTAACTTACTTCCAGCGGGGGACGCCGTTGACCGGACCGTAGAGGGAATATTAGTAACTTCGGTTATAACATAACATAAACTCACGCCTGTATTCCCCGAAGGGGTAGGCAGAGGTGCTAGCACCCACATTTCGCCAGTTTATGTTTAGGTCTCAATGTAATAGGTGACGAGCCTATTGCCATTAACCGGGCACTTATAAACCTGCGATAAATACACACATAACTTCGAAAAGCATCGAAAAGTCATTGGTGTGTGCCATGGTAAACCTGGGATCGAACCCGAGACCTCGTCTCAGCAGTCCCTTACCCATACCACTAGACTACCGCAGATTATATACATATTTTTCAAGGCTTTATATATTTAAATATCCACTAGTATTTAGGCCAAGAATTGATAAATTAGATAGGATTGTGTCATTTATAGGGTTCCGTAGCCAAATGGCAAAAAACGGAACCCTTAGATTCGTCATGTCTGTCTGTCTGTCCGTATGTCACAGCCACTTTTCTCCGAAACTATAAGGCCTATGTGTGCCATGGTAAACCTGGGATCGAACCCGAGACCTCGTCTCAGCAGTCCATTACCCATACCACTAGGGTACCGCAGAACTTCGGATAAAATATTCTTAAAAAAAATAATTTAAAAAAATACGAGAAGTACCATAATTCCCAAGGTTTGAACTAACGGCCTCTTAATCGCAAGTCCGCTATCTAAGCCACAGAACCACCGCAGTCAATCACGAACAGGATTCCCCTCTCCAAATATCGACTCCAATAAAAAACTACCCCTTGACATAGTCATAATAACATTGAAAAGGTTCTACAATCCCATCGGGGTACGCCACAGACTTAGAGTTGAATAGATGTCGCAGTCAACAGAGCCGGTACATCGGAACACAATACCGAGACGTGAACCATCTTCTGAGCCGAATATAGACGTACATCTACAGATAAGTTTTAAAAAAGCAATTAGTGGTTCATATAATTTATTTTTTTCTAGCTTTTGCCCGCGGCTCCATCCGCGTTGATATCGGTTAACGCGCCTAAGCATAGACCATGCATCCTGGGTCTGCCGGGGTGCGAGAGATATGCTTTTGGCAATCTCACCTCCGGCAACCAAAGATCCAAGACGGCGTGCGTTTTAGTCGGTTCGAGTCCGACATAACCGGCTTCACCGGCTCCGTGGGGGTGGTATCCGCGGGGACTTTACGCACGATAAAAAAAAAAAAAAAAGCATAGACCATGCAGCATAGCACATTTCTCATGGTTTAATCTACCCCCTTTTTTTTTTTCGTGCGGAAATCCCCTCGGATACCCCCTCTGCCGGAGCCGGAAGGGGGGGTTATGTCGGACTCGAACCGACTAAAACCGCACGCCGACTGTGGGTCTTGGTGGTTTAATCTACCCCTATATCATATTTCATCAAAATCGATTTAGTGGTTTAGGCGTGAAAACGTACCATACAGTGTTACTTTCACATTTATAATATTACTAGCCGACCCGGTGAACTTCGTTCCACCAATTTTTTTCCACCCGCATGGCGTCAGATCCCGTTCCCGCTGCCGGGTCAGCTAGTTCTATATAAAGAAACATAGTTTAGTTGAATCCCTTTCAAGCAGTGCTCTGCTATGTGAACCAACGGGAGAGGTGGCGCGAGCGAGAAAGACTCGCGGATCGCGCCGCCCGCGCGCGCACGCAACTCGTGCGTCGGAGGGCACTGACTGACCTCCGTCCCCCATGAGCGCGGGCCTGGGGGTGACGGGTGGAGCCGCCTGTCACCCCAGCAGAAGCAGGCCACGGCGGCGGTGCGCTGAATAGCAGTCCCCATTCCGGGGGCGAGTTGGGGACACCGTGGTCCCCCCTCCTGAGGAGGGCCAGACCGTAAGGGATGGCCCTGGGTCAGCCGGGGTGCGAGGGATATGTCGATGACAACCTCACCTCCGGCCTAGCACCACGACCAACAGTCGGCGTGCGGTTTTAGTCGGTTCGAGTCTGACATAACCTCCCCTTCCGTCTCCGGAAGGGTATCCGAGGGGATTTCCGCACGAAAAAAAAAAAGCTATGTGAACCAATGAATATGATTGTTGCATATCGCATTCATAGCAACGTAGCATAGCTCATCTCTGGTGCAACGGCAGTTTAAAAGATACATTTATTCATCTCTATGTAGGTAACACAAACGAACATCTTGCAAGATCTAGGGTACACTATATCTATGACGAGGGGTGACACCTAAAATTTTGTTCCAAATCTTATTTCACGAAAGGGATTCACTTAGTATGATTTTTTGATGTTATGGGGTCTCTTGATGTAAAACAATAAATGAGATTTGCAGTTTACTTTAGGGTAGCGGGTTCGACACTTGTGGATATATATTTGATTGATATTTTTATCGAGAGTGGCGTAGTAGAATATTTGACTGCTACGTTAAAGATTCGATTCCCGGTGAGTGCAAATATTTGTATGTATGAATATGTATATATCGGGTGTAAGGGGAACGCTCCCGAAGCTGAGAACCCCTAGTAGTACTCCAGGTACATAACATATTGGCATAAAAATAAAATCGATAGGGATAAAAAAAATACTCTCCATCGTGTTAGTAAAGCTAAATGAAACGGTAATTTCATAAAAAACACCCGTACAACACAGCAACGCACGCGCTTGGCGCTAGTTTTTTTTTTTTGTAGTGGTTGTTTTAGCCTCCGTGGCGTGGCGGTAGTGCACGCGACTGCTACGCAGGAGGCGCGGGTTCGATTCCCGCTCAGTGCAAATATTTGTATGCATGAATATGGCTATTTGCATAATTGGTCTGGGTGTTTCTATGTATAGTATGTATGTATTTACAAAAAAAAAAGTATCAAGTATATTTATCCGCATTCTAGATTCCATAACACAAGCTAGTTAAGCTAAGCTTACCATGGGTCTAGATAGCGTTGTGTGGAATGTTGTGGAATATTTATTTATTTATTTATTTAATGTGGGTGCTAGCACCTCTGCCTACCCCTTCGGGGAATACAGGCGTGAGTTTATGTTATGTTATATTTTATGTTCTTTTTATGAAATTACCGTTTCATTTAGCTTTACTAACGCGATGAAGAGTAGATAATGCAAAAAAAAAAAAAACATAACATAACATAAACTCACGCCTGTATTCCCGAAGGGGTAGGCAGAGGTGCTAGCACCCACATTTCGCCAGTTTATGTTTAGGTCCCAATGTAATAGGTGGCGAGCCTATTGCCATTAACCGGGCACTTATAAACCTGCGATAAATACACACATAACTTCGAAAAGCATCGAAAAGTTTGGTGTGTGCCATGGTAAACCTGGGATCGAACCCGAGTCCTCGTCTCAGCAGTCCATTACCCATACCACTAGGTTACCGATGATGAATTATCTATGTTTTTGTATTTTAACAAAATTCTCCCCATTACCCAAACCGAATACCTTTTACTGATGATTTCATAATTATATTTTGTGGGAAAAGCAAGGCTGGCAACACCTGTCGTTTGAATATTCTGCCATTAATAAGTCATTATATAACCATTAACTCGTTGCGGCGTCCTTAAGTCCGCTAAACGGAATTAATTCCGACAACGACTTATAATTTTTTTCGTGGACAGTCTTGAAACTTGAAAGGATTAATGAGAAAATACTGATTATATATTTTTATTTTTCTTTGGGTGTATGGGTCTAGATCTTTTAAGTTTTTTGTTTCGTCAGGAGTAGAACAGCGCCCCCCCATCTCTTCCCGCGCGTGTCGCAGAAGACGACTAAGGGATAGGGCTGTTCTCCATCCGATAGTAAACATACAGTCCTTACTAAGTGTCAACTTGACGACGTTCATACTAAATTTCGAAGTTCAAAATAGCGATGAACTGTGGCTCTGAAGTCCCGAAACGCGACTCACTGTAGTGCGAAAGGGCGCCACATCGATACACATAATTTCGAATATTTTCGATAGTGTTTATTCAATACGCTCTATTCATTCATATCAGCACTTCTACGGATATAAACTCGATGGAGTTTAGCAACTATTGCGATAGATTCACGAATATCTCACTACCATGGACTGCTGAGTTCTGATTTGTTTTTGAGGGACTACTATCAGATATTACAAACTTCGGGTCCCACGAAACGTAATGCAAACAAGTTAGTCTATTAAATGAATCCTCACAAGGGGGGTGCATTCGGAAAATCTGCGTCTGAAGATGCCTCTGCACTCCACAGTTTTCTTTGACAAAACCTTCACAGAACAGGCAACACGTCTGTGGAATGCATTACCTGTACCAATAAGACGAGCACAATCACTGAACATTTTTAGAAGTATGGTCACTACTCACTATCTATCGTTATAATTGCTTCTTATTTTACTTTGTTTCCTAATATTTTATCTATTTAAACTCATTATTATTATTTATGATGTATTTATTTATTTTCACACCACCTGCTCGACAATGCCTCATTATATATCATGCAAACCTTACTCAAAGTAAATCATTATAGCCCTTGTCTTTTGCCGGGGTGTAATGTTGTACTGAATTTCATTATAACCCGCCGGGCAGTAATGTGATTCTCACTTCTCTTAGTTCTTATTGTTTTGCATTTAAAGTCAAATTTCGCGCCTCATTTATTTGAAAATCGAACTTATTCGAAAATCGAGCTGGCCACGCCATGGCAAGCCGAACGAAAAAAAATCAATACTTAAAACAAAAGCCGCGAGTATTTCAATACGGTGCAATCAGTATCAGACAAAACTGCAAAAGAAGATAGAATAAAACATTAAGAAAATGTCCAGTGACGAAATAGTATTTTAATAATTAAAATACTTTTTCTAGTAGCCCTGGTTTTTATTGTGTCGCAAAAGGTGAGAAAAGTAGAGTATACTCCTCAGGGATAGAACTGATTTTGCCTTGGGCGCGCTTAAATCCTTCACTGCTCTCAGGACTCCATTTTAATTCCCTCACTTCGCTCGGGAATTAACTCAAAACCCCCTCGCTACGCTCGGGAGTTAAATCTGGAGTCCTTCGTTACGCTCAGGATTCAATATCGCGCCCGTGACATAATACAGTGCTTTATCCCCTTGGTGTACAATCTACTATTATTTACTTATTTATATATTTACTTATATAACTGCCCATACACCAATCCATTGCACACGTGTCCATTGAGGTTGTCTGGAAGAAATCGCACCTAGCGATAAAACCGCCATTTGTACTGTCACTTTTACATTATTCTCTGTACTTTTTTTCACATGGTGTACAATAAAGTATATTGTATTGTATTGTATTGTGTGGATGGAAAAGTCGAAAGCAGAAAATTTGACTTAGGAACTTTGTTTGGGCTAGTTAGGAGATAAACATACTAAAAGTCCTGACCCCTCCGAGGTGAGCCCGAGGGGGAAGGGCACAGAGAATGTCTCGTATTTTTGTTTTTTGCATACTTCTCGAAAACGGTGCTTTGTACGAAATTCTGTTGTACAACATAATAAAAGCTAATTAAATTCTCTATAACTTTGTCTTTTACATTTTGTATCTATCTCCAATCATTGCCTAGCTATGAGCATCAAAAGGTGGTCGATTTAAAAAAATGTTAGAGCATATAGTAGACACCTTGTGTTGATTATTTGCTTTCGACTGTTCCATCTACAAGTTATTCGTTTACTAAGCTATGTAGCATCTACAGCCGTTCCCAATAACAAACTTACAGTTAAAGATAGATCGCAACAGTCAAATTTGACGTATTGGCTGTTTAAATTCAAAACATGGTAACTAATTTTTTTGCGGGAGAGCGCATCGCGTCGCGGTATAATTTTATTTTCCGAAATTGGTGTGAAATAGAACTTACTATGTTTTGAATTTAAACAGCCGAGCACTTTATCCGTAGATGCGATCTATCTTTAACTGTCAGTATGTTATTGGGAACGGCGGTAAGCCATGTTGATGCGATGATCCATGAGCCATGATCTTGATACCTACTAAAATTGTTATTTAATGGAGGTACGACATTATTTTATCGTCTCTACCATGGTAAATGTTCTGATGAGCTATTCCAATTAGTCCCACCCTCTCTTTTCCTCCACAGAACAACACTTGCAGGGCTAGGATGCCATCCATATACGGTGCAGAATATACCTGCTAGAACCAAGCGTTTCAGTGACTCATTCCTATGCCGCACCATTAAGACCTGGAACTCCCTGCCAGCTCACGTGTTTCCTTCTTCCTACAGTCCCGGGTTCTTTAAGCGAGGCGTGAAAAGGCATCTGATGAGGCCGTCAAGCTGATTGCCACCACTGTTAACATGGTACATGTGTATACACGGTAGTCATCTACTGATATTCATATCGGAACCAATGAATGATGTTACAATCATTTTTAAACATTGATTTTTGATAACTCTGCTAATCAAAATTTAAGGCCTTCAAGACGGATCAAAATAGAAGGGAAAGCTGAATCACATTGGGCGTGTCTCGGTAGCCTAGTTGGTCAAGGCATTCCCTCTATAAGAGAAAGATCGCGGGTTCGAGTCCCGCCCGAGAACTTTCATTTTTCCCTATGTATTCGATTTGTATAGTTAGCATACTTAATGCTGTAAAATTCATTCAAGACATATTCATACATAAAAATATTTGCACTGAGCGAGGATCGAACCCGCGCCTCCTTCTCTACCGCCACGCCACAGAACCTAACTTGGGCACCAAACCTGGGACCCTTGTACACAATATTCTCACCACTGCGCTATAAAAGAGATTCAGCTTAAACACCAATAAGTACATACCTACCTACTTATAAGATAACTTTAATCTAACCAACAATACCAATTAAAAGATCGTAAATCCATTTTCAATGCAAGCGAAAATTGTATCTAGCTTAACGCAATAAGACTCATAATCGTATAAAACGTAACCCATCATACTAAACATTATTGCTACGAAATTTGTAGTGTCGTAGCACTATTGCTACGGTCGTAGCTTGTTCGTAGCACTTTGGAATTAAGTATCTGTTTTATGAGGATATTAAAAAGGTAGGGTTTAGGCGCAGTGATTGTGAGTATGCATGTTCCAGGTTTGATTTCTGTGTCAGAAACAACTTTTTTTTTGCTCCATCCATATCCATACTAATTTTTTAAATGCGAAAGTAACTCTGTCTGTCTGTCTGTATGTTGCGCTTTCACGTCTAAACCACTGAACCGATTTTGATGAAATTTGGTATAAGGGTAGATTAGACCTTTAAAGGACATAGGCTATATTTGGTTGCGATAACCGACATCCACGCGGGCGGAGCCGCGGGCAAAAGCTAGTAATATTATAAATGCAAAAGTAATTCTGTCTGTCTATATGTATGTTATGCTTTCACGTCTAAACCACTGAACCGATTTTGATGAAATTCGGTATAGGGGTAGATTAGACCTTTAGAAAGGACATAGACTATATTTAGTCGCGATAACCGACAGATGCGCGGGCGGTGCCGTGGGGAAAAGCTAGTTTAAAATATTTTTAAAATTGAATAAGATTTTTTTTTATCCAAGACGATAAAAAGATAAATAAATGAGGAAAATGATTTGGATTAGTCCGAGCGGGGTCCAGTAGCTTCCGAAACTTTGCCTTTAGTTTACCATCAGGCGAGGTGAAGTCAAATTGAAGTGTCCTTTGATAAAAAAAAACCATACTCACATACATAAATAAATGAGGAAAATGATTTGAATTAGTCCGACCGGGGTCTAGTTGCTTCCGAGCTTTGCCTTTAGCTTACCATCAGACAAGGTGAAGTCAAATTGACGTGTCCTTTTAAGAAGCATACTCACGTACATACCGAATAAAATATATGTAGAAAAATGTGGCGGAGAAGATATTAGGACATCTTGAAGGAGATATGTTTAAAATGGATCGGTCACGTACAACATATATAAGTCAGGAGCGAGTAGATAAATGTATGGAACGAATGAACTGAACGAGTGAACGTACCACACATAGAGATCCGGTTCTTAGCATTCCATGGATTCACCGTGCGGTCGCCGGGTCCATGGCGTGGTACAGAGAGGAACACTGTGACGGCGCTTGGGACTTGCGACCCAGGTGTAGGTTTAGGGGAAAATCCTTCATGGATATTATGCCGGACTCCTACCGACTAAAAATCCCCACGGTAACGCCCAGAAGCCTATGGGTTGGAGCCCCGGGTAAGCCCTCGGAAGGATATGCCAGGACGCCCATCAGACCTATGGCTACAATTGCGACCTCGCCTTGGGGGTGGTTCGGGTGCTATCCCGCGTCTATGGGGGGTTTTCGGGTGTTATCCCGCTTCTTGGGGGGGGGGGGGGGGCGTGCGTGAATCCCTCACGTCACGCTGCCGTCATGGGCCTGCTTCTGTAAAGACGGTGAGCAGCCAACTCACCGTCCTCAGGCCCCCGGTCATGGAGGCCGATGGTCTTCGGCGAAGACACGTCGGCGGCGCCCAAGCCGCCGACTGCGGAACTCGGGTGGGAGAGTTTTCTCCCGCTCTCGCCCCGCCGCCTCTTTCACGAGCATGACCTGCTCACAGAAAGAGGCGGCGCAGTCCCACTTACTCCCGCTGGAGACCATGGCTTGCACCATGGTCTCGAGCGAGAGAGTGCCCACGCCCAGATCCACCGCGAGGACCTGGCGCTGTTGCGCCCACGCCGTGCAGTCCACCAGCGTGTGGAGCGCTGTGTAGGGTGGCCACCTTGTGATGCATCAGCGCTCACCTCCACCGTCACAAGTGTTCCCCCCTCTACCTATCCAAATTTGGTAAGATCCTATCAACGCCGTTTTAGATATTCGTTTGAGTAAAGAGCTTACTGAAGCTCTTGGCAATCCGAGGTCTTTAAATAAGTTATACAGGGATTTAGCTGGAATTCCCCTTGCTCCTACTTCCACGGCGTAGAGTTTAACCACATAGCCATTTTTGGTTAACTCGTTGTATGTACCCAAGCTCCATCGAAACGGCTTTTTACCCAACTGTCAAAAAGGGTTATGGTTTTCGCGCCTATCTTGTCAACAGTTCGTACGAAAGTTGGTAGATGGCTCCTTTTTTTCGTGCGGACATCCCCTCGGATACCTCCCCTGCCGGAGCCGGAAGGGGGGTTATGTCGGACTCGAACCGACTAAAACTGCACTCCGACTGAGAGTCGTGGTGCTAGGCCGGAGGTGAGGTTATCTTCGACATATCCGTCGCACCCCGGCTGACCCAGGGCCATCCCTTACGGTCTGGCCCTCCTCGGGAAGGACAACGGTATCCCCGACTCGCCCGGTAGCTACCACGGTCACCCTTAAAGAAGGATATAGAGAAGGGAAATTTGAAGTGATTCAGGTGTGGCTCAATAGCTCAGTTGGAAGAGCATTCCCCCTGTAAGGTCGTGAGTTCAAGTCTCACTTGAGTGCTTCATTTTCCCCGATGTATTTCGTATTCCACAACATTCTACACAACGCTATCTAGACCCATGATGGCTTAACCAGCTTGTGTTATGGAATCTAGAATACGGATAAACATACTTAGAGGCGGTACCCATTCGCAAATCATAAACCGGATGAAAAATAATGGGTACCGCCTGCTATCAAACTTGTTTAAATATCTTCAGTTATCAGTTTTTTTTTTTTTAATATTTGGTCTGTCAATGTACTGCACCACGCTAGATGGTACAAAACTGGAGTACCTACAGTCCAGTCTCTCTAAGCAAGTGGCAACTATACAAATCGAATACATAGAGAAAAATTAAACTTCTCGGGCGGGACTCAAACCCGCGACCTTTCCCTTACAGGGGAAAATGCCTTAACCTACTCGGCTACCAACACGCCTGATGTGAATCAAATTTCCCTTTTATTTATATCCGTCTTTAAGGCGATGGTGGAGTCATCTACTGATGTTCTTACGCACTATCCGAACCATATGCAATCGACAGCCTTTGTGGTGTGGCAGTAGTGCACGCGACTGCCACGCAGGAGGCGCGGGTTCGATCCCCGCTCAGTGCAAATATTTGTATGCATGAATATGGCTATTTGCATTGGTCTGGGTGTTCATAAGTATATTATGTATGTATATACAAAAAAAAAGTATATAAGTATCTATCCGCATTCTAGATTCCATAACACAAGCTATAAATGCTTACCATGGGTCTAGATAGCGTTGTGTAGAAGGTTGTGGAATATTTATTATTATATACAATAATTTTTAAACATTGATTATTGATAACTCCCCCCAAATGAATTTTACAGTTAAGTATGCTTACTATGGTACCCTAAAAATGGCAATACAGCTCTGTTTACCCCTTCAAGGAGTTACAGCCGTGAATATATGAATATAATATTCTCATGGGAAGATTTTCCCTTGATCCACCATCCATCATCACAAGCCTTCTCGCTATGAACCCATAACTTATGCGGCGACATTTAAGAGATAAAATTCAGAGAATCCATACTTCCATACTAATATTATAAATGCGAAAGTAACTCTGTCTGTCTGTCTGTATGTTACGCTTTCACGCCTAAACCACTGAACCGATTTTGCTGAAATTTGGTATAGGGGTAGATTAGACCATGAGAAAGGACATAGGCTATGTTTGGTCGCGATAACCGACATCCACGCGGGCGGAGCCGCGGGCAAAAGCTAGTGATAGATAAATGAATGTTAAAATAATATTGATTATATACAATTACTAGCTTTTGGAGGCGGCTTCGCCCGCGTGGATGTCGGTTATCGCGACCAAACATAGGCTAAGTCCTTTCTCATGGTCTAATCTACCCCTATACCAAATTCAACAAAATCGGTTCAGTTGTTTATGCGTGAAAGCGTAACATATAGACAGACAGACAGACAGAGTTACTTTCGCATTTATAATTTTAGTATGGAGTATGGATTACTAGGTTGTCGCGATAAAATATCTCTCAAAAGACGTAGGTGTACAAAGTTTCATGCTTCTAACTTTGAAAATGACGTTTTCCATACAAACGTTTATCACCTATTTACCCTCTTAGTAGTTAAATTTTGAAAAAAAACGCTCATTTATTTCTTAAAAGACACAAGTTTATGAAATTTAGTGCATCTAGCTCTGAAAATGACGTACTTTCATACAAACTTCCATACCTTATGATTATAAAAAATGCTGCGGTAGCCTAGCGGTATGGGTAATGGACTGCTGTGACGAGGTCTCGGGTTCGATCCCAGGTTTACCATGGCACACACCAATGACTTTTCGATGCTTTTCGAAG
The DNA here is from genome assembly GCA_914829495.1 of Eilema sororculum. Classification (NCBI taxonomy): domain Eukaryota; kingdom Metazoa; phylum Arthropoda; class Insecta; order Lepidoptera; family Erebidae; genus Eilema; species Eilema sororculum. The sequence goes on along the minus strand of OU618559.1, from coordinate 14,261,237 downwards.
TTATGTGTGTATTTATCGCAGGTTTATAAGTGCCCGGTTGATGGCAATGGGCTCGCCACCTATTACATTGGGACCTAAACATAAACTGGCGAAATGTGGGTGCCAGCACCTCTGCCTACCACTTCGGGGAATATGGGCGTGAGTTTATGTTATGTTATATGTTATGATTATATACAATTACTAGCTTTTGGAGGCGGCTTCGCCCGCGTGGATGTCGGTTATCGCGACAAAATATCTCTCAAAAGACGTAGGTATACGAAGATTCATGCTTCTAACTTTGAAAATGACGAACTTTCCATACAAACGTTTATCACCTATTTACCCTCTTAGTAGTTAAATTTTGAAAAAAAACGCTCATTTATTTCTTAAAAGACACAGATTTATGAAATTTAGTGCATCTAGCTCTGAAAATGTCGGACTTTCATACAAACTTCCATCCCTTATTGACCCCCTTTAGTAGCAGAATTTCCAAAAATCCTTCTTCCTACAGTCCCGGGTCCTTTAAGCGGAGAAAGGCATCTGATGAGGCCGTCAAGCTGAGTGCCACTATTGTTAACATGGTACATGTTTACGATGGTTGCCCTCTTTCCAAGACTTAGCCTTTAGCTTACCATCAGGCGAGGTAAAGTCAAATTGACGTGTCCTTTATAAAAAAAAGTACAGAATGTATTATTTTTTTTGGATTTTCGTCGGTTCGATTACCGGGTGTGTCAAAGTCGTTGTGCTACAACATCACAAACTTTACCTCTTTATAATCCATACCAATATTATAAATACAAAAGTAACTTTGTCTGTCTGTCTGTATGATACGCTTTCACGCTTAAACCACTGAACCGATTTTGATGAAATTTGGTATAGGGGTATATTAGACCTTGAGAAAGGACATAGACTATGTTTGGTCGCGATAACCGACATCCATGCGGGCGGAGCCGCGGGCAAAGCTAGTAATAGAGTACGAGTATACCTTTCTATCGAAGCGTGTACACGCAGGTACACGCTTCGATCTTGAAAGTGCTCAAAGAGGTCTACAAACTACTCACAGACCTAAAATACACAAAAAAAATACATACATACATATACTCAGGCCTGTAAATCCCTGAAGAGGTAGGCAGAGGTGTATTAGCGCCAACATTTAGCCAACTATGATGCCATTAAGCCGGCAATTAGTCTTGGGCTGTATGTTTACTGTCGGATGGAGAACAGGGCCTCGATTCTACTAAAGCAAAACTATTGTCAAGCCACTGAGATTGGAAAAAACGGCAATACATTATAGACTTTAAAGCGATGCTTTTAAAGTTCAATATTAAAGAAGAATAAGAATAAGAATAAGAATAATCTTTATTTGTGAACATGGTCTTTTTACATTGGTGTTATATAACATGGTAAACATGTGTAGGTTCAGCATATTCTGCCATTCGTGGCGTACAAATTAGGTATATAGTATGTGAAATCTAAACTAGGCTATTATCATATTATAGGTACGTTACATGGCATGTTATCAACAATTACAAATTACATTAAAATTCTTTCTTCATTATAAAATATTAAAAATTGTAATATATAAAAATTATCCATGTCCATATGTCATGATGTAACAGTAAAATTAAAATATCATCAGTAACATTCAACTATGTTAAATTTATTACATGTATGAATAACTAAATAACTTTTAGCAGAGTGAATAAAAGAGTGTAATGAAACTTTTGTCATTTAATTTTGGACCTTAGTGTATAGAAATAAAGTCTAAACTTTATTGCCGCTTTTTCCAATCTCAGTGGTTTGACAATAGTTTTGCTTTAGTAGAATCGAGGGCCAGCCCTATCCCTTTGTCGCCTTCTACGACACACCACGGGAAGAGATGGAGTGGTCCTATTCGATTGAAATTGGAAGTCCCACCCTCCCCTTTCCTTCACAGGACGACACGTGCAAGGCTAAGATGCCATCCATTTACGGTGCAGAGTATACCTGCTAGAACCAAGCGTTTCAGTGACTCATTCCTATGCCGCACCACTACGACCTGGAATTCCCTGCCAGCTCACGTGTTTCCTTCTTCCTACAGTCCCGGGTCCTTTAAGCGGGGCGTGAAAAGGCATGAGGCCGTCAAGCTGAGTGCCACCACTGTTAACATAGTAAATGTTTACGATGGTGACCCTCTTTCCGAGACTTTGCCTTTAGCTTAACATCAGGCGAGGTGAAGTCAAATTGACGTGTCCTGTATAAAAAAAAACATAGCTCTATTCGATATCATTGAATTCGCCTATGTAATTAGGGCCAGAAATATCTTAATTCTTGATTACAAAGTCTCAAAATGTTTTAAAAACTAAGGTTTTTTTTTTTTTTTTAACCGTGGGGGAAAATCCTTCATGGATGTTATGCCGGACTCCTACCGACTAAAAACCCCCACGGTAACGCCCAGCAGCCTATAGTTGGGAACCCCGGGTAAGCCCTCGGAAGGATGTCCCAGGACTCCCATTAGACCTACGGCTACAATTGCGGCCTCGTCTCGGGGGTGGTTCGGGTGCTATCCCGCGTCTATGGGGGGGTTTTCGGGTGTTATCCCGCTTCTTAGGGGGGGGGGGGGGGCTTGCGTGAATCCCTTGCGTCACGCTGCCATCATGGGCCTGCTTCTGTAAAGACGGTGAGCAGCCAACTCACCGTCCTCAGGCCCCCGGTCATGGAGGCCGATGGTCTTTTTAAAAACTAAGGTATTAAGAGCAAATGAAACTGTTTTATTGATGTAAATTGTATTATTGTCCGAAATAAAGTTGTGTACCTAATATCAGAACAATCAGTCAACAGGACAGGGGGTACCAATGTGTTAAGATCATTTTGAGTACTTCATTCATTTATATCTCTACTCAACAGAATAGTAGAATTCAATCTGTATTAAAACTAGTTTCAAATCGAGCCAATCTGGACATATGGAATGCAGCTATGGGGCTCGGCCAGTAATTCCAACATAATGATTATGCAAAGAGTGTAAAACTACATTCTGAAATATATATCAAATGCACAATAAGACCTGGAACTCCCTGCCAGCTCACGTGTTTCCTTCTTCCTACAGTCCCGGGTCCTTTAAGCGGGGCGTGAAAAGGCATCTAATGAGGCCGTCAAGCTGAGTGCCACCACTGTTAACATAGTAAATGTTTACGATGGTGACCCTCTTTCCGAGACTTTGCCTTTAGCTTAACATCAGGCGAGGTGAAGTCAAATTGACGTGTCTTGTATAAAAAAAAAACAGGTTTATCAGAACAACAGAGATCCATGAGAACCTAAACATGCCGATGGTCAAAGACGAGATAAGTACCTCGAGCGATAAAAACAAAAAGAGACTTCAGAGGCATCCTAATGAACTTGCGGAACAGCTCACAGTCCCTGAAAGCATTCGTCGCCTAAAGAAATGGCGAGACATCTTTGACCAGTAGAGTCAGCAAGGGCCATATCCATACTTAATATTATAAATGCGAAAGTAACTCTGTCTGTCTGTCTGTATGTTACGCTTTCACGCCTCAATCACTGAACGGATTTTGATGAAATTTGGTATAGGGGTAGATTAGACCATGAGAAAGGACATAGGCTATGTTTGGTCGCGATAACCGACATCCACGCGGGCGGAGCCGCGGGCAAAAGCTAGTATGATATAAAGGGAATTTATTGCGCTGGCAGTAGCCCCTCACCTGCTATATAACTCCACCACATTTGCTCATAGTCTTATTGACTGATCGCATATACGTAAATATAAAAAAAAATTCAAATCGAGTTTCCTGACTGAATATTGTTCTAGAATACAGCTTTAAAAGCGTAAGGAATTTCTTATAACTCCCTACCACTGTTATATACCTTCAACCAAAAAAAAAACATTAAATTCATACAAGAATCATCACTAACACACAATGTATTAATCAACTAACAAGCTCTCTGCTTTACAGTCGGTTAAAACTATATAAATGTTACCCTACAATACAAATAACCTTTGCTAGATATTACTCCTTTTTACAAAAGCTTATATCATCCAAAACTGAAAGTATATTACCAAAATATTAACCCAAAAATAAAAGAAACACATCTATTTTAGGTAAAAATAATTAATACACATATTAATACACAAATTACTTACCAGGATACACTGTTAAATCTTTTAATACACACTGAAATACCTTTTTATAACTTCCTTGGTACTGTAGCCATCTTGCTTCCGAAGCAAATGTATTTTATCACTTTTAACATGATTTTTAACACATAAACACTTGTTCAAACATCACGTATACTAAAATATATTATTAATAATATATTTTAGTTATTATTTTTAAGGTTTCTTTTTTAATTTTCTGGTTTTTGAAGCGGAGGTAAGCGCGTATTGTTCGCGGGATCGCGCAGGCTACACTGACGGTGGAGCGTTCGATTTTCTAGTAACAAGGAATCACTTTTGTGAGGATATAGATATGGTAGTTTGGCTGAGGGCGTTGTTACCTGAGTCTGGATATTAAAAATTGTTAAGTTGTTATTTATAAGATGTTTTTAAAACTAAATCATATTAAAAGTGTTATAAAATGTAAGAAAAAGAGATATTTATATAGATAAGAAGAGAAAATATATGTATAAAAATTATTTAAAAATTCAAATTAGTTTTTGGACGTTGGAGATATTTAAAAGAAAATACTGGAGTTATGCAATACTAGCTTTTGCCCGCGGCTCCGCCCGCACGGATGTCGGTTATCGCGACCAAACATAGGCTATGTCCTTTCTCAAGGTCTAATCTACCATTATACCAAATTTAATCAAAATCAGTTCAGTGGTTTAGGCGTGAAAGCGTAACATACAGACAGACAGACAGACTGACAGAGTTACTTTCGCATTTATAATATTAGTAAGGAAGTATGGAAGTATGGATTAACTATATTGTACCCAATATTTTTTCTTTTAATTTTTTAGGAACGTATCTGTCTGTTGAAAAGGCACGCAAAATCTACTATATGTATAATTTTTTTCTATTAATTTGTGTATTTTGGTGTACAATAATGAATATTTTACTTTTAATTTTGTACTTTAAAAACCTTGCATGTTTGATAGCAATTGGTTGATAGAAGCCGGAGATATAATCAAAAAACGCAGGTGAAGCCCTAGCAATAGAGACAGTATGGCGTAGCGGTAGTGAATTCGATTCGATCCCCGCTCAGTGCAAATATTTGTACGAATATGGCTATTTGCATTGGTCTAGGTGTTTCTATGTATAATATGTATGTATTTACAAAAAATAATATCTAAGTATGTTTATCCGCATTCTATATTCCATAATACAAGCTAGTTAAGCGTACCATGGGTCTAGATAGCGTTGTGTAGAATGTTATGGAATATTTATAAATATTTTTACTAAGCTAGAAACGGTACGCACTGTGCGGTATGAAAGGGACTTCATCCTACACGCTCAAGCTGTGGAATGAACTCTGTGGTTTTCCCAAGCGACTATAATATGGGGTTCTTCAAGAGAGGCATTAAAGGTTCTTACAGAGTCGACAGTCACACTTGATTGATGCCATCCTTCATTTACAAAAAATACCGCATCCATTTCTCCCGGTTCTAAGCTGGAGGTTCTCGCGAGAGGGAGACAGAATGAGGTGTGAATGAGAGAGCGAATCGGCGCGAGTTTCAGGCCTTTCATTGTTTTTATTATAATAACTTAACTATATAATATGTACTACTTGTTTTTGCCCGCGACTTCGTTCGCGTTAAGTTCCAGCGAACCCGATAAAGTTCCTTAAAATTTCTGTGACACTGGCTTTTTTTTTCTTCTTCATGCAAATGTACCAGGGTGACAGAAATACTGATCTCGTGACCACGACCCACAGGAAACTATACCCGGGAGCTTAATGGTTAAGAAGTCGGCCTTACGATCGAAAGGTCCCGGGTTCGAATCCTAGCTATCACACCACCGACGTGAACCCACTCCTAGCACAAGCAATTTAGCTTAATTGGAGGGGTTAGAGGAAATATTAGTAGGTAACGTCGGTTCTAACATTCTTTAAAAATAAACTTCACCTCGTCTGATGGAAAGCTGAAGACAAGGTCTCAAGAAAGTTGAAGTCGGTTTTTGTAAGTTCTGTTTTAAAGGCTATACAGACTTTGACATTGCAGTTTTGTAGAACTGAAAAATTCGTTGTTGATATATGGATGTAAATATATATCTGCTTACCCCTTTATTCGTATCTCCATGTTCCTATTGATTATACAACTTAAAGTAATTTCGTTTTAATTTTTTTTTCTTATAGTAAATAAATATTCCACAACATTCTACACAACGCTATCTAGCCCCATGGTAAGCTTAACTAGCTTGTGTTATGGAATCTAGAATGCCGATAAACATACTTAGATACTTTTTTTTGTAAAGGTATAAATACATATTATACATAGAAACACATAGACCCATGCAAATAGCCATATTTATGTATACAAATATTGCACTGAGCAGGGATCGAACCCGCACCCCCTGCGTAGCAGTCGCGTTCAATACCGCCATGCCATAGAGGCTGTCTACTTGCACTGAGCGGGAATCAAACCTCTGCTTGGCAGTCGAATGTTCTTCCACTAAGTGACGGAGGTAATCTATAATCGCTTTAGATATAAAAAATTAACAAACTACATTTTTCAAAGTCGGTAAAACAAATTGACAATTACGTAGCGTGTGCTACGCGCCTACGGCGTAGCTCGACGTCTACGACATTGTCCCTCTACGAGTCTACGTAATGACGTCCTCAGTTTATTTTTTTAATAATTCAGTAATCTGGGCGAGAACACATGTCATAGTTTTTATCTACTAAGGTGACTAACATTTTTTTACCCGACTGCTGAAGGAAGGAGGGTAATGTTTTTCGAGACTATGTATGTCCATTTATTTGGTACGGCCTACAGCCTGAACGGCTTGACGGATTTGGACATGTGAGGTGTCATTTGATTCGCCGTGATTGTGTGAGTGACACCAGGTATATTAAAATTTCTAGAAAATCAAAATGGTGGATTTTTGGCGTCAAAACGTATGTTGTTAAAAATATTTTTGACTCAAACATATCGAGTACTTTAAGCGGGGAAAAGCATCTAATGAGGCCGTCAAGCTGAGTGCCACCACTGTTAACATGGTACATGTTTACGATGGTGACCCTCTTTCCGAGACTTTGCTTTAGCTTACCATCAGGCGATGTGAAGTCAAATTGACATTGGAAAAAATGAAATACCCAAGTGAGACTTGAACTCACGACCTTTCCTTTACAGGGGGAATGCTCTTCCAATTGAGCTATTGAGCCACACCTGAATCACTTCAAATTTCCCTTCTCTTTATATCCGTCTTTAAATGCGACTGTGGAGACATCTACCAACATTCTTACGAACCATTTTTAAACATTGAATTTTGATATCTCCGCCCAAATATTTGAATGATTTTTATAGCATTTATTATGATAACTTTAGAGTTCAAAATGCATGTTTATAATGGTGACCTTCCTTCCGAGACTTTGCTTTAGCTCACCATCAGGCGAGGTGATGGTGTTATAAAAAAACAACCAGTTGCGAAAAAAAATATTGTCGTTTTCGTAACCTATTGTCTTATCCTCGGTGTAGTATAAAAATCAGCAAATAAAAGTTCTTTGAATGAAAGAGAGATATATATCCCTCCGGCCGATGGTTACTTCATCAATATATTGAATAGGTATGACTAAGGCATCCACTCCGATATGTTTGCACGACCTACGTCAATAGACGCGGGAATATGTGATGGGAACCGGGGATGGAAGGGTCTTGATACTTGGGACTTTTGATTATTTTAGGCCCGTATTCTAGAATGACACTCAGCCTTTTTTTTTATACAGGACACGTCAATTTGACTTCACCTCGCCTGATATTAAGCTAAAGGCAAAGTCTCGGAAAGAGGGTCACCATCGTAAACATTTACCATGTTACAAGGGTGGCACTCAGCTTGACGGCCTCATTAGATGCCTTTTCACGCCCCGCTTAAAGGACCCGGGACTGTAGGAAGAAGGAAACATGTGAGCTGGCAGGGAGTTCCAGGTCTTAGTGGTGCGGCATAGGAATGAATCACTGAAACGCTTGGTTCTAGCAGGTATATGAATCGCGATTTATATGAAGACAGATTGAATAGACAGATTTATAGTTAGACATAATTGCTGAGTGTCTTTCTAGAATACGGGCTTTAATCAGACAAAATGCACTCATCTGAATTAGAAATAGAAATCCTGAGAATATTGCTGTCTACAAACAATTTAACATAACCCGCAGTCTTTCCCTTACAGGTGAAATGACCAATTCGGCTACCGAGACAATCCCGGATTCGAGTCCCGCCCGAGAAGATTCTTTTTCCCTATGCATTCGATTTGTATAGTTAGCATACTTAATGCTGTAAAAATTCCTTCAATTTAACATAAATTCTTTAAAAATGAATAATTTATTGAATTGTGTGTGAATGTCTTTTTATGTTTTATCTTCAGAGGAAATGAAATGAATCATTTTTAGTTCTTAATTTTATGTAAAGTCTTGGACACATTTCAAGTTACCGATCTCAATCGGTAACTTGAAATGTGTTAAGTTAATGCTAATGGCGACTATTCATACCATTATGATTATAAAAAATGACGTAAATGTTTGATTTTTTCATAGTATTGTAGATTGTAGATCAGTCAGAGTATTTGTTTTGACTTTGAACTTGATAATTTCATTCCTGAGAAAAAGTTTTTGATAGAGAGACAAGCTGACAATGAACTGATCCTATAAAAGGGGTTCCGTCTAAAACTCGTGTGGAAAATTACAAGGCGTTTATTCTATATGCGTAGCAATTTCCACAAAGTACCATATATGAACAGTATAAATAGTGTAACGAAAATTTCAACTATCATGCAGTTACATTTTACAGTAAAAATGTATCTATAAAGTACCAAGACTCATACATCCCTCTATTTATCGATTTTATCCGAAATATGTCGAACTATACCGAATGTTTACGAAAGGCTAACAATTTAAAAGTAGCCATATGATTTCCTGGCTTTTTTTGTATACAACCGAGATAGCAATTAGCCCATCTGATGGTAAGTGGTTACAATACCTTGCAATAAAAGAGATATGAATCAAGGATTGCTGTGTTTCAGGGGAAAATAAGGAGGTGATAAATAAGATTTTAAAAATAATGGAGGTTCGTTGTTCGGATCAGACTAAATACTATGGGATTTGAAATACAACGGGAAAAAGAAGAACTCAAGTGGGACTTGAACCCACGACCTTTCCCTTACAGAGGGAATGCTCTTCCAACTGAGCTATTGAGCCACACCTGAATTTAAAAGTTAGCATAATAAATGCTATAAAAATTTCATTCAAATATTTGGGCGGAGTCGAAAAATGAGTTGAAAAATGATTCATTGGTTCCAACAGTTCGTAAGAAAGTTGGTAGATGGCTCCACCGTCGCCCTTAAAGATGGATATAAAGAGAAGGGAAATTTGGAGTGATGAATAGCTCAGTTGGAAGAGCATTCCCCCTGTAAGGGAAAGGTCGTGGATTCAAGTCCCACTTCAGTTCTTCTTTTTCCCGATATATTTCGAATTTAAAAGTTAGCATAATATCCATACTAATATTATAGATGCGAAAGTAACTCTGTCTGTCTGTCTGTATGTCTGTATGTTACGCTTTCACGCCTAAACCACTGAACCGATTTTGATGCAATTTGGTATAGGGGTAGATTAGACCACGAGAAAGGACATAGACTATGTTTGGTCGCGATAACCGACATCCACGCGGGCGGAGCCGCGGGCAATAGCTAGTATGCTATAAAAATGTCATTCAAATACTATGGGATTTTTACCCGACTACGGCGAAGCCAAAAGGAGGGTGATGATTTTGACAGGCTATGTATGTATGTATGTATGTATGTTCATTTGTTCCCTCATAGCTCCTCAACTACTTATTAGAACTGGACAAATGAGGTATCGTTACAAGCGGCTTGATCGTCCGATGGTTATAGGCTATATGACGTGTCACTCAATCTTCTGTGACGCCCTCTAGCGCTCATAAGGTACTGTGTTAAAAAATTAAAATTGAGATAAATATGCCGTGTTTCGTATCAAATGAAAGGACTTGATAAGCACATTTCAAATATGTATAAATTATTAACTTTTCCTTGCCCCAAAATAATATAAATAAAAAATAAAGTTTAAAACTAAAACCCGACTACCGAAAAATCACGCTCTAAAAGTAACAAACAAGAAAATATCAAGGATAGACGTGGTCGTATGCCACTTACTCTAACACAACAATATATTCTAGGGAAAAGTGGCATACGACCACGGCTATCCTTGATATTTTCTTGTTTGTTACTTTTAGAGCGTGATTTTTCGGTAGTCGGGTTTTAGTTTTAAACTTTATTTTTTATTAAATTTATGTAAGAAATCAAATCATTTTAATGCTGAACATGTACAAATCACTACATAGTATAAACAAAGTCACTGTCTGTCCGTCCCTATGTATGCTTAAATCTTTAAAACTACGCAACGGATTTTGATGCAGTTTTTTTAATTTTTTTGAATTTTTCATCCCCCTAAATGGTGCAAAAAATTGGCGGTACGAAGTTCGCCGGGACAGCTAGTTTTTTATAAATTTTATTTATTGAAAAGTATTGTTGTTTTATGGGATCATTTATTTTCGTCGTAAAACCATAATGTCAAGTTCAACCAATCACACAGCAGTCGTTCCCGAGCATGACATATAACCCCAACAACGGTCGTACTGCGCTATAAAAGGAACAAAAATGAGATTATTTTTTTTAATAACACGCTGGCCTGACAATTTGTCATGCGCTTCGCAAACATTATGTTTTTCACTGTGCACCCCACAACCCCATAACCTTATAACCCCTTAATATGCGCAGTGTAATGATATTAAACAGATTAAAACTCAATCTTTGTGGGGATGGTCGTGAGCGAATGTATTTAAATGTACTTGTGAGCGCGAAAGTGTTTTATATTTTACTACCACTAAGACCTGGAACTCCCTGCCAGCTCACGTGTTTCCTTCTTCCTACAGTCCCGGGTCCTTTAAGCGGCGCGTGAAAAGGCATCTGATGAGGCCGTCAAGCTGAATGTCACCATTGTTAACATGGTAGGTACATGTTTCCGATGGTGACACTCTTTCTGAGACTTTGCCTTTGCTTAACATCAGGCGAGGTGAAGTCAAATTGACGTGTGCTATATAAAAAAAAAAAGAGAGTCACCATCGGAAACATGTACCATGTTAACAGTGGTGGTACTCAGCTTGACGGCCTTATTAGATGCCTTTTCACGCCCCGCTTAAAGGACCCAGGACTGTAGGAAGAAGGAACACGTAAGCTGGCACGTGGGCTGGTGACTTTGCCTTTAGCTTAACATCAGGCGAGTTGAAGTCAAACTGATATGTCCCTTATAAAAATAAAGACATACAGGTAACAAAACTTATTATTATTTAATTATAAATAACTATTGTACTAAATGCAACAAAAACGCTTTATAATGTACGTACGCGTAATAAAAATAAATTACGACAGAATTCATTAGAAACAATTTCATTTCAATATACAGCATTCACGTAAATTTTCAACAACATCATTAAAAATCTTATACTCTTCGTGAAAAAACCATGGGTCGAGAGGTTGCACAAACGTTGCGTTTACACTTGTGTGCGCGACAGTACACACCACCAATAAACAAGGGTGCGAAGAGCAGGGCTGGGACCTTTATTATTAAATGAGTGACAGCGCACAGGGACGGACTACGGGGTACAACTCATTTGGAATAAAAGAAAATGAACGATTATTTTTTTACACACATATTGAGAACACAAGTTGTACTTTTTCTACAGTATTTGTACCATTAAAACACAGGAGTACTAGTTGAATGAATTTTTATAGCATTTATTATGCTAACTTTTAAGTTCGAAAAGCATCGGAAAAAATTAAATGCTTAAGTGAGGTGTGAGTGCTGAGCAGGAGGCGCGAGTTCGATCCCCGCTCAGTGCAAATATTTGTATGCATGCATGCATAATATGTATGTACATATTTGCAAAAAAGGATCAAAGTATGTTTATCCGTATTCTAGATTCCATAACACAAGCTATATAAGTCATGGGTCTAGAGAGCGTAGTGTAGAATGTTGAGTTGTGGAATATTATTAGTATTATAACATATACTCACAAAACTAAAGTAGTAGGTACACTTAATAAATAATGTTTATAATAGATTTAAATCGAAGGATCAAAATCGTTATTGTCGTTGGCTACGAGTAGGTATGTACACGATAGTGGCGCCGCCATTATTTTCACGACTTTTTTGCCAAGCTATACTAGTACCTATCTACCGTTAAAAAAAAAGCAATAATTGCGATTATTCCCAAGTCCGTCCCTGCTCATTTTGTGACAGCCTGCCCAAACGCAGTAAGAGCCAATTACCGGCACTGGTACAAGACAGATAACATTCACTTTGTCGTACTGATATGGCCCCACTGACTTCTGTTGTTTGAACTATTTAAAAAAAAAAAACAAAATAAAAAACCCGACTAATACTCAAATAATTTTGATAGCAGGCGGTACCCATTAATTTTCATTCAGCTCACGATTTGCAAATAAGTACCGCCTGCTATCAGACTTATTTCAATATTTTCAGTATCAGGCGGGTTTTTTTTTGTAATAATTATTTTTTTAATACTTTTAGTTATAGGTGACCCGGCAAACTTTGTTTCACCTTAGAAATTATTAGAATCTATTATGTTATGTTGTGTATATGTTACCGGAAATGTATGAAATCAAGGAATTGTATACAAATCCTAGGAAATGTGTGTTAATACATAGGATTCCTGCCGTTCCACCGGAAATGTGTGAAATAAATGGGTTATTGTCTATATTTGCGGATGATTTTGTGGAAAATTTATATTTTTGAATGAATAAAAAAAAATAACCACGAAGATTAATCTTCTAACCTAATCTATCCAAGTTAAATTGCGTGGTGTGGACACTGCGCCCCGACCTGGATATATTATAGGTTAGAAGACTGAAGCGAAAGCGAGGCTCCAGCATTAGCCTAAGTGGTTGCATTTTTTATAACCACCATCAATATTCTTTGATACCATTTCATACATTTCCTGCTGCGTACTCGGCATTGTATAGAATTCCGGATTATACACATTTCCGGTAACATATACAAAACCACACAAAATACATAATCAACAAAAAATGTTTTTCTTTCGCCAAATTAGGTAATACTAAACTGTGTCCAAACTCTATTTATTCGAAACGACTATAAAATCAATTAGCCTTCGTAGAGGCTTTTTCTAATAACCATTATGAATGTTTTTTGATACCATTTCATACATTTCCTAGGCATTGTATAGAATACCGGACTATACACATTGCCAGTAACACATACAAATATTTGCACTGAGCGGGGATCGAACCCGCGCCTCCTGCGTAGCGGCCGCGTTCACTACCGACACGCCACATTATACCGTGAACTGTAGGCACGTTATTTTAAAACATGACGGCGCTAAAAAGGTTCATTACTCTCCTGAGTGCTCACGACTCCAAATAAAATATCTCACAGACGGGATGGAAATGTGTAATTAGTTTTTACCCGACTACGGCGAAGCCAAAAGGAGGGTTATGATTTTGACAGGCTATGTATGTATGTAGGTATGTATGTATGTTCATTTGTTCCCTCATAGCTCCTCAACTACTTATTAGAACTGGACAAATGAGGTATCGTTACAAGCGGCTTGATCGTCCGATGGTTATAGACTATATGACGTGTCACTCAATCAGGTGTGGCGCCCTCTAGCGCTCATAAGGTACTGTGTTAAAAAATAAAATTGAGATAAATATGCCGTGTTTGGTCTCAAATGAAAGTGCTTAATGAGCACATTTGAAATATGTATAAATTATTAGCTTTACCTTGCCCCAAAATAATTTAAATAAAAAATAAAGTTTAAAACTAAAACCCGACTACCGATTAATCACGCTCTAAAAAGTGACAAACAAGAAAATATCAAGGATAGCCGTGGTCGTATGCCACTTACTCTAACAAAACAATATATTCTAGGGAACCAGCTTCTAAACTACCAAATTCTGCGCAACAAACTCCACTGCGGCATTTTTTAAGACGTCATTTTTTTCTGGCTTGCGTCCTCTACGCTTTTCCGCCAAAACTCCCACAATTGGGTATTCTAGTCAAATTACTTACTTTTTACTAAACGTCAAAATGTAATATTTATGCCATATGTAACGTGTAACGTCCAGTTTCGTGAGCCAATAAAAAAAAGTTATAAGGTAACTTGTACGAAAAAAGATTTAGTGACGTCATAAAATTTAATAGTCAAATTAGTTACTATTATAGATTGGGTGGATGATTAAAAATAAATAAAAACTATAAAATAAAAACAGATGCAATTTTTACAGCTCTTTTACAATTCTTAATTTTTTAAACTCGGTTAGATAATTTATTTTGACTATAGGATAATACCAAAATATACCCAATGTTATTTCTTTAAGGCTAAAATGTGAACGAATGTACATTGGGCGCATCCTAAATAAATGTTTTCTCTTTCTTTCTTTCTTGTTCTTCTTCTTTCATTTCATAGATACAATGCTCAGTTTCATAACTACAGTTTTGTTGTCAGTATGTCTGTCTGTGGCATAGCTCCCGAATGGATGAATCTGCGGTAGCCTAGTGGTATGGGTAATGGACTGCTGAGACGAGGTCTCGGGTTCGATCCCAGGTTTACCATGGCACACACCGATGACTTTTCGATGCTTTTCGAAATTATATGTGTATTTATCGCAGGTTTATAAGTGCCCGGTTAATGGCAATAGACTTAGGACCTTTTTTTTATACAGGACACGTCAATTTGACTTCACCTCGTCTGATGTTAAGCTAAAGGCAAAGTCTCGGAAAGAGGGTCACCATGTTAACAGTGGTGGCACTCAGCTTGACGGCCTCATCAGATGCCTTTTCCCGCCCCGCTTAAAGGACCCGGGACTGTAGGAAGAAGGAAACACGTGAGCTGGCAGGGAGTTCCAGGTCTTAGTGGTGCGGCATAGGAATGAATCACTGAAACGCTTGGTTCTAGCAGGTATACTCTGCACCGTAAATGGATGGCATCTTAGCCCTGCACGTGTCGTCCTGTGAAGGAAAGGGGACCTAAACATAAACTGGCGAAATGTGGGTGCTAGCACCTCTGCCGGGTCGGGCGATAGATACCTCGAACGCAAGTTGCCGCAGTCATTATAAAGACTAATACTGTTTACGTCCATTTCTCATTATGGTATAATAGCATTTTGTCGAAGTCGCAAAATGTCTAAAAAAAATAATGTCACCAAGGGTACAGTCGTTGACAATATGGTTACTGGCGTCGCCATGTGATTATTCAATGAATCTATAAAAGAATATAATTTATTAAAAAGCGAAATATTTATTCTAATAATTCATTTAATGAAATCAATTCGAATCACATACTTCTACATTCAATGAATCTATAAAAGAATATGATTTATTAAAAAGCGAAATATTTATTCTAATAATTCATTTAATGAAATCAATTCGAATCACATACTTCTACACTATACACTATATTTAAGCCTTATATTATATTAGGTCCTTACATATGAAATTGGCGTTTTGTATGGGAGGAACAAAAAGTCGAATATTTTTAAATATAATATATTTAATTAATCAAAGTATGAACCATTGTTTTCTATGCACTTTTGCCATCTCATAGGTAGTTCATTGACCCCTTTACTAAAAAAACAAGTCGGGCGGGAATCAATAAAATCTGTGAAGGCGATTTGGACTGCCCCATCAGAGTTGAATTTTGTCCCTTGCAAGAGGTTGTCCAAATTTCGAAAAAAAATGGTAATGTGTTGGAGCAAGGTCCGGAGACATTCCAATTGAAGCTCTTCTAATTTGGTAGCCGTCTGTTGTGCGGTGTGTGGTCTAGCGTTGTCGTGAAGCAGCAGTGGCGTGGAGCGATTGACCAGCCTAGGTTGTTTAGCCGCTAGCTTTTCCATCATTGTTTGCAATTGCTGACAATAGACATCAGCCGTAATAGTCTAGCCAGATTTGAGAAAACTGTAATGAACAATACCGGCACTAGTCCACCAAACGCTCACAAGTAACTTTTTTGGGGTTAATTTTCGCTTGGGACAGGATTTGGCTGACTGGCCAGGATCCAACCATTGCGCTGAGCGCTTCCGATTATCGTAAAGAATCCATTTTTCATCACAGGTAATGATTCGGTTTAAAATACCTTCATTATTGTGCCGGTTCAGTAATGTAACGCAGCAGTCGACGCGCGTTTGCCGGTTTGCTTCAGTCAATTCGTGAGGTACCCACCTTTCAAGCTTTTTATACTTCCCAATTTGCTTCAAGTGAATTAAAACAGTTTTATCACTAACACCGCAGCCTGCAGCCAACTCGGACGTGGTTTGCGATGGATCTGCTTCCACAATAGCCTTCAATACTTCATTATCAACTTGGGTCTCAGGCCGTCCACGGGGCTTGTTCTGCAGGTCGAAATTTCCAGAACGAAAACGTTGGAACCAAAAACGAACTGCGTTTTATTTTGCAACATGACCGCCATAAACATCATTCACCCTTCGAGTCGTTTCCGCAGCACTAGTGCCACGGCGGAACTCGTATTCGTAAATAATGCGATATTTTAAGTTTTCCATTTTGTAAAATGAGTAACGCAAACAGAAAAAAACAGAAGAAAAAAAACAAATGAATGACAGACCATCGAAGCACAAATACATGAGTAAATAGCTGTACAAATTTGAATTTGGAATTCCTTACCAAAGAGGAGAAAATCGTGATTAAAGTGGCCAGTACGAAAAACGCCAATTTCATATGTAAGGACCTAATATTTCAATAATCCTATGTTCTTTAAAAATTCAATGCTTGTTACATGACCATCATTTAACCTGATTAATTCTTCTCTATAATGTTTGTCAAACATTATATCGCTTCGTTTTCTGTGTCGTTTCTCAAAATAAAAGTTTTTTATTCTCTTGTCGACTAATCGTGCTTCTTTTTTTAACAAATATATAAACAAAATTAGTGTGGCTTTGTGTGGCACCCTAACATTTAATCGCCGATGCCATGCTTCTACACTGTTATTTGTGCGGTGTCGATCTGCTGCACAATTCATCATGGCGGTGGACTTAAGCCATTGCTTATTAAAATAATTAGCAAATTTTTCTATTTCAACTGTTTTAGGAGATTCTGCAAGTATAGATAGCCAAGCGTCATTCATTTTTTCAAGGGGCACTAGTGTCAGTCTCGTAATTTTTTTACCCAGTCTAGATTCACTCAATATTATATCTCTTGTCTTTTTCCGAATAGCACGATTATAGTGAAAATAGCACCCACTAACCAATCCATCTGGAAATACTGGTCTATACCCGTTTATCAATGCTGTTTCAAAATCACACTTGAATTTAGTTATTTCTATTCCTAAATTGGCCTTTATCAATGAGTATAATCTGTTGTAGGTAGTTTCCGTTTTATCTGGTAATAAAGCATAGAGAACAGGCACAACGTTAGTGTAATTTTCGCAACTGTAGAGATCTACGTGAATTGAAAAAAAATACTTAAAGGGCTTTGGCGTCCTCTTAAATGTACCATCGCCGAAGAATAATTTATTTTTAAAATTTCGGATTGATTTACTGCGAATTTTAGAGCAAAAGATGACAATCTTGTTTTCATCCCCATCTTCTACGAGAAGAAAATCATTGGCAAGTATTTTAGAAATCTTTACATCCGTTAAATTATTGCACTCAGTCATTTGAACTTTTAAATATTTTTTCCTCGTTCTGTACAACACATCTTTTTTTCTTTATATTTTTCTTTATAGGTACGTTTGAACTAAACTTTGGAATTTCCTTTTCAAAAATAGATTTCACTGACTTCATTTTTTTGCATACTGCCTGTCTACAAGAATCCATCGCAAAAGCCCTCACATTCTTATCGTGATGTGATTTGCGCGTATGTTTGCTTTGTCGAACGACAGCGTTCCGATCGGCATTTAATGTAACAGATACACTACATTGTTTTCGATTGATACACCTCCATAAGGAATTACCACTTTTGTTGCTATTGCCCCAATTGTACCGATGCCCACGAAATAAAAGTGATGATTTTCCTTTTTGGTTGACAATAAAATGCAGATTTTCTTTATTAAAATCCATCACTATATTTTATTAAACAATAATTACGTACCTATCACAAGACCCGCGATTGACACAAGGAAGGAAAAATATGACAATTGCATCTTTATAGTTATTTATCATAAATGAGTGGCCAGTATTAGAAGAAACAAAAAGTTTAAATACCTAATTTTTATGTGGTGTACAACCGATATATTCTATGTCTTAGTTACCTATGTGAAGTTCTCATGAAAGCTATGAAAGTCTTTACACCAAAACCATAATATACCAGGCATAACTCTATTTTTCAATCGACTGTACCGTAATCTCTGTACATTCTAGTTTTTAGACATTTTGCGACTTCGACAAAATGCTATTATACCATAATGAGAAATGGACGTAAACAGTATTCGTCTTTATAATGACTGCGGCAACTTGCGTTCGAGGTATCTATCGCCCGACCCCCTCTGCCTACCCCTTCGGGGAATACAGGCGTGAGTTTATGTTATGTTATGTTATGGATGAATCTATTTTGAGGTAGTGTTTTTTTAGTTTGAACGGTGAATTATTTATTATACAGTCCTACTAGAATTATATAGTAGAACCACAGTCTAACGATTCATACCACATACAGTCGGTCAACGAAGCCGTCTAGACAGAGCAATCGTGCGGGGGGAGAGGGGTGGTGGGGGACGGGGTATTACTCGGTACGCTCATACATTTTACTCGGTACTAAGGATTCAGGGCTGTCTCATTTTTGTAATCACACTAATCACGTGATTTTTTTTTCAAGGCTCGTTTTGTTTGATAAAATTGTTTTTTTTTCGTTTTCTATATTTAGCCATCCAAGATGGCGGACACGAAATTTTCACAAAAATCGATACCCATGTATCGTTTTCAGGGTTTTTGAGTTCGCTGATTGCGAATATAACATCCATTTCGCGATCCAAGATGGCGAACTCGAAATTTTTACCAAAATCGATATGGGTATCGTTTTCAGGGTTTTTGGGGTCGCTGATTACGAATATAACATCCATTTGGTGATCCAAGATGGCGGACTCGAATTTTTCACTAAAATCAATATGGGTATCGTTTTCAGGGTTTTGGGGTCGCTGATTGCGAATATAACATCCATTTCGCGATCCAAGATGGCGGACTCGAAATTTTTACTAAAATCGATACGGGTATCGTTTTCAAGGTTTTCAAGGTTGTTGATTACGAATATGTTATTCATGTAGCAATCCCAGATGACTGGATGGATGATATATTCGTAATTAGCAACTCTGAAAACCTCCAAAACGATGCTCATATTGACTTTGTGGGAAATTTCAAGTCCACCATCTTGGATCGCTAAATGGATTTTATTAAACATGGTCGTCAAGCCCGATAGCAGACAATTGCCGGCAGGCAATCATACGATGGGAAACTGTCGACTCCCAACTGATCGTGTTTAGCCGCAAAACTGACAGCAGGGCATGGCCACCAGGCCAAAATCGCTTTCGTGTGTGGGCGCCGTCGACTTAGGACTGCAGGCCGCCCGATACGATTTGAAACTGCAGGCGAACTGATCGTGGATAGGCTCCTTAAGAATATATCATCAATTTAGCGATCCCGGCGATTAGCGAAATTCGAATTCGAATCCGAATCCAACCCCGAACCCGAACCCGAATCAATATCCAAATTCAAGTCGGAATCGAAATAGAAATTCGAAATCGAAAACGAAATCGAATTTGAAACCGAAATCGAAATCGAAACCAAAATCCAAAAACTCAGAACTAAAATATTACGTTTGCTTGATCATAATTGGTTGAGTAGAACCGGAGATATAACCAAAAGTCGCAATAGCCGACATCCATGCGAGCGGAGCCGCGGGCATCGCCTAGTAATATAAATTAGCGTGAGTTGATGTGCCTTGACAGATTAAAGAGAACGAATAGGAGTTATGTATAGAATATTACAGAAAAAATATATATAAAAACTGAAGTGACAACCCTGACAAAACTGCAAAAGGCGGCATTTCCGCAAACATCAAACGCGATGAACTACTGTAAGATCTCTCGTTATACTGTGGTAGAACCATGTTGGTTCCAGTTGAAGTAGAATAGCGGCACCCCATCTTTTCATAATCATAATCATCATATAATTATTTATCCGCAATTTTAGATTCCATAACACAAGCTAAAGTAAAGCCAACGAGACGAGAGAAAAAAGGTAAACAAAGCGACCATTACTGAGTTACGTTGCGATAACTAGCGATTTTTTCCTCTGTCCTTGTCGCACATACCACACGTACGCGACAATGTCCGAGCGACAGCTGTCGTTGCGTGTTTCGTAGTACAGGAAAGCTGTCAGCACAGCGGTTCTAAACTGTCAGAGCATCTTATGAGCAATTCCATTCCTGTCTGGAACGCGCTTGAAGTGATACGTAATAATTTTCAAATAAAAAAGTTTGGAACCGCTGAAACATTGTTTACCTTTTTTCTCTCGCTTCGTTGGCTTTACATGAGTTAAGCTTATCATAGGTTTAGATAGCGTTGTGTAGAATGTGGTGGAATATTTATTGATATAATTGATTTTTTTACTACCCAATCAGGTAACAAAAAGTCAAATATTTTTCACTATAAATATATTTCAACCCCCATGCAGGGTAGATATGAACATAATATGGTCTTTGTCTTGTAGCTCGTAGTCCAATTCTCCGTACAGCTCCCAGTCGGCGTCGTTGATGAGGATAAGGATACCGGGCCTGATTGACTCACCCTGGAATAATGATGACATTATTTTTGTTTGCCTCAAGATTATTATTTTTTTATACCGGACACGTGTTTGACTTAACCTCGCCTGATTTTTGATTGCCTCAAGATTATATGACTCATTCCTATGCCGCACCAGTAAAACTTGGCTCACGTGTTTCCTTCTTCCTACAGTCCCGGGCCCTCTAAGCGGGGCGTGAAAAATCATCTGATGAGACGGTCAAGCTGAATGCCACCACTGTTAACATGGTACATGTTTACGATGGTGACCCTCTTTCCGAGACTTTGCCTTTAGCTTACCATCAGGCTAAGTAAAGTCAAATTGATGAGTGCTTTATGAAATAAAAATGACGGTCTTGAACAGACTAAAACGCACACTATCTAGCGGGGTGCAGTCAATTGACAGACCAAACATTAAAAAAATTAAAACCGGGTATCTAAAGGACTAGTAAGTGCTTTCCAATCCAATGGGGGATTGAAAGTCGGGAGCCTAGTGGAACACCTCACTTACGATAGGTTAATGAACACCGCTCGTGCTTCTAATACTACTACTACAGCCAGTGGGGACGCCGTTTGACTGGACGGGTGATCAGCCCTTCTATGTGGGCCATTTCACACAATTCCCATATAACGACTGCCATACATGTTCGTATGGCGACCGGGACCGACAGCTTAACATGCTCTCTGAGGCACGACCAGACCAATGCAAATACCCATATTCATGTATACAAATATTTACATTGAGCGGGGATCGAACCCGCGCCCCTGCGTAGCGGCCGCGTTCACTACCACTACGCCACGGAGACTGTCGCTCGTGCCTCAGAGAGCACGGTAAGCCATCGGTTGTGTAGGTCACATGGCAGTTCCTTCACAGAAAATATCAAAGTTCAGTCAGAGATCCAGCTCTCAGCATTCCATGGATTCACCGTGCGGTCGCCGGGTCCATGGCGTGGTACAGACAGGAACACTGTGACGGCGCCTGGGACTTGCGACCCAGGTGTAGGTTTAGGGGCCACCTTGTGACGCGTCACCAGTAGGTGCCTAGCTGTACCACTTGCTTCACCACATGAGTAACATGTTTTATCTGTGGCTTTGCCCCATCTGACAAATTGCTTTGGTCAGGGAGGGTCAACTGGAATTCATTGGGATGCAGTTTGACTGATAAAGTGGACCTCCAGACTCCGAGCTGAAAGCTCCAGATGCGACTGGGATTAATGCTAAGATGATGAAGAGAAGAAGAATTACCTGTAAGAACAACTCCGGTCTCTCCCTCAGCAGGTTATCTTTGAGCCATAATAATAGTTCTCTTATTGTCCAACTCTCTTTGTCCGAGTCTGGGAGGTACTTCTTTAACGCTGGTAATTCTATTTCTCTCTTCTTTATTCTGTCAAATAAAAGCTCTGCTCCACCTCCAAATTGTAAGTTTAGCTTTAATGTGTCGGCCATTTTTTCTGAAAAAATAGTTGAAGAGGTTGATTTCACATTATTTTCTACCAATGTGTTTTTTTAAAGGACATGTCAATTTCCCTTCACCTCGCCTGATGGTTAGCTAAACGCAAAGTTTCGGAGACAGGGTCACTATTATAAACATGTACCATGTTAACAGTGGTGGCATTCAACTTGACGGCCTCATCAGATGCTTTTTCTCGCCCCGTTTTCATTTTTACAATTTATCTTTTGACTTCAACTGACCACGAATCACCATGATACTAGGGCTGCCATCAACATAGACACGGAAAAGAAGAGTGAATACCCCAGACTTTGGAGTTTTCACCACGGACAGGTGAACAAATTTTCTTGCTTATATTACTTTTTTTGTACGAAAATCCCCTCAGATATGGTGCGGGCGGTATTGTCAGTCTCGAACTGACTAAAGCCGCACGTCATTTAGGTTTTTAGATGCCTCCGGGGTTTTAGATGGTTACTATAACGAGAAATAAATGATCTGATTCTCCTTTTTCATGTAGAGTTTAAAAAATATATTTTTTAGAAGTTTGAACAGTCCCGGTGGTCTGTATGGATACTTACTCTTATATGCTATAAACTTCCTTGTTATTTGTCAATACTATTCACTTATTATATTATTTTAACACTTAACAGCAAAATAAAACGTATATAAATATTAACTTTTGAGGTTATGTTTTGTTTGAGTGTCATATTTGTCAACATTGACAATTAGGACACCATCGACAATTTTCTTTATTATGTTTGGAAACGAGCCTTTTAGCTTCCTAATCTGTTAACTAAACGTAACAGGTAGGTACTTAAGTTCTATAAGACCGCGGTAAGCCAAAAACATCGAAATGGCAGCTGTGGGGTTAAGGTTTACTTCCTTTCAGCCTCTAAGATTAGTTTTTTAACGGGACAAGTGAAGATTTTGTCTTGTTTTACAATAAATCATGTGATAAGTGATAACGCAGAAGCCAAGTCAACCTATCAACTGCGCTCACTGTACCCAACGGGTAAGGTGGTTATAAAGCGGTTGGCGAATAGGCACGAGTACGAGTAGTAGTGATATCTTTGGTATTATGCTGGGTACTTAGTTCTTATTGCCAGCGGATTGTGAAGGTCAGATGGCAGACTGAAAATGTAGGTTCTTGCACTTTGGCCATTTTGATTGTGGTACTCATTTTGTTTATTATGCTCCGAAGGGCCAGAAGCTGACATAAAATATAAGTGTAGTTAATGCAAGCGTGTTAACATGTAAGGCAAAAAGAGATGGCGCAAAAAGTTGGCGAGAAATTTGAAAAACCAACAGGTTGCAACACTGACTATACCCCGTCCATTATATTATTGTATTTTAGACAGATGGAAGTAGTGATTGCATGAAAATTTTAAAAATTTACTATGTTAAAAACCTCGATTAAAAAAATTATTAATCGATAAATGAAACCTGTTGTACGATGAAGTCGCGGTGAAGGAGAGATGGCGCTCATACTTCCACGATCTGCTGAATAAAGCAGCATAAAAAGGTGCAGCCACCAGATCCCCCTCCAAATCTAGGACTAGTGCCACCGATAACGCCTGCTGAAGTTCAGACTGCCATTCGTCGCATGAAGAACCGGAAAGCTGTCGGACCCGACGAAGTCCCCATCGAGGCTTGGAAGGCAATGGGTGCCCGTGGTGTGGGCATCCTCGCAAATCTTTATAACCGTATCCTCCTCACCGGTAAAATCCCAAACCAGTGGAGGCTGAGTGTTATTACGCCAGTCTTCAAGGGCAAGGGATCGGTGCAAGAGTGTGGTAGTTACCGAGGTATAAAGATAATGTCCCACACCATGAAGCTTTACGAGCGGATAATCGATTCCCGGATCCGACAGGAGAGTACCCTCTCGGAGTGTCAGTATGGGTTCCGCCTCGGACACGGGGCTATGGATCCGGCGTTCGCCCTAAGGATCGTCGCGGAGAGATACAGGGCGAGGAACACGCCCCTGTACTGTCTATTCCTAGACATGCAGAAGGCCTTCGACTGTGTGCCTCGCGCGATGATCTGGTGGGCACTGCGGTCCAAAGGAGTCCCAGAGGCTTACATCGACACCATCCGAGACATGTACCAAGATTCCGGTTCCGTGGTTCGGACCGCTGTTGGCGACACGAAAACCGGGAAGGTCATCACCGTCGGGGTACACCAAGGATCCGTACTCAGTCCCTACCTGTTCAGCTTGGTGTTAGACGTTTTGTCGGACAGTATCAGAGACTCACATGAGCAGCCTCCATGGTTGCTTATGTATGCTGATGACATTGCGCTGATGGACGCAGACAGGAACAGATTGGTGCGACGTGTGAAAGTGTGGAAGGAGGCGCTTGAGAACGGCGGTCTGAAGCTAAATGTGGCGAAGACAGAGTACTTGGCGTTAAACTCAACAGATCCCACACCCGTTCGCATAGGCGATGACTTGGTCGAGCGCACGGATCAGGTTAAGTACCTGGGATCTGTACTTCACGCTTCTGGTGACATCGACTACGACGTCAAGGCACGTATTGCCGCCGCGTGGGCTAAGTGGCGGGAAATGACTGGCGTCACTTGCGACTCTAAAATGCCAGTCAGGCTGAAGGGGCAGGTCTATAAAACGATCATTAGACCTGTCCTCTTACACGGCTGTGAGGCGTGGCCGCTGTTGGAGCGACACAAGCAGATGCTGCGTGTCACGGAGATGAAAATGCTGCGGTGGATGTGTGGAGTCACGCGTAAAGATCGCGTGAGGAACTCGCGCATCCGCGGCAGCCTTCACGTCCGTGACATCGCAGATAAAATGCAAGAGAGCCGCCTCCGCTGGTGCGGCCACGTCTTGCGGAAACCGCCCAGCTACGTGGGTAACAAATGCCTGGCAATGGCGCCCCCACCCGGTCCAGGTAGAAGGGGTAGGCCCAAGAAGTGCTGGCTTGGCGTCGTGGAGGGTGACATGCGTGAAAACGGTCTCACTACCTTGGACGCCCAAGATCGTGCGAAGTGGAGGAGGAAGAGCCGGAAGGCGGACCCTGAGCTCCGAGGGCACCGTGGCCTCGGATGCAATCAGGACTAACGTCTTTATGCGGATGATGATGAAATGAAAATAGGTATATGATATCATGTGGTGGCGGTGAAAAAATCATTTCCAAGTTCTTAGACAGGCATATTGGGATAGTAATCTGGAGGATATCTGGATAACCATTATACCAAAAGATTGTAGCGCCCTTAAAGTTAATATATGTGTCTGTTACCTGCCTCCTGACTTGAATTGCTTAAAGAGGGATGAATTTTATTCGAATTGTCAGAGAGTTCTATTGAATCATTGTCAAGAGGACACAAACTTGATCGTGGGTGATTTTAACACACCCGAGTACTCCCCTATCTCTCTTAGTATTGGTGAACCATATAATACCCCACAATGTAAGAGACTTCTTCTTTTACAGGAGTTCACCTCGCTTTGTAACTTGTATCAAAGTAACAACATCTCAAATGAAAAAGATCGATATCTTGATTTGATACTCTCATCTGTTTGTTCATTGAATGTTACTGAGGCGGACGCACTGAGCTTAAAAGATAGACACCATCCTGCTTTGGAATTCGAAGTCCCCTCTATATGTGATACGTCAAAAAACTTAAAACCTAATAATAGTAAGCGTTTCAACTTTGCAAAATGTAATTTTGAACCACTCTTGCCCGTGTTACTACCAGTTCTACTACCAGTAGTAATACTGTTAATTTTTTTACCTTTCTTACTACTGCAGTAGTAAGTTGTTAGAATGGTAATTATAATTTACCCGTGTTACTACTGCTCTTCTTTCCTTGACGGTGCTACTACCAGTAGTAATACCAGTAAATTTGTTCTTCCTTCTTACTACTGCAGTAGTAAGTTGTAAGAATGGTAATTACAATTTACCCTTGTTACTACTTTTAATAAATTGTAATTAAAACTTATTTGATAAATATGATTCATTCTTCTTGGTTTACGCCTGAGGAAAAACATACACATGTCATCATGTGTCATAGATCTGTGTGAAATTATAGTTTATTGTTTGTCTTGTATAATAAAATAATTAATTATTATTATTATGAGTGGAGATATTGAAGATATTAAATTTATACAAAGAAAAGGAGGAACAATACTAATATGTAACGGACATCAGTATTACAAACTAAAACTTTATAAGAACGGGTCTGTTATATGGAGATGCGCTTCATATTTCACAAAAGACAAATGCTCTGGAAGTTTAACGTTGCAAGTAAGTAAACCGTTACCTATATACTTACTTACCTAAATTAAAAAAATATGATGTATTTCCTTCGCTGACCAATGCTAATTTACACAGGGCAACTCTGTGATACGAAAAATGGGTCATTTATGCAAGCCTGATTTTGAGAAGAACAAAATTGCAATGTCTATAGCGGAATTAAAGGATACAGTTACTAAAAGTGATAAACCGATAACAAAATTGTACAATCGAACATTAAAGAGGTTTGTACTTGAAGAGGGTAATAACTCGGCTAGGAATTTTCCGTCCTTTACAAACATCCAACATTCACTCTACGATGTTCGTAACAAAACATCTGCTGTTATGAAAACAGTTTTTAATAAATCAGAGGAGGTACAAGTACCTAAAAACTTTTATAATATGGTTCTTGCTGATTACTGTTTTGAAGGTGATCGTATACTTTTATTTTGTACCTCAGAGGCAAGAGAAGTCATACCTAATATAACTGAATTTTTCATAGACGCGACATTCAAAGCATGTCCGCCACCATTTAAAGAACTCGTCAGCATTCATGGCGATATCGGAAGTACTGCCACTACAACGAAAGTAGTACCCATTATATTCGGTTTATTATGTTATAAGACTCAGATTGCTTACGAAAAAATGTACGATATGATACAATCACAGCTGCCTCAATTCAAACCAGAAATATTTCACTGCGACTTTGAGGTTGCTAATATTAACGCGCTTTTACTTAAGTTTCCGTCCATAAAAATTGTTGGTTGCTATTTTCATTGGCAACGTTGTGTTTGGAGAAAAGCTGAAGCATTAGTGGGTAAATCAAGATGTAAAGCCGAAAACAGAATACTTTCGCTATGTGCCGTATTACCACTCTTACCCTCAGAAATGCTTTTGGAAGGGTGGGCATACATAAAAACAGAAAGTGAATACCTGCCTACCCTGGATAAATTTATAAAATACATACAACGCATGTGGATTAGAGAGAAATATTTAAATTTATTAAGTGTCTTTGGCATGAGACATCGAACTAACAATGTTCTCGAAGGCTATCATTCAAAATTAAATAAGTACGTTAACAAAAATAACAAAACTTTAATGAGGTTGTTAAATGTAATTAAGGATGATAGCTTTATTAAAATCGTTGCCAAGCAATTTAACTTAAGGAGAAAGCGAATTATATTAAATGATGACAATATACAAAATATCCTAATGCAACTAATTAATAAAGAAATCTCTATAGGTTACGCGTTAGAAAAGTTGCGATAGCTAATGTTTTGTTATAATAAAATTATAACAAAACATTATGCAACTGGTTTCCTACTACTTATCGGTTTTTTTGTTATTAAGAATACAAAACTTTTTTGTTAACTATAAGTAATTTTTTTCATTTAAAAATGTTAAGCTAATCTGTGGCATTGCCCATTTTAAATAAATAATTATTTTTATTTTGAATATTTCCTTTTCTTTTCCTTTTATTAAAAGTAGTAACAAGGGTAAATTGTAATTACCATTCTTACAACTTACTACTGCAGTAGTAAGAAGGAAGAACAAATTTACTGGTATTACTACTGGTAGTAGCACCGTCAAGGAAAGAAGAGCAGTAGTAACACGGGTAAATTATAATTACCATTCTAACAACTTACTACTGCAGTAGTAAGAAAGGTAAAAAAATTAACAGTATTACTACTGGTAGTAGAACTGGTAGTAACACGGGCAAGAAAGGATTTTGAAGGGATACGTAGTTGTTTGAATTTGATAGATTGGCAAAACCTTTTATCAAGTTCAGACGTCAATGTATGTGTAAATCTTTTTTACGAGAAACTTCTAGAAATTATAAATAAATATACTCCACTAACAACTGTAAAATCAAATAAATATCCTGATTGGTATAGCAAACCTTTAATTAAATGTATCGTAGAAAAGAATAAGTACCATAAGCTCTTCAAAAAGTTTAATAATCCACTTGATTATGACACGTTTTCTCTATTACGTGCTAGATCAAAAAAAATGATAGATCAGTGTTACAAAAATTATGTCACTTCGATTGAAGGGTCTTTGACAGACAATGTTAAATATTTTTGGAAGTTTGTTAACAATAGGAAGGGGCGTGTCTCGATTCCTAATGTCATGCAGTTTGGTGATTCTTCTTCTTCAACCGGACAGGGTATCTGTGAGATGTTTTCCAATTATTTTGCTTCTGTGTTTGAATCGGATCATACTTCTTCTGTTCTCCCAAACGACTATCAGTCATTTGAGTGTAGTACTATGGACTATATTTCTTTAATTCATATCACCGACGAAAATATTATGGAGAAAATTAAACATCTTGATGAAGCAAAAGGAGCAGGTTCAGATCAAATACCCCCATCATTGGTCAAACGTTGTGGAAAGGAACTGTGCACACCATTGAATATTTTATTCAACAAGTCTCTTACAAATGGAATCTTCCCCAGTCGATGGAAGGTTGCTCACATTGTCCCCATTTTCAAAAGCGGTGATAAATCTCGCTGCGAAAACTATAGACCCATAAGTATTTTGTCATGTCTTGCAAAACTTTTCGAGTCTTTAGTATATGCACAGTTGTACAATCATTTTAAGCCTATTATATGTGAAAATCAACACGGATTTGTAAAAGGTAGATCAACCATATCCAATCTTTTAGTGTATAAAAACTACCTGTGTAAGAGTTTTGCCGTAGGTGGTCAGGTTGATTCTATCTATACAGATTTTGCAAAGGCATTTGACAAAGTTAATCATCGATTGCTTTGCAGCAAGCTCGCTTCTTATGGCGTTCATGGCAGTCTCCTTCGCTGGCTGACCTCTTACTTAAATGAAAGGAGTCAATTAGTAGCTTTAAGAGGATATACTTCATTTCCTGCAAGCGTGCCATCTGGCGTACCTCAGGGATCACATTTGGGACCATTGTTGTTTGTTGTTTTCATTAACGATCTCATGAATAATATATCTTGCGAATGTCTCTTATACGCTGATGATTTTGTAGGGACATAATACATACAACAGCAGCGCGGGACCCCGCAAACACGTCTGCACGCGGCGAACAATTTCCATCAATGCGACACTCCCGCAGAAGCCGCCGCCTTTTACGTGTGTGTCAGTTATATACCCACGACACAAGCGCCACACGGCAGAATTTGTAACTTATTGTATATAATAGCTTTAAGGATTTCTTATGTAAATAAATAACCTCTC
Organism: Eilema sororculum; assembly: GCA_914829495.1. NCBI lineage: Eukaryota > Metazoa > Arthropoda > Insecta > Lepidoptera > Erebidae > Eilema > Eilema sororculum. The sequence continues at coordinate 14,231,369 of OU618559.1, read as the reverse complement.
CTGATTGGTGTAGCATAGTTTATAAGCTCGATGAAATAATGTCGGGTTAACGACAAATTTGGCAATATAACTAGCCCCATTTTCTGAAATAAACACAGTTCCTCTTCGCTCTGTCTTTTCTTTCTTGGCTACGGTAACCCTCCGGTCCAAGTAGTCAGAGCACCCTAGCGACGGTACAAAGGTTCAGCAGTGAACCTGGCCGGTCTAGGGGCATCAGCCAGCTGGCACAGATAATAGGGCAGTACCTACCTCACGGGTCAGTGACCCCACTAACAGCTGACCCCAAATCAGCTGGGCTAAAACTCGGTCAGTAGTCAGCTGAGCCATAGTCCGGTTAGGCGGAGGCCATAGACCGACATTGGTGACCCCTGACGAACCCGAACAGCTGATACCGACGTACCTACGGTATCATACGCACTTTTGCACGCACGCATCAGCTGATTGCAATACCGAGTGCAACAACCTACGTACATCATGTCTAAAGAAGAAATCACACCTAGTAGTAACACACCTGGCAACAACAGCAACGTCGCTATGATATCACTACCGGCGCGCCTACCACCTTTCTGGCGGCAAAACCCGCGATTATGGTTTGCTCAATTCGAAGCGGCCATCGCGGCGAGCAAAATAGGGGAAGAGCAGAAATTCAATCTAGTAATGCCACTACTGGGTTGCAACGACTTAGAACAGATTGCAGACATAATTATCAACCCACCTGCTACCGGCAAGTACACCGTGCTAAAAGAAAGACTCATATCAACGTATCAGGAATCTGATCATCGCCAGCTGCAAAAATTACTTAGTGGTCTTGAACTAGGCGATTCGAAACCGAGTCAGCTGCTACGTAAAATGCGAGAACTAAGTGGAAAATTACTAACAGATGAAGCACTACGCGTCATATGGCTGAACCATTTACCGACTCAAATACGCGGCATATTATCTGTAAATACAGAATCATCACTTGAAACCCTAGCCGCCATGGCTGATAAAATGATAGAACATTTCGAACCCATCACAGCCGCAGCCATAACTACATCGATATCCGTGTCAAACCCATCACAAAGACAAAACGAAACAATTGCTACATCTACGGTCGAAAAACTACAACTCGACTTAATTACGAAACAAATAGAGAAATTATCCCTCGAAGTAGCAGACCTACGTTCGAATCAATTTCGACCGACGACGCGAAGCGCCTACCGCCAACCACGCGGCAACGAGCGCTTTGACGACAGACGAAGCTATCAGCCGCGTTCACGTTCGCGCACGCGTCGGCAGCCGGGCGACCCAGACTGGTTATGTTATTATCATCTACGATTTGGCAATAATGCTCGTAAATGTGCAGAGCCATGTGCCAAAAGTAATTCCAATACGAAACCGAACACAAATAAGCAACAGGAAAACTAAATAATACATCGACAGTGGCGGGTGTCGATGGTAATCAAAGCCACCGCCTATGTATAATAGACAGAAACAATAAAGAAAAATTCCTCATCGACACTGGAGCTGATATTTCAGTGTTAGCCGCAAGAAATAAAAAGTATTCACAGTCTACTGAAAGCAATTACAAATTATTTGCTGCAAACGGAACCCACATTCGTACCTATGGCGAGCGCACACTTGAACTCAACTTAGGTTTACGTAGAAGCTACAAGTGGACATTCACTGTTGCCGATGTCAAGACTTCAATATTAGGCGCAGATTTCCTAGCAAAACACAAGCTATTAGTTGACTTGCATCAGAAGAAACTCATCGATAGTGTCACAGATCTCACCGTGAACACTATTAGCATACATAATACAGAAGAATCAGTCTACATTATCAACCAAAATCACGCATATCACGACATTCTAAAGCAATTCCCAGACATTTTACGACCCATGACAATCAAATCAACAGTAAAACACAACGTCACTCACCGTATAGAAACAAAAGGACCGCCCATATACTCCCGACCACGCCCACTTCCACCAGATAAGTACAAAGCTGCCAAGTTAGAATTCGCAAAGCTAATGGAAATGGGCATCTGCGAACCAGCTAACAGCCCATGGGCCAGTCCACTGCACGTGGTAAAGAAAAAAGATGGTTCTTTACGTGTATGTGGTGATTACAGAAGACTAAATGCTGTCACAATTCCCGACAGATATCCGATACCCAGAATACAAGATTTTACCTACCAACTACATGGTAAAGTACTATTCTCGAAGCTCGATATGAAAATGGCATATTACAGTATACCTATCGAAAAAGAAGACGCCGCAAAAACAACTATCACCACACCCTTCGGTGCATTTTTTTTCAAGGTCATGACGTTTGGCCTAATGAATAGTTCATCTTCATTTCAAAGATTCATGCACGAAGTACTACGCGGCCTTGACGACATCTGTTTCTGCTTCATCGACGACCTACTCATTTACTCGGGAAAAAACGAAGAAGAACACAAAAACAACGTAAAGAAAGTTCTAGAACGCTTAAACCACTATGGCGTAACACTCAACATCGAAAAGTGCGAGTTCGGCAAGAAAAAAATCCAATTCCTCGGTTACGAAGTTTCATCAGAAGGAATCAAACCCACAGACGAACGCATTCAAGCCATACTAACATATCCCAAACCAAGTACAGTACAAGAATTACGAAGATTTTTGGGTATGATCAACTTCTATCGAAGCTGCCTACCCAATCAAGCCAATCATCAGTACCTACTCAATAGGTACCTACACAACGCCAAGAAGAATGATAAAACACCTATCCAATGGACACTCGAAGCCGAAAAAGCATTTCAACAATGTCAACAAAGTATTCTCGATGCAACTACATTAACTCATCCGATACCGAACGCTCCATTGTGCCTACTCACTGACGCTTCAGACACTGGCATAGGCGCTGTGCTACAACAGAAGGTCGACGGCATATGGAAACCACTCGCATTCTATTCGAAAAACATGAACGACACACAACGAAGATACTGTGTATACGATCGCGAATTACTAGCTATGTATACCGCTGTTAAGAACTTACGACGGCTAATAGAGGGCAATGAACTCACTATATATACCGATCACAAACCTCTGACCTTCGCACTCACAAGATCAGCCAACAACAGTGACACGCCGAGAAGAGAAAGACAACTTCACTACATAAGTCAGTTCTGTACGAGTATCAAGTTCATTCAAGGTGAATACAACACAGCTGCTGACGCCTTATCACGAATTACCGAGATTGAGATACTAAACAACACTATCGCCTACAACAAATTATCCATAGATCAAGAGAAAGACATAGAATTAGAAACATGTAAACAACAGTCAAACCTCAAATTCGTCCGTGTGAGTCTACCCGGTCATCAACCCCTACCCATATGGTGCGAAGTATCAACTGCAAACATTCGACCATACCTACCAATGACTTATCGGCAAGCAGCTTTCAAAGCACAGCACGATCTAAGTCATCCGGGCATTCGCGCTACTAGAAAACTCATAACATCCAAATTCTTCTGGCCGTCTATGAATAAGGACGTAACTACATGGGCAAAATCATGCATCGGCTGTCAGCGCGCAAAAATTCTAAGACACGTTATCAGTCCCCTCGGCGAGTTTCAAGAGTCATCGCGTTTCGAACACGTACATCTGGACATCGTCGGACCTCTATGCACATCGAACGAATATCGATACATAGTCACTATGATAGATCGATGCACAAAATGGATTGAAGCTGTACCTACACGTGACATCACCGCTGAAACAGTGACAAAGGCAGTTTACGACGGGTGGATATCACGATTCGGATGTCCCCTACGAATCACAACAGACCAAGGTAGACAGTTCGAATCATCACTATTTCGCACACTAATGCAGAGACTTGGTATTAATCGAATACGTACGACTCCGTTCCATCCTCAAGCAAATGGATTCATAGAAAGAGGACATCGGTGTTTGAAAGCTTCATTAATGGCCAGATGTGCAGGTACCAAATGGAGTGAAGAGCTACCTACAGTACTACTAGGACTACGTACCGCACTATGTAAAGATACATCTGTAAGTCCCGCACTTATGACTTACGGATCTACACTACGAATTCCGTCGGATTTCTTTGTGCCTACTAAGCCAAACATTGAGGACGCAGAATTCGTCCGCCAGCTCACCGAAACAATGACGTCACTATTACCAAAGCAAAAGGTACATTCATCAAAACATCCCTTCGTATACAAAGAACTCGAAACTTGTACTCATGTGTTCCTGAGAAATGACACGGTGCGAAAACCTTTGACCCCACCATATGACGGCCCTTACAAGATTATCCAACGAAGTCAAAATGGCAAGTTTTTCACCATTCAACTACCAAATCGTCAGACATGTGTATCAATAGACAGACTTAAACCAGCGTATGTATATAACGAGACCCCTGAAACAGACGAACCGCAATCTCGGAGCACGGGGCCAGCAACAAATATACTTCACGAACCTACTACGTCATCGAGTCCACCCAATTCAAAATACTCTACGACTACAAATTCCAAAAAAACTACAAGTGCCAGCTCTGCCAGCAACAACAAACAAGACCCTTACATGACTCGTACGGGAAGAAAGGTAAAACCAAACGTACGTTTCTCTTAGAGGGGGGTACCTGTAGGGACATAATACATACAACAGCAGCGCGGGACCCCGCAAACACGTCTGCACGCGGCGAACAATTTCCATCAATGCGACACTCCCGCAGAAGCCGCCGCCTTTTACGTGTGTGTCAGTTATATACCCACGACACAAGCGCCACACGGCAGAATTTGTAACTTATTGTATATAATAGCTTTAAGGATTTCTTATGTAAATAAATAACCTCTCCTGATTGGTGTAGCATAGTTTATAAGCTCGATGAAATAATGTCGGGTTAACGACAAATTTGGCAATATAACTAGCCCCATTTTCTGAAATAAACACAGTTCCTCTTCGCTCTGTCTTTTCTTTCTTGGCTACGGTAACCCTCCGGTCCAAGTAGTCAGAGCACCCTAGCGACGGTACAAAGGTTCAGCAGTGAACCTGGCCGGTCTAGGGGCATCAGCCAGCTGGCACAGATAATAGGGCAGTACCTACCTCACGGGTCAGTGACCCCACTAACAGCTGACCCCAAATCAGCTGGGTTAAAACTCGGTCAGTAGTCAGCTGAGCCATAGTCCGGTTAGGCGGAGGCCATAGACCGACAATTTAAATTTTTTTAAAACAATCACATGTTCTGACGACTGTAATCTATTACAAAGTGACTTAAATGTTATCTCCCGTTGGTGCAAGGGTAACTTGATGTACCTTAACATTGATAAGTGCTTTGTTATTACTTTTACTAATAAGCGTCACGCGATCGTTAATGACTACAGCATTGATAACGGGGTCCTTAAGAGGTCTCACACTGCTAAAGATCTTGGGATTGTCTTTGATAATCGGCTTACATTTCGGGAGCATTATCAGTACATAATGAGAAAGGCTAATAGACTTCTAGGTTTTATCTTTAGATCCACCAAGGACTTTAAAAGTGCTCGTTCAATTCTCTACTTGTACAAGACACTCGTTAGAAGTGTTTTGGAATATGGTACCCCAATATGGACTCCACACTATCAAGTTCATATTGATAATATTGAGAGAGTACAAAGAAAGTGTTTACGAATTTTATGTTACCGTCAACGCCTGGGGCGCGCCATCGTAGGCTACGAGGCTCGCTTAATTAAATTTAATGTGCAGAGGCTGGCGATGCGTAGGCTGTATTTTGACTTTATTTATATTTATAAAATAATTCACTCTATACTAGATGTACCTAACTTGCTTGTTCAAGTAACTTTTAATATCAAATACAGTGCTCGTAGATCCAATCGTACAGGACTTTTTGCCTTACAAGTGTATCGAAACAATACATCTTTTTACAATCCCTTGGTTAGGATGGCAGCACGTCACACATAGGGGTATTTGGGCCTAAAAGTTGGCCAAAATAGGAAAGAGACAAAACATGAAATTCTAAGAATCTTTTACGCTCGTTAGTTTATGCGTATGTTGAGGAAAATCTGCCCTCATTTTATTTTGTAAGTGCGTTGCATTTCATTGAAACGCAGTCGTCATTTGTGTGCTCTGTGGAATATACGTGAAATATACAGTGAAATTGAAAAAAAAAATATTACTTTTAAATTTTTTTTTTTTCAATACTGATACAATTTTTTGTCTAGTTATGTCTTTAGGAGAATACAGTGTACCATGTATGTGCATTTTACGTAATAAAACAATGTAAAACATTTAAGACACCTACAAAATATTGTTATTTTCGAACTACTATAAACGACTTCTGATTTAGTTGTTTATATTATCTTTTGTTACACATAAGTGACAACTCGGGCATTCCCCGGCCGATCTTTTTATTAGGCTTGATAGAGCTGTTCTTCCGTATCCTAACCACGATAAAACTAGGTGCCGAAAAGTGCCGGTATTCAAGATATTTTTTTTTTTATAAAAAAGTGATTTCACCAAACAAACTTATTTGTGCAGTCAAGCATTTTAATTTATGGTTTTGTATTGAACAGTTCCTTCTGGAGTCAAAATAATTACACGGGAAGCCGTATATTTACTGACCAAGGACTGTAGTGAGATGGATTTTACTAACAAATTGGATGTAGTGGAAAATCAAATTATTAACACAGTGACGTTTGATGTGCAACGAAAAGATGAATTTCTTCGCAAGTTTTCTAGAATAAAATCAGAAATGAGGAATAGATGGAAAGCTGTAAATCGAACTGAGAAAGATTTTTAAAAGAACAATCTGTCGTGGTTACAGGGGACATTAGAAATTCCTCTCAGTCGCGGGAGTAGTAACGACGCGCGACAGTAATACGAGCAGGAGATTTTTCATTAATTCCGAAGTATATTCTAGAATTACGGGCATCGACCTGAATTTAATTGAAAGATTCACTACCATTCTTGAAGTCACATCCAGTGGTCATAAAATTGACTTCAATAAGTTTGAAGCGTATTGTGATGACACAGCAAAGCTCTTTGTTGAGCTATACCCCTAGCAACCAATGACGCCTACTGTACATAAAATTCTGGCACATGGCCCTACTGTTATAAAGAGAGCTCTGTTACCTATAGGAACCTTATCAGAAAAGGCACCAGAGGCGAGAAATAAACATTTCAGAGCATTCAGGCAGAATTTTTCTAGAAAATTTTCAAGGGAAGAATGCAACATGGATGTTTTAAACAGACTACTTCTAACTTCCGACCCACTTTTGAGTAGCATAAGACCCAAACCACCGAAAACGTTTAAACCTTTTAGTTTAGCTGCTTGAGAAATGATGCTTCCACCTGACATTAACAATGACGAGGCCAGTGCTGATGTCGCTGAAGAAACGTCAGATTTGGAGGTAGATGTTGTTTCCTCTGATGAAGAAGGGTGGGATGCGTCATCTGAATGATAATTTTGACAAGTTTTATCAGAGTGCTATAAGTATAATTAATAGAGTAAATAAATTAAGTATTTTTTGAGCATTTTCCGTATTTTATTTTAAAGTTGGGGGTGGAAAGGTCCATAAATGTCCGTTATAAACTTTGTTTTATTGTTATTTTTAAACATCCGTATCTACATGGCCAAATAGTAAAAACATAATTTTGGCCAAGTTTTAGGCCCAAATACCCCTATGTGCGTCAGTGCAATGAAATTGTCAAGGATAATCCAGTGTTTGACATATTTTTACCAAAACTGGCTTTATTTATTAAGAACATTAATTATATCCTCACACTTAAATCAACAGTTTAAGCATTAATATTGTAAATGGGCTTCCGCTTAGAGTATCTGTCATTTTCATAGTTTCTTGCCATATTGTATACATAAGCAGCTATATATAAGTACCTAAATTAATGTATAATAATTTAGTATAATAATCAATCATTTTAGTTCGTTGATGTATTAAACTCGTTTAATTTCCATGCAAACGCATTTTTGTGGATTGCAACCTAGCTCATACTTTTTATTTTTATACATACCTAGTTCATGTAATAGTTGTAATCTGTTATGTGTGTAAAATAAATAAATAAATAAATGTGGGATTATAATTTATTATCTATCTATACACAATAATAAAGCAGTAGATATTTCCTGTCTATACAATTTATAAATGTATTATAAAACGATTGTGGGCCATAACGTGCCTACACGCTAATCTTTAAAACAAAACAACTGACTTCTAGAAGAATAGCTGATTTCCTGGTATTTATTGAAGAGTTCCGTGATCTGTCTCTGAAACCCATCATCAGATAACATTTAAATGGGACCCTTTCGGAATAAACCTCTCTCAAATAGAACAAAAACAAACAAAATTTTATAAATCCGTCTACAAATACGGAGTTATAAAAAACTATTTTCCGCGTACAAATATAAAGAATATAAATAACTGAATTAACTGAAGAACATCCTCTTTGTTTAGAAACTGGTTAAAAATCGCCAGTTATGTAATATATTATTAAAAATATTATTTTTTGATGTTGATATCGATTGTGATTTGTGACATTTTCAAGTTATTTTATTCAAAACACAGTCGATCGACAACTACATCTCTAAAATTGCTTTCTGGCTGACGTGACGTTGCCAATGAAAAATTTTGTTCGGATTTTTAAGTATTGACAGAATTTATATCGTCCACTGTCAGTGAGCTGTCTAAAATACAATAATATAATATAATCATAATAGGCTAGTTTTCATGCATGCCTAATAGGAAAAACATTCTAGTACCGACTCGCGTTATTTTGGTGTATATTCAACAGTGGCAACAGCTAGCAAATAAATAAAACAACACACCACTAGTTCATAACATTTATTTGTAAAAATAACGTGCAAGTCACATTCTTGTCACTGACAAAATTCTATCATTTAAATCATAATTTTTGTACAGATGATCAAATTGATCATTTATCATGCCTCTAGGGCGAAGGTCTTAGCGTGCCTCCGTCCTGACTGTCAAGAACACAGTGTGTACCTGCCCTAATCTATTTTACAATGTAAGTGTATAACAAGGAGTCATAACTAACGGGACCATATAAACGTTCAGATAGAAACGGGTGTTACAGGTTTATAGAAAATAAGTAAAGTAAAGCCAACGAGACGAGAGAAAAAAGGTAAACAAAGCGACCATTACTGAGTTACGTTGCGATAACTAACGATTATTGTCTCTGTCCTTGTCGCACATGTCACACGTACGCGACAATGTCCGAGCGACAGCTGTCGTTGCGTGTTTCGTAGTACAGGAAAGCTGTCAGCACAGCGGTTCTAAACTGTCAGATCCGCCATCTTATGAGCAATTTCATTCCTGTCTTGAAGTGATACGTATTATATTTCAAATAAAAATGTTTGGAACCGCTGAAACGTTGTTTACCTTTTTTCTCTCGCTTCGTTGGCTTTAATTTAATTTATTCTCTACAATGCCGCCATCTTCCTTTCTTTCTTCATGAAATTCAAGTTTAGGTATACAGATATTTTTTCCGTAGGTATGCCGTCTCTGCTACTACTTTATTTAATACAAACAATGCAGGTAAGACATATACAAAAAAAACTTGGTGTAATTTTTTTTCACAGCATTCTACACAACGCTATCTAGACACATGGTAAGCATAGCTTAACTAGCTTGTGTTATGGAATCTAGAATGCGGATAAACATACTTAGAAACTTTTTTTTGTTGTAAATACATACATATCTCTAATATATAAAAATAAGTCGGGTTTTCCTTCCTGACGCTATAACTCCAGAACGCACGAACCGATTTGGCTAATTTTGGTCTTGAATTATTTATGGAAGTCCAGGGAAAGTATGTACGTTGAGAAAAATTCGAATAATTGCCGGGAACCGACATCCACGCGAGCGGAGCCGCGGGCAAAAGCTAGTTATACATAGAAACACCCAGACCAATACAAATAGCCATATTCATGTATACAAATATTTGCACTGAGCGGGAATCGAACCCACACCTCCTGCGTAGCAGTCGCGTTCACTACTGCCACGCCACAGAGGAGTAATGAATGTAAGAAATGTTTTAATCATAAAATTTTGACCAAAATTAGCTCAAAAGCTCATCCCTCGAAAAAAAGTCCACTTCTGGAAAAAAAATGGCGCCTTGCATTGGTTAATGGGTACCGATGACTTTGACAATCTTAAGGAGGATTGCCTCCTTTTGAGACCCGTAGATCTGGTAATAGGGTATTTGACTAATTTTGTTTTACTTTCGAAAAATGACCACTTTGTAATAATATAATGACCTGTAAAAATAAAATGTTCGTACGACTAATAGTTTTCAAGATATTTGATTTTGAAAAATTCAATTTTTCGCGCCACCCGAAAACGCTCCATACAAAATCGCACTAAATTGTGACGTCACGCTTCCGTATTGCATAGTGCATATGTATGGAGTGCAAGGGAATATTGCATTTATCTCGGTCTACGTTGCGTTTACAAGTATATAGTTCATAATAAAAGTTATTTAAAATTCAATGAGGAATCTAAAAAGTTATATATTTGAATTGAATTTGAATGTTTATATTTTGACTTTTTTTGGGAATTTCAACTCATGAAAAGTCATAGTTTCAGTTGAGATATCGTCGTTGTCAAACCAAAATCTGCTATGTCCATTTTTTATAATTTTAACATGTTGAAAACTGCGATTGGATTTTGACAATTGCGACTGGTAAATGAACCAATCTATTGCATGAAAAGCTATGTGCTTATAAGTACTATACAATGCACTATGACAACTTATTCAAATATGCTATGTGGAGCAGCTAGAAATATTGTCAAATAAAATCTGCTAAGTGAAGAGAGTGCACATAGCAGATTTTGGTTTGACAACGACGATATGCAATATTTTATTTTTCAAGGCGTATTTTTTCAGAACAAGCTAACGTAATAAGCAGTATTGGGAAGAATCGACGACTTAGTCAAATAGCCTATTACCTCGAAAAAGAATAAAAAGACGTCAAATAATGGTCACGTTAGTCACAAAACACAAATCACAAATAAATTACAACCATATTAACTCACAGAGTTATTTATTATTATAAATTATTATTATAACATACTGTCCATCACTTCCTGTGGGTGGCGTAGTAGGCGACTAAGGGATAGGGCTGTTCTTCATCCGACAGTAAACATACAGCCATACACAGCACCCTCTTGACGGCAATAGGCTCGTCTGGTTGACGAAGTGTGGGTGATGAGTCACAAAATATATATAAGATAGAACGGCTATAAGCAAAGTTGAATGAATTTTTACAGCATTAAGTATGCTAACTATACAAATCGAATACATAAGGAAAAATAATTTTCTTCTTGGGCGGGACTTGAACCCGCAGTCATCCCTTATAGGGGGAATGCCTTGACCGATTCGGCTACCGAGACACGCCCGATGTGATTCAAATTTCTCATCTTATATGTCTTTAAGGCGACGGTGGAGTCGAGTCGGTGGGTTAGAGTCCCGCCTGGGAAGATTCTTTATCCCTATGTATTCGATTTGTATAAGCAGAGTTGTTCTACCTGCTAACCGACATTTTTTTATACCAATTCGGTGGCTGTCAAGCACATGACCCACCTGATGGTGCGTGGTAACCGTGGGGTATTTTTGTTAAAGAATATTAGAACCGAAGTTACTAATATTCCCTCTAACCCCTCCAACTAAGCTAAATTGTTTGTAGGAGTGGGTTCACGTTGGTAGTGTAATGGCCAGGATTCGACCCCTTTTTTTTTCGTGCCGGAGCCGGAAGGGGAGGTTATGTCGGACTAGAACCGACTAAAACCGCACGCCGACTGTGGGTCGTGGTGCTAGGCCGGAGGTGAGGTTGTCATCGACATATCCCTCGCACCCCGGCTGAACCAGGGCCTCCTCGGAAGGATTCGACCCCCGGAACCTCTCGATCGTAAGGCCGACTCCTTAACCAGTGAGCTACCGATGCTATAGACGTAATACAACAGAGAGATCACACTCATGTGTACCCTGTAAGCACAGAGAGTGTCTGTGCCGTCAGTGCAGAAGACAAAGCAGGACAAGCCTTTGGTCTTCCCACTGACAGCACAAACACTCTCCAGTGAGCTCTGGCTACCCTACTCACCATTTAAGAAGTTGCCATGTTAATATATAGCCATTCTATCCTAATATATCAAGTGATTTTATAGTTGATCCGTAGTAAAAAAGATTTTGGGTACATTTTGAATAACAAAATCATCTAGAAGTATTAATTTTGCCAGCATCTGTGGCGTGAAGTAGTGAACGCGACTGCTATACAGGAGTCGCGAGTTGGATCCCCGCTCAGTGCAAATATTTATATGTGTTACCGGAAATGTGTATAATCCGGAATTCTATACAATGCCTAGGCATTCTATACAATGCCGAGTGCGCAGCAGGTAATGTATGAAATGGTATCAAAGAATATTGATGGTGGTTATGAAAAATGCAACCACTTAGGCTAATGCTGGAGCCTCGCTTGCGCTTCAGTCTTCTAACCTATAATATATTCAGGTCGGGGCGCAGTGTCCACACCACGCAATTTAACTTGGATAGATTAGGTTAGAAGATAATCTTCGTGGTTATTTTTTTTTATTCATTCAAAAGTATAAATTTTCCACAAAATCATCCGCAAATATAGACAATATCCCATTTATTTCACACATTGCCGGTGGAAATGCAGGCATTCTATGTATTAACACACATTTCCTAGGATTTGTATACAATTCCTTGATTTCATACATTTCCGGTAACTAATATGGCTTGTGTTATGGAATCTAGAATGCGGATAAACATACTTAGATACAACATGTTATACATAGAAACCCCCAGACCAATGCAAATAGGCATATTCATGCATACAAATATTTGCACTGAGCTGGAAATGATCCCACACCTCCTGTATAACAGTCGCGTTCACTACTTCACGCCGCAGAGGCTATCAAACCGTTATTTTAAGTGTTATTTCCAGAATATCGATGCCATCAAATGAATTTTACAACATTAAGTATGCTAACTATACAAATCGAATACATAGGGAAAAAGAATCTTCTCGGCCGGGACTCGAACCCACAATCTTTCCCTTACAGGGGGAATGCCTTGACCAACTCGGCTTTTTTTTTTTTTTATCGTGCGAAAAATCCCCACGGATACCATCCCCACGGAGCCGGTGGAGGTGGTTATGTCGGACTCGAACCGACTAAAACGCACGCCGTCTTGGGTCCTTGGTTGCCGGAGGTGAGATTGCCAAAAGCATATCTCTCGCACCCCGACAGACCCAGGACCATCTCTTTCGAGATGGCCCCCTTCGGGTTGTGGGGACCACAGTGTCCCCATCTTGCCCCGGTTACGGGGAGGCGCATTTTGCGCTGACCAACTCGGCTACCGAGGCGCGCCCGTCTTTATTTTTTTTTGATCGCGCGTGCCTATAGCCGAATTAGTCAAGGCATTCCCCCTGTAAGGGAAAGATCGCGGGTTCGTGTCCCGCCCGAGAAGATTATGGCTATTTGCATTGGTCTGGGTGTTTCTATGTATAATATGTACGTATTTACAAAAAAAAAGTATATAAGTATGTTTATTCGCATTCTAGATTCCATAACACAAGCTAGTTAAGCTTACCATGGGTCTAGATAGCGTTGTGTAGAATGTTGTGGAATATTTATTATTTATTATTATTATTATTTTTACCTATCTATTCGTATCGATGCAATATCCAAAATCTTTCGCTACAAAACAAATATAAAATCAGCGTGTATTTCTGTGGTTAGTACCCCTCTGCTTACCCTCTCAACAACTACCGGCACAATATCTCGGCATAGGGCACTGTGCCCTTCTTGGAGTTGGCGAAGAACTGCAGCGTGTCCCTTAGGGCCGGGGGAAAGTATGGCGCCGACATACAGCGAGCCACTACTGCGTAACATGCGGGGAGGGCCCAGCGGATGGGCCGGGACTTGTCCTCCGACTGTGGGGGACAAGGTTCACATCAATATCACAAAAGCCAAAGAGACGAGAGAGAAAAAAACCCGACTGCCTCTGAAAAGGTACCCATTTGCCAATCATAAACTTAAAGAAAATTAATGGGTACCGCTTGTTATCAAACTTATTTCGATCTTTTCAGTGGCAGTCGGGTTTTTTATTTTTTTTATCATTTTTTTTAATACTTTTTAGTTATGATATGACATGTATATCTTTTTGTAATCTCCTTCTAATTTCCTTTATTTCGATACCCTACTTGATAAGTTTGAGTCAAAAATATTTTTGGCAACATTCGTTTTAGCGCCAAATATCCACCCATTTGGATTTTCTATAAATTTTAATATACCTGGTGTCACTCACACAATCACGGCGAATCAAATGACACCTCACATGTCCAAATCCGTCAAGCCGTTCAGGCTGTAGGCCGTGCCAAATAAATGGACATACATACATACATAGTCTCGAAAAACATTACCCTCCTTCCTTCGGCAGTCGGGTAAAAAAGGTAAACAAAGCGACCATTACTGAGTTACGTTGCGATAACTAGCGATTATTGTCTCTGTCCTTGTCGCACATGTCACACGTACGCGACAATGGCCGAGCGACAGCTGTCGTTGCGTGTTTCGTAGTACAGGAAAGCTGTCAGCATAACGGTTCTAAACTGTCAGATCCGCCATCTTATGATCAATTTCATTCCTGTCTGGAATGCGCTTGAAGTGATACGTAATAATTTTCAAATAAAAAAGTTGGAAACCATTTTTTTTTATCGTGTGAAAAATCCCCACGGAGCCAGTGAAGGTGGTTATGTCGGACTCGAACCGACTAAAACGCACGCCGTCTTGGGTCCTTGGTTGCCGGAGGCGAGATTGCCGAAAGCATATCTCTCGCACCCGGCAGACCCAGGACCATCTCTTTCGAGATGGTCCCCTTCGGGTTGTGGGGAGCTTACTGTCCCCATCTAGCCCCGGGTACGGGGAGGCGCACTGTTCACACTTCTGCTAGGGTGACAGGCGGCTCCACCGGTCACCCCCAGGCCAGCGAAATTCTTACCTTAATCAACCCAAGTCCAGTAAGCACGGTGTTGGCCAGTAGCCACTGTGCAGCATGCCTCTCTCCTGCCCTCTGTACTAGCCGAGGGAACAGTTGGTCGGCCACCACCCTGGCTAAAGGACTCTCTTCAGCCAGTCCGGAGACACAGAGGGTTGCTTCTACGTACGCTTGGATGAGGTCTGCTGTTTCTTTGATAGCCTGGAATAAGGTAATACAATCAATAAATTGTGTATTCTACTGACTACTCAAATTGGTTACTTTTTACTAAACTATACTAAGTTATAAGGTAACTTGTATGAAAAAAGATTTAGTGACGTCATAAAATTTAATAGTCAAATCAGTTACTATTATAGGTTGGGTGGATGATTAAAAAAACACGTTTCCCTAGAATATATTGTTTTGTTAGAGTAAGTAGCATACGACCACGGCTATCCTTGATATTTTCTTGTTTGTCACTTATTAGAGCGTGATTTTTCGGTAGTCGGGTTTTAGTTTTAAACTTTATTTTTTATTTAAATTATTTTGGGACAAGATAAAGCTAATAATTTATACATATTTGAAATGTGCTCATTAAGCACTTTCATTTGATACCAAAGACGACATATTTATCTCAAATTAATTTTGTAACATAGTACCTTATGAGCGCTAGAGGGCGCCACACAAGATTGAGTGACACGTCATATCGAGGGTTGGGTGTTAAAACCCGATAAGTGAAAAAAAAGCGAAATTAGTTTTATTAGCCCACTAGAATCAGAATTTTTTGCTCTTCCTCATTTGTCCAGTTCTAATAAGTAGTTGAGGAGCTATGAGGGAACAAATGAACATACATACATACATACATACTTACATACATACATACATACATACATACATAGCTTATCAAAATCATAACCCTCCTTTTCCTCCTGGTAAAAATAAGAACCGACGCAATTTTTACCGCTTTCTTACCATTCTTAATTTAATAAGCTCGGTTAGATACTCTTTTTATCCGAAATTAATATAAAATGACTATAAAATGACTATAAAATGACTATAAAATGACTATAAAATGACTATAAAATGACTATAAAATGACTATAAAATGACTATAAAATGACTATAAAATCACCCTGTAATAATAAATAAATAAATATTCCACAACGCTATCTAGACCCATGGTAAGCTTAACTCTTGTGTTATGGAATATAGAATGCGGATAAGCATACTTATATACTTTTTTTTTTGTAAATACATACATGTAGCTGTTGTTCAAAACTCACCTGTAAATGTACATCTATAATGTCTGCAGCGTTGGGTCCCAGTTTCATCAGGTTATCGAGTGTCGGCTGTTGGAGAAACCTTCCCACATCCGTTTCCACTTCTTCCACTCCTGGAACAACATTCAAATAGGTTCGATATAACATAACATAAACTCACGCCTGTATTCCCCGAAGGGGTAGGCAGAGGTGTTAGCACCCACATTTCGCCAGTCTAAGTTTAGGTCCCAATGTGGAATGGATGAGGTGGCGAGCCTATTGCCATTAACCGGGCACTTATAAACCTGCGATAAATACACACATAACTTCGGAAAGCATCGAAAAGTCATTGGTGTGTGCCATGGTAAACCTGGGATCGAACCCGAGTCCATTACCCATACCACTAGGCTACCGCAGGTTCGATATACATCGGGAAAAAGAAGCGCTCAAGTGGGACATGAATCCACGACCTTTCCCTTACAGGGGGAATGCCCTTCCAACTGAGCTATTGAGCCACACCTGAATCACATAAAATTTTCCTTCTTTTTATATCCGTCTTTAAGGGCGACGGTGGAGCCATCTACCAACATTCTTACGAACTATTGGAACCAATGAATGATTGTTCAACAATTTTTAAATATTGATTTTCGATGACTCCGCCCAAATATTAGAATGAAATTTTTATACCAATTATTATGCTAACTTTTAAGTTCAAAATACATCGGGAAAAAGAAGCGCTCAAGTGGGATATATGTAGGTATTTCGAACTTTAAAAAGTTAGTAATTAAATGCTATAAAATTTCATTTAAAAAAAACAAATAGGTGTCTAACTGTATGGTGATGAAGAAAGAATACAAGTATCACCACCCCGTTTCATCCGAAGTGTCGTAAGAGGCAGTCGCAAACATACGCAGACGATATCTCTGCGAGAGAACAGTCTCTGTGGCGTAGCGGTAGTGAACGAGACCGTTACGCAGGAGGCACGGGTTCGATCGTATTTCATTATTTATTTGATTATGTGTGTTTGACATTGTTTAAAGTACCTATTCAATATTTATTTGATTGTTTGTTTGACATTGTTAAAGTGTTCACTATTATTTCATTTATTTTTGGTATGCAAATTTAATTTGTACACCATATTCCTCGGAGGACATAGCGCACTGAAATGTAACTTGGAATAAGAATTGTACACAAACCTATGATCCACAAATAAACATTGGATTTAAAAAAAAACAAGTGGTTTTTAGTTTCGGGAGAATCCCCTTACACCCGGTATACAGCCCAGACTCAGCCTCAGATATAGGCTCGAGTCAACAATAGTGCCCGGGATACTGTAATAGGCTCACCCCCTATTACAGGGACCGAATACCATTATTGGTGAAATGTGGGTGTTAATTCACCTCTGCCTATCCCTCTGGGGATAAAGGTGTGATTATATGTGTCCTCACCCGAAGTGTCTAGTGTGACGTCAGCCGACGTCTCCAAATGCAGATTGTTAGTGGGAGAGTGCGAAGGGTCGGAGTGTCGCGCGTCCTCTGTTGCGCTATCTTCTGAGCCACCGGCGTCCGTGTCGGAGCCGGAAGCTTCCCCTCCTTCTTCTTCTTCTTCCTCTTCTTCTTCTGAGTCTGTTACATCTGTAAGGATAATGTGAAGTAAAGTAGCCAGTGAAGCGAGAGAATAAAGGTAAACAAAGTTTCAGCGGTTCCAAACATTTTTATTTGAAAACTAGCTTTTGCCCGCGGCTCCGCCCGCGTGGATGTCGGTTATCGCGACCAAACATAGCCTATGTCCTTTCTCATGGTCTAATCTACCCCTATACCAAATTTCATCAAAATCGGTTCAGTGGTTCAGGCGTGAAAGCGTAACATACAGACAGACAGACAGACAGACATACAGAGTTACTTTCGCATTTATAATATTAGTATGGATATGGATTAGTATGGATTATTACGTATCACTTCAAGCGCATTCCAGACAGGAATGAAAATGCTCATAAGATGGCGGAATCTGACAGTTAGGCTGTGTTTCCATTGACGCGGAGCGGAGAGAAGAAAAATTTAACAAATGGCATTGCATAAAACTCCGCTCCTTCAGCTGACAATTATAAAAAAACCTTTTTTAAAGTAACAATTTTTTTTTTGTATACGTATTATATTTTAAAGTATTATTATATACTTTAAAGTTAGCACAATAAATGCTACAAAAAATTCATTCAGAAATTATAAATTCAAGCAATCGAATTTATTTCATTCTTAATTCATTTATTTATTTATTATGAATTTAGTAGAAATTTTGCACTCAAATAGATTCACAACGACCCTCAGTCGTCGTGCGGTTTTAGTCGGTTCGAGTCCGAAATAAGCTCCCCTTCCGGCTTCGGCGTGGGAGGTATCCGAGGGGTTTCCCGCACGAAATTTTTTTTATTATAGTTTTGAATACCACATAGGCTATATTATCCCGGGAACATCTTCCCATGGGTAGGGGGAACGGGCTCAATATACTCACATTCATCTTCGCTGCCCTCCCCGTCGCTAAGTTCTGCAGACGCACCCAGTTTATTTTTCATTGATACTTTGTTCGCGGTGCCTCCTAAACTATTACCTGAAAAGAGAAGTAATTTATTACTTTTCATGTATTTATCTACAAAAAAAACATTAATTTTGAAAAACGCTGATACACGTGTACATTTATTTCTTAAAAGACACTGGTTTATGAAATTTTGTGCATCTAGCTCTGAAAATGACGGACTTTAATACAAACTTCCATCCCTTATTTACCCCCTTTAGTAGCAGAATTTCCAAAAATCCTTTCTTAGTGGATGCTTACATCATAAAATGTATCTACTGTCAAAATTTCAAGTTTGTAGGTCCAGCGGTTTAGGCTCTGCGTTGATGAATCAGTCAGTCAGTCGGGACAAGTCATTCTATATGTATAGATAATAAATCGCAATTGAATCCATTGACGTGTTTTTTATATACGTGTTTAAGGGCGACGGTGGAGCCATCTACCAACTTTCTTACGAACTGTTGGAACCAATGAATGATTTTTAAACCATAAACATTGATTTGGATGACTCCGCCCAAATATTTGAATGAAATTTTTATAGCTTTTACTATGCTAACTTTTTAGCTCAGTTGGAAGAGCATTCCCCCTGTAAGGTAAAGGTCGTGGGTTCAAGTCCCACTTGAGCGCTTCTTTTTCCCGATGTATTTCAAACTTAAAAAGTTAGCATAATAATTGCTATAAAAATTTCATTTAAAAAAAGTGTTTTTTATGTCAACAAGTGGTATTTTTATAAACTTCAGACAGTATAATGTAACATACCACCTATGGGGGTGACCGGTGGAGCCACCTGTCACCCTAGCAGAAGTGTGCTACCCGGGGCTAGATGGGGACACCGAGGTCCCAACAAACCCGAAGGGGGCCATCGCAAAAGAGATGGTCCTGGGTCTGCCGGGGTGCGAGAGATATGCTTTTGGCAATCTCACCTCCGGCAACCAAGGACCCAAGACGGCGTGCGTTTTAGTCGGTTCGAGTCCGACATAACCGCCTCCACCGGCTCCGTGGGGATTTTTCGCACGATAAAAAGAAACATACCAGCTAAAACAACTCTGCTGAGCCTGTCTGCGCTGTCGGGTAGCGCCGTGATGGCGTCAACTATCTCCATACACGCCTCTCGACCAATCTCGTTGTGACTCAAGTCTAGTGACTGCAACAGAACAAAATTCACAATTGGGTATTATCCTATAGTTAAAATAAATTATCAAACCGAGCTTATTAAATTAAGAATGGTAAAAGAGCGGTAAAAATTGCTTCGGTTCTTATTTTATAGTTTTTATTTATTTTTAATCATCCACCCAACCTATAATAGTAACTGATTTGACTATTAAATTGTATGACGTCACTAAATCTTTTTACATACAAGTTATCTTACAACTTATCGTTTTGTCGTTTAGTAAAAAGTAACTAATTTGACTAAAGTAAAGCCAACGAGACGAGAGAAAAATGGTAAACAAAGCAACCATTACTGAGTTACGTTGCGATAACTAGCGATTATTGTATCTGTCCTTGTCGCACATGTCACACGTACGCGGCAATGGCCGAGTCGTTGCGTGTTTCGTAGTACAGGAAAGCTGTCAGCACAGCGGTTCTAAACTATCAAATCCGCCATCTTATGAACAATTTCATTCCTGTCTGGAATGCGCTTGAAGTGATAAATGTTTGGAACCGCTGAAACTTTGTTTACCTTTTTTCTCTCGCTTCGTTGGCTTTAATTTATGTTATAAAACAGAAACCTCTTACCTCAATAAGCAATGCGTTATCTTTGAAAGCTTTCGCAAGAGCCTTAGCGCCCTTGCTCTTGAGCAGGCAGTCCCCAAAATTGATGGACTTCAGGTTTGGTAAGCTGTGATAAAGAGAAAAAGTATTTTTTTAAAGTTACACAAGCTGTCCCCCAAAATTTAAGGATAAGCGGGCACCAGCGGGTTGACCTGAATAAGGAGCTCCATTTTTTCTTTGTTATATATATAAAAGGACACGTTGTACATGGTTCGAGGGTTGGCTGAAATTAAATATGTGCGAGCGAGATAAAGAGAACGGTTGGCGCGCTCGCACGAATCTCGTGAGACGGCCGCACAACGCTCTGAGAGCCACTGAAGGTCGGTCCAAGCCCGCATTGGCTAAAATTTTTATGAATTTCGTACGACCTCCGTTAAAATTGAAGAAAATATTACTTCTAGAAGAAAGATACTAGTATCTAACAAGTAATTGATAATAGTGTCCACATACTGTTATCACAAAGATTAAACCCCGTGTTAGGGTAATACCACAGATATTATCCATATCCATACTAATATTATAAATGCGAAAGTAACTCTGTCTGTCTGTCTGTATGTTACGCTTTCACGCCTAAACCACTGAACCGATTTTGATGAAATTTGGTGTAGGGGTAGATTAGACCTTGAGAAAGGACATAGGCCATGTTTGGTCGCAATAACCGACATGCACGCGGGCGGAGCCGCGGGCAAAAGCTAGTATTTCTATACAATCAGGAAAAAACGGTTACACTCGTAACTTTCGAAAGCAGGCAGGCAACTTTTAATTACTAACGCTGCTACTAGATTGCGACAATGCGTTGGCAAATTTTTGTAATTTTTACTATTAAAACTAACTTATAAAAATTATTAATACACTAAACATATAATTGAATAAGACTGAAATAAACCATAAATATTCTAATCTATATTGATTCTGCAGTAATTTGGATCGTTATAGACAACATGGACAGTTGGACAACAATTGTCGCTAGATGGCGGTTTCCTAAATTATCACTTTTGTCACGAAATCTTTATCTATAATATAAAAATGAATCGCAAAATGTGTTGGTAAGCGCATAACTCAGCAACGGCTGGACCGATTTCACTAATTCTTTTTTTGTTGTGTTTGTTATTATCGGGAGAAGGTTCTTACGAAAAAAAAAAATAAAACAGTTGTACAGAAAATTTCAGAAAGTAACTTTTCTTTTTCTCATACAAACTTTTTCTATTATGTGAGAGAAGTTTATGTTTACGTTACGGGATTAGTATTTAGTAGTAGTAGGTAGTAGTAGGAATGGGAATGGGAATGGGAATGGGAATGGGAATGGGAATGGGAATAGGAATAGGAATGGGAATAGTAATGGGAATGGGAACGGGAACAGGAATGGGAACGGAATTGCACGCGGGTGGAAAATATGGCGGTACGAAGTTCGCCGAGACAGCTAGTTTATTATATTACCAACGATTTTTATATGCTAAAATGCTTACATTATCATTTTCATTTTAATTCATTTATTTAGTCCTAAAATATTATACACGCTAACACAGTTTGTTACTTAGAATTTTACAGTATGCTTTGATTAAATTTGTGTTCGGTTTTAGCATCTGCTGCTGAACTAGGCTTTCGACCTGTATCTCAGCAAACAGCGCCTCCACCCCACGCTGGATGTACATAATAAACAATTCAATTACAAGTTACAACTGCATTAAGAAAACTTCAATATTAGACCTAATTAAAACAATAAAAAATCAAATCTATCATACCTTAAAGTTCTGAAATAATTTACGTGATTCTAAATAGGGACACTAACTTTTTTATTTCTTAAAATGAGACTTCTAATGCCATCTATTAGTCATTGAGATATACTAGAGATATTTTCTTAGTGTTCATACCCCAGTGTATACTCACTTGGCCAGGGCGCCGGCTATCGCACTAGCCCCCTTCGCCCCCACAGTGTTATCGTTCAGGTTTAGTCGAGCCAGCCTCGAGTTGCTCTTGAAAGCTTCTGACAAAGCTGTGATACCCACATGGTAGATACCGTTTTGAGGCATGGCAACCTCTTCTAAGGTACCCATATTCTGTGGGAGATATAGTACAATTTAATGGAATTTAAGTCTGTATCCCATATCTTGAACCCAGGGAGTGTCGAAATCAAAGTTGAGTAAAGCAAAGCCAACGAGACGAGAGAAATAAAGTAAACAAAGCGACCATTACTGAGTTACGTTGCGATAACTAGCGATTATTGTCTTGTCACAAATGTCACACGTACGCGACAATGGCCGAGCAACAGCTGTCGTTGCGTGTTTCATAGTACAGGAAAGCTGTCAGCAGATCCGCCATCTTATGAGCAATTTCATTCCTGTCTGGAATGAGCTTGAAGTGATACATAATAATTTTCACAGAGAAATGTTTGGAACTGCTGAAACTTTGTTAACCTTTTTTCTCTTGCTTCGTTGGCTTTACATAACATAACGTAAATTCACGCCTGCATTCCCCGAAGGGGTAGGCAGAGGTGCTAGCACTCACATTTCGCCAGTTTATGTTTAGTTCCCAATGTAATAGGTGGCGAGCCTATTGCCATTAACCGGGCACTTATAAACCTGCGATAAATACACACATAACTTCGAAAAGCATCGACAAGTCATTGGTGTGTGCCATAGTAAACCTGGGATCGAACCCGAGACCTCGTCTCAGCAGTCCATTACCCATACCACTAGGCTACGGCAGATCGTTGGCTTTACTTAAGTAAATAATAAAAATAAGAGGCTTACCTGAAACACCTTGGCGAGTGCGGTGGCGCCATCATTCTCTAGTCTGTTCCTCCCCGCGATGAAGATTTTGAGTTTACGAGGGTTGGCTGACAGCGCCTTGGCGAGTAAACGCCCCCCTGTGATGCCTAGACCGTTATTGTTTAAACGGAGTTCCTAGGAAGATGATTTTTTTTAAGATAAGATAATAGTAGGGAAGGCGTAGAAGGAAATACTGTAATAACTCGAGCGCGTCAGATTAAGCTAGGGGGGGCTAGTTACAATTATTGACAAATTCCTCCAGCCAGTAGGCAGCTTTCAATATCGGTGAGTGCGCAAAATAAAAATTTGTTCTACGAATTTACACCTATGCATCAGATTAAGATCATGTAGGTTAGTTACTAGCTAACGAGTGTCCATTTTGAAAATATAAATAAACCTGTGTTTTTTAAGAAATAAATGAACATGTGTATCAGCGTTTTTCAAAATTTAGCTAGTAAGAAGGTAAAATCCATACTAATATTATAAATGCAAAAGTAACTCTGTCTAGACAGACAGACAGACAGATAGACAGACAGTGTCTATCTGTCTGTCTATCTGTCTGTCTGTCTGTCTGTATGTTACGCTTTGATGCCTAAACCACCGATTTTAATGAAATTTGGTATAGGGGTAGATTAGACCATGAGAAAGGACATAGGCTATGTTTGGTCGCGATAACCGACATCCACGCGGGCGGAGCCGCGGGCAAAAGCTAGTAGGTGATAAATTTTGTATGGAATGTTCGTCATTTAGGTCACTATCAAATATGGAATACGTAATATTCCCGGGCGAAGCCGGGACGGTTCAGCTATTAGGAAGATAAAGACGCTCACCTCCAGTTCACTGCAGACGTCGCTCTGCAGCAGTTTGGCAAGCCCCTCTACTCCTATAGGCCCAAATGCATTGTCACTCAGATCCAGTACACTGAGACGGGCACCGGCTAAGATCATACCATCACCGAGGGCAGCCTGAAAAGGAAATCAATTAAAATATCGCAAAATATAAAAAAACAAAATCGGATAGATATTTTACTTTGACAATGAGTATCTTCTACATGTGCACTAGTTAATTTGCTGTGCAGTTAGTATTTTTGATAAACATTTACAAATTTTGTATTTAAATAAATTTATTTGTATCTCATTATGAGCATAAAAGTAATGTCATGCTGATGTATATTTTATTTTTTTCTGCAGTACTAATTTTGTTAAACATTCAGTTTATTTATAGTAAAGTAATTTATTTGATTTAAAAAAGCATATAAATGATGAAAATATATTGATATGTGATTATTTATTTGATGTGCATTAATAATATTCCAATCAATTATAAATAATCTTTGTATCAATATAATATCAGTAGCGTCGTAAGCTTAGCAGTTAAGGAAGATTATTAGGCGCATTATTGATGTAAAATTGAGACATCGGGAAAAAGAAGAACTCAAGTGGGTCTTGAACCCACACCTTTCCCTTACAGGGGGAATGCTCTTCCAACTGAGATATTGAGTCACACCTGAATCACTTCAAATTTCCCTTCTCTTTATATCCGTCTTTAAGCGCGACGGTGGAGCCATCTACCAACTGTCTTACGAACTGTTGGAACCGATGAATGACTTTTCAACCATTTTTAAACATTGACTTTTAATGACTCCGCCCAAATATTTGAATGAATAACTTTTAAACTCGAAATACATCGGGAAAAAGAAGAACTCAAGTGGGACTTGAACCCACGACCTTTCCCTTGATGCTCTTCCAACTGAGCTATTGAGTCACACCTGAATGAATCACTTCAAATTTCCCTTCTCTTTATATCTGTCAATGTTTAAAATTGGTTGAAAAATCATTCAATGGTTTCAACAGTTCGTAAGAAAGTTGGTAGGTGGCACCACCGTCGCCCTTAAAGACGGACATAAAAAGCAGGGAAATTTGAAGTGATTCAGGTGTGACTCAGATGCCGATTCATTTAATTGCATTTTGGTTTTGAAATGCCAATGTCCCATTAAAAAGAATTGAGTCATGGAAGTGTTAAAAATGCACTCACTAAAGCGGGAGGTATTTCCGTCTTCATTCGTCCAGTGAACATATCAGAGAATCGTGCAATCTTGAGCTCCGGGTGGTGTTCCAATGCCTTGGCAATAGCCTGGGCTGCAGCCACTCCGAGCGTGTTGCCCGTGAGGGTGAGGTACTGTAACTCAGGGCACGCATTGATGGCATCAACGATTGGTTGAGCTGTAAAAGAGATTTTATTTATTTATTTTATTCCATACTATAAACATTTTATTTTATTTAAGCTTTAAAGGACATAGGCTATGTTTGGTTGAGATAACAAACATATTATTATAATGAACGAAGACCACTTTCCATACATAGTGAATGACTTTTGAAATGCCATTGACTTTTTATTATTCTATCGCATAATGGTACTGAAACATTTTTTACATCTATAAAACTATTTTTTATTTCAGGCAAAATACTAATACGTAATAACAATACGCATAAATTAAGCATTATTTACTACTTTAACTTAATAATATATTTATTTTCATTTGCAAAATCGTTTAACAATAAGATGTTTTATTGAATCAAACATACAATATATACATTATGTCAATAAATAAATTAATCAAATAACCCGCCCCTGACCGCTCCCGGCACAAAAGTGCCCGTAATTAATTTAATTAATAATTGATTTAAGCGAGAAAACATGAAATACAAAATTGTGTTTAGTATAGACATGACAATGGTATTGACTGGGCCTCCGCTTCCATAGCATCCTTTATGCGGTTGGTAAAAGTATCTGATACTGCAGGTGTCTGTTATAATGAACCTCTTTCATGAGACATTGCTTTCCGTTCACCAAGAAGTGAGGTATGTCAATTTTAAGTGCTCTATATTTAAAAAAAAAATACAGCAGTAATCTTTGTACTTTTTATAACCAAATTTTCTATCCAAAGAACCTTTTTTTAGATATTTTCAATAAGCTACTTAAATAATTAAAAAAAAACACATTTGTCTTTTATATTGAGGCAACCAGAACCACAGTCGTTATGGCGCGAAAGCAATTAAAGCAACCGCCTCACGACAGCGTGCGATATATCTCATTTAACGCATCAAAGAAATGTATCTCTAACTACAATGAAACCTATGTACCTAACACGATACGATACAGAACGACATATTAGTGTATTTCTACCGTAATGTGCCTAAAGGCCTACTTCTCAATGATTTCTCGATATTTAAATTACGAATAACATAACCTTATAGGTTATATTTAACTTAATGATTACATACGAAAAATGGTGATACACAAAGCCAGTATAATGTTTGACACGAAAAACTACACCCCAAGTAAAGAGTAAGCTTAGGAAATATACAAAAATGTGGAATACCATCTTGTGCTGTATCCAGTTTTAGAGATTTTCCAGAAAAATCAACGCCACTAATAGGCCTACCGGAGTCGGTAAGCGCTGCATTTATAGAGTTCAAATCGAACGCGAACATTTTGTTCACTTTATTATGTAAAATAAATAGAATTAAAACAAAAACACGTAAATAATCACAAATCACAATCAACAATCAACGGCCTTTTTTCAATTTTTCGTTTTTGGCTGTTTGTTTGGCATTCGGTAACCAAGCGTAGCATGGCATGGCAATCCATCCAATTAAAAGCATCCTTTTCTAATAATACAAATTAGAAAGAGCCTAACTCAGTAAATGGTAAATGCTGTTAAAAATTGCTTCAAATATTGGGTTATCTACTTAGAATCTGGAACGCTATTTTATAATATCAATTTTGATACGTTCATAAATAATATTTATACCTACACTAAAAAATGTTTAGGAAATAAAACAATCATTGATTTAAAAGTAACAGACAGACATGTAGTGTTCCATTTCCATTTTGTTGCTCGTTTAAGCAAAAACGGCAGAACAGATCTAAATGAAATTTGGTGCAGAGATAGATTTTGATCTGATAAAACACTGGTTACTTTATATCACGGATTTAGGTTCTTGTGGGTCATAAAACTCATAAACACTTAACTAGATCAGTATTTAATTGACAGGTGGAACCACAGGCAATAGCTAGTCTTATATATTTTATCATCTTGTAATACTATCTATTTTTTCTGTCATTTATTATTGAAACGTCAATCCGGTCAAAGTCAAAGTCAAAAGTTGGAGTTGGAAGTTGATGTCAGCGTCAGCGTGTGTGAAGTGATAGTGCAAGTGCTACGTGACATAGGAATAGGAAATTTTCTCGATTCTGGTTCCCAATTCCTCAGTTTTTCGGGAGTACATTTGTATTCCTATCCTTAGTGTATAAAAAAAAGTGACAGCTATACACAAGGCTCCACGTCATGGCAGGTGTGTGCCCAATGTTTACCTTTTTCTTAAAAAAATATTTTCTTATAAGCTGATTCAATTTCTTTGAAATTGGGTAATACGCAATGGGTATATTGATATGAATTTCTCAGATACTTTATCAAAAATAGATCTTATTTGAAATTTATTTATGATTTTTAGTTCCGAACCAATTAATAGGATAAACTTACCAAGCTATTAATTGCTACATATTATTCAAAGGTCAACGAAGCATAAAACCTTGTGTGTTTTATGTAAGTTGAAGACGAGGGGAGAGATAGACCAAAGAACAGATGAATGGACTGTGTAGGATGATATTATATTATGTTAGATGGCTTAGGGAGTGAATTTTGAAATGACTGCAACCAGAGATGAATAATAAAAGCCGCCAACCCACAGTATTGTGTGATAGGGGCAGGAAGATTAAAAAAAAAACATCTGTACTAATATTATAAATGCGAAAGTAACTCTGTCAGTCTGTCTGTATGTTACCCTTTCACGCCTAAACCACTGAACCAATTTTCATGAAATTTGGTATAGGGGTAGATTAGACCATGAGAAAGGACACAGGCTATGTTTGGTCGCGTTAACCGACATCCACGCGGGTGGAGCCGCGGGGAAAAGCTAGTAATATATATTTTTTAAGTTTCATAAAAAAAAACTGTGAATGAGGCTTATTTTTTTAGGTTATGATTTTCTTTTCCTTATCAAAATTTATTACATATTCATATCACAAACAATTCATCTTTATAGTACTACATATTGTCAAGAATATCATCTAAATTAGTATTTTATCTGTATTTGTCAGATAACACAGTGTCACATTAATCTTGGTAAACATGAATCTTATGCAAATGTATGGTATGAGTGTTTACTCAAATTTGAATGTGGCAAAAACGTGTAAATTATGTGCTTAACCTTTGCACATTAGAGCTATTCAGGTTTATTTGAGTTTTATGTTAACATTGTCTCTCTAATTATTGTGAAAAAATGCCTGTTTGTATACTTTTGAATCATTATCTACCTGGCCTTGTACCAATTAATGAAGTGAAAACTTCTTTAGATGCATTGGGCATTGTCCATTTGTGCTACATGTGGGAGTGTCCCTGTATATGGCTACTTTAGGGGCTTTGCACATATCCCTCTAACTGGCTAATTGGATAACAGGCAATAGGCAGGCTTGTCGCTAAGCGCGGGCGTGGGTGTTACAAGTCAAAGTTAATAATCCATAACTCTACATAGACCATAAAATCGGCACTTACAAAATATTAAAGACTAGTTTAGCAAATGGACCACCAACCGGTTCCAAACGCGCCTGCCACACCGGGTGCGACGATACGACACCAATCCCCCTCCGTAGCGTGACGGTAGTGAACGCGGCCGCTACGCAGGAGGCGCGGGTTCGATCCCCGCTCAGTTCAAATATTTGTATGCTTATTGTATAGTATTTGCATTGGTCTGGTCGTGCCTCGGAGAGCACGTTAAGCCGTCGGTTCCGGTTGCCATACGACAATGTATGGCACTCGTTACAGGGGAATTGTGTGAAATGGCCCCACATAGAAGGGCTGATCACCCGCTTGGCCAAACGGCGTCCCCACTGGCAGTAGTAGGAGTAGGTAGTAGTAGTAGTAATCCCCCTTTCTGACCTGCACTTTGACGAGGCTCTTTCATGGTTGGCGGCAGTCCCTTCCGCTAAGCCAAGATAGGTCAAGTGCATGTGAGAGACACTTTGACGATGTCGTGGCGAGCGACGCTACTTCGTGTCTCGCATCGTCTGAAAGTGCACTGACTGAGCGGGAATTGAACCGGCGTTCCCTGCGTATTAGTCGCGTTTACTACTCGCCCGGCCAGATGGGGGTTACGGAGGGGGCGAACCTGCGATGTGAATGTGGACTTACTCCACAGACAATGGCCCATCTGTTGACATGTGCTAAATGCCCATACACATGTACACCGCAGGACCTTATGTGTGCCTCCGAGAACGCCATACAGGTGGCAGCACACTGGGAGAAGATAATTTGAGGGCCGAGGCGCCATCGCCACGATAAGTAGAAGACTACCGCCACGAGATGTCACATTTTTTTCTCTTATAAATGCATCCATTTTTTTTTATCAAAGAGTATTAGAACCGAAGTTACTACTATTCCCTCTAACAATCTAATCTCTCCAACTAAGCTAAATTGCTTGTGCCAGGAGTGGGTTCACGTCGGTATTGTAATGGCCAGGATTCGAACCCGAGACCTCTCGATCGTAAGGCCAACTCCTTAACTTTTTCATGTCTGTTCCAGGAAGCAACAACCCATACAGCAACCTACTGAAGCCCATCGAAATCAATGGGAAACAATACAAGTACTTCGATGTGTCTGCTCTCGGCGAGAAGTATGGTAAGTGTTCTTTTGTCTGTAACTCGAAGAACCAGCCAGCCCGTTGTCTGTAGCGCGAAAAATATCGAATATTTAACGTAAATGTATCGAGGGAACTGGAGCTTTGCGAATAGTGCGAATAGGCTAAGATTTCACAGGCACGAACGTCAAATGCGCTATCGCGACGCGTTTCGACGCCATGCGTAAATATCAAATGAAGGCATTCCGTTATTGTGTCCTATGTAGTGTCGCGTGAAAATGTCACTTGAAGTATGGAACGTAATGTCACGCATGGCGTCGCTTACGCGCGCTGTCGCGTTTGCGGCTCACGTAGGAAAACGGGTATGACGTAGTGTATTCAAAGTCTTTGGGTATGAGCTGTTTTTATCCGCGTCCGCCGCAGATACTCCAATTTTTAATTTTTTCCGCGACGGACGCACTGCAATCCGCGGGCCGCGGAGAGCGGGACGCGGGTATAAACCGCTCCGTGAGTTCTTAGCCTTACACTGGTACCTACAAAACTGTAATGCAAATGTATGTCAACATGAATAAATAGAAAAATCTGTGTAGGAACGCGACCAATCGTAAATCCCGGAAGGAACGATGACGTGGCGGGCACCTAGTTAAATGTGGTGTTAATGCATGCAAACCATGACAGTAATTTGGATCTAACGTCTTGAACTGATGTTGTGAACAAAGAAAGATGAATTATCGAATACATAGGGAAAAAGAATCTTCTCGGGCGGGCCTCGAACCCGCAGTCTTTCCCTTACAGGGGGAATGCCTTGACCAATTCGGCTACCGATATTCTTTTTCCCTATGTATTCGATTTGTGTAGTTAGCATACTTAATGCTGTGAAAATTCATTCAAAAGATGAATTATTCCTTTCAACAAGATCCGTCCCCGGTCCCCGTCCGTGTCACCGTGACATATGCACTACGATATTTCCAAAACTTCCCGCCCCGTCCCGTCCGTGCAAAAACCCGTCACGTATTTTTTTTTATCTAGGTCACGTCAATTTGACTTCACGTCGCCTGATGTTAAGCTAAAGGCAAAGTCTCAGAGACTACCGCCACGCCACAGAGGCTGTCTACTATTGTTGACTCAAGCCATGCATCTGAGGCTGAGTCTGTGCTGTATATATCTGTCCAATGTTAAACAGCGCTATCCCTATGTCGCCTTGTACGACACCGCATGGGAAGAGATGGGGTGGACCAAATTGTACTATGCCGGGAACCACGCGGTCATTTTACGCGACTACATTTTATGTTCAAGATATATGGCTCGAGCAACACTTGCCCGCAAGCGATTCATTTTCGCTATCGACAGTAAATATTACCAGGAAAATAGCATATAGACGACATTACGTAACAATTTTTTCTAATCATAAAACTGTTCACTACTATTCCACGTCATTTTAAACTAAACAATAGTTATTTTAAATTTCAAATGAGTTGACCTTTGAAAGTAACCGATAATACAACGTACGCTACCCAAATATTAAGTTAATGTTCGGTGTACAATTCATTAAGGAAAGCGATCACCAACACCATAACACGATGTCAACCAATTGTGTATTCTACTGACTAGTCAAATTAGTTAGTTTTTACTAAACGTCAAAACGATAAGTTATAAGGTAACTTGTATGAAAAAAAGATTTAGTGACGTCATAAAATTTAATAGTCAAATCAGTTACTATTATAGGTTGGGTGGATGGTTAAAAATAAATAAAAACTATAAAATAATAACCGACGCAATTTTTACCGCTCTTTTACCATTCATAATTTAATAAGCTCGGTTAGATAATTTATTTTAATTATAGGATAATACCTAATTACTTACTATTAGATTTTGCCCGCGGCTCCGCCCGCGGATGTCGGTTATTGTGACCAAACATAGCGTATGTCCTTGCTCAATGTTTAATCTACCCCTATAGATACTTACCAAATTTCATCAAAATTGGTTCAGTGGTTTACAATAGTGCCCGGAATGCGGCAATGGGTTCACTTCCTATTCGCTCTACCGGGAACCACGCTGACCACGCGGCCAAAAAGTCAACAATAGTGCCCAGAATACGGCAATAGGCTCACCCCCTATTACATGGGACCGAATACAATTATTGGTGAAATGTGGGTGTTAATTCACCTCTGCGTAACTGTCCGGGGATAAACGCGTGATTATATGTATGTATTTCTGCGGTAGCCTTGTGGTATGGGTAATGGACTGCTGAGAAGAGGTCTCGGGTTCGATCCCAGGTTTGCCATGGCACACACCAATGACTTTTCGATGCTTTTCGAAGTTATGTGTGTATTTATCGCAGGTTTATAAGTGCCCGGTTGATGGCAATAGACTCGCCACCTATTACATTGGGACCTAAACATAAACTGGCGAAAGGTGGGTGCTACCACCTCTGCCTACCCCTTCGGGGAATACAGGCGTGAGTTTATGTTATATTTATGTATATGTATGTATGTAAAAATCTCACGATAGCTTAAAATCTCTCTCACACGTCATTTAACTTTGCTGATAGCAAAATATTGTGCTTTATCGCGTAAATATTTGTGCTTCTTGACACAACCTTGATCTTGTTGTCAATAACTGGGCGATATACTGTTGACATCTCTAGGACGAGTTTTGTAAATAAGGTATTTATGTAGTGAAAACATCTTTAGGCGCGTTTTACAATATTAGGTGAAATTTGGGGGAAATTGAAACAAGTGGGGACTTAAAGAAGCGCTGGACTGTGGCTATGGAGCTCCAAAGCAGACAATGATGCATATAGCATAGGAGTGTCCACTCTATCGTTTCCCTGGAGGAATGCGTGAGCTTCATGACCTCACACCGGCAGCAATAGACTGGCTTCGCCAACTGGACGTCGACATATGAGGACTCGAGCAGGGGCCATACGAAATGATGATGAGGTGAAATTTCATGAACTCGCAACTCGCGTCTTCGCACCGTGCGATAACGCGACATTGCTCAAAGCGATGGCACGATGCGCGAACGCTTGGGGTGCGGCCGCCTCCTTCTGCGAGCAAGTAATGCTCGAGAAGGAGGCGGCCGGTCGGGTCCGGACTAGACTCCGGGCCCGGGAAGCCCGCGAAGAGCGAAGGCGAACCGGACGTCGGAGGTCGCAGAACGACCTCCGTCCTCCATGATGTGACCGGTGGAGCCGCCTGTCACCCTAGCAGAAGCAGGCCGCTGCGGCGGCGCAAAGTGCGCCTAGATGGGGTCACCAGGGTCCCCACAACCCGAAGGGGGCCATCTGGAAAGAGATGGTCCTGGGTCTGCCGGGGTGCGAGAGATATGTTTCGGCAATCTCACCTCCGGCAACCAAGGACCCAAGACGGCGTGCGTTTTGGTCGGTTCGAGTCCGACGTAACCGCCTCCACCATTTTTCGCACGATAGAAAAAAAAAGGCGGGGTGAAGTCAAATTGACGTGTCCTTTTTTATAAAAAAAACATGAAGTTAAATACGTAATCAAACGGAGTGTAATACAAATATATTTGTCTCATTATTGTTTGCGTCACCATCGTCCAAATGTTTGGCGTATCATTGCCTTGAAGGTTATTATACAATGAAGTAATTTATAATTCAAATATACACGTTGTTGTTAGTAGAGAAACGTTATCATGTTACAAATGATTTAACAATCTTGCTTGAATGAATTTTTACAGCATTAAGTATGCTAACTAACAAATCGAATACATAGGGAAAAATAATCTTCGCCTTAAAGACGTATAAGACGGGAAATTTGAATCACATCGGGCGTGTCTCGGTAGCCGAATTGGTCAAGGCATTCCCCCTGTTAGGGAAAGACTGCGGGTTCGAGTCCTACCCAAGAAGATTATTTTTCCCTATGTATTCAATCTTGCTTGATTTTAGTAAGTACTAGCTGACCCGGCGCACTTCGTCTGCCATTATTTTTTCGCCCGCGTCCGATCCCGTTACCGCTGTCCCCTCTACTATATTAAGCATGTATTATACCTATAAACCTTCTTCTTGAATTACTCTATCTATTAAAAAATCCGCTTCAAAATCTGTAGCGTAGTTTTGAAGATATAAGCATACATAAGGACGGACAGACGCAGAAAGAGACTTTGCTCCATACTTTAGTATTAAATTACGGGTATTCCGCTTGGATCCCCTGAGGGATCGAAATTGGGGATCCAAACGGAATACCCGTTAAATTAATGTCACTAAAATAGTTTAAATTTTTACCTTTTCACCCGACTGTTATGAAGGGTTATGCTTTAACTGATATTATAAATACGTCTGCGTCGTACGAAGTAACTATATCTGGTACCTCGCCACTTTCACGCCTAAGGTCAAGGCAGACATATTAACTCTCAAATGGATCGGAACCGTATGCCGTGAAGCGAATCAAGAATAAAAGAATCGACGAATCGAAGAATCGAAGAATCGAAGAATCGAAGAATCGAAGAATCGAAGAAGCGAAGAATCGAAGAATCGAAGAATCGAAGAATCAAAGAATCTATTTCATTTATTCAGTTTAGGCACATAAAGAGTAGAAAAAATGCCCACTAACCTTCACAACCCGTTGGTGACATTAAAGTTTTGCAGTAGTACCAGTTTTTAGGGCTCCAAATATCCGTAAAAAAAACCCCCGTCACAAAAAACACCAAAAAGTTGAAAATAAATGAATAAATTTTAATTCAACGGTTGCCATGTCGGGGGATCGTAACTGGTTAAGTACTCCTTTATATCATAAGGTCCCCCGACATGGCAACCGTTGAATTAAAATTTATTCATTTATTTTCAACTTTTTGGTGTTTTTTGTGACAAGGGTTTTTTAAATTTTTAATTTAATTTTTATTTTATGCTTTTTGAATTGATCTACTAGTTAAGCTCTTTCATTTGATACCCATATTGAGGGAATTATAAAGAAATATGTATTCCAACATGTTGTGGCGGCGGCCATCTTGGACAGATTTTTTTCAAACATAGCTAAGAACACTCCCGACTATTATACCTTTCAAACAAAAAAACACACACACACACACACACACACACACACACACACACACACACACACACACACACACACACACACACACACACACACAGACACGTCAAACTTATAACACCCCGTCGTTTTTGCGTTGGGGGTTAAAAACGACCATAGATGATCGTATGGGAACCGGGACAGCTAAAGGTGATTTCAGAGGCACGGAGATGGAGGAATCACGATATTTTCTATGAATGACACGTCAATTTGACTTCACGTCGCCTGATGGTAAGGCAAAGTCCGAAAGAGGGTCACCATCGTAAACATGTACCATGTTAACAGTGGTCACACTCAGCTTGACGGCCTCATCAGATGCCTTTTCACGCCCCGCTTAAAGGGCCCGGGACTGTAGGAAGAAGGAAACACGTGAGCTGGCAGGGAGTTCCAGGTCTTAGGGGTGCGGCATAGGAATGAGTCACTGAATCGAGACACAACAAACGATATCCTAAGAATGTTCATCCGTCCTAAAACTGATTTATTAACGACTTTTTATGTTAGTTTCATTTAGTGTACTAGTATTTACATAACATCATAACAACATAAACTCACGCCTGTATTCCCCGAAGGGGTTGGCAGAGGTGCTAGCACCCACATTTCGCCAGTTTATGTTTAGGTCCCAATGTAATAGGTGGCGAGCCTATTGCCATTAACCGGGCACTTATAAACCTGCGATAAATACACACATAACATCGAAAAGTATCGAAAAGTCATTGGTGTGTGCCATGGTAAACCTGGGATCGAACCCGAGAGACCTCGTCTCAGCAGTCCATTACCCATACCACTAGGCTACTAGTATTTATTACCCTTAAAATGTGTTAACCTACATCACTTGGCCACAAGCCCTCAGATATGTAATACTTTATATCCTCTAGAGTTTTCTAAATTCTATAGTATTCATGTTATTTTTTGTTCTATCCCAGACCGTCTGCCATACAGCGTGAGAGTGCTCCTGGAGTCATGCGTGAGGAACTGCGACAACTTCCAGGTGTTAGAGAAGGATGTCCAAAATGTTCTGGAGTGGGAGAAGAACCAGACGGTCGAGGGAGGTGTGGAGATCGCCTTCAAACCCGCCAGGGTCATCCTACAGGTACCTAATATATCTTCATTCCCTTCTTCGTCTCTGTCAGACAGACTATGTGACGTGGCGGTATTGAACGCTCCCTTGATCAGCCGGGGTGCGAGGGATAAATTTCGAAGACAACCTCATCTCCGGCCTCGGCTGGAGTCCGACATAAACTCCCCTTCCGGCTTGCAGCTTCCAAAATTTATTGCTTTTTTATATTTTTGTGTGAAATTCTTAATGTGGTTCACAGAATATATCTACTTACCAAGTTTCAACAGCATAGGCCTTATAGTTTCGGAGAAAAGTGGCCGTGACATATTGATGGACAGACAGACAGACATGACGAATCTATAAGTGTTCCATTTTTTGCCATTTGGCTACGGAACCTTTAAAGTGTAACTTTATTAGAGAATAGGCAACCGAAGTTACTAATATTCCCTCTAACCCCTCCAACTAAGCTAAATTGCTTGTGTTAGGAGAGTGTTCACGTCGGTATTGTAATGGCCAGGATCGAACCCGGGACCTCTCGATCGTAAGGCCGACTCCCACTAAGCTACCGACGACGACGCTTAAATCGAGAGGTGGTACGATTTAAAAGGCGATACTCTATGACATTTGTTGACGACTGTCATATAGGTACAGTCAACTACAAAAGTAGCTTAACAAATTCTAATTTATTGAACACTGTGGCCCCTAAACCTTACATAAAATTGTGAAAAAAAAACATTGAATATGTAAATTAAGTTTGTCTTCTGGGAATCATAACACTACATTTACTATAGAAAGATGCATTCCATTATAAAAAGATTTGTAAAATATTTTATTGTTAATCAACTTATGGCATTGACTGTACGTCAAATTCTATACATTTCGAATACATAGGGAAACATAAAACTTCTCGGGCGGGACTCGAACCCGAGATCTTTCCCTTACAGAGGGAATGCTTTAACCAAATCGGCTATCGAGACACGCCCGATATGATTCAAATTTCCTTCTCTTTATCCTTCCTTGAGGCGACGTATTCCATTTGTGTAGTTAGCATACTTAATGCTGTAAAATTCATTCCATATATTTCTCATTCTATGCCACGATACGCACGAGCCGGAAGGGGAGGTTATGTCGGACTCGAACCGACTATGGGTCATAGTGCTAGGCCGGAGGCAAGGTTGTCTTCGACATATCCCTCACACCCCGGCTGACTGCCTGTCTGAATAGGCAGTAGTTTTTGCGTCCATCGCAAAAATCCTACAATTTTTATTTGTCTCCAGGATCTGACAGGTGTCCCCGCCGTGGTAGACTTCGCGGCCATGCGTGATGCCGTCAAGGACTTGGGTGGTGACGCTCAGAAGATCAATCCCATATGTCCAGCTGACCTGGTGATAGACCATTCTGTGCAAGTGGACTTCGCTAGAGTGTGAGTTGATGAACAGACTTTTAACTAAACTAAAGCCAACGAAGCGAGAGAAAAAAGGTAAACAACGTTTCAGCGGTTCCAAACATTTTTATTTGAAAATTATTACGTATCACTTCAAGCGCATTCCAGACAGGAATGAAATTGCTCATAAGATGGCGGATCTGACAGTTTAGAACCGCTGTGCTGACAGCTTTCCTGTACTACGAAACACGCAACGACAGCTGTCGCTACCCCATTGTCGCGTACGTGTGACATGTGCGACAAGGACAGAGACAATAATCGCTAGTTATCGCAATGTAATTCCGTAGTGGTTGATTTGTTTACCTTTTTCTCTCGTCTCGTTGGCTTTAATTTACATCACTAGTGGAGTAGTGCCTGATCGAACGAAAGAGATAGTGTCAAATGTGCGTGTGTAAGAAAGAGATATGAATATTGCCATTCATTGAATCACCGGCAACCAGTATATTTTTTTTGCGTTTTATGACTGGGACCTTTAAGTCAAGTTTTATTTTATCTTAGCTAACATAAAGCTAAAATGGTTCAGAGAATGATGATATGATTTTGTTCACAGCCCTGACGCCTTGGATAAGAACCAGGAACTGGAGTTCGAGAGGAATAAGGAGAGGTTCCAATTTTTAAAGGTAAGAAATATAGATTTTCTTTACAGAATAGGTATAGACCGACCCCAAGCGCTGTGCAACTCTCGTAGTATACGTAGGGATACTTTTACAATTATGTCGATTCGAAACAATATGTCGTAGTACGCGTTAAGCGAGGTTGTGACGCGCATATTATTATTATAACAATATAATATTATTATATTGTTATTGTTATTATTATTTTATAGTATAGTTTTTTTTTAAAGAACATTAGAACCGA
Organism: Eilema sororculum; assembly: GCA_914829495.1. Classification (NCBI taxonomy): domain Eukaryota; kingdom Metazoa; phylum Arthropoda; class Insecta; order Lepidoptera; family Erebidae; genus Eilema; species Eilema sororculum. The sequence continues at coordinate 14,192,891 of OU618559.1, read as the reverse complement.
AGTTACTAATATTCCTTCTAACCCCTCCAACTAAGCTAAATTGCTTGTGCTAGGAGTGGGTTCACGTCGGTAGTGTAATGGCCAGGATCGAACCCGGGACCTCTCGATCGTAAGGCCGACTCCTTAACCACTAAGCTACTGACGCTTGAATAGATGATAGATCATAACAAGGTATGTTCGTTTGGGCTCGTCCACCGCCGTAGTACTCCGCGCTATCTTCAAAATAAATACATATATGAATATGAATTGAATCACATAATGTCAGCAATAATGTAAGGGCCTAGAAGCGGCAATGTTTTCAATAATTTAATGCTTTTTAAATTATTTTTTAACTGTCGTGGGTTTTTTGATTTTTTTAATTTTGTTTTACTTGTATTTAGTTCACGTTTATAGTGAGAGTGAAACCAGTGGTAGGACTGACAAGGGAACTCGAAAGAGCGTAGATCGATATATTTACTTCTAAAACTTGTTCACTGTTTGCCGCCAATAGTCCAGTTCCTCCCAGCTGGCCCTCGATTCTACTGAAGCTGTGTGGTGCCATAGTTAGCGCAAAAAATTACATTAAATTTTAGACTTTATTTCTATACACCTAAAGTCTAAAATTAAATGAAAAACGTTTTAATACACTTTTTCATTCACTCTGCAAAGAGTCATTTAATTTTGAACTTTAAGGCATCGCTTTAAAGTCTATTATTTAATGCCGTTTTTTGCAGTCGCTGCGGCATAACTATGATTTGGCTTTAGTAGAATCGAAGCCCTGGTGTTTGCAACAGCGCCGAAATATCGGAAACAATACAATATTGTAAATATCTCGGTAGCTTTGATAGTAATTATGTTTATTAATTTAATTCGCAGTGGGGAGCTCAGGCCTTCGATAACATGTTAATCGTGCCTCCAGGATCCGGGATTGTACATCAAGTAAGTACCGACGAAAACCCGACTGCTGTTGAAATTAATGGGTACCGCCTGCTATCAAAGGTTCAGCCGGGGTGCGACGGATATGTCGAAGACAACCTCACCTCTGGCCTAGCACCACGACCCACAGTCGGCGTACGGTTCTAGTCGGTTCGAGTCCGACATAACCTCCCCTCCCGGCTTCGGCGAGGCAGGTATCCGAGGGGACTTCCGCACGAAAAAAAAAGCTATCAAAGTTGGTTCGATTTTTTCAGCAGCAGTCGGGTTTTATTTTTAATAATTTATTTATGCCTATCTGTGCTGTCGAAGAACCTATTGACAGCGTCTGTGGCGTGACAGTAGTGAACGCGGCCGCTACGCAGGAGGCGCGGGTTCGATCCCCGCTCAGTGCAAATATTTGTATGCATGAATATGGCTATTTGCATTGGTCTGGGTGTTTCTATGTAAAATATGTATGTTTAAAAAATAGTAGGTATATAAGTATGTTTATCCGCATTCTATATTCCATAACACAAGCTAGTTAAGCTTACCATGGGGCTAGATAGCGTTGTGTGGAATATTGTAGAATATTTGGAGCAAGGTCTTTAGAATGAAGACCACGAGAAGCCAAAAGGAAATGGGGCACCCGCTAGCCAGATCTCTGTGCTAACTGAGTATTCTACTGACTAGTCAAATTAGTTCCTTACGTCAAAACGATAAGTTATAAGGTAACTTGTATGAAAAAAAGACTAGTGACGTCATGAAATTTAATAGTCAAATCAGTTACTATTATATTATAGGTTGGGTGGATGATTAAAAATAAATGAAAACTATAAAATAAGAACCGACGCAATTTTCACCGCTCTTTTACCATTCTTAATTTAATAAGCTCGGTTAGATAATTTATTTTAACTATAGGATAATACCCAATTGATTCCAGGTGAACTTGGAATACCTAGCTCGCGTGGTGTTCTCCGGGGAGCTCCTGTACCCAGATTCAGTCGTGGGGACTGACTCGCACACCACTATGATCAATGGCCTGGGTGTTGTCGGCTGGGGAGTCGGAGGTACGTACTTACGTTTATTTTTGTGGAAGAATGAACGAATGAAACAATGAGAGAATGAAACAATGAAAGAAAGAAACAATGAAAGAATGAAAAAATTAAAGAATGAACGAATGAAACAATGAAATAATGAAAGACTGAAAGAATGAAAGAATGAAAGAATGAAAGAATGAAAGAATGAAAGAATGAAAGAATGAAAGAATGAAAGAATGAAAGAATGAAAGAATGAAAGAATGAAAGAATGAAAGAATGAAAGAATGAAAGAATGAAAGAATGAAAGAATGAAAGAATTAAAGAATGAAAGAATGAAAGAATGAAAGAATGAAAGAATGAAAGAATGAAAGAATGAAAGAATGAAAGAATGAAAGAATGAAAGAATGAAAGAATGAAAGAATGAAAGAATGAAAGAATGAAAGAATGAAAGAATGAAAGGATGAAAGAATGACAGAATGAAAGAATGAAACCAGGTAGGGTGTAAGGGTAACGCTCCCGAAGACGAAAACCCCTAGTAGTACTCCAGATCTGAGAGTTATGTGTCTCGTGATGCATTTAAATCAAAGGTAGTAGGTAGTAGGTCTACCACACCAAAACGGAGACAGTTCTGCATATACAGAATGGCAAAAACATGAGATACTGGGGTCTATATGAGCCCCCCCTCCCGGGGAGGGCCAGACCGTAAGGGATGGCCCTGGGTCAGCCGGGGTGCGAGGGATATGTCGATGACAACCTCACCTCGGGCCTTGCACCACGACCCACAGTCGGCGTGCGGTTTTGGTCGGTTCGAGTCCGACATAACCTCCCCTTCCGGCTCCGGCAGGGTGGGTTTCCGAGGGGATTTCCGCACGAAAAAAAATTACATTAAAAACAGACAGACAGATAGACAGACGGACAGACAGACAGAGCTACTTTCGCATTTATAATATTAGTATGAATTTCACTCGGTATTGTCTCGTCCAGGTATCGAAGCAGAGGCAGTGATGCTGGGCCAGGCCATCAGCATGCTTCTCCCCAAAGTGGTGGGGTACAAGCTGGTGGGAGAACTGAATCCCCTAGTGACGTCAACGGACTTGGTGCTCACCATCACTAAGGTAAGATAGAGGCAGTACACCTTTAGACAAGCAGCAATTCAAATCGAATAGGAATGGAAAAAGTGTATGGCTCAGGTGGGATATGAACCCACGACCGACCGTAACACCCCCTGTAAAGGACTCCTTACAGGGGTTTTTAGGTCCAAGGTAATACGATTGTATAGCTAGCTATAATGCCTTGATCACACAGTGCTGTCGAACCCTATAAGGGACTCCTTACAGGGGGTTTTTTGCCCAATTGTGACAGAAATACCGTCGTCCAACCTCCTTAGAATACTCTGACCACTGAGCTACTGAACGTCGCCTGAAGCGTTCCAAATTCTTCCTTAAACCGCCTTGTGTCGATGACGGGTGGGAACCATCCACCGATATTCGTTTCTACCATCAATTCCAATGTTTCAATGAATTTTTACAGTAGTAAGTATGCTAACTATACCAATCGAATACATAGGGAAAAAGAATCTTCTCGGGCGGGACTCGAACCCGCAGTCTTTCCCTTACAGGGGGAATGCCTTGACCAAGTCAATTGACAACGATTCATTGATTCCGATAGTTCGTAAGAAAATCGGTAGATGACTCCACCGTCGCCTTAAAGACGTATAAGATGGGGAATTTGAATCACATCGGGCGTGTCTCGGTAGCCGAATTGGTCAAGGCATTCCCCCTGTAAGGGAAAGACTGCGGGTTCGAGTCCCGCCCGAGAATTTTTTCCCTATGTATTCAATTCCAATGTTAATCGATTTGAATAGGCAGTATACTAATTGCGATAAAAATCACTTCGTGTGTGGCTTGATGGCCTAAGTGGTTAACGCATTCTCCTGTAAGGGAAAGATCACGGATTCCGCCCGAGCGATTCACTTGTTCTTAAAGTATTCAATGTATGGGTCTGACAGAGTCACCAATGTATGTCATAAGCGTCATAAAAGTCAAAATACTCGTCATTCATCATTATATTCTTCAACTAATTGTTGCCCGCGGCTCTGCCCGCGTGAATGCCTACGTCATAGTAGCTTTATGCATGCAAAGTCTCAGCCCAATCGGTTTAAAATTGACAAAGTTACATACAAACTTTCATCCCCTATTTTATCCCTTTAGTAGCAGAATTTCCAAAAATCCTTTCTTAGCTGATGTCTACGTCATAACATCTACCTGCATGCCAAATTTCAGCCCGATCCGTCTAGTCGTTTGGGCTGTGCGTTGATAGATCACTATGTCAGTCACCTTTGAGTTATATATATTTAGATTATTACTGTACCAATCCCCCCCCTCCCCCAGCACCTGCGAGCCCTGGGCGTGGTGGGCAAGTTCGTGGAGTTCTTCGGTCCCGGCGTGAGTGCGCTCAGTATCGCCGACCGCGCGACTGTCGCCAACATGTGTCCCGAGTTCGGTGCCACGGTTGCACACTTCCCCGTCGACGGCCGTTCACTGCAATACTTGAGCCAAACCAGTAAGTACATACCCTATGCTACAACCTTTTTTTTTCGTGCAGAAATCCCCTCGGATACCTCCCCTGCCGGAGCCTTAAGGGGAGGTTATATCGGACTCGAACCGACTAAAATCACACGCCGACTGTGGGTCGTGGTGCTAGGCCGGAGGTGAGGTTGTCTTCGACATATCCCTCGCACCCCGGCTGACCCAGGGCCATCCCTTACGGTCTGGCCCTCCTTCACTGTGCTACAACCAGAATATTTTTATTTTTTAAAGAATATTGGAACTTAAATTCGAATACATCGGGAAAAATGAAATGCTCATGTGGGACTTGAACTCACGATCTTTGCCTTACAGGGGGAATGCTCTTCCAACTGAGCTATTGAGCCACACCTGAATCACTTTTCCCTCTATATCAAGTCCCACTTGAGCGCTTCTTTTTCCCTATGTATTTCGAATATACAATTTATTTTTGGGAGGTTGTCATTTTTAAAATATTGACAGGAAATATCTAATTTCCTATTCACGCTGTTGACTGTGTCAAATATTTTTGTGATCTAATTCTATTTTTTATCACATAAAACCATTAATATACAGATTAGTTAAAATTAGCACTTATAGTTCGTTGTTTTCCAATAGGGTTTGCATAGCACTAAAACATAAAGTCAGTTAGGTTTACACAAAATCTTTACACGATAACATGCATAAAATAAAACTACCTACTTATTTGTTTTTAGTTTTAGTTTTTTTACACTTTACTAATCATTAAAAACTGACAAAACGTCAATATATAATAAATATTAAATACTAGTTTAGCAAATGGACCACCGATTCGAAACGCGGTCCAGGCCTGAGAAGACTCCAGCAAGAAACTCAACGGGCATTTTTTTGGTCTATTTACAAAACATTCACTTAGTCTAATACTTATGGTCTAGATACAATGTTTTGTTTGAGTAGCATAGCAGAGCGAACAGCTCATTTCCAAGCTTGTTTATCATTTAAATTTTCTTGGATTTTTAATAGCCTTTCCGGCACAGTTTACTCTTAACTGCATTTTTAAATTTATTTACCTCCACAGACCGCTCGAAGGAGAGGATAGACATTATCGAGGCATACCTACGCGCCACCAAGCAGTTCAGGAACTATAACGACCCTGCGGAAGACCCAATATTCTCTGAGGTAAGACTATATGTGGAGGAACGAGGAGTGATATTCCTCCAACACAAAGGGAGGATCCTCCGACCAGGCAAGGTGGTCACGCCTGGCGGGCCAACAACCAACGATTGTCGTTGGGATGTTGTACATATATTGTATCAGCGCGAGAACTTCACTTTCGCGATGCAGGATTCGTAGTGACGTAGTAGTTCGGCTTGCTGTCGCTAGATGGCGGTAGGTACATGTGGTATCGTATACATACTAAGTGAAAATTTTTGGCACTCAGCTTGACAGCCTCATCAGATGCCTTTTCACGCCTCATTTAAAGGACCCGGCACTGTAGGAAGAAGGAAAAACGTGAGCTGGTAAAGAATTATTCCTGAGGAGGGCCAGAACATAAGCGATGGCCCTGGGTCAGATCGTAAGGGATGACCCTGGGAAAACACAGTGTCACAGTTACATAGGTGGACGAAAGGGGGCAGCCGGGGTGCGAGGGATATGTCGAAGACCACCTCTCCTACCTAGCTCTACAACCTACAGTCGGCGTGTGATTTTAGTCGGTTCGAGTCCGACATAACCTCCCGTTCCGGCTCCGGTGGAGGAGATATCCAAAGGGATTTCCGAACAAAAAAAAATAACACATCGTTATTATGTAAAAAATATGTGGCTTGAGATCTGAGTGGTGACGGAGAAAGAATACAAGTATCACCAACCCATCTCATCCGAAGTCTCGTAAGAGGCAGTCGCAAACATACGCAGACGATATCACTGCGAGAGAAGGAACACTCGAAATAAAACCCTGTACCAACCAGCCAACGTGGAAACGGTGCGCACAGTGCGGTATGAAAGGAACTTCATCCCACGTACGCTCAAGCTGTGGAATGAACTCCCTGCCATGGTTTTCCCAAGCGACTACAATATGGGGTTCTTCAAGAGGGGCATTAGAAGGTTTCTTCAGGGTAGGCAGCGCGAGTGTAACGCCCCTGGTGTTGCATACGTCCATAGGCCGCGGTAACCACGCACCATCAGGTGGGAAAAAAAACAGTAGGCCAGAGCCTGCCAACATTGGGAGAAGATAGTCCAACAGTGGACTGCGATACTAATTAGTTGATTGTGTCTTCCAGGTGGTGGAACTAGACTTGTCTACCGTAGTGACGTCAGTGAGTGGGCCCAAGAGACCGCACGATCGGGTCTCTGTCTCCGTCATGCAGAAAGACTTCCAAGAATGCCTCACCAACAAGGTAAGTCATCATCATTTTCATCATCGTCTTAGGCTCGTATTCTAGAATGACACTTACCGCCGTTCCCAATACTCCCAATACTTTATCCGTAGATGCGATCTATCTTTAACTGTCAGTATTGACAGTTAAAGATAGATCGCATCTACGGATAAAGTACTCGGCAGTTTAAATTCAAAACATAGTAACTCCTATTTCACACCAATTTCGGAAAATAAAATTATACCGCGATGCGCTTTCCCGCAGAAAAATCAGTTACCATGTTTTGAATTTAAACAGCCGATACGTCAAATTTGACTGTTGCGATCTATCTTTAACTGTAAGTATGTTATTGGGAACGGCCGTAAGCCTGAATTGCGATTTATCTGAGGACAGATTGATAGTCTTCTAAATATAACTCAAAGGTGACTGACTGACTGACATAGTGATCTATCAACGCACAGCCCAAACCACTGGACGGATCGGGCTGAAATTTGGCATGCAGGTAGATGTTATGATGTAGGCATCCGCTAAAAAAGGATTTTTGGAAATTCTGCTACTAAAGGGGTAAAATAAGGGATGGAAGTTTGTATGAAAGTTCGTCATTTTCAAAGTTAGAAGCATTAAATTTAGTACACCTACGTCTTTTGAGAAATGTTTTGTCGCGATAACGGACATCCACGCGGGTGAAGCCGCGAGCAAAAGCTAGTTTGACATATTGTTTAAACAATCTGTCCTCTCATAAATCGAGATGCAGGCTGAGTGTCATTCTAGAATCAGCCCTTAGAGTCAAACAAGAAAAAGAAGATTGTTTCCAGCAGTTCCGTAAGAATGTTGGTAGATAGCACCACCGTCGCCTTTAAAGACGGATATAAAGAGAAGGGAAAATTTGAAATGATTCAGGTGTGGCTCAATAGCTCAGCTGGAAGAGCATTCCCCCTGTGTGCCCTCCCACTTGAGCATTTCATTTTTTTTCGATGTTTTTCGAACTTAAAAGTTAACATATTAAAATGCTATAAAAAATTCATTCGAAGAAAAAGAAGATTTAGTGTTGTGTTAACAAAAAAGGTCTCATGGTTCTTAAAATAGTTTTTTATATCTGCTACGGGTTCAAATAAAAAAAAACACATTATATATTAAGTCGTTTAATTTTCACTTGTATTTATGCTGCAAAACAATTTATTCTACTAAATAATAATTTATAACTAATAAAATGTCTTATAATGTTGCAACTCTGTTCATATCTCGCTGTTGGAATCCCTCAGCAATAGTCATCACATCACCCAGTGATAGGATTGTAAACATATCTACTGAGTGAGTGATCACTGTAGCTAAGAAATACATTTTCAAAAATCCTTTATAAGAAATACAATAAAAATAGTATATAAACCTAAAATTTTACGTTTCACGGTACCCTCAGTGGCAGTCATCACAGCAGTCAGTGATAGATTGATAAACATATCTACTGAGTGAGTGATAACTGATGCTGAGATACAATCACATCATCATCTTGGCGTTGTAGTTACTCAGAAGCAACGATTTCATTAAATTAAGCTATAAATAACTTATCACTGATCGTAGGTATCTTGCGGATGTATTTCTTTAACGGCAGTCATCACAAGCAAACTGTGATAGAATTGTAAACATATTTACTGAGTGATCACTGTAGCTAAGAAGTGACATTAGAATATAAGAAGTGAAGATCACGGCTCGATGTTTAGTTCCTCAGCAGTGGTTATCACAGCCCCAGTGATAGAATTGTAAACATATCTACTGAGGAAATGATTACTTATGCTGGGAAACATTTTTTTCGTTATCTATGTAAATAAAAAAAAAAAGTTAGCAATAAACACAGATCATATCTCGCTGGTGTAGTTCCTCAGTGGTAGTTTTCACATCACCCAGTTATAAAATGGAAAACATATTATACTGAAGTCGTGATGACAGTTGCTAAGAAACAATTCGATGTTACTATTCTCAGAACAAAATATAATGTTTACTGCAGCGCCCCCTAGTGGGTTGTCACCGTAACACCTATCTAAGAACATGCCCCAATCAAGCCCAAACTAATAATTGAAAACTGCATCAAAATTGGATTGGTAGTTTCGGAGAAAATGGCAGCATGGATTTGCACAAACAAACACAGACATCCTCTCACCCAAAACGCATATATTATACTGCATGTTCCGTCGTGAGTAAAAAAGAGTTTTCAATAAATTTTGATCACGGCTCGGTGCTATAATCTCTCAGCAATAGTCATCACATCACCCAGTGATAGGATTGTAAACATATCAACTGAGTGAGTAAATACTGTAGCTAAGAAACAGTGTCGATGAGAAAAACGGTCTTCAAGAAGTGTAGATCACGGTTCGCTGTTGTAGTAACTGAGCAGCAGTTATCACAGCTCCAGTGATAGAATTGTAAACATATCTACTGAGGAAGTGATTACTGATGCTTTGATACAGTTTCTTCAAAAAAATTAAATTAAAAATTTAAAAAACCCCCGTCACAAAAAACACCTCCAAAAAGTTGCAAATAAATGAATAAATTTTATTCAACGGTTGCCATGTTCCCCCGACCGATAACTGGTTTTAAGCCCTCCTTTGAATCATAAGGTCCCCCGACATGGCAACCGTTGAATAAAATTTATTCATTTATTTGCAACTTTTTGGAGGTGTTTTTTGTGACGGGGGTTTTTTAAATTTTTAATTTAATTTTTATTTTATACTTTTTAAATTGATCTACTAGTCAAGCTCTTTCATTTGATACCCATATTGAGGGAATTATAAAGAAATACGTATTCCAACATGATGTGGCGGTGGCCATCTTTGACCGATTTTTTTCAAACATGGCTAAGAACACTCCCGACTAATATACCTTTCAAACAAAACACACACACACACACACACACACACACACACACACACACACACACACACACACACACACACACACACACACACACACACACACACACACACACACACACACACACACACACACACACACACATACACACACACACACACACACACACATTTCATGGAACTATCTTCAGAACAAAAAAAGTCTTCAATATATCTTGATCTCGGCTCGGTGTTGTAATCTTTCAGCAGTAGTCATCACATCACCCAGTGATAGAATTGTAAACATATCTACTGAGTGAGTGATCACTGATGTTGAGAAATAGTTTGATGTAGTTCAGTCTTGACCATGAGTCGGTGTGTTCTCTTTCTGCGCACTCTCGCAACAGTATAGATCACACCATCTAAATAAAAAAACTATTACTGATGGACACAGACCATATCTCGTCGTTGTGTTTCCCCTGCGACGGTAATTACGTCACCCAGTGATAGGGTTGTAAACTTATCTACTGAGTGAGTAAATACTGTAGCTAAGGTCTCGATAGCTATGGTCTTACATTTAAGTCATACATTGATAAACTAGAAGCAATTCAAATGAGATTTATAAAACTACTCGTCAACAAAAAGGTTAAAGAAAAATATAAAAATGATTACTCTAAATTATATAAAATATGTAAAGTCCTACCAGTTTCAATAAAACATAAGTACCTACTGTTATTGAATAATCATGGCGATCGAGAGACTAACTTGATGAAAGTCACTAACGAACATAACACCCGCTCGATGACCTCCGGCAAATATATTGTTCCTAGAATACACAATTATTACGGTGACAGAACTTTAAAAAAACGAATACCTTACCTTTTAAATAGGCTGCCGGAGGACATTAGGGAAGAACCGGACAAATTAGTATTTAAGAAGAAACTTAAAAAATATTTTATAAACTCACTTTAATAGTTACATTCTGTTATCATGTAGTTGTTACTCGTATTATAGTTCTGAGTAGTAAGTAGTATAGTAATGTAGAACGAAAAAAGAAAATTGTACGGAGACTAGATCCCCCAGTCAAACCATCTACTCGGTTTTGGGGGACAAAGTATGTATCCATATGTATTAACCTACATTAAATAAATAAATAAATAAATAATAAAATAAGAAACAGTGTCGTTGGGAAAAACGGTCTTCAAGAAGTGTAGATCACGGCTCGCTGTTGTAGTAACTCAGCAGTAGTTATCACAGCCCCAGTGATAGAATTGTAAACATATCTACTAAGGAAGTGATTACTAATGCTATGGTACAGTTTCTTCAAAAACATCTCAAGAAACACTCTGTCTTCTTGGTGTTGTAGTCCTTCAGAAGCTGCAAAGACTCCTCAATTCAACCTCGTTAAACACAGATGATGTCCTTGCTATAGTTCGTCAGCGGCAGTCATCACCACACCAGTGATAGAATGGAAAACATATCACCCTGAAGTGGTCATGACAATTGCTAAGAAACAAATTCAAGGAACTATCTTCAGAACAAAAAGAGTCTTCAAGAAATCTTGATCTCGGCTCGGTGCTTTGTCCCTTAACAACTGTCATCCATTACCCAGTGATAGAATTATAAACATATCTACTGAGTGAATGAAGACTGTTGCTGAGAAACAATTTGATGTAACTGTGTTTGGAACGCAAAGAGTCTTCAATATATTTTGATCTCGGCTCGGTGCTATAATCTCTCAGCAATAGTCATCACATCACCCAGTGATAGAATTGTAAACATATCTACTGAGTTAGTGATCACTGGTGTTGAGAAATAGTGTGATGTAATTATAATTAGAAAAAATCTTCAAGCAGTCTTGACCATGACTCGGTGTGTTCAGTTTCAGCACACTCTTGCAACTGTTGCCAAGAAACAATTTTTTTTATAAAAAATTTAAATACAAAAATAAATTGCGATGGACACAGATCATATCTCGTCGTTATAGTTTCTCTGCGACGGTAATTACGTCACCCAGTGATAGAATTGTAAACTTATCTACTGAGTGAGTAATTACTGTAGCTAAGAAACAGTGTCGTTGGAAAAAGAGTTTTCAAGAAGTGTAGCTCATGGCTCGATATTGTAGCAGTAGTTATCACAACCCCAGTGATAGAATTGTTAACATATCTACTGAGCAAGTGATTACTGAAGCTGAGAAACAATTTGATGGGAATATCGTTCGAAAAAAAATATCTTCAACCAGTTGTGACCATGGTTCGGTGCATTGTCTCCCAACAACTGTCATCCATTACCCAGTGATAGAATTAAAAATAATATCTGCTGAGTCAATGAAGACTGTTGTTGAGAAACAATTTGGTAACTATCTTCGGAACGAAAAGAGTCTTCAATAAATTTTGATCTCGGCTCGGTGCTATAATCTCCCAGCAATAGTCATCACATTACCCAGTGATAGAATTATAAACATATCTACTGAGTGAGTGATCACTTATATTGAGAAATAGTTTGATGAATTGTCCATAGAAAAAATCTTCAAGCAGTCTTGACAGTCTTGCAACAGGTGCTAAAAACAATTTATTTATAAATCCTCTGAGTAAAAAACAAATTTTAGCGATGGGCGCTGATCATATCTCGTCGTTATAGTTTCTGTGCGACGGTGATTACGTCACCCAGTTATAGAATTGTAAACATAGCTACTGAGTGAGTAAAGCAGCTAAGAAACTGTCCTTGGAAAAAGAGTCTTCAGGAAGTGTAGCTCACGGCTCGCTGTTGTAGTACCTCAGCATTAGTTATCACAACCCCAGTGATAGAATTGTAAACATATCTACTGAGGAGGTGATTACTGAGGCTGAGAAACAATTTGATGTAACTGTCTTCGGAACGCAAAGGGTCTTCAATATATCTTGATCTCGGCTCGGTGCTATAATCTCTCAGCAATAGTCATCACATCACCCAGTGACAGATTAGTAAACATATCTACTGAGTGAGTGATCACTGGTGTTGAGAAATAGTTTGAGGTAATTATCATTAGAAAAAAGTCTTCAAGCACTCTTTGCCATGACTCGTTGTGTTCAGTTTCAGCACACTCTTGCAACTGTTGCTAAGAAAGAATCTTTTTATAAAACATTTAAATACAAAAAAAATTTGCGATGGACACAGATCATATCTCGTCGTTATGATTTCCCTGCGACTGTATTTACGTTACCCAGTGATAGAATTGTAAACATATCTACTGAGTGAGTAAATACTATAGCTAAGAAACTGTCGTTGGAAAAAAGTCTTCAAGAAGTGTAGGACGGCTCGCTGTTGTAGTAACTCAGCAGTAGTTATCACAACCCCAGTGATAGAATTGTAAACATATCTACTGAGGAAGTGATTACTGATGCTATGATACAGTTTCTTCATAATCATCCCAGAAAACACTTCGTCTTCTTAGTGTTGTAGTCCTTCAGAAGCTGCAATGTCGTCTCAATTCAACCACGTTAGACACAAATGATCTCGTTGCTGTAGTTCGTCAGCGGCAGTCATAACCACACCTGTGATAGAATGTAAAACGTATCACCCAGAAGTGGTTATGACAGTTGCTAAGAAACAATTTCATTGAACTATCTTCAGAACAAAAAGAGTCTTCAAGAAATCTTGACCTCGCCTCGGTGCTGTAATCTCTCAGCAATAGTCATCACAACACCCAGTGATAGAATTGTAAACATATCTACTGAGGAAGTGATTACTGTTGCTAAGAAACATTGTCGTTGGATAGAAGTCTTCAAGAAGTGTAGGACAGCTCGCTGTTGCAGTCCCTCAGCAGTAGTTATCACAATCCCAGTGATAGAATGACAAACATATCTACTGAGAAAGTGATTACTGATGCTGAGAAACTTGGTGATTAGGCATAAAATTGTAGTCTTGACTATGGTTCGGTGCGTTGTCTCTTAACAACTGTCCTCCATCACCCAGTGATAGCATTGTAAACATCTACTGAAAGAAGAGTGATAACTGCAGCCAAGCAACAATGTTATTATAATAAAAAGAAGTATAGATCACGGCTCGCTGTTGTAGTAACTCCGCAGCAGTTATCACAGCCCCAGTGATAGAATTGTAAACATATCTACTAAGGAAGTGATTACTGATGCTGAGAAACAATTTATTCGTATTCCATCTAAATGAAGACAAAAGATTAGTATTAGATCTCGGAGTTGTAATTCCTCAGCGACGGTAATTACGTCACCCAGTGATAGAATTGTAAACATATCAACTGAGTGAGTAAGTACTGTAGCTAAGAAACGGTGACGTTGAAAAGAAGTCTTCAAGAAATGTTGGATGGCTCGCTGTTGGTAGTACCCCAGCAGTAGTTATCACAGCCCCAGTGATAGAATGATAAACATATCTACTGAGGGAGTGATTACTGATGCTGAGAAACTTGCTGATTAGATGTCACTACCATCGAAAAAAATGTCTTGAAGCAATCTTGACTATGCCTCGGTGCGTAGTCTCTTAACAACTGTCCACCATCACCCAGTGATAGAATTGTAAATATATCTAATGAGAAAGTGATAAGCAAAGCCAAGCAACAATGCCATTAAAATAAAAAGAAGTTCTATACTTCTTCTCGGCTCGGTGTTGAATCAGTCAGCAGTAGCTATCACAGCCCCAGTGATAGAGTTGAAAACGTATCTACTGAGGAAGTGATTACTGATGCTGGGAAACAATTTCTTCGTAATCCATCTAAATGAAGACAAAAGTTTAGTATTATATCTCGGAGTTGTAATACCTCAGCGACGGTAATTACGTCACCCAGTGATAGAATTGTAAACATATCTACTGAGTGAGTAAATACTGTAGCTAAGTAACAGTGTCGTTGAGAAAAAACGGTCTTCTAGAAGTGTAGGTCACAGCTCGCTGCTGTAGTAGGTACCTAGCCTATAGTTATCACAACCCCAGTGATAGAATTGTAAACATATCTACTGAGAGAGTGATAACTGATGCTGAGAAACAATTTGATGTGATTGTCATCAGAAAAAAGTATATTCAGGCATATTGACGATGGCTCGGTGCGTATCACAGCTACTGTCCCCTATCACCCAGTGAGAGAATGATTAACATATCTACTGAGTGAGTGATGACTGTTGCTGAGAAATAATTTCTTCCTAATCCATCGAAATGAAGGCAAAAGTTTAGTATTAGACACAAATCATATTATCTCGCAGTTGTAGTTCTTCAGCGACGGTAATTACGTCACCCAGTGATAGAATTATAAACATATCTACTGAGTGAGTAAATACTGTAGCTAAAAGACAGTCGTTGGAGTGAAAATAGTCTTCAAGAAGTGTTGATAACGGCTTGCTGTTGTAGTACCCCAGCAATAGTTATCACAGCCCCAGTGATAGAATTGTAAACATATCTACTGAGGAAGTGATTACTGATGCTATGGTACAGTTTCTTCAAAATCATCCCAGAAAACACTTCGTCTTCTTAGTGTTGTAGTCCTTCAGGAGCTGCAATGTCGTCTCAATTCAACCACGTTAGACACAAATGATCTCGTTGCTGTAGTTCGTCAGCGGCAGTCATCACCACACCTGTGATAGAATGTAAAACGTATCACCCAGAAGTGGTTATGACAGTTGCTAAGAAACAATTTCATGGAACTATCTTCAGAACAAAAAGAGTCTTCAAGAAATCTTGATCTCGCGTCGGTGCTGTAATCTCTCAGCAATAGTCATCACAACACCCAGTGATAGAATTGTAAACATATCTACTGAGGAAGTGATTACTGATGCTGGGAAACAATTTCTTCGTAATCCATCTAAATGAAGAAAAAAGTTTAGTATTAGATCTCGGAGTTGTAATTCCTCAGCGACGGTAATTACGTCACCCAGTGAGAGAATGATTAACATATCTACTGAGTGAGTGATGACTGTTGCTGAGAAATAATTTCTTCCTAATCCATCGAAATGAAGGCAAAAGTTTAGTATTAGACACAAATCATATTATCTCGCAGTTGTAGTTCTTCAGCGACGGTAATTACGTCACCCAGTGATAGAATTATAAACATATCTACTGAGTGAGTAAGTACTGTAGCTAAAAAACAGTCGTTGGAGTGAAAATAGTCTTCAAGAAGTGTTGATCACGGCTTGCTGTTGTAGTACCCCAGCAGTAGTTATCACAGCCCCAGTGATAGAATTGTAAACATATCTACTGAGGAAGTGATTACTGAGGCTGAGAAACAATTTTATGTGATTATCATTCGAATAGGAACTATCTTCAAGCAGTCTTGACTATGGCTCGGTGCATTGTCTCTCAACAACTGTCATCCATTACCCAGTGATAGAATTATAAACATATCTGCTGAGTCAATGAAGACTGTTGTTGAGAAACAATTTGGTAACTATCTTCGGAACGATAAGACTCTTCAATAAATCTTGATCTCAGCTCGGTGTTGTAATCTTTCAGCAGTAGTCATCACATTACATTACATATCTCGTCGTTATAGTTTAGTAAGTGTAAGTTAGTATTAAACATAAACAGAATTTTGCAGGTGTGGTTCCTCTGCGACGGTAATTACGTCACCCAGTGATAGAATTGTAAACATATCTACTGAGTGAGTAAGTACTGTAGCTTAGAAACAGTGTCGTTGGAAAGAAGTCTTCAAGAAGTGTAGGACGGCTCGATGTTGTAGTAACTCAGCAGCAGTTATCACAGCCCCAGTGATAGAATTGTAAACATATCTACTGAGGAAGTGATGACTGTTACTGAGAAACAATTTTTTCTTAATCTATCGAAATGAAGACAAAAGTTCAGCATTAGACACAAATCATATTATTTCGCAGTTGCAGTTCTTCAGTGACGGTAATTACATCACCCAGTGATAGAATTGTAAACATATCAACTGAGGGAGTGATTACTGATGCTGAGAAACTTGGTGATTAGGTGTCACTATCATCGCAAAAAATGTCTTCAAGCAGTCTTAACCACGGTGAGTGTTTTAGCTCCCAACTACTGTCCTCCATCACCCAGTGATAGAATTGTAAACATATCTACTGATAGTGTGATAACTAAAGCCAAGTAACAATGCCATTAAAATAAAAAGAAGTATAGATCTCGGCTCGGTGTTGAGTCACTCAACAGTAGTTACCACAGCCCCAGTGATAGAATTGTTAACATATCTACTAAGGAAGTGAGAAACAATTTCTTCGTAATCCATTTAAATGAAGAAATAGAGTTGTAGTTCCTCTGTAATGGTAATTACGTCACCCAGTGATAGGATTGTAAACATATCTACTGAGTGAGTAAATACTGTAGCGGAGAAACAGTGTCGTTGGATAGAAGTCTTCAAGAAGTGTAGGACGGCTCGCTGTTGTAGTAACTCAGCAGTAGTTATCACAATCCCAGTGATAGAATGCCAAACGTATCTACTGAGAAAGTGATTACTGATGCTGAGAAACTTGGTGGTTAAGCAAAAAATGTCTTCAAGCAGTCTTGACTATGGCTTGATGCGTTGTCTCTAAACAACTGTCCTTTGTCACCCAGTGATAGCATTATAAACATAACTACTGAAAGAAGAGTGATTATTACAGCCAAGCTACAATGTTATTAAAATTAAAATAAGTTTCGATCACGGCTCGGTGTTGAGTCACTCAGCAGTAGTTATCACAGCCCCAGTGATAGAATTGTAAACATCTCTTTTTGAGAAAGTGATCACTGATGCTGAGAAACTTGTTAAACAGATGTAACTATCATCGATAAAAAAAGATTTTCGAGCAGTCTTGACCACGGTTCAGTGTTTTATCTCTCAACGACTGTCCTCCAACACCCAGTGATAGAATTGTAAACATATCTACTGAGCGAGTGATGACAGTAACTGAAAAACAATTTCTTCAAGAACCAGCTATGCAAAATTAACAAGATTTTAGTCCCTTAGCGAGACTTTTCACAGCCCCAGTGATAATTGTAAACATATCTACTGAGTGAGTGATGACTGATACTGAGAAATAATTTCTTCGTAATCCATCTAAATGAAGACAAAAGTTTAGTATTAGATCTCGGAGTTGTAATTCCTCAGCGACGGTAATTACGTCACCCAGTGATAGAATTGTAAACATATCAACTGAGTGAGTAAGTACTGTAGCTAAGAAACAGTGTCGTTGGAAAGAAGTCTTCAAGAAGTGTAGGACGGCTCGCTGTTGTAGTAACTCAGCAGTAGTTATCACCGCCCCAGTGATAGAATTGTAAACATATCTACTGAGGAAGTGATTACTGATGCTGAGAAACAATTTGATGCGATTGACATCAGAAAAAAGTATCTTCAAGCAGTCTTGACAATGGCTCGGTGCGTTGTATCACAGTGACTGTCCCCCATTACCCAGTGATAGAATGATTCTATTTACTGAGTGAGTGATGACTGTTGCTGAGATACAATTTCAAAAAATTAACAGGATTTTAGTCCCTTAGCGACATTTATCACAATCCCAGTGATAGAATTGTAAACATATCTACTGAGAGAGTGATAACTACCGCTAAACGACAATGTTATCAGAAAAAAAGAAGAGATCTCTGCTCAGTGTTGAGTCACTCAGCAGCAGTTATCACAACCCCAGTGATAGAATTGTAAACATATCTACTGAGCAAGTGATTACTGATGCTAAGAAACAGTGCTGTGCTGTCGGGAAAAAAATTTTCAAGAAGGTTTCATAAATGTCTCTAAAACTGCTGATCTAAACAATTTATACACTTGAAGAACATAAAAATTTTACTCAACAATAACAAACAAAAAATCTACTTACATTTATTTGCACTTGAAACAGTTTTTGCTATCACTTTTCACTGTATTCCAAGTTCACTGTTACTGTGAAACGTATCACTAGTATTTTACAGTGAACTTTATCACTAATAACTGTAATACTTGAAGATTCTTGGCAGATGTTACTGCTTTGAATATCAGATGTAAACTGAATGAAAGGGGTGGTGATAGGCATATTTATATGAAAGTGATAATGATAACTGTTGTCTAACCACTAACTGAAGTTATCATTATCATTAGATAATCACCAGTTAATGCATTAATTAGAAATTGCCAATAACATTAGACCTTTTGTTCTCATTGTAAATGTTTTTTTTTTGGAATCATTTACTAATATGTCTATTAAATAGGTAATTTATTTTTGCTAATTACCATATTAATAATATAATAGATTTAAAAAAAATAACGGGTTGGATTTTATATAGTACTAGCTTTTGCCCGCGGCTTCTCCTGCGACGCGACAAAACATTTCTCAAAAGACGTAGGTATACGACGTTTCATACTTCTAACTTTGAAAATGACGAACTTTCCATACAAACGATTATCAACTACTAGCTTTTGCCCGCGGCTCCGCCCGCGTGGATGTCGGTTATCGCGACAAAACATAGCATATAACCTTTCTCGTAGTCTAATCTACCCCTATAGTAAATTTCATCAAAATCGGTTCAATGGTTTAGGCGTGAAAGCGTAACATACAGACAGACAGACAGAGACACTTTCGTATTTATAATATTAGTATGGATGCACTCGTTAAAATACTATTATTTTAACGTCATAAACAAACGCTTCAGTTTTTTTAATTTTTTTAAAGAATGTTAGAACCGAAGTTACTAATATTCCCTCTAACCCCTCCAACTAAGCTAAATTGCTTGTGCTAGGAGTGGGTTCACGCCGGTAGTGTAATGACCAGGATCGAACCCGGGACCTTTCGATCGTAAGGCCGGCTCGTTAACCACTAAGCTACCGACGATTTTGTGTAGATTCGACTTAGTTCACCCAGGTGAACAAGAAATTGTCATGCCCTTTCACAATGTAATGTTTCACGACTGTGGTCTTTTGAGAATTTGATATACAGCGATGGAGCAGTCTGTTTCTCAATAATTTTTTCATGGTTTTCCTATATCACGATTGTTTACTTTTGGTGAAATGTTACATACATATATTCACACCCGTATATCTCCGAAAGGGTAGGCAAAACTAAAAACTTGCAATTTATGTAAGTTGTTACAAATTTAACTTGCATTTATGTAATTTGTTTATTTAATTACTAGCTTTTGCCAGCGGCTCCGCCCGCGTGGATGTCGGTTATCGCGACCAAACATAGCCTATGTCCTTTCTCAAGGTCTAATCTACCCCTATACCAAATTTCATCAAAATCGGTTCAGTGGTTTAGGCGTGAAAGCGTAACATACAGACAGACAGACAGACAGACAGACAGACAGTTACTTTTGCATTTATAATATTAGTATGGATTTCGTACACACAAGAACAAACACACAGATACATAGGTGGAAACAGTTGTACAGAGGCTCCGCTTATTCCTAATAGAAATCTCTTCCAGCAGACCCGTGAGAGGAGAGAGTCAGAAGGAGAGAACGAGTGAAAAGTGTGTAGGGAAGACGAGAGACAAATATATGTAAAAGGAAAACATAAAATATATTATACTCTCTAAAATATATTATCTTCATAAAATATATTATTGGTCTCTGCCTAGCCCGTAAGGAAATTCGATTCCATCAATGTATTAATAATGGTACCATGGCGCTGGTCTGATGATTGAGTAGGAAGGTGGCCATAGGAACTATTGCAGTGCTATATCCATACTAATATTATGAATGCGAAAGTAACTCTGTCTGTCTGTCTGTATGTTACGTTTTCACACCTAAACCACCGAACCGATTTTGATGAAATTTGGTATAGGGGTATAGGGAACTTGCGAAAGGACATAGGCTATGTTTGATCGCGATAACTGACATCCACGCGGGCGGAGCCGCGGGCAAAAGCTAGTGATATCATAAAAGCTGAAAAATTAAAATCAAAATAATACATACTTATAATCACGCCTTTATCCTCGGAGAGTTAGACAGAGGTAAATTAATACCCACATTTCACCAATCAATGTATTCGGTCCTACGTAATAGGAGGTGAACCTATTGCCGTATTCCGGGCACTATTATTGACTCAAGCTCTGAATCTAAGGCTGAGTCTGGGCTGTATTTGGCTGATGTTAAACAGCCCTATCCCTAAGTTCCTTGCCGGGGTGCGAGAGATATGCTTTTGTCAATCTCACCTCCGGCAACCGGATTATTCCCGTTGGCCACCACATAGTTGGCCACCACTGGTGGACATTGGGACATTTTATTACTTTTTATCCCAATGGCCACCAGTGGTGGTCAGCGGGAATTAAATATTGGAAATGTTCCCGTTGGCCACCACATAGTTGGCCACCACTGGTGGACACTGGGAAATTTTGTTACTTTATGTCCTCAAGGCCACCACAAAGACAAATAATACAAGAAAGAAAGAAAGAAAGAAAATGCGTTTATTAAACACACACACACACACACATAAATACAATATAAGAAATAACACCCACAAAAATACAAAATAAAACATACAATAATATTGATAAAACGCGTACAGTTCGCTACGCGCCGCCATGACTCATCACTTCAATTGTGTAACGCGAGCGCGCGGCACGCACGGGTCGATCAGTGTCGCCCGATTATACCCACGGGACGCACGCGCCACAAATCACAGATCGAGCCATCGCGGGCGCAGGCAGAGCGCGTACGACAGGCATAGGCAGGTACCATGCGCCTGCATAGCACCTAACTACACCCAGATGACCCAACGACCCCGTGAATTGGGCAGAATTCAACAATTTTGAAGTGACGACCGATGGAAGCATTGCTAAGTTCACGGAATCGCTGGCCCAGCCACAACAAAAGGTACTAGCACCTGCATCCTCCACACCTGCCACCAGCCATACAGTGAAACAACGGCGCCGCCGGCCAAATCAGCAAGTTTAATGGCCATTCCCTGAGGGTGAGAGTCATTTCCATTTGTTTTTTTTTTTATGTGATATGTACCTACTTTTACTTAAGTGCGAATTTCAATTTTAGGCCACGAACCGCTGAGTGCCAAGCGACGCGGCTCCACGCAGGCCGCATGACAAGGAAGGAAGAATGCCAGTGCCGACCCGTCTGAATCCACGCGATCCCTGCGACGTTATACATAACTTTACGTATAACAACCTACGCCTACATAAACAGGTGTGTCATTACATAATTGTCGGTCGGTGCGGAGTGTGTGTCTAAATGGCCACAGTTCAGCTAAATGCTACAGATTGGGTAAAATCTGCAGCGCTGGTTTTCAACCGTAGCCCAGCCCAGCCAGGTAACTTGCTGTACCTACATTTATCACTCTTATTTTTCATTACTCACGAAGGCATTATGCACACAAGACATTACAAACCTATAAATTCAGATCATGTTGGGTGTATCACACATCAGTCACATATAAACAGCACATTTACACAATTTTTGGATATTTTTAAACTACAATTAAATATTTTTCAGTAGTTTTCCGATTACCGATTTACCTACCTTACAATTTTATGTTTAAACGTGTGAAATTATTTCATTTAGTCATTATGTTACTATAAATAAGTACATATTTAGCAATATTTAGCAATGATTTCAATATTCAGCAAAATAATAATAAATAATAACAATAACAATTCAGACAGCCAGAATCTAAAAACGCGCAGTCAAGAGTCCAATTACAGACTTGATTTCTGGGCATTAAGTAGGATATTTCTGTACCTTAATCGGAAGCCATGTACACCTGATAGCCCTCTAAGAGGCGGAGGAATATTATTCCATATTTTACTAGCCCGATATCTGAAGCTGCCCTGAAACGCCGCAGTTCTATGTTTTGGCACATGCAGGTTTACACGCGACCCTCTTGTCAGATACCTACTATTTTCATTGAGCCATTTCAGTTTCGAGTATAGGTATAAAGGTTTTCCTGTCTTGACAATACCAAAAAGAAGTGTTGCCAGATGTAATTCCCTCCTAAACTTCATTTTCAGCTTATTGTTATTATTCAGAAATGGCGTCACGTGGCTCCTTGGTGGTATATTATAACAGAAGCGCGCGCATGCATTTTGCACCCTTTGAACCAAATTGGCCGTTTTCGCTAGTAGTCGTGGGCCATAGACCACGTCCATGTAGTTAAATTTGGACAGTACCAGGGTGTCAACCAACTTCTCACGTAGCTCAATACTGAGGAAGCTACGTATTCTATAAAGTAGCTTTAGCCTATAAAAACAGCTTCTCACGCAATCTGCAATATGCCGTTCGAACCTCAGAGTGTCATCCATCAGCAAGCCCAAGTTCCTAGCTTCATATACTCGCTCAGTAGGAGTGTTATCGACATTTATTACGGGATTTTGATTATTTATATGTAGAATTTGACATTGTGAGCCAAGTATTAGGTACTTGGTCTTATTCCCATTCAGCACGAGTGTATTCTGACGGGCCCATCGACAGATACTGCTCAAGTCCTCATTTACCCTTGCCACGGCTTCCTGAGTTTCATTAGCCGCAAAAGAGAAATAAATCTGGACGTCATCCGCGTATATATGAAATCTGCAGTGCCTTATGACTTGAGCTATGTCCGCAGTATAGAGTATGAACAGCAGGGGTCCCAAAACCGATCCCTGTGGTACACCCCTACCCACTGCTGCCAACGTTGAATTCAGTGTAGATCCATCACTGTTTTGGGTCTCTACAAACTGTGCCCGGCCAGTTAGATAGGAATGAAACCACTGCACTGTTTCACTGTCAAACCCATAATAAGCTAATTTAGAGAGCAGAAGAGAAACGTTAAGCCCGTCAAAAGCCCTAGAGAAGTCCAACAAGACCAAAACCGTCGCTTTGCCCTGGTCCCGAGCTGAAAGAATATTGTCCGTAACGTCCAACAAGGCTGTAGCCGTGCCCCGATTCCTTCTAAAACCCGACTGCACATCTGGTAAAATGTTTCGCGTTTCCATGTAGTGCCTAAGCTGTGATGCAACCACCTTCTCTAAAACTTTTGACAAACAAGTCAAAATGCTAATCGGGCGTAGATCCTTATAACCGAGTACTGCATTATTTTTAGGGATGGGCTTAATTATAGCAGTTTTCCAGCTGGTGGGAAATTTAGACGTCGAGATTGATTTATTCATAATAGCAGTGAGTACATTTAGAGTTTCAGGAATCAGCAAAAGTATCATTTTCAGTGATATGCCGTCGACTCCCACAGCATTTGATTTAAGCTCCTTTAATATTTTGAGTACCGCTGATGAGTCAACAGTCGACAGCCCGAAAGTAAAGTCACTGAACCTATTGTATTCGTAGAAAGTAAGTGTAGACAATGGGACTTTTGCATCGCCAGGGACATTTAGGAAATGCTGATTAATTGCGTTGGGGTCATTCAGGTGCGCGGGAAGATCCAGGGGCTTGTGCGGATTCAAGTTGGTTTTTATATTTTTCCACAGTGTTTTAGGATCCTTGATGTTATTATCAATTTGGAGCCTAAAGTAACACCTCTTTTCACTATTCACGGCTATGTCAACTTGTTTCTTCAGCTCTTTGTAATAGATTTTATGTGGCTCAAGCTTAGATATCCTAGCTCGTTTCAGTGCTGCATCCCTCAAGCCGATCATAAACTTTACATTGCTGGTTAGCCAAGGGGTTGGTCGATCCTTTATGATTCTTCTTTTTATCGGAGCGTGTAAATCAAATAAATAATTTATTAGTTTGGTGTAGTCTTGCACCATGTCATCAACATCCTCCAGGCCCAGTATATGGTTCCACTTAAAAGACCCGACGTCCACGTTGAACCTATCTATGTCAATATCCGGGAACGGTCGACAATTTATTACCTTAGGTGGAATTCTTGGCTTGCGGAACAACATCTCACATCCCACAAATGCATGTCCGTGCACCTTCCCAACAGAATCTACGGTCGTACTACGCACTCTCGCATTTGTACAGACTACATCGATCAGCGTCTGACTGTGATCAGTGAAGTGAGTTGCGTCCCGTACATACTGGTTTAAGCCCGTGCAATGAAGAAATGTATTAAATTGCTTAACATTTGCCTCTGTAGGCTTAAATAAATCGATATTAAAATCACCTAGCAGAACAATGTAATCGTAGTCAGAGAAGGAACCTATGGAGTCCGTCATTGCATCTAGAAACTGTCGTACGTTGCCCGTAGGAGGATTGTAGCCCGTGCCCACTATAATTTTGTTATGATTTATCTTAACTTTGACCCACATCTGTTCAACAGTCGGGTGCACAGGGTGGACACAGACCTTTACATGCAGGCCGTTCCTGCAGTAAAAACCAACCCCCCCACCTTTACTAGCGATCCCGTTGGGACGTGGGGTATGCCGCAACCGATATCCTGGCGCGAATGGTGCGCGACCTTCTTCCCCCCGCTTAAGCCATGTCTCATTTATAGCCAGCAGGTCTACCTGATGACGGTCTATTGTCGCTAAAATAGTGGTGTGGTTTTTACCCAAAGACCCTGGGTTATACAATCCGACGCTAAAGAATTTGTTAGTCATTGCTAATTATACTGTAGAAACTACTTTTAACACCCACGTTTATACAGTTCAGATATGTATACATATACCCATAGTTTACGCACATAAAATTGTATAATGTTAATGACACACACACAAATGAAAATGATCCGAGATACGCAGTAAAAAACAGACACAAAACTGGTGCCAACGAGAGCTGCGAATCTACACAACAACAACATAACTGTACATAGATAAGGACAGCATAGCTCGGCCGCCGCACAATATGACTCATCAATACACACACTCCCCACCGACGGCGACGACGAAGCGCGCCCGCAGGCACACGACGCCGCGCGACACGAGAACATTTGTTTACGTTATAGTTACATTTTAGTAAGCTTAATTGCGCGCGACCGATGTCTAACAGACTGAGGTAGCCACAATATATTACATTATGGTTAATTGTAATTAATACCAACCTACAATAATACATTATACAAAGCATCATAATCAGTACTTCAAGTGATATTATAAGCAGTGAGTGTGATACGAAACAATATTGGATTACAGTGTTATTTGTTCTACTACCTAGTAAAGATCTTACAACTAAATACCTATGCAATACAAGTGATGCTATATGTTTTACTTCACATACTATGCTTCTGAAGCCTGACCGGTTGAATTGTGTCCAGCGCCAAAAACCCGCCCCATGTCGGCTTCACTTTGTATGGTAAAGGTGGGCTTGCCCTCATCCTGCCTCACAAGAATACGCCCGTTCCTAATCCAGACAAATCTCCACTGCAGCCTTTTGCGCGCTTCGCGTACCTTGAAGAAGAGCTGCCGGTTGTATTTAGTCAGACGCTCGTTCATGAAGAATGGGACGGGGGTCTCCCCTAGTCCGAAGTCCGCAGTGTTTGCCCCGCGTCGTACACGCATATTTTTAAGTAGGTCGTCTCGCACTGATCGGCGTGTAAGCCTTACCACGAGAGGGCGAGGGCGCCCAGACGTCACATTCCCGCGGTCACTGCCCCGCGGTACCTTCGGACCTACCCTCTCGGCGCATACGATGTCCCGCTCATCCAAGGCCGCACCCAACTTGGCAGCAATCAAGGTGACCACATGCAGCGGGTTCTCACCTCTGCTCTCCGGAAGATTCGCTATCTCCAAATCATTGGCCAGTAACATTTGATCACGCTCATTGAGTTCAGATTTCAGCTCCTGCACTACATTTTCTAGACGTCCCGGAGTATACGTCCCTTTCCCCATCTTGTCCTCCAGCAAGCCTACTCTGTCCTCCAACGAGTCAAGACGTGAGGAGTTCTTGATGAGGGTTTCCCGTAGCTCCTGTACGTCCTGGCGCAGCAACTCCAGTTCCTTCTGCATTAGGCCCATTTGCTCCCGGAAAAGCCGTATCTCCTTCGTCAAAACGACCAGACCACCGTCACTGCAGTCGATATTGGTGGCGGCGTCCAGACATTCTTTAGGCACTGTCTTCCCAGTCTTACCCGGTGATGGTCCTGTCTCTGCGACATTCTTTACCGGAGTGTCCGAACGGTTGTCCCGTGGTTTATTTTTCATGCACTCCGGGCACGACCAGTTAGGTTGCCTAGCCGTCTTAGTTCCACCCACACATTGAAAGTGGTATGAAAGAGGGCAAGTGGCACAGACAGCGCCATCTTTATTCATATAACGGCCACAAGCCTTGCAGTTCATGTTCCTAATTTTATCGATCGCAGCCCCGAAGCTCAGTGCCTAGGTTAGCAGTACGACACCAAACAACTAGATGTCGCTACGTCCGTTGATCTCAGCTCAGCTGATCGCCAGCTGACTACGGGTAGGTGTACTTAGAAATGGTACAATAACACCCACACGATCAGTAAATATACACGAGATTTTCTAATTATAGTTTCGTAACACTGCACTATGCTGAATGAATGTCGCCACTATGTTTTTTTTTTCCAGGCACAATACACTGCAAGATCGTTCCAATTAACTGTATAAAGTTTCACACCAAGTTGTAATGTATGCACCTCAACACTAGTCCACAGTAAACGTTTATGACTATTATACACTGTATAGCAAACACATCACTTGGAAAACGTTAGTATGTACTTATTAATTGTTTATCTACCTATTTGTACACTTGTATATGTCAATAAAGGATATTTCTAATTTATAAACACTTTTTATTACGGAGCTTTTATAACTTAATCCGTTACGATACAGCGCCACCTGGTGAGTGGCCACCACAACTAGGTAGGTATGATAGAAAATCAACATTTATTAATTATTTCCTAACAATAAAGTAGAAAAATAAAGTGTACCTAATAATAATTCGGTAAAATCAAATTCTATCGGTTCGGTAAAAACAAATACTAGGAGGCAGTCAGACAAAGACATAACAGAATCTTTTCTTCAAGTAGATGAAATAATACCTACAAAGTGCACGCAATGAACCTAGAAATACAAAACGAATGGTTAACACTAGGTGAATTTTGTATTCCCATAGCCTTAAAATGGCGTACCTTAATATACGACTGGTCACCGGCTCTCCTTAAATTCTATCTCAATGCATTCCAGTTGACCCTCCCCGACCAAAGCAATCTTGTCAGATGGGGAAAAGCCACAGATAAAACATGTAACTCATGTGGTGAAGCAATTGGTACTTCTAGGCACCTACTGGTGGGTTGTAGGACGCTATTAGACCGGGGTCATTACTCGCGCCGACATGATAAGGTATTAGAAATCGTACATGAGGCGGTAAGTTTCGCGGTAGCTAGAGCGAAAAAGGATTTAACCACAAACCAAAGAAATGACGTCGCGTTTGTAAAGGAAGGCAGTTTCTATCCCTCGTACACACTGCGCTCACGCACGATTATCTCGAAAATAAGTCATAAGTAACAAGTATGGAATTACTTTTATTATGTATTTCTTATTCAATACAAATTTGAATAGGTACCGTAAAATATGGAAATTATATCAAATAATTTATTAAATAATTTAAATCTACATACACACATATAATATACTTAATGCCTAATAATAATCATTTATTCAAGTTTTAAGATGTATACAGGTGTGGACTGGAATTATTTTAAATTCTAAACGTAAGATTGGTTTGAACGTAGGTAAGTATTTAAGAAGTAGGTACCTACCTACTCCAAATGCAAACTGTAAACCTTCTATATTAGGATCAGTTGCAGAATGTGCACCATAAAATGTAATAAAACTTTATTCCCGCTGACCACCACTGGTGGCCATTGGGATAAAAAGTGATAAAATGTCCCAATGTCCACCAGTGGTGGCCAACTATGTGGTGGCCAACGGGAATAATCCCGGCAACCAAGGACCCAAGACGGCGTGCGTTTTAGTCGGTTCGAGTCCGACATAACCGCCTCCACCGGCTCCGTGGGGGTGGTAATCGTTGGGATTTATCGCACGATAAAAAAAATCCCTTAGTTATTAATAATTAAATTTTACACTTTATTTCGATACGACTAAGGTTCAAAATTAAATTCAATAAAAAATAATAATTTCATTACACTCTCTCATTGACTCTACAAACAGTCATCATAATTTTGAACTTGAAGCATGTGCTACACGGTTGCCAACCGCGGTTGGCAACAGAAAAACCAGATTTGCGCTTTGCCGGCTACACGGTTTACAACATGTTGGCAACCATCAGTGTTGTATGAAACGTTGCGTGAGTAGGACGTCTCTACGCTCGCACCGTATATTAACAAAGAGTTTTTTTTTCTTTTATAATAAATAAATAATATTCCACAACATTATACACAACGCTAACTAGACCCATAGTCGGCCATAGTAAGCTTTTATAGCTGGTGTTATGGAATCTAGAATGCGTATAAACATACTTATATACTTTTTTTTGTATATACATACATATTATACATGGAAACACCCAGACCAATGCAATTAGCCATATTCATGCATACAAATATTTGCACTGAGCGGGGATCAAACCCGCGCGAGTCTTTGTACGACTCGCAAGTTAAGTCCCAAGGGCAGGGCAAGTCTCTATATAGCTCAAGAAGTTCTGTAATTACTGCTCTTTCTTTTTCTTCTCGTGCCATTTTGAGAGCGTCGTCATCGCGTACGTCTGCCTGCGCTCGCCGCTGCAACGCGACTGTCGTTCGCGAGGTTTCCAACAAGCGGCTACACGGTTTCCAGCAAGTTGTAAACCAACGCTTCTACCCGTGGTTGCCAACGCAAGCCTCGCTGCCAAGGGCGTTGGAAGGTCAAACGATATTTGGTATGAAACAACCATCTACACTGTTGTAAACCTTTGTTGCCAACTAATGTTGCCAACCGTGTAGCATATGCTTTAATCTCATGGCTTTAAAGTCTAAAATTTAATGCAGTGCCAGTTGGACGACAGTGGTATAGCTTTAGTGGAATCGAGGCCCCGGTGTCCCGGCTTGTAGGTGAGGTTGGCTAGGGCTCGTAAAATCTCCCGAGGAGGGCCAGACCGTAAGGGATGGCCCTGGGTCAGCCGGGGTGCGAGGGATATGTCGATGACAACCTCACCTCCGGCCTAGCACCGCGACCCACTGTCGGCGTGCGGTTTTAGTCGGTTCGAGTCCGACATAACCTCCCCTTCCGGCTCCGGCAGGGGGGTATCCGAGGGGATTCTCGCACGGAAAAAAAGGGCTCCTAAAATCTAATTGTGGCCCAAATCACTTTGACGGATCTAGTAGTGTTTGTCTCAACGTAGGAAACCATGCAAAATCCAGGAATAAAATAAAATACATAATTCTTTGTCATTTAAAATGCAATTTAATAAAACAATAAAAAAATCTAACAAGAATTTTAATAATATTGTTTTCTGTACACAAAATATACAAAACAATAGCGTTCATAGGTTTATTTTATTGTTAAACACATTCTCACATACAAAATACAGCAACACGAATCCGACACTTGAATTTTGACGCCCGACAGTTCAGTTATGTAATCCGACAGTTCAGTTTTGTAATCCGACGGTTCGATTTTTGAAGTCCGTTGTAATTGCACAGCATTATTATTTAGTGATTTAGCTTTATGAGACACTTTTATACGTCATAAGCTAAATCACCAAATGATATTACTGTGCGTGCTTCCTTAGCTGAAATGGAAACTTCTGTCCGTTCTACACGTTTGGCGAATACAGTGGTTAGCGTGTTGGCCAACACCCGATATGCCGAATGTAAGGGGATCTCTCCCGAGGACGGAAACCTCTAGTAGCACTCCAGATACATAACACATTGGCATAAATAAATAGTTCGAAAAACATTGGAAATGCTCAAGTGAGACTCGAACTCACGACCGAGGAGGAGGAGTCCCTTACAGGGGGACTGCTCTTCCAACTGAGCTATTGAGCGACACTTGAATCATTCCGAATTTTCCTTCTCTTTATATCCGTCTATAAGGGCGACGTAGAAGGGAAAAGTTAGCATAATAAATGCTATAAAAAATTCATTTAAATAAATAAATAGATTTGGACAACTTTTTAATTTTGCTTTATTTACTCTCCATCGTGTTAGTAGGTAAAGTTAAATGAAGCGGTAATTTAATTAAAAAACACCACTACAAAAAGCACACGCTTGGCGCTACTTCTTTTATTGTAGTAATTTTTTTATGAAATTTCCGTTTTAGCTTTACTAACACGATGGAGAGTAAATAACGCAAAATAAAAAAATAAAAAAATTGGTAATTTTTTTTTGTCCAAATCGATTTTATTTTTATGCCAATGTGTTATGTACCTGGAATACTACTAGGGGTTTTCAGTTTCGGGGGCATTCCCCTTACACCCGGTATACTGGTAGGAGTATATATAATATATTGGTACGTATACATACTCACGCCTACTTCCTTACGGGGTAGTTAGAGACAACAGCCCGCCATCAGCTTCTGTACATCAATATTTATTTTTAATCATCCACCCAACCTATAATATATAGTAACTGATTTGACTATAAAATTTTATGACGTCACTAAATCTTTTTCATACAAGTTACCTTATAACTTATGGTTTTGACGTTTAGTAAAAAGTAATTAATTTGACTAGTCAGTAGTATACATACTATTCAGTAGTATACATACTATTCCACTATACGCCGAACCGCTGTCTAGCGAATTGTCACTCGTCTAAAGAGGCTGGATAAAAACACTGAATTCTTGCCACTCAGGCTTGTATGAAGTCTGCCGGGGTGCGAGAGATATGCTTTCGGCAATCTCACCTCCGGCAACCAAAGACCCAAGACGGCGTGCGTTTTAGTCGGTTCGAGTCCGACATAACCACCTCCACCGGCTCCGTGGGGGTGGTATCTGTGGGGATTTATCGCACGATAAAAAAAAAAGAATTAATGAAAGTGAAGGGAGCTCGCAAAGTATGTAAGGGGAGAAACAAATGGCGGGCTGTTGTATCTGCCTACCCCGGAGAGATATAGGCGTGAATATATGTATGTATACGTACCAAAATTTACTGCTACCAGTATTTAATTGAGTGCCAATGTTGAAAATATGTTTAGTATCGGTATATATACGATTCTAATTGATTTTATATCAGTTTGTGGTTTTTATATAAATACAGGTTGATTATTTTATGTGACTTTGCACTGGCACTACACCAGCTGATTTTATATAAAGTAAAGCCAACGAGACGAGAGAAAAAAAGTAAAAAAGCGAGCATTACTGAGTTACGTTGCGATAACTAGCGATTATTTTTCACACGTGCGCGACAATGGCCGAGCGGCAGCTGTCGTTACGTGTTTCGTACTAACTGAACTGAACGCGGCCGCTAGGCAGGAGGCGCGAGTTCGATCCCCGCTTAGTGCAAATAATTGCATTCATGAATATGGATATTTGCATTGGTCTGGTCGTGCCCAGAGAGCACGTTAAGCCGTCGGTCCCGGTTGCCATACGAACATCTATGGCAGTCGTTACGGGCAGTTGGCGAAAGAATAATTTTCCAATGATTTATTTTATTTATTTTTTCTGTGATTGACATTACTTGTAAAAATTCTGACGTTCATATGTGCTTTTTATGTGCCTAAACTGAATAAATGAAATTAATTCTTTGATTCTTTTATTCTTATTTGGAGCCCTCAAAAGTCCGACAACTGGTTTAGCTACAATGTCACCGTCGTCTATCTGCGGTAGCCTAGCGGTATGGGTAATGGACTGCTGAGACGAGGTCTCGGGTTCGATCCCAGGTTTACCATTGCACACACCAATGGCTTTTCGATGCTCTTCGAAGTTATGTGTGTATTTATCGCAGGTTTATAAGTGCCCGGTTAATGGTAATAGGCTCGCTACCTATTACATTGGGACCTAAACATAAACTGGCGAAATGTGGGTGCTAGTACCTCTGCCTATCCCTTCGGGGAATACAGGCGTGAATTTTTGAGTTTAAGTCACCGTCGCCTGGTGAAAAACACACCCTGTATAGTGTCATTTCTGCTAACTTTATTGGTAGCGTACCTTGTGGTCAGGCTGATATAAGGACTGATTGGTTTGTGGCCAACCTATCTGTTGTGTTATAGACAAATGTATAACAAACAAACCTACACTAGAATGAATTTTTACAGCATTAAGTATGCTAACTATACAAACCGACTACTTTTTTCCCTATGTATTCGATTTGTATAGTTAGCATACTTAATGCTGTAAAAAATCTTTTAATTGTTTGGGCAGTTATCAAAAATCTATTTTTAAAAAAGATTGTAACATCATTCATTGATTCCGATAGTTCGTAAGAAAATCGGTAGATGACTCCACCGTCGCCTTAAAGACGTATAAGATGGGAAATTTGAATCACATCGGGCATGTGTCGGTAGCCGAATTGGTCAAGGCATTCCCCCTGTAAGGGAAAGACTGCGGATTCGAGTCCCGCCCGAGATGATTCTTCTTTTTCCCTATGTATTCGAAACCTACACTAGATTATTATTGACTAGCTTTTGCCCGCCGCTCCGCCCGCGTGAATGTCGGTTATCGCGAGCAAACATAGCTTATGTCCTTTCTCATGGTCTAATCTACCCCTTACCAAATTTCATCAAAATCAGTGGTTTAGGCGTGAAAGCGTAACATACAGACAGACAGACAGATATCGAACCCGAGACCTCGGCTCAGCAGTCCATTACCCATACCACTAGACTACCGCAGAACAAACTCTTCAACTTTATATCAATCAATTAATTAACCTTTCGTAGTCCACTGTTGGATACAGGCCTCTCCCAATGTTGGGAGGCTCTGGCCTACTGTGTCCACGCTGGCTGGTTGGTACACGGTTTTATGTCGAGTATTCCTTCTCTCGCAGTGATATCGTCTGCGTATGTTTGCGACTGCCTCTTACGACACTTCGGATGAAACGGGGTGGTGATACTTGTATACTTTCTCGGTCACCACACGAATTATAATATTACTAGCTTTTGCCCGCAGCTCCGCCCGCGTGGATGTCGGTTATCATGACAAAACATAGCCTATGTCCTTTCTCAAGGTCAAATCTACCCCTATACCAAATTTCATCAAAATCGGTTCAGTGGTTTAGGCGCGAAAACGTAACAGACAAACAGACAGACAGAGTTACTTCCGCATTTATAAAATTAGTATGGATTTATACCGGGTGCCCGGAGCCTGAAGCCGAGAACACCTAATAGTACTCCAAGTACATAACACATTGGCATAAAAAAGAATCGATTGGCATTTTTTTTTGGATTATTTACTCTAAATGCCAATGCCAATTTGCATTGGCAAATTGGCGTTGGCCAATTAATAAATTGGCCATTTAATAAATGCCAATTATTAAAGCTAAATGAAACGGTAACTTAATTTAAAAAAAAACATCTAGCGCCAAGTATACGTGCTTTTTTATGTGGTGTATAAAAAAAATGTTCTAATCGATTTTTTTATACTAATAAGGGTTTTCAGTTTCGGGAGCGTTCCCCTTACACCCGGTATTTGTATTTTTATTAAGTTACAAGAATTCAGTATTAACTATTATGTGATTTAGATGATTAACTAAAGTGTCCCATTATCTAAATACACAATAAATTAAGTAATGATTCACACTAATAGGCTATTATTATATGAGTTATTATAATAACTAGTTGTTAATTGTGTATTCTACTGACTAGTCAAATAACTTGAAGCGTCGGTAGCTTAGTGGTTAAGGAGTCGGCCTTACGATCGAGAGGTCCCGGGTTCGATCCTGGCCATTACACTACCGACGTGAACCCACTCCTAGCACAAGCATAGCTTAGTTGGAGGGGTTAGAGGGAATATTAGTAACGTTGGTTCTAATATTCTTTAAAAAAAAAAAAAAAAAACTTAATTTTTACTAAACGTCAAAACGATAAGTTTAAGTATGGGTATGAAAAAAGATTCAGTGACGTCATACAATTTAATAGTCGAATCAGTTACTGTTATAGGTTGGGTGGATGATTAAAAATAAATAAAAACTATAAAATAAAAACCGACGCAATTTTTACCGCTCTTTTACTATTCTTAGTTTAATAAGCTCGAATGAATTTTACACAGACTATACAAATCGAATACATAGGGAAACAAAAAACACCAAAAAGTTGAAAATAAATAAATAAATTTTAATTCAACGGTTGCCATGTCGGGGGACCGTAACTGGTTAAGTACTCCTTTACATCGTATGGTCCCCCGACATGGCAACCGTTGAATTAAAATTTATTCATTTATTTTCAACGTTTTGGTGTTTTTTGGGACGGGGGTTTTTTAAATTCTTAATTTAATTTTTATTTTATACTTTTTAAATTGATCTACTAGTCAAGCTCTTTCATTTGATACCCATATTGAGGGAATTATAAAGAAATACGTATTCCAACACGTTGTGGCGGCGGCTATCTTGGACCGATTTTTTTCAAACATGGCTAAGAACACTCCCGACAAATATACTTTTCAAACAAAAAAAAACTACATCCAAATCGGTTCATCCGTTTGGGTGCTACGATGCCACAGACACACACACACACACACACACGCACACACACACACAGACACGTCAAACTTATAACACCCCGTCGTTTTTGCGTCGGGAGTTAAAAATAAATATTTTCGGGCGGGAATCGAAACCGCAGTCTTTCCCTTACAGGGGGAATGCCTTGACCAATTCGGCTACCGAGACACGCCCAATGTGATTCAAATTTCCCATCTATTTATCCGTTCTTACGGCGACGGTGGAGTCATCTACCGATCTTCTTATGAACTATTCTCCATGAGACATTCCCCCTGTAAGGGAAAGACTGCGGGTTCGAGTCCCGCCCGAGAAGATTTATTTTTCCCTATGTATTCGATTAATAAGCTCGGTTAGATAATTTATTTTAACTTTTTTTTTCTTTTTTTTTTTTCAAAATTCTACTCAACGCTATCTAGACCCATGGTAAGCTTTTATAGCTTGTGTTATGGAATCTAGAATGCGGATAAACATACTTATATACTTTTTTTTTCGTGAATACATACATATTATACATAGAAACACCCAGACCAATGCAAATAGCCATATTCATGCATACAAATATTTGCACTGAGCGGGAATCGAACCCGCGCCTCCTGCGTGGCAGTCGCATGCCACGCCACAGAGGCCGTCTCTACTATAGGATAATACCCAATTGTCTAAGATAATAGCCCTTTTATGTCCATTGTCAAATCCTAACGACATTCGAACACATTATTTAAGTATCATTTACTAATCGATTTTAAATTACCAATATCTAAGTTGTTTTCGAGAAATATCGATGGGTTATTTGGGGATTATAATTTTCTAGAAAATAGTCGTTTAAATAAACATATGTATTACTAGATAACCCGTCTCGGCTTCGCCCGGGAAAATTTCGTATTCCATATTTGATAGTGACCTAAATGACGAACTTTCCATACAAACGTCATCTATTTTAGTATGACAACGGGGACAGCAGGCCACGGCGACGCACACTGTGTAATTTTAGCAATCTAGGGGAACTTTATTCTAACTCTTGATAAATGTAGAGGCTATAGCTTAAAGTGATGATGTATGATGAAATTTTCATTTTTATAAAAAAAAATAAGTATGAGATATAATATTTATTTTAAAAAGTTATCAAAGAAAAAAAAATAATGTAAGAAATATTATAATTTAGTTTTTAACCTTCATCTTGTTCTGATGAGGTATTTTCCGAGTCCTTACTTACACTAGGAGATTTTAACAGAAGAAGAGTTTCTTTAGGTAGTTTATGTCGATGTTTTTTAAAAATTAAAAATTATTTAATTAAAATTGAAAATAGAAAAAAAATATGGGTGAGCAAAAACGAGCATGAGTAAAGAACTTGACTTTGTTATTTATTAATTGCAGAATGATTTAAGAATGATTTCAAGACGGATACATTGGGATATTTTTTTAAAAGTCAACGCAAACTCACAGATGTTAAAACTAAAGCATGATTATAATGTGACTCAAAAGAAAGCATTTTTATTTTGAATTTAGTTGTGAAATCATGTCAAAACTTACTTTTCCCAGTAGACAAGACTCCAAATTATCAAATACAATAATAAAAAAATCACTTAGGTAATATACAACTGCACAACAAGTACCGATATAAGCTATTATGAATTGCGTGTAAGTTTCACTCAACGTGACTACGTGCGTAGGTCAAGTTTGACGACGTACCCTCCAATCATTTATCAAGTCAACTTTTTAAATCGTATTAAAATAGATGCTCGGTTTATATAGCTATCATATAATAGATGTTTCCTGTCTGTCTGATAAACTTTAGATTTTGAATTAAGTTCCCCTAGATTGCTAATTTAACACAGTGTGCGACGGTGCGCTGAGAAGCGCGCCTCCCCATTCCGGGGGCGAGTCGGGGACACTGTTGTCCGCCCTCCCGAGGAGGGCTAGACCGTAAGGGATGGCCCTGGGTCAGCCGGGGTGCGAGGGATATGTCGATGACAACCTCACCTCCGGCCTAGCACCACGACCCACAGCCGGCGTGCGGTTTTAGTCGGTTCGAGTCCGACATAACCTTCCTTTCCGGCTCCGGCAGGGGGGTATCCGAGGGGATTTCCGAACGAAAAAAAAAAAGTATGACAACGGGGACTGAAATGCTCTCCAAGGCACGACCAGACCAATTCGAATGCCCATATTCATGCATGCAAATATTTGCAACTAGCTTTGCGTCTTCACCCGCGTGGATGTCTGTTATC
Source organism: Eilema sororculum (assembly GCA_914829495.1). Lineage (NCBI taxonomy): Eukaryota > Metazoa > Arthropoda > Insecta > Lepidoptera > Erebidae > Eilema > Eilema sororculum. The sequence goes on along the minus strand of OU618559.1, from coordinate 14,155,615 downwards.
ACAGCAAAATATTTCTCAAAAGACGTAGGTGTACGAAGTTTCATGCTTCTAACTTTGAAAATGACGAACTTTCCATACAAACGTGTATCACCTATTTTACCCTCTTAGTAGTTAAATTTTGAAAAAACGCTGATACACGTGTTCATTTATATCTTAAAAGACACAGGTTTATGAAATTTAGTGCATGTAGCTCTGAAAAAGATGTACTTTTATACAAACTTCCATCCCTAATTTTACCCCTTAGTGGCAGAATTTCCAAAAATCCTTTCTTCGTGGATGCTTACATCATAAAATGTATCTACTGTCAATATTTCAAGTTTGTAGGTCCAGCGGTTTAGGCTCTGCGTTGATGAATCAGTCGGTCAGTCGGGACAAGTAATTTTATATGTATAGATTTTTATCTGCTCTACATGGTATTGTCTGATGTTTCTCATTGAAATAAAATAATATTGCAGATATTTAAAATAAAAATTCAATAAATTTTTAACACGAGATTTGGACATCCGAACATACATTGCAAATAAAAATTAAAAATAAAAATAATTTTTCCTACCTTTGATTCCCTGTTTTTAGCCAAGATGTGACCGCGTTAAATGAAAATCGTCAGGAAAAAGAGGTCCCGGGTTCGAATCCTGGCTATTTCACTATCGTAGTAAACACACTCCTAGCACAAGCAATTTATCTTTTTGATATTAGTAATGATTGCTAATATTCTTAAAAAAAATTAGGAATCACACGTAAATATTCGATTTATAATACTTTTAACAATAAACTTGACACTTATGCACTAAATATTGTTTATTACTAATGTATGTCAAGTACATCGTATTGTTTATATGGTTCGCGATGAAAACTAACGTCAGCATATTTCTTTGATATCCGTATTCACTTATAATTATGTGTATAACATACGATTTTAATTGTGTTGTCTGTACATTTATAGATTTTGAAAACAGTAAAACACTATACCGGGTGTAAGGGGAACGCTCCCGAAGCTGAGAACCCCTAGTAGTACTCCAGGTACATAACACATTGGCATAAAAATAACATCGATTTAGAAAAAAAAAAACTATATTTTTTTGCTTTTTAATTTGCACTAGCCTTTGCCCGCGGCTCCGCCCGCGTGGATCTCGGTTATCGTGACCTAACATAGCATATGTCCTTTCTCAATTTCTAACCTATCCCTATACCAAATTTCATCAAAATCAGTTCAGTGATATAGGCGTGAAAGCGTAACATACAGACAGACAGACAGAGTTACTTTCGCATTTATAATATTAACTAGTTTTTGCCCGCGGCTCCGCCCGCGTGGATGTCGGTTATCGCGATCAAACATAGCCTATGTCCTTTCTCAAGGTCTAAACTATACCTGTACCAAATTTCATCAAAATCGGTTCGGTGGTTTAGGTATGAAAGCGTAACATACAGACAGACAGACAGACAGAGTTACTTTCGCATTTATAATATAAGTATGGATATGGATTATTTACTCTCCATCGTGTTAGTAAAGTTGAATGAAACGGTAATTTCATAAAAAGAACATCACTACAAAAAAAACGACGCTCAATTTTTTTGTCCAAATCGATGTTATTTTTATTACCCGACTACGGCGAAGCCAAAAGGAGGGTTATGATTTTGACAGGCTATGTATGTATCTATGTATGTATGTTCATTTGTTCCCTCATAGCTCCTCAACTACTTATTAGAACTGGACAAATGAGGTATCGTTACAAGCGGCTTGATCGTCCAATGGTTATAGGCTATATGACGTGTCACTCAATCTTCTGTGACGCCCTCTAGCGCTCATAAGGTACTGTGTTAAAAAATAAATTTGAGATAAATATGCCGTGTTTGGTATCAAATGAAAGGACTTGATAAGCACATTTCAAATATGTATAAATTATTAACTTTTCCTTGCCCCAAAATAATATAAATAAAAAATAAAGTTTAAAACTAAAACCCGACTACCGAAAAATCACGCTCTAAAAGTAACAAACAAGAAAATATCAAGGATAGCCGTGGTCGTATGCCACTTACTCTAACACAACAATATATTCTAGGGAAAAGTGGCATACGACCACGGCTATCCTTGATATTTTCTTGTTTGTTACTTTTAGAGCGTGCTTTTCGGTAGTCGGGTTTTAGTTTTAAACTTTATTTTTTATTTGCGAAATCTGGTCTTAAATAATACAAGTTTGCTCGTTCCGTATTCAACCCAAAAAGGCATGCAAAGTTACAATATTAGCTAAAAGTCAATGATATTACATACAAAAAAGAGGCAGATATGTTATTAGACTGCGCCTGGTGAAGACGCGAAAACGTCCCAATTGGGACGTATCGCATTTAGTATATGTCTGGCAAACGCCGAGTTGTCACGTATGTAAGCGCATAATAAAATTGCAATAAAAATGCCATCGTGTGTTTTAAAAAATGTACAAATTACAACACTAAAGTCAATAAAACACGAGGGATCTTCTATCACATGTAAGTACATACAATATTACCGATTTCTTAGTGTTTTTCATTAAAATTAGTTAAATAATATTTTTAAAATAATGGCGGCTAAGAAAAAAGACAGCAATACTTTTTGATATGAGCACGACAAGGACACAACAACACTGCTGGCATAGATTATCAGTACAGATGCGACATAGGGTAATTTTCAGTTTACTGCCTACTAATGTTATAATTGACCTGCTGTTCAGTTTTACTTGTTGTTTAAAATTGAGTAACAAAATTTTTGTTTTATTTATTTGTTGTCCTTTAAATAATTGTAATAACCTAAAGCTTTTTTCAAGGTTTCCGACTAATGAAGTTCGACTTCAAGAGTGGATTGCAATTGTTAGGGAACAACGAGGCAGAAAAGAAATAAAGTAAATTCATTTGAAGGCGTTTAATTTTTTATTATAACGTCATTGCGTCACTATGGTTTTATTTTCGAGAAATTTCTTTATTATCTTTTTTAATTGTTATCATTTTCCGAAGTAAATAATGACGTTTTATTTTTTCATCGAATTTCATTTCTTGCCTACCAAAGAAATACCCCTTCTGTTCAACAAAATCATAATCTATGCTAAAAAGCCATACTAGAACGAACGAGACGATTGCAGTCCGAATCATTCCGAATTATAGCTATCTTTTTTACTCACGTGCTTATCCCATCTTTCATACTACTTTAACGCTAATTGTCAACTATTGTGCACTGACACATTGCTGGATCAGATTTGAGGAGTCAGTTACTATGAACGTAACATATCTTGTGTAAAATATCATTGCTAAAAGTACATTAAAAATACACGATATTCTAAAGGAGTAACTCAACTGATTAAATTATCAATATAAAGAAAGATTATCAATATAAAGAAATGCACCTCGCCAAACCCCTTCGGGTAGGCAGAGGTAGGCATTGAAATACTGTGTACTTGCTCGTATTACTTCTAATTAAAGTTATTTGTTATTGTTTTTATATAATATGTTGATAATTATATAACTATAATAATTACATTTCATTTCAAATTAAAAATTGACGAAAAAATTGATCCCACTACTTAAGTAATAAAAATAAAAATTTGATTCTAAATTGTTTTTCATTTTAGTTATAACGTTTAAGCCTAAGAATGTGGGACATTCTGGGAAAGTGACATTTTGGGAAGTTGACATTTTGGGAAAGGGACATTTTGGGAAAGGGACATTTTGGGAAGTTGACATTTTGGGAAAGGGACATTTTGGGAAAGGGACATTATGGGAAGTTGACATTTTGGTACCTGGGGAAATTTTGGGAAGTTGACGTTCTGAGCCACAACGTGCACTCGTTATTTTTGCGGTCCCACGTTATAAGCGGCAAGCCTATTGCCGTCAGAGGGTATTTTGTATGGCTGTATGTTTACTGTCGGATGGAGAACAGCCCTATCCCTTAAATAAATATCCCACAACATTCCACACAACGCTATCTAGACCCATGGTAGGCACAGCTTAACTAGCTGGTGTTACGGAATCTAGAATACGGATAAACATACTTATATACTTTTTTTTTTGTAAATCATCATCAGCCCGCGGCAGTCCACTGCTGAACATAGGCCTTTTTTTTCCGTGTGGAAGTCTCTTCGAATACCCCCCCTGCCGGAGCCGGTAGGGGAGGTTATGTCGGACTCGAACCGACTAAAACCGACTGTGGGTCGTAGTGCTAGGCCGGAGGTGAGGTTGTCATCGACATATCCCTCGCACCTCGGTTGATCCAGGGCCATCCCTTACGGTCTAGCCCTCCTCGGGAAGGGGGACATAGGTGTCCCGGACATAGGCCTCTCCCATGACACGCCACTTAGCCCGGTCTTCGGCTGTCCTCCTCCACTCTCCACCAGCCACTCTGCGTATATCGTCGCTCCATCTAGTCGCAGGGCGCCCCACACTACGTTTGCCGGTTCGCGGTCTCCACTCAAGGACTCGTTTACCCCAACGGTTATCGGTCCTACGGCAGATATGGCCAGCGCACTGCCACTTCAGCTTGCTAATTCTTTTTGTAAACAAATTATTACATACACAATTATTTACATGGAGCAGGGATCGAACCGCTACACCACAGATACTGTAAAGGGGAGTATTCGAGGCCAACTTCGCACTGTAAAATAATAATGCTTACAACATAAAAGGTGTCGCCACGTGTAATAATTAGTGTATAAATATAATTTGTTCTCAATAAGTAACTTACTATAAGATGCCTGACAAACCAAGGCCACAGAGCGACATTTGGCTTACAAAGCGGAAACATACTCATTGTTATATCACACACATCACGCTTGCAATTGTGAGGTCGTCAGCAGAAAACTATCCGCGTGGTGACGGTGAAAGAATACAAGTATCATCACCCCATCTCATCCGAGGGCACGCCGTAATAGCGGCGGTAAGACCCATCATGGAGGAGTGGCTAGAGAGGCCACACGGTAGCCTCTCGTACCGGCTGACGCAGGTGATTACCGGACACGGGTGTTTCGGGAGTTACCTGTGTCGGATCCGGAAGGAGCCAACGTCCGAGTGCCATCACTGTAATGCGAGCGAGGACACAGAGCTGCACACGCTGACCGAGTGCCCGGCGTGGGACACGCCGAGGCGGGTCCTAGTGGCGGCTCTGGGGGTGGGAGTCCTCACACTCGCCACGTTGCTCACAGCGATGGTACGATGCGCGAACGCTTGGGGTGCGGCTGTCTCCATCTGCGAGCAAGCAATGCTCGAGAAGGAGGCGGCCGGTCGGGTCCGGACTAGACTCCGGGCCCGGGAAGCCCGCGCAGAGCGAAGGCGAACCGGACGTCGGAGGTCGCAGAACGACCTCCGTAACCGGGGCTAGATGGGGACACTGTGGTCCCCACAAACCGAAGGGGGCCATCTCGAAAGAGATGGTCCTGGGTCTGCCGGGGTGCGAGAGATATGCTTTTGGCAATCTCACCTCAACCAAGGACCCAAGACGGCGTGCATTTTAGTCGGTTCGAGTCCGACATAGCCGCCTCCACCGGCTCCGTGGGGGCGGTATAATAAATAATAATAATAATAAATATTCCACAACATTCCACACAACGCTTTCTAGACCCATGGTAACCATAGCTTAACTAGCTTGTGTAATGGAATCTAGAATGCGGATAAACATACTTAGATACTTTTTTTTTTTTGTAAATACATACATACTATACATAGAAACACCCAGACCAATGCAAATAGCCATATTCATGCATACAAATATTTGCATTGAGCGGGAATCGAACCCGCGCTTCCTGCGTAGCAGTCGCGTGCACTACCACCATCTCATCCGAAGGTGGGGTCACAATGAGGTCGTTCCGCGAAGCCTGTGAAGCCCCCAGTAAGCTTCTTCGTTGCTGGGCGGAGCTAGGCTGGCTGCTCTAGCCAGCACTCTCTACGCACAATGGCCCAAGAGAGAGGCTAAGTGCGGATAAAAGAGTCCTCCTATCCTCTCCTATCCTGGAGGGTCAGGAAGAAATTAGCTTAGCTGAAAGGATGCAGAGGAGATTCCCTAACGCACGCAACGCATCTCATCCATAGGGTGTCGTAAGAGGCAGTCGCAAACATACGCAGACGATATCACTGCGAGAGAAGGAACACTCGACATAAAATCCTGTACCAACCAGCTAGCGTGGAAACAGTATCCCAAAGCTTGCCAATATTGAGAGAGGCCTAAATACTACAGGGGAATGCGATAGGCTATACTACTACTTGTTGTGATGTATTGTTTATCCAGACGCGAAATGTATATTCGTCCACATTTAGCTTTAGGTTGCCTGGAAGAAATCGCTTCCAGCGACAAGGCCGCCCATTGTACATTAAACTGTATCATGCTACCTACTTGTTCCAATGTAAATCTATTGGTGTACAATAAAGAATTATGTATCTATCTATCTAAAAAAAATAACTATTGTAAATTGACGTCTAAAAAATGCCGCAGTGGGGTTTGTTGCGCCGTTTCTTCTCCACCAGCGCCTTTAAAGCGGTGGTCAACTTAGATTTCAAGTAGAATTAAAATTGACGTCAATAAGAAACAATTTTATTGTTCAAGATTGAGAATAAATGACTTTGACTTTGACTAATTGATAGCAGAAAACTAACTATATTCACGCTTGTGTGCCCCGAAGGGTTAGGATAGGTTATTAAAAAGAAACGAGCGTATTGCCGTCAACAGCGTACTTTGCTCTGTGCTGTTTACTGTCGAATAGAGAACACAGCCCTATCCCTTACGGCCGGCGCAGTGCCGGCATCGGCATGCATGAGGATTTGTATTTGTCATGTAACAATAGATCTTATTGTTATAGAAATAAGATTGAACTTTAATTGGTAACCATGCCGCTACAGAATGCCGATCGATGCCGACGATAGTCGACGAAATCGACGACGTCATTGAAATTTCAATTTTATGTTGAATGTGATAAGATCTAAGACGCTTGGCAAAAAAAATCCTGGAGCTTGCCGATGCCGATAATGGGCGCCGGCCCTTAGTCGCTTATACATCCACGCCATGGGGTGATCTTATTTCATCTGGTTTTGTTGGTTCCTTGTGGAGTAGAATAGCACTACCCCATCTGTTTATTTGGGTGTCGTAGAAGGTGACTAGGTACTACTGCCAGTGGGGACGCGGTTTGACCGGACGGGTGATTAGCCCTTCTCATCATCATCATCATATCAGCCACACATAGTCCACTGCTGAACATAGGCCTCTCCCATAGACCTCCAGAATGACCGATCTGAAGCAGCCCGCATCCAGCGCTTCCCGGCGACCTTGATGAGGTCGGCCTTCCACCTGGCCGTTGGGCGTCCTACACTACGTTTGCCCGTACGCGGTCGCCATTCCAGAACTTTTTTGTTCCATCGGCCATCTGTTCTGCGCGCTATGTGTCCCGCCCACTGCCACTTCAACGAGCTAATCCGCTGGGCTACGTCGGTTACTTTTGTTCTCCTACGGATATCATCATTTCTGACGCGATCACATAGGGAAATACCGAGCATAGCCCTCTCCATAGCTCGTTGAGCGACTTTGAGCTTTTGTAGGAGACCTATAGTGAGGGACCACGTTTCAGATCCGTAAGTCATCACTGGTAACACACATTGGTTAAAGACTTTCGTCTTTAGACTTCTATTTGATGATTGATGATGATTTCACCCAATTCCTCTATAACGATTGTCATACATATTCATATGACAACCAGGACCGACAGCTTAACGTGCTCTCCAGGCACGACCAGACCAATGCAAATACTCATATTCATAACATAACATAAACTCACGCCTGTATTCCCCGAAGGGGTAGGCAGAGGTGCTAGCACCCACATTTCGCCAGTTTATGTTTAGGTCTCAATGTCTCAGGTGGCGAGCCTATTGCCATTAACTGGGCACTTAAAAACCGGCGATAAATACACACATAACTTCGAAAAGCATCGAAAAGTCATTGGTGTGTGCCATGGTAAACCTGGGATCGAACCCGAGACCTCGTCTCAGCAGTCCATTACCCATACCACTAGGCTACTAGGCTACTCATATTCATGCATACAAATATTGGCACTGAGCGGGAATCGAACCTGTGCCTCCTACGTGGCAGTTGCGTTCACTACCGCCACGCCACAGAGGTTGTCTAGAAGGCGATTAATAGATAGGGCTATTCTCCATCCGACAGTAAACATACAGTCCAGAACTAAAGCCCCGCTTGGCAATAGGCTCGGCCCCCATTACGTGGGACCGAATATCATACTTGTCGAAATGTGGATGTTAAAACATCTCTGCCTACTCCTTCTGTCTGTGTATGTTGTAGCAATTTTCATTTCATTTCATTTTCATTTATTCATAATTGGCGAAATATGGGTATTGTACATTGGTGTTCATTGTTACTGTGGAAGTATCACTATATTCAACCACACGGCATGCAAATGAATGTTGACATTTCTAATTAACAAGTTATAACAATTATGTCAGGCATCAATATTTAAAATTACACAATATGTCATAGGGTACATAATACCCCGCCTATATAATGGTTTGTGCTCAGATGAATTATTTGACATGATGCCCACAGCTACATTCTATCATCGCACAGGGACAGGGAATTCATCCCCACACATTGCATCCGAATACGGTGCGCACCGTGCGGTATGAAAGAAACTTCATCCCACGTACGCTCAAGCTGTGGAATGAATTCCCTGCCATGGTTTTCCCAAGCGACTACAATATGGGGTTCTTCAAGAGGGGCATTAGAAGGTTTCTTCAGGGTAGGCAGCGCGAGTGTAACGCCCCTGGTGTTGCATACGTCCATAGGCCACGGTAACCACTTTCCATCAGGTGGGCCGTGTGCTTGTCTGCCACCTAAGTGGTATAAAAAATACTCAATATAAACAATAAATAAATTAGGGCATGTCGAACAATAAATTAAAGGACAACCCCGACTCTCATACAATCTTGGGCCCGCATGTACAGGGTTGAAAATTAGGCAATATTTAGAGCATCTAAGGACATTTTGTTTGCCTAATTTTCACGACGATTCACAATGGCCAAGTTTGTTAAATCGAGCATTGTTCATAGGTTTTTAGGTTATGTTGTAATACATAATGCGGTCAAACAGCGTCTTATGTTGTGTTGTGTGTGATAGCTACACAAGTTATTCGCGTATCGCTTTTATTTGTAAGTAGGTTAGCAGGTTTTATTAGTATAGAAAAGGGCAGGTCATTAATATTTTTAGTCATTAATGTGGAATGGCCAACTATATGCTAAATAATAAAACTGATATGTCAAAGCAAAGACATGCTTTTAGCTACTTTTTTGTTGCACGATATTAAACCTTATAGTTTTATGATATGCAACTGACATTTACTCTAAAGGTGGTAAAGCAATCCTTCCCTACCCTCACTTCAGACGGCAACATCTGAGTGACATCCTTTTGCTACGGTCACCACTTTCCACAAGGCTTTCTTGTTTGCTGTAGTAATATAGAAATAATTATATAAGTAGGAAATAAAATAAAACAACATTATTTTAAAGAATATTATATTTAAAAAAAGTATTTTAATCTCTATCCCGGGTATCTTCCTATTTGGCTTTAGAAATGCTTACACTAGGACTTAGGTCTTTCCTCCCCTTTTTAAGCATCATCATAGTTTATTATAATATTGTCAAGAAACTGCAGGAGGTGTTATATTGTCTTGGAACCGTGCCCAACCGAGATACCATATTACACTCATTATGTGGGCCCAGCACCCGACTGTTCTCTTACCTACAATACAATTACAGCAATGCTGTAATATAGCATTCCTCCCGCTCAAAGAACTGTCAACTAATATATTATATGTAATAAGTTCTACTACTTATATGCCTGGACTTTATTTTTCCTCTTAACAACCAAGTCGCTTGAGATATTGACAGTTCTTGTAGGAGGTCTGTATCCACACCTCTGCACACTTCAATGACATACAGAATACACACTTGTTTGTGCCCCACTGGTGATTGTGCTGGTCTGTTCTCATCCAAACATGCACATTGAGCTTGAATCCAGCAAGATTCGCAAATGATGTCATTTGCATTCACCTTAAACAGAGATCATGTTTTAAGCACTGAATATTCCATAGTCATATAGGCTAGTACTTCATGAACGTTACACATATCAGTCAAAATACATTGTCATATACAAAATATAATTATCTACGGAATTAGGTAGACTCGTAGTAATTTCTATTCTATAGCAGCTATCACACAGCTTGTTACCGTTAATTATAATAACAATTTCAAAAGAGCGAGAAATAACGAGTAGGTACTTACTATTTGTGGTGCGACCCATTCACGTATACAAGCTAGTATCGCTGCATCGTTCAATAAATGTCTGCCTATAATATTGCACCGATAGCAATTCCACAATTCACACAGAGACTCATTGTGATAGCTTTCAGTCGATGTGGTAAAGTCTAGTCCAGTTTTAAGGCCAAGGTCAACAAATGTAGCAAATAACGGTGTCCGGTAATCAAGCAGGGGTCAATTAGTTCGAAAATCATATACAATTCCCAGAGTAAAAGCAGCAAAACACAATGATCTCAGGGAGCCGAAGGAAAGCGAATGCGACATTTTCAATGACAGGAGTGAAAATGACATATGATGTTACAGATTATTATGAATTCTATATGATCGATTATTTACATAGACTTTGAATACACTACGATTATTTACAATCGATATTTTGACTCCCATTATGAAAGATACATGTGTCTTTCTGATTAGTGAACTAAATACCGAAAATAAAGATGCTACATAGATATTTTTAAATCTTTTAATAACGCCACGAATTTTAAATTCATTGTTATTAGTTATCGATTTGATTTAATAATCGAATCGATAAAGCAAGCATAATCATAGCGCATTTACGAAGATCGGATTAAGTATTACATTCAACGTTTACGAAGCTTGTTGATTAATGAAAATCACATTTTAAAACTTTTGTCGCACTTGGCCATTGCTGATTGTAATGAAGTCTAAACAAAATTATAACACAAAATAGACGAAAATTTTGAGGTAGGTTTGATGTCTGTACACTCAGGCCCAAAATGGGGTATCTCCTTTCAAATTTCATCAAATACTTATGTCAATATCATATTCAAAATAGATTTAAGAAATTATGATTAATTACAATTTGTCAGTTAAAAAATCATTTATGGAGTAATATTCCACTATCCGAACGAAGGAATATAGCTGACTTAACTCTTTTATTTAAAGTTCGAAAAACATTTCAATTACTAAATCACTCTATTGACTGTTCTGAATTGCTAAGTAATATTGGATTGTGTGTGTCATCTGTGCGTCTGAGGAAGCCTAAGGGCCGGCGCCCATTATCAGCATCGGCGAGCTTCAGGATTTTTTTTGGCCACGCATTATAGATCTTATCACTATCATCATGAAATTGAAATTTCAATGACGATCGTCGACTATTGTCGGCATCCATTCTGCAGCGTCATGGTTACCAATTAAAGTTCAACCTTATAGCTATAGCAATAAATGAAAAAATGAAAATGAAAATGAGTTTATTGCCAAAAACATTTTACAGCATTGTGCGTTTCACAGTGGCCCCACACTAGGCAAGCCTGTCCTGTGGGTACCGGATACGACTTAACCTAATGGACAACATACAGCTCGGGCGACATCAAACATTTCCGGCATACCTAATTTACATTATACACTTTACACAGTTTATATTTACAGTTTACACTTACATTATTACTTTTTATACTACAAAGTTACTAATTAATACACATACATTATTCACAGAAATAATACGATCACATAGGACATTTTACTTATATCTATACGTCAAGCTATGTACCATTTCTACAGATGTAAAAAAAGTCTTTCGGTTTGGTCATAAGACAGGGTTTGGAGCCACATTGTGACCTTCGTCTTTGCTTCTTTCACAGAACACAGTTTAATGTCGCAGTATTTATTCGTGTGATTATAGATATGTTTATCTTTAAACGGACTAAAACGTCTTGCAAAGCTTGAGTTAACTTTAGGCAGCGGCAGTTTGAACACCCGCCGTTTTGTTAACTCTGTGTAATCTTCAGAATTTATTGTTTTTTTATGGGTGCTAGCAACTGTCTTCAAGATAAATAACTGACGGACATTTAATAGCTTACATTCACTGTAAAGATCTGTGGTTGGATACCGAAAGGGATTTTTATACATAGTCTTTAATACTGCTCTCTGAGCTCTTTCTAATTGTTTCATTTTTGACTTTAGAGCACTTCCCCAGCAAGTGATACAATATGTGTGACTTAGCGCAAAGTATACACATTTTAAGATGTCTGCTGGTGCTGATGAACGAAGTAACTTTAAGATAATTGCCGTTTTTCTAATTTTACCGGATAGAACATGTAATATGTGAGATGTGAGTAAAAATTAAGATTTTCTTAATTCTTTATTGTACACAACTAATACAGAGATCATACAAAAAACATTTCAAAGAACATGTACAAAGGCGAGCTTAACTCAAAATGAGTTCTCTACCAGCAAACCTTTGAGTAGCAGAGAAGTTGTGGTCGTGAAGGGGGATGTGAAGTGTACATAAAAACAGATAAAAAATAAAAAACAAAATAAAAAGGAACACGAATAAGAAGGTGTACCTAAACAGGTACATTATACACAATACACACATATTATAGCATACATAATCATATTCATACATACATACATACACCTAAACATAATTATACATACACATATACATGTACCTACATATATACAAACTATACACATGCATAGACATAAATAAATACGTAAATATATATAAATATATAGATATAAACAGACTAAATTATTGTGACAGGAAATGTTCCCTAGTCCTTCTCCTGAAGATGTCCAGAGTATTGCTTTCGCGAATGGAGTGAGGGAGCGCGTTCCAAAGACGTACCGCCCGGACCGTAAAGGATCCATCATAGCAACTGGAACTATGTGCTGGTGTACGAAGCAGAAGAGAGGAAGAAACTCGACAGGGTTTACCCCTGGGTACAAGATACTCAAAGCGTTCCTGCAGATAAGTTGGAGCATTTGGATTATGAAGAATATTATAGAGAAGCGTAAGAATGTGAAGATTACGGCGCTGCCGAATAGGGAGCCAGTTCAGTCTTTTGCGATATTCCGTCACATGGTCGTATTTTCGCAGACCAAAGACAAAGCGGACTCCCAAATTCTGCAGGCGCTCAAGTTTGTTTAGCAGTTCCTCCGATGCATCGAGAAAGCAGACATCAGCATAGTCTAACAGCGAGAGTAGAAGAGATTGTGCAAGAGTAACTTTAGTCTGAAGAGGTAGGAGTGTCTGGAGACGTTTGAGAGATTGAAATGAGCAGTATACTCTCCTACTCATCTCCGCGATGTGAACATCCCAGGCAAGCATGGAGTCTATGTGCACGCCTAAATTTTTAGCACTTTTGGAGTATTCAATGGCTACAGAATCATACGTTATTGGAGGCAGGGCATCATGATTCAGAAGGCGGAGCATGTATCTACCACCAACAATGAGTGCTTGAGATTTTTTTGGGTTAACAAGCAGTCCAAAGGATTGGGCCCAGATATGGATGTTTTCAAGGTCATTGTTGATGGCAGCCACAGCCCCAGTTAGATCATCAGCTTTAAAATGTCGATATATTTGCAAGTCGTCTGCGTAGAGATGATAATGCGAGGTTAGAACCTTCGTGATGGCGTTTATAAAAACAGAGAAGAGAAGAGGAGAAAGGACGCCACCCTGAGGAACACCTGCTTCTAAGTCACAACAATCGGAGAAAGCGTCATTCACTCTAACAGATTGTGAGCGTCCCTCGAGATAGGACTTGAACCAAGTAATTGCTGAGTCAGAAACATTGATGGATGAAAGAATACCTAAGAGTATGTCAAAATCAACTGAGTTGAAGGCACTGCTGAAGTCCAATAAGACCATCACTGTTAATTGTTTGTGCTCCATGGCCAATCTAATGTCATCTGTTACTTTGACTAGAGTTGTTACAGTACTATGGCCACGGCGAAAGCCAGACTGGAAAGGACTCAACAGGCCATTAGAGGAGAGGTAATAGGTCAGTTGATCGTGAACAATACTCTCAAGTACCTTCGACAAGATGGGTAGGATAGAAATGGGGCGGAATTGGGAGTGTGTTGTAGGATTGGGTACTTTGGGCAGAGGTATAACAGATGCTTTTTTCCACGAAGACGGAAAAAAGTTAGAGAATAAGGAATAGTTCACAATGTGGGTGAGGATAGGAAGGATCAGATCTACAATGGGGAGAAGCATTTGAAGTTGAAGGCCATCGTCACCGACCGCCCTCGTGGATATGGATTTTAAATGTTTTTTAATATCCGCTTCTGTTACTGGTTGAAAAGAGAAGGGAGCATTCAAAGGTAGTGGAAGAGAAGAGAGAGAAATTAAGGTAGAAGATTTAACGTCACTAGGAATAGTAGTTGGAGGGGCTGAAAAATGGGCATTTAATGCATTGAGATCCATATCAGTAAGGTTATCATGGGTGACCTTACCGATCCCCAAGGATTTTAGGAACTGCCATTGTTGGGAAGTGTTAAGGCCTTCAACTGACTTGTGAATATGGTCTCGTCTCGCATCCCTACACAGACGATTGCAGCGATTACGCAATTTTTTGTAAAAGTTCAACGCCTCTTCAGACGGGCACTTGATATATTTACGCTTGGCCTTATCTCGCTTCGACATAATGTTTTTGATTGATGGAGAAAGCCATGGCGCAGGATGATGTCTAACTCTTACCCTTTTAAGAGGCGCATGCACATCATAAATGGCCAGCAATGTGCTGGTGAAAATAGACACTTTCCCATCCAGATCATCACAATCATAAACAGATGACCAGTCGGCACCATCCACATCACCTCCCAAACGCTCCAGATCCATGTCTTTAAAATTACGAAGAAGAAGAAATTTACTCTTGCGTTTCGGAGGACGCAGTTTATAGGAGAGGTATAGAAGATCGTGGTAAGAAAAGGGAGCGGATAACTGTCCGTGTGAGGCCACCTTATGAGGGTTGGAGATTAGTATGAGATCCAGTAGCGAGGGCTGAGTATTGGGAACCTTATGTGTGGCTCTAAGGGGAAGAATGTGCATGTCCACAGAAGAGACAAGGGAGCAGAGTTTACGGCTGCGTGAATCATTTTTTAGCAAGCAGGTATTGAAGTCTCCGAGTATAATTCTGTGCTCATACATTGACGAAAAATTTTCCAGTTGTATTTCGAAAGCAGAAAAGTAGTCAATGTTGCTAACAGGGCTGTAGTATACGCCAAGTAGCGCCTTGGTGTGTTTAAAATCTATTTCTATGAAAAGATATTCTGTAAAATTGGAGTATACACCTGGAGACTGGTCAACAATTTTATGAGAGATATCCCCACGAAGATACACAGCAACTCCACCGCCACCTTTACCAATTCTGTCAACACGCACAAGCTTATACCCAGGTAGAGAGTACTGGGTGGAAGGGAGTGGAGGCTTAAGGAAAGATTCAGAGACAAGGACAGCATGTACGAAGTTAGAATTAAAAGAAGCTAGAAGGTCAGAATAGTGTGCAGGAATGCTTTGAGCATTTATGTGGACAACATTAAAATAATAAGGGAAGGCTGAAAAAGCAGAGGACAGTTCGTTACACAGCTGAACAGCATCATTGTTACCAGATGTACTGGTGAAACTGTCACTGGACCCAACCGAAGAAGAACAGGAAGCAAAACTATCATCTGAGTCTGAAGTATCGTCTGAATCTTCAGACATACAAAAATAAATAAATAATAATAATTTATATCTGAATACTAATTAAATGAATTATATAATATAAATAATAAGTCTCAAAGATTACATTTCACCTATCCTCTATGCACTCGCTAGTTGCATGGCATAAACAATTTTTTTTAAAGTAAATATTACACAAAAATACTAATAGTCTAAGATAAATTATTGGCGTTTCCGAACGAATGAAACATACAATGACACAAAGAAAACTGATAACAAGGCAGCATGGTCATAGTACCTTAGCCTGTTCCGAAAGGAACTAAAGAAACAATAACAAAAAAGCTTTACGTCAAATACGTCAAAGTGTTAAAAAGCAAAACAATAACATATTATAAATGCAACTGACCGCCAATAACAAAATAAATAAATATTAATGAGTGAAAACAACGGAAAATATAACAATAATTATGAAGGCAGATAGATTGTGTGTCTACTTGCGCGGTTTCCTCTGCGAAGTCGTGCCCATACTGGCAGATGTCGCTTCGCCCACTGGATATCTCGCTAGAAGTTTTTGTAACTCAGCCGCCGACTCGATCTTATGCCGCGAGTTATCCGTGACTTGGACAATTATCTTTCCATCGGAGGTCCAGCACTGTCTCACACCATAATGCTTCCTAGCGCATACAAATAGGTCGTGTCTGGGCTTTGTGAGGAACTCCGATAAGGTTAGACCCGTGCCTTTGAGTTTTGATTTATTACGCCAAACTACACTACGGGTCGTACGATTTTCGAACCTCACTAATAGTGGACGAGGCCTACCAGTGTCACTCCCCAGGCGATGGCAAACGGCTATGTCTTTAGCTGTGACACCAATAACACCTATCTTGTTCGAGAACACCTCTACGACACTGCCCGTAGGATCTGCTGTATTTTCCTCAGGAAGACCATGCAGGAGAAGAACTTTCGCTCTTGATGACATCTCATGCCTGTCCAAGCCCTTCACGAGTAACTCCATCTGGGATTTCAAGGCACTCAAGGTCTTCCACACAACGCCCTTAAACTCAGTGAAGTCTCGAGAGATGCTCGCAACACTTTTATGGATGGTTGACTCACCCCCAGCATTCTTCAAGTCTTCTTCGTATTGCGCCATTCGTCTTGTGAAAGTGTTTGAAAGATCTTCCATGCAGTCAAATAACTTTGTGTATAGGTCCATTCTTGTTTATTGAAGTACCAGTGCAGTTGAGCAAAGATAGATAAGATTTTAATTTGTGAGAGGGTGCAATAGAGGATAGTGAAGGTTTTTAACTATTAAGTAGCATTTAATGGTAAGTAAAATATAATTTTAAAATTAAAATATGCAAGAGCTTTTTTCAAAAGGTTTTGACACTTCAACAGCTACCCTCCAAAAAAAATCAATCATCACGCCTAGGTACTTTACTTTTTTTTACTAGGTACTTTAGAGTATCTGTTCTAGATAATGTCTCGCATTGACAGGGCTGAAGTTGATTAGAGCATTCGTGGATTTTAATTCCAAGAGAAGCACTAGGCGACGTTACACTGGTTTTATGGAAACATATGTATTTTGTCTTTTTGGAATTTAGCGTAAGCAGATTGTGTTGAAGCCATTTGTTTGTTTGCCTCATTCCCTTCTCTGCATTCAAGAATGCCTCCTCCCAAGTGTGACCTTCATATATGATAACAGTATCGTCTGCATAGGTTATTACCTCCCCATTTATGCTATTTTGAATGTCATTAATGTACATAATAAACAAAGTTGGACCCAATATGCTCCCCTGTGGTACACCGTACTGAGTGGTTTGGAGATCACTTGTATAACTATTCACTCTTACACACTGCTTTCTCTCTGTCAGGTAGCTTTCAAACCAGTTTAGGGCAATACCACGAATACCGTAATGTTTGTCCAATTTCTTAATTAATATTGGAAAAGACACTGTGTCAAAAGCTTTCGCCAGGTCCAAGAAGGTGCCTATACAAGCTTTTTTTCTGTCGAGCAGAGCTGACACAGTTGATGTTAGAAGTGTGACAGCTTGTTCTGTTGATTTGCCGCTTCTAAAACCAAATTGTCTGGGCGAGATGAGTTCATTGGATTCAATGTATTTGACTAGCCTATTATTTACGATCTTCTCTAGTAGTTTTGCAAACGTTGTCAGTAGTGAAATCGGTCGATAATTTCCCACAGATTGCTTATTACCATCCTTATGGATAAGTATAACGGAAGCTATTTTCCATATATTTGGAAAAATACCTGCCCCTAGACTTGTGTTGAATATTTTAACTAGTGGTTGGATAATAGCATGTTTAATTTTTTTTAGGAGTACATTTGTAATACCGTCTATACCTGGTGATTTATCATTTAGTAGGGACATTATGAGCGAATCGAGTTCGCATTCATCGGTGGGTTGCAAGAAGAAAGAGTTTAATATTTGTTTACTGGTAATTTCTGCAGCCAGTGCTTTCTGATTTGGCTGAAGTTTATTCAGAATGTTATCTGCTAACGTCTCTCCAACAGTTGTAAAGTAATTGTTGCATTTGTCCAAAGAGTTTTTGGGACCTAAACTATCCTGTAACGTGAGAAGCTCTGTAGGTTGCTTGTTAGTTTTTGTCAGATGGCACACGTTTTTTATGGTTTTCCACATCTTTTTTGGATCCTTTGCACTGCTGATAAGTTTGCCATTTTCGTAATCTGATTTAAGTTTACGTAGAAGACTGTTACAGAATAAGATCTATTGTTATTCGACAAATACAAATCCTCATGCTTGCCGATGCCCTAAGCCCTAAGTTGCTATATGCACCTGCACCTACATTCAAAATTCATATTAAGTCAGGGTGTGTCGAGCGTACAACTCACTATGCCATGCGTACAATTTAGATTTATTTTTCACCAGAACCAATCAAATTAAAGTCATACTAAGTAAAATATTCTTTGACAAGTTCTTTAAATAACCTGTTGTTTTTCTTTGTTTTATAATATGTGTAAATATACTTCGCTGTTTTATAAAATACACGATAATATGCTTAGAAATAGAAATAGAAATTATTTGCTCATAAACATGGTAACAAAGATCTTAGCAAGTATCTTAAGTATTATAGCACAACATATTTAGCCGCAGTCAGTGGCATGCAACTTTCGATTGTACAAATAATTATTTTAAATGCTTTATGCACTGTCTTATAGACATACATTATACGCACAAATTTATACAAAATTACTTAATACAATAACTGAATGCGTGCCGTGTTCAATAATCAGTCTTCTATAACTTAACATTACTTTTTTACAATACACTTTATTACACACTAGCTTATGCCCGCGGCTCCGCCCGCGTAAATGTCGGTTATCGCGACCAAACATAGCCTATGTCCTTTCTCATGGTCTAATCTACCCCTAAACCAAATTTCATAAAAACGGTTCAGTGGTTGAGGCGTGAAAGCGTAACATACAGACAGATAGACAGACAGACAGATAGAGTTACTTTCGCATTTATAATATT
The DNA here is from genome assembly GCA_914829495.1 of Eilema sororculum. Classification (NCBI taxonomy): domain Eukaryota; kingdom Metazoa; phylum Arthropoda; class Insecta; order Lepidoptera; family Erebidae; genus Eilema; species Eilema sororculum. The sequence continues at coordinate 14,136,361 of OU618559.1, read as the reverse complement.
AGTATGGATTTCCTACTTAACTATAAACTATTTATTAAACTATTACATATAATTAAAACTAAACAAAAATTTATACTAATATACTTATTTATTTATTATTTGTAGCGGTCTTTGTAATTTAACAATTCTTCAATATTTATTGCATAACTAACAATTCTTATTGCATAACTGTCTACCGTACATACTACTACATGTGAAAACCTATAATTGGCCATATTGTTTTTACAATTGGTTTCTACTCTGTATTCTAGCTGTAAGTTTTTCTGAAAGAATAAAATAAAAATGAATAAAATAAAATGTAACATAACATAAACTCAAGCCTGTATTCCCCGAAGGGGTAGGCAGAGGTGCTAGCACCCACATTTCGCCAGTTTATGTTTTTTTAGGTCCCAATGTAATAGGTGGCGCGCCTATTGCCATTAACCGGCCACTTATAAACCTGCGATAAATACACACATAACTTCGAAAAGCATCGTAAAGTCATTGGTGTGTGCCATGGTAAACCTGGGATCGAACCCGAGACCTCGTCTGAGCAGTCCATTACCCATACCACTAGGCTACAGCAGATTTTGTCTATATATATATATGTAATATCTTCCTCAGGTCGGCTTCAAAGGGTACGGTCTGTCTCCAGTCCAGTTGCAGTCATCGGGAAGCTTCAGTTTCTCGGATGGGAAGACGTACTCCATCACGCATGGGTCTGTCATCATCGCTGCTATCACTTCTTGCACCAATACCTCGAATCCGAGCGTGATGTTAGGAGCTGGTAAGATAAAACATTCTTTATTATCCTCCTAATATTATTCCACAATAATAAATATTCCACAACATTCTACACAACGCTATCTAGACCCATGGTAAGCTTTTATAGCTTGTGTTATGGAATCTAGAATGCGGATAAACATACTTATATACTTTTTTTTTGTAAATACATACATATTATACATAGAAACACCCAGACCAATGCAAATAGTCATATTCATGCATAAAAATATTAGCACTGAGCTGGAATCGAACCCGCGCCTCCTGCGTGGCAGTCACAGAGGTTTGTAAGTTGTTACTCTTTCACGTCTAAACGGCTGGAGCGATTTTAATAAAATTTTGTATGGAATTAGCTGACACCCTGAATTAACAGATAGGCTATGTTTGGTCATGATAACCGACATCCAAGAGGGTGGATTCGCGGGCTAAAGCTAGTGTACCATAAAAGTGAGAGCATGCCGTTTTTTGCTAAGTAATTATTTGGCAAATGAAATTAGGTGGAACATTTTTGGGAAGTGATAAATTTGCCAATTTCTTTTTGGTCAAACAAGGGTAATCCCACAAAAGTATTAGGTATAAGATACCAATTTATTGATATATAACTAGTTTTTGCTCGTGGCTCCGCCCGCGTGGATGTCGGTTATCGCGACCAAACATAGCCTATGTCCTTTCTCATGGTCTAATCTACCCCTATACCAAATTTTATTAACATCGGTTCAGTGGTTCAGACATACAAAGAGACAGTTACTTTCTCATTTATAATATTTATTTATTTATTTATTTATTAAGAGCAGCTTACAAGGTATACACCAGCACATTACATTTTACCTTAAGTCTAATTTACATTTGTTTGGAGCTACCTCAATTACAGGCTGCCACGGCATGCATTGAGAAGCAAGATATACAGTTGATTAAAGTAATTACATAAAATTTATCTGTATAACACAGAAACCTAAATTATGGAAAATTGAGATTACTGCATGAGACTAATATGAGTACCTAAATAATCTAGTAGTTGTGGGATGGGTTTAAAATCAAGAATTTAAATTTAGCCAAGGATTGTCCAAAGATATCCAGAACGCGCCCCTTCGAAACATTGTTGTATGTGTGTTGGAGCCGGTTCAACATTCCGCCAATTGCCGTCAACCGGGTACTAAGTTATAAGCTGTATGTTTACTGTCGGATGGAGAACAGCCCTATCCCTTAGTCGCCTTCTACGACTCCCACGGGAAGAGCTGGGGTGGTCCTATTCTACTCCACCGGGAACCTTTTATACTTATGATCTCTTTTTTTCCAGGTCTCCTGGCAAAGAAGGCAGTAGAAAATGGCCTCAGTGTTCTACCTTACATCAAGACCTCCCTGTCTCCGGGATCTGGAGTGGTCACCTACTATCTCCGGGTAAGAATTGGTGTAGACCATTAAATCGGGACTTACAAAACGTCAATATAAAAATAAATATTAAAGACTAGTTTAGCAAACTGATTCGAAACGCGGCCCAGACCTGAGAAGACTCCGGCAAGAAACTCAGCGGGCTTTTGCTTTTTTTTTTGGTCTTTTTACAACAATTCACTTAGTTTAATACTTAGTTTGCGTACACGAGCAGAGCGGCGGCGACAGCGACAAAGGGCGACGCGGCATTATTGTCACATTATTTATCTGCATTAAATTTTCAATAAATTAACTCTACACATTTTTGCTGTAGGATCAATACTTTTATAAATACCAGAGGTCAAATGTAACAAAGCTTGTAGTTCGCGACACAATGGGCTATTTGACTAATTTTTTTTTACTTTCGAAAAATGACCACTGTCTTATAATATAATGAACTGTAAAAGTAAAATTTTCGTACGACAAATAGTTTTCAAGATATTTGATTTTGAAAAATTCAAACTGTCGCGCCGCCCGAAAACGCTCCATAAAAAATTGTACGAAAATGTGACGTCACACTTCCGTAGCGCGTAGTGCAAATGTATGGAGTGCAAGAGAATATCGCATTTATCTCGGTCTACGTTGTGTTTACACGTATATAGTGCATAATAAAAGTTATTTAAAATTGAATGAGGAATCTAAAAAGTTATATATTTGAATTGAATTTGATTGTTTATATTTTGACTTTTTTTGGGAATTTCAACTAATGAAAAGTCATAGTTTCAGTTTAGATAAGCAATACTTTATTTTGCAAGGCATATTTTTTCAGAACAAGCTATCATATTTACCAGTATTGGGAAGAATCGACGACTTAGTCAAATACCCTATTAACTCTGCTTGGCCACAGAGAGAAAGGCGATTGTTCAATTTTTTTAATGATATATCTTCAATTATAACGAGCACTGTTACCATAAAATGCAGGACCTGCCAAAATTTCAAGTTTGTACCTCCAACAGTTGTTGATGAATCAGTCAGTCAGACGGGACAAATCATGTAATGGTATATAGTTTGTTACATTTGATCTCTCGTATTTATTAAAGTATTGATCCTACAGTAAATATGTGTAAAGCTAATTTATAGGAAACTAGCTTTTGCCCGCGGCTCCGCCTGCGTGCTTTTCTCGCCGTAATCCCGTCCTTGAACTTCAACCAATTGGCCAAATTGGTCAAGGCTTTGTTGAGTTATGCGCTTACCAACACATTTAGCGATTCATTTTTATATTATAGCTTTATTGTAGATAAATAATGTGATAATAATGCCGCATCGCCCCTTGTCGTTGTCGCTCTGCTCGTAGGCGCACATATGATACAATGATTTGCTTGAGTAGCATAGCTGAGCGCTGTGGAATGAGTTCCCTGTTCTGCGCCATAGATGTTCGTATGACAACTTGTACCTGAAAATATTGTAAACATACTTATTGAGAACAAGCTTGTACTTTTACCACGTTATTAATCATTAAACCCGACCGGTTTCACCTGTCATCCTTCTTTTAGTAGAAGGTAGGACACGATGGTATTGCCGTCCCAATGGGCTATTTGACTATTTTTTTTTTACTTTCGAAAAATGACCACTGTCTTATAATATAATGAACTGTAAAAGTAAAATTTTCGTACGACAAATAATTTTCAAGATATTTGATTTTGAAAATTTCAATTTGTCGCGCCGCGCGCCGCCCGAAAACGCTCCATACAAAATCGTTCTAAATTGTGACGTCACGCTTCGGTAGCGCGTAGTGAAAATGTATGGAGTGCAAGAGAATATCGCATTTATCTCGGTCTACGTTGCGTTTACACTTATATAATTCATAATAAAAGTTATTTAAAATTTAATGAGGAATCTAAAAAGTTATATATTTGAATTGAATTTGATTGTTTATATTTTGACTTTTTTTGGGAATTTCAAGTAATGAAATGTCATGGTTTCAGTTTAGATATGCAATATTTTATTTTGCAAGGCAAATTTTTTCAGAACAAGCTATCATATTAACCAGTATTTGGAAGAATCGACGACTTAGTCAAATACCCTATTTCCTGCGGAATGGGGCTGGAATTTAATTTAAATTAAGAATCTATACCGTTTGTAATTTTGTAATTTCTTTGCAGGAATCTGGTGTGATTCCGTACCTAGAGAAACTGGGCTTCGATATAGTCGGATACGGGTGTATGACCTGTATCGGGAATTCTGGGCCCATAGACGATAATATAGCCAACACCATAGAGAAGGTAAGATTTTTTTTTAAATGACACGTCAATTTGACTTCACGTCGCCTGATGGCAAGCTAAAAGCAAAGTCTCGGAAAGAGGGTCACCATCGTAAATATGTACCATGTTAACAGTGGTGGCACTCAGCTTGACGGCCTCATCAGATGCCTTTTCACGCGCCGCTTAAAGGACCCGGGACTGTAGGAATATCAGTAGATGGTTCCCACCGTCGCGCGTCGCTTGTATAGAAGAATTTGGACTTACAGGTTCATATCCCGCCTGAGTGAAGAACTTTCGATTTGAAATGCTGCATGTCTAGAAGTGTAGGTACTGCCTCTATCTTACCTTAGTGATGGTCAGCACCAATTACGTTGACTCTTAGCTTACCATCAGGCGAGGTGAAGTCAAATTGACCCTTTAGGTTCATAATGTCCAAATTCCAAAATGTCCAGAGGGTGCAAAACGTCCATATCCCGGTATGTCCATAACCCAAAATGTCCAAATCCCAAAATGTCCAGAGGGTGCAAAACGTCCATATTCCGGAATGTCCATAACCCAAAATGTCCAAATCCCAAAATGTCCAAATCCCACAATGTCCATGTCCCAGAATGTCCATATATATACCGGTGTGTTCGTTTTAACTCGATTCAAAACTATATGTATGGTGGATAAAAACTAACTACTTATGCCAATCATATAATTACTATTTTTATAAAAATAAAAAACAATTCCAAGAAAAATCCATACTAAAATTATAAATGCGAAAGTAACTCTATCTGTCTGTCTGTCTGTCTGTATGTTACGCTTTCACGCCTAAACCACTGAACCTATTTTGATGAAATTTGGCATAGGGATAGATTAGGCCATGAGAAAGGACATAGGCTATGTTTGGTCGCGATAACCGACATCCACGCGGGCGGAGCCGCTGCCAAAAGCTAGTAATATATATAAAAAAGCATCAATATTTCAGAACGAGCTGGTGTGCTGTGGTGTTCTCTCAGGCAACAGGAACTTCGAGGGTCGCATCCACCCCAACACTCGCGCCAACTACCTCGCTTCACCGCTCTTGGTCATCGCGTACGCACTGGCCGGCACCGTCGACATAGACTTCGAGAAACAGGCCTTGGGTGAGACATACAATCCATATTCTTCCATCCTCCTTCCTTCCTTCCATCATCATCCATACTAATATTATAAATGCGAAAGTAACTCTGTCTGTCTGTCTGTCTGTCTGTCTGTCTTTCTGTCTGTCTGTCTGTATGTTACGCTTTCACGCCTAAACCACTGATCCGATTTTGATGAAATTTGGTATAAGGGTAGATTAGAGCTTGAGAAAGGACATAGGCTATGTTTGGTCGCTATAACCGACATCCACGCGGGTGGAGCCGCGGGCAAAAGCTAGTAATCCATAATAAGGAGTCGGTCTTACGATCGAGAGGTCCCGGGTTCGATACTGGCCATCACACTACCGACGTGAACGCACTCCTAGCACAAGCGATTTAGCTTAGTTGGAGGGGTTAGAGGGAATATTAGTAACTTCGGATCTAATATTCTTTAAAAACTTAAGTAAAGCCAAGGAGACGAGAGAAAAGATAAACAAAGCGACCATTACTGAGTTACGTTGCGATAACTAGCGATTATTGTCTCTGTCCTTGTCGCACATGTCACACGTACGCGACAATGGCCGAGCGACAGCTGTCGTTGCGTGTTTCGTAGTACAGGTAAGCTGTCAGCATAACGGTTCTAAACTGTCAGATCCGCCATCTTATGAGCAATTTCATTTCTGTCTGGAATGCGCTTGAAGTGATACGTAATAATTTTCAAATTAAAATGTTTGGAACCGCTGAAACTTTGTTTACCTTTTTTCTCTCGCTTCGTTGGCTTTATTTTACACAAATCGAATACATAGTGAATAAAAATTAAATTAAAACTTCAACTTTAAAGAACCCCCGTCACAAAAAATGCCTCCAAAAAGTTTAAAATAAGTGTTGGTTAGCCCTTTAACGTTTTTTAACCCCCCGACACGAAAACGATGGGGTGTTATAAGTTTGACATGTCTGTGTGTGTGTCTGGACGGATGAACTAATTTGGAGTTAGTTTTTTTGTTTGAAAGGTATATTAGTTGAGAGTGTTCTTAGCTATGTTTGAAAAAAATCGGTCCAAGATGGCCGCCGTGAATACATATTTCTTCATAACCCCCTCAATATGGGTATCAAATCAAAGAGCTTGACTAGTAGATCAATTTAAAAAGTATAAAATAAAAATTTAAAATACCCTCGTCACAAAAAAACACCAACATGGAAACCGTTGAATCAAAATATTACTTGGTATATCAAAAGTTAAAAGGCAAGCTCCATTTATTTTCAACTTTTTATGTTTTTAAACTTTTAATTTAATTTTTTATAGCATTAAGTAGGCTAACTACACAAAACGAATACATAGGAAAAAATTAATCTTCTCGGGTGGGACTCGAACCCGCGATCTTTCCCTTACAGGAGGAATGCCTTGACCAACTAGGCAACCGAGGCACGCCCGATGTTATGCAAATATAAGCTAAGTGAAGCGTCAGTAGCTTAGTGGTTAAGAAGTCGGCATTAATTCATTACTTTATTGAGACTTTACCTTTAGTTTACCACCGGGCGAAGAGAAGTCAAATAGATGTGTCCTATATAAAAAAAAAACATCAATATCCTTTCGCAGGTACTCGCCCTGATGGAACTCCCGTGTTCCTCCGTGACATCTGGCCCACCAGGGCGGAGATTCAGGAAGTGGAGAACAAACATGTCATCCCAGGAATGTTCAAAGAGGTACATCATTTTTTTCATCTTTCAGCAGAGGTGTATTAACACCCACATTTTGCCAATCTTCAGTCCCACGTAAATAGGGGGCGCTGAGAAGCGCGCCTCCCCATTCCGGGGGCGAGTCGGGGACACCGTAGTCCCCCCTCCCGAGGAGGGTAGACCGTAAGGGATGGCCCTGGGTCAGCCGGGGTGCGAGGGATATGTCGATGACAACCTCACCTCCGGCCTAGCACCATGACCTACAGTCGGCGTGCGGTTTTAGTCGGTTCGAGTCCGACATAACCTCCCCTTCCGGCTCCGGTAGGGGGTATCCAAGGGGATTTCCGCACGAAAAGAAAAAGGGGCAAGCCTATTGCACACAGCCGGGGTGCAGTCAATTGACGGACCAAATATAAAAAGGTTTTTTTTTTTTTTTTTTTTGTATTGTAACATTGTTGATATCTCCATTGATGACAAGAGGGTCACCATTACAGATAGCATAATGAATGAATGATTTATTTCCAAGAATATGGTACATCGAGGTCTTTAAGTTATTACAGGTGGTCATACATATTCTACCATAATAGGTGTAGAAATATTAAGTTTTACAATAATAGTATAAAGTTTTACAATAATAATGTCAAATACAACTTATGTCACGCATGCAATTTAATTATTATTTCATTAGTCAATTATTTGTTTTACATCAGTCAATATAATATCATTTACATTAAATTTGCTATCCATATATTCCCTTACCGAATAAAAACATTTATTAATAAAAAATTGAACATGTTGATTTTAAATTTTGTGCTAGGTAGCGCTCTCACATCAACTGGTAGTTTATTATATATCTTAATAGCCATACAGTATGCATTTGAGGAATATAGATGTAGCCTTTGTTGGGGGACTAAAATTTTATATGGATCTCTACTATTAGTCTTTCCTAATATTTTGTCATGTAACGGAAACATTTGCGGATATTTTTTTACAAATAGACACATTTCATAAATATAGAGGCTAGGAAGTGTAATGATGGTAATCAAAAAGATGTTGACGAACAAAGTACTCAAATGATCTTAACACCTTGGTATCCCCTTTCTGTTGACTGATTGTTCTGATATGTGGTACACACCTTTACCTGTTTTTCGTAAGCGCGGCAGTATGGACGTACGCGACACTAAGGAGTGTCACACTTGCGCTCTGCTGACCGTCAAGGAACCTTCTAATGCCCTTTTTGAAGAAAAAAAGAAGAAGACGTGCTTATGTAGCTTAGTTGGTTAAAGTATTCCTTCTGTAAGGATTTGCTGTGCAATTGGGTATTATCGTATAGTTAAAATAAATTATCTAACCGAGCTTATTAGATTAAGAATGGTAAAAGAGCGGTAAAAATTGCATCGGTTCTTATTTTATAGTTTTTCATTTATTTTTAATCATCCACCCAACCTATAATAGTAACTGATTTGACTATTAAATTCTATGACTTCACTGAATCTTTTTTCATACAAATTACCTTATTACTTATCGTTTCGACGTTTAGTAAAAAGTAAATAATTTGACTAGTCAGTAGAATACACAATTTAAATCAATAAAACAGTTTGATTTGCTCTTAATATCTCGGTATTAAGATCATTTTGAAACTTTGTAGCCAAAATATTTATCACGATCATTGTGCAGCAGTGTTTGACAACAGTTGGTAATGTATATTAAAATTGCAGGTGTACGAAAGGATTGAACAAGGGTCCGCCTCCTGGCGAAATCTGGATGTGCCCCAGGGCAAGCTTTACGGCTGGGACCCCAACTCCACCTATATCAAGAGACCGCCGTTCTTTGATGGGATGACCCGGGTAAGATCGAATTAAGATAATAGTAGTTAGTAGAAGCCTAGTGGTATGGGTAATGGACTGCTGAGAGGAGGTCTCGGGTTCGATCCCAGGTTTACCATGGCACACACCAATGAGTTTTCGATGCTTTTCGAAGTTATGTGTGTATTTATCGCAGGTTTATGCCCGGTTAATGGCAATAGACTCGCCACCTATTACATTGGGACCTAAACATAAACTGGCGAAACGTGGGTACTAGCACCTCTGCCTACCCCTTCGGGGGAATACGGGCGTGAGTTTATGTTATGTTATGTCCTTTTTCGAAATTCATCCCGAAAAAGAAGAACTCAATTTGGACTTAAACCCACGACCTTTCCCTTACAGGGGGTATGCTCTTCCAACTGAGCTATTGAGCCACACCTGAATCACTTCAAATTTCCCTTCTCTTTATATCCGTCTTTAAGGGCGACGGTGTTTGTTAGAGAGATTTGATCCTTATGATTGACACTATCGATTGACCCCATAAAAATACATGATGTGATTTTTTTCGGGTTTTAGTTGGTTCGATTACCGGGTGTGTCAAGCAAGTTTTCGAAAATCCTTGAATGTAGTTTTGTTCCTTTTAAAAAATAAAGGAATGTTTCCTTTGAGCGAAATTTGCTATCTGTAGTATTTTTTTTTAATATTCCGCAACATTCTACACAACGCTATCTAGACCCATAGTAAGCTTAATTAGCTTGTGTTATGGAATGAATGCGGATAAACATACTTAGATGTTTTTTTTGTAAATACACACATATTATAGAAACACCCAGATCAATGCAAATACTCATATTCATGCATACAAATATTTGCACTGAGCGGGGATCGAACCCGCGCCTAATGTGTGGCAGTCGCATTCACTACCGCCACGCCACAGAGGTTGTCTTGGCCGTCATGTTTTCAATGTATAATATGTATGTATTTACAAAAAAAAAGTATCTAAGTATGTTTATCCGCGTACTAGATTCCATAACACAAGCTAGGTAAGCTTACCATGGGTCTAGATAGCGTTGTGTAGAATGTTGTGGAATATTTATTTACTAAGCCATGTTCTCTTCCCTCAGGAGTTGAAGCCCCCCCAGGGGATCCACAATGCTCGTTGCCTGTTGCTCCTAGGGGACTCCGTGACGACAGACCACATCTCTCCCGCCGGCTCCATCGCCAGGAACTCGCCTGCCGCCAGGTTCTTAGCTGCGAGGGGGTAAGCAGAGACGTTTGTGTACTCTCGAATCCGGCTTCACTTTTACCCTTATAGTCCAATTTTTAATTAAACAAAGTCAATTGATATCTGCTATTGTCATGACTTTTGTGACGGATCGAAGAAGAATCAAAGAATGATTTTTTTAGGATTGTCATAATCATTCACTTTGTCACAAGACTGTTTTTCTTTTCTGGCTTCTTGCTGCGCATTTTGCCAATGTCAAGTAGGTATATGATATTATAACTTTAGTTAAAATGATTGATGACGATGATGATAATGGGTTAATGATGTTGATGATGATGATAATGACGATGAATGAGATGATTGCTGCCTCAGTAAAGTTGGGGGGACTTTACTAAAAGCTGACCACGTAGAGTCACAATTCACAGTAATATGCCACTTTCCTACACGCGTGTGAGTTGTCCAAAACGTTATGTCTAAAAATCCAACATTTTTATACATAAACACTCGACTTCACACCAATTTCGGACAATAAAATAATACCGCGATGCGAGGAGTTTTGGCGGGAAAGCACTGTTTTTGTTTATTTAAACACTGACAACACAGTAAATGTCAACTACTTTGTTTTATTAAAAATTCGACTATAGATAAGTAAACTTTTATTATCTGTACATATATAATTACTTATCCCGACTGACTGACTGACTGATTCATCAACGCAGAGCCTATAAGATTACGCCCGTTACAAGATTGTTTACTGTTTTCGGCTTCGGGAGCGTTCCCCTTACACCCGGTATGTTTTAAAGTAGTCCGGTTAAAATAGAAAATAAACAATTTTATTATTAAGTACATATTTATTAATCATCAAACTCAAAATCTAAATAGCTAATTAGTTACAGTTGGTAAAATTAGAAAATTGGCCAATTTCCATTGCGCGTACTCTATGATGTACCTACCCGTCATGTTGACAACAATGTTCGTGATGTTATTTAGATTCTTCCGAATTTTTATCCGACAAATACTTACCTAGTTATATTGTAAATATTTTTTAATAGTTTTCGGCATTTATATAGCGCAATCAAATTCACATTAATTAACACGCACAATTGACACCACATTGACAGATAATCATAATGACATCTCATAGATTGTTGCCATATGAAGAAATTAGTTCCAATAGTTTTCCGCAATATGGCGAGGTATTTTATTTTATTGGTCGGGCTTTACCTAAACAAATAAACTAAGCTAACTAGTCTCAACAGAAAAATGTGTAAATGATTTTTTTAGCATATATAATGCTAATTATATTTCATTTATTTCATAGCAATCAAAGAATCAATTTCATTTATCCAGTTTAGGCACATATAGAGCAGATATGAACGTAAAAATTGTGCAATGAAATTGATGAAATGTCAAGAGTAATTAAGATAAATCATTAGAAAATGATACTTTCGCTGGTTCGATAGGTTGGTTCTACTGTGAAGATACCAGGAAGGAACTCTGTGAACTCGATAATCCTGCTTTTTTAAATATACTTTTCTTTATAACATAATACAGTGCGAGTAAGAGATTACGCACTGTGTATCCTCCGTGGCGTGGCGGTAGTGCACGCGACTGCCACACAGGAGGCACGGGTTCGATTCCCGCTCAGTGCAAATATTTGTATGCATGAATATGGCTATTTGCATTGGTCTGGGTGTTTCTATGTATAATATTTATGTATTTACAAAAAAAAAAGTATTTAAGTATGTTTATCCCCATTCTAGGTTCCATAACACAAGCTATAAAAGCTTATCATGGGTCTAGATAGCGTTGTGTAGAATGTTGTGGAATATTTATTTATTTATTTTAATCGATTAACTATAAATTTCATTCAAATTTCCTATTTTGTTCCCAGTCTAACCCCCCGCGAGTTCAATTCGTACGGCGCCCGACGCGGAAACGACGCCGTGATGTCACGCGGAACATTCGCCAACATCCGCCTCGTCAACAAGATGGTGGCCGCACCTGGACCTAGGACCACGCACCACCCCAGCGGGGACCTGATGGATATATTCGACGCCGCTGATAGGTACGTTGCACGAGCACAAGGAGTCCTTCTAACCCTGGAGGAGGTAGGACACGACGGTATACGAAAAAGATAGTCACGTGACTTAAATCCAATATGGCGGACGTCCAAGATGGCGGACAGATTATTTGAAATGTACCCCCATGATATGGGTTTCAAATGAAACGGTTTGCTATCAGGAATATAAATCTTATTCTGATGAAGTAATCTGCGGTAGCCTAGTGGTATGGGTAATGGACTGCTGAGACGAGGTCTCGGGTTCGATCTCAGGTTTACCATGGCACACACCAATGACTTTTCGATGCTTTTTGAAGTTATGTGTGTATTTATCGCAGGTTTATAAGTGCCCGGTTAATGGCAATAGGCTCGCCACCTATTACATTGGGACCTAAACATAAACTAGCGAAATTTGGGTGCGAGCACCTCTGCCTACCCCTTCGGGGAATACAGGCGTGAGTTTAGGTTAATGTATGATGATGTGATTTTGTAATTTTTAGTGCGTGCTTAAAGCGTGTTTTATAATAAACAATTCCACAAACCGTCGCCCTTATAGAGGGATATAAAGAGAAGGAAAATTTAGAATGATTCAAGTGTGGCTCAATAGCTCAGTTGGAAGAGCAGTCCCCCTGTAAGGGAAAAGTCGTGAGTTCGAGTCTCACTTGAGCATTTCATTTTTTCCAATGTTTTTCGAAACAATTTTAAGTTCGTATTTATTTGTTAATCAGGTACGCGGCAGAGAATGTTCCCCTAATCGCGATCGTCGGAAAGGACTATGGCTCTGGGTCCAGTCGAGACTGGGCCGCTAAAGGACCATATCTCTTGGTAAGTGTTTGTAGAGGAACGAGGCGTGATGTTCCTCCAACACAAAGGGAGGATCCTCCGACCAGGCAAGGTTATCACGCCTGGCGGGCCGCCAACCAACGATTGTCGTTGGGATGTTGTACATATATTGTACCAGCGCGAGAACTTCACTTTCGCGATGCAGAATTGGTCACGTAGTAGTTTGGCATGCTGTCGCTAGATGGCGCTGGTAGCTGGCGCAGATAGAAACATTTCATTATATTCGGACACGGTCAGTATGTAATAAGAAACTAGAAACCTGCAGGGCCAGCAATACCTACGGTGAAAGGACCACCATGTATATTATTCCCCGTTTACTGAATAAATTGAATACGTCCTTCCAACAAAGTATCACACCAGTAAATATAAAACATAAGTTAAAAGCGCATTTCCTAAACATCCTGTGAAAACCTCGCACAAAACCGGTTCTCTACCCGGTCGCTCGGGTGTAGGCTTCCGATTAATATAATTTTGTACATTTACCTTCTGCATGCCTTTCTAATAACCATCTAATAATCTGTTTGTTTTAATGACGATATATTGTATTTTGTTTTTGTATTTGGTTGTATTTGTTTTGTTTTTATGAAGTAGTAGGTTATTGAATTATAATTATAATGATATATAATCGCAATGAAGAATGCACGGTAATCCACACAAACCTCAGTGGTTTAAGTTTGCTATGATTGTTATCGGAATGTATAATATTGTTTTAAAATAAATAAATAAAAAAAAAACATGTGGTATCACCACATGTTTTTTAAGTGACAGAATGCGGTGTTAATTCCCGGTGGAGTAGAATAGGACCCCCCCCATCTCTTCCTGTTGGTGCCGTAGAAGGCGACTAAGGGATAGGGCTGTTCTCCATCCGACAGTAAACATACAGCCCAAGACAAAGTGCTGGCTTGACGGCAATCGTAGCGTCGGTAGCTTAGTGGTTGGGAGAGGCGGCGCGAGCGAGAAAGACTCGCGGATCGCGCCGCCCGCGCGCGCAGGCAACTCGGGCGTCGGAGGGCACTGACTGAACTCCGTCCCCCATGAGCGCGGGCCTGGGGGTGACGGGTGGAGCCGCCGCCCACCCCAGCAGAAGCAGGCCACGGCGGCGCCTCCCCATTCCGGGGGCGAGTCGAGGACACCGTTGTCCCCCCTCCTGAGGAGGGCCAGACCGTAAGGGATGGCCCTGGGTCAGCCGGGGTGCGAGGGATATGTCTTTGACAACCTCACCTCCGGCCTAGCACCAAGACCCACAGTCGGCGTGCGGTTTTAGTCGGTTCGAGTCCGACATAACTTCCCCTTCCGGCTCCGGCAGGGGGGGTATCCGTGGGGATTTCCGCACGAAAAAAAAAAAAAATGGTAGCTTAGTGGTTATGGAGTCGGCCTTACGATCGAGAGGTCCCGGATTCGATCCTGGCCATTACACTACCAACGTGAACCCACTCCTAGCAAACAATTTAGCTTAGTTGGAGGGGTTAGCGGAAATATTAGTAATTTCGGTAAAAAAAAAAAAACAAAAAAAAAGATAGGCTCGCCCCCTTTTTTTATAAAGGACACGTCAATTTGACTTCACCTCGTCTGATGGTAAGCTAAAGGCAAAGTCTCGGAAAGAGGGTCACCATTGTAAACATGTACCATGTTAACAGTGGTGGTACTCAGCTTGACGGCCTCATCAGATGCCTTGAGGCCCCGCTTAAAGGACCCGGGACTGTAGGAAGAAGGGAACACGTGAGCTGGCAGGGAGTTCCAGGTCTTAGTGGTGCGGCATAGGAATATATACACATATTGCGTTGGACTGAAAATCGTATTATTAATGGAGAATGCGTTAATGCATCTTTGCCTACCCTTTCGAGGAATTACAGGCGTGAGTATATGTATGTTAAGTGGCAGAAAAGCGCATAGCTCACCTGATGATGCGTGGTTACCGTGGCCTTTGGACCTGTGCAACTCCAGGAGAGTCACACTTGTAGCAACCTTCTAATGCCCTTCTTGAAGAACCCCATATTAGCTATAGCTTCCCGCGCTAACCCATTAATCGCTGCGACTTCAGAAGGCGCGGGTTCGATCACCGCTTAGTGCAAATATTTGAATTCATATTATGTATATTTGTATTGGTCTGTGTTTCTATGTATCCATACTTCCATACTAATATAATAAATGCGAAAGTTAGTCTGTCTGTATGTTACGCTATCACGCCTAAACTATTCAACCAATTTTGATGAAATTCGGTATAGGGGTAGATTAGAACTTGAGAAAGAACATAAGGCTATGTTTGGTCGCGATACCGGACATCCACGCGGGCGGAGCCGTGGGCAAAAGCTAGTGATATAAATATTTTAATTACAAAAAAAGTATCAAAGTATTGTTATCCGCATTCTAGATTCCTTAATACAAACTAGTTAAGCTATGCTTAGTTATTATTTTGTGGAGTAATTTCCGCATTTATAATATTGGTATGTTGTACTGATTGATGTCTTTTTGCATCTGCAGGGAATCAAAGCAGTGATAGCGGAGTCGTTCGAACGTATCCACCGCTCGAACCTGGTGGGTATGGGTATCATTCCACTGCAGTTCCTCGAGGGAGAAAACGCGGAGACCTTCGGCTTAACTGGCGCCGAGACTTACTCCATCAGTCTACCTGAAGACCTGACTCCAGGAGACCACATTAACGTTGAGGTGAGAACTGGATTTTTTTTTATCGTGCGGTATCAACCCCCCAAAAGGAGCTGGTGGACGTGGTTATGTCGGACTCGAACCGATTAAAACGCACGCCGTCTTGGGTCCTTGGTTGCCGGAGGTGAGATTGCCGAAAGCATATCTCTCGCACTCCGGCAGACCCAGGACCATCTCTTTCGAGATGGTCCCCTTCGGGTTGTGGGGACCTCGGTGTCCCCATCTAGCCCTGGGTACGGGGACCGCCGCGGCCTGCTTCTGCTAGGGTGGGCGGCGGCTCCACCGGTCACCCCCAGGCCAGCGCTCATGGGGGACGGAGGTTGTTCTTCGACCTCCGACGTCTGCTTCGCCTTCGTAAGGTGAGAACTGGCTGAGGACACTCTCCTTTCCTACATAAGACAACACGGTTAGATCTTAGATGTCACTCGCATTCGGTGCAGAACATTCCATCATGGGGTACGAACACTAAGAAAATATCTTTAGTATATCTCAAAAACTAAAAGATGGCACTAGTAGTCTAATTTTAAGAAATAAAAAAGTTAAAACGCTCATTTCCTTATCTACATAAATTATTTCAAAACCTTGAAACATGATAATGGAAATATTTAAGCATATAAAACTCATTGGTAATTTAATAAATAAAGATTTAATGACAAAAGTGATAATTTAGGAAACCGCCATCTAGCGACAATTTTGTCCAACTGTCCTAGTTGTCTATAACGATCCAAATTACTGCAGAATCAATATAGATTAGGATATTTATGGTTTAATTCAGTCGTATTCAATAATGTCTTTGGTGTATTGTTATTTTTGATTAGTTAGTTTTTGATAGTAAAAATTAGGAAAAGTTTGCCAATGCATTGTCGCCATCTAGTAAAAGCGTTTGGCAATAAAAGCTGCCTGCCTGCTTTTGCAGTTGACGTGTCTGTCGGTCTGTGGCATCATAACTCTCGAACGGATGAAGCGATTTCAATTTAGTTTTTTTTATATTAAAGGTGACTTATGTGCGAGTGTACTTAGACATGTTTGATCAAAATCGGTTGAGCCGTTTAAAAGTTATGGGGGTTAAAGTGGGGATGGGGAGTATCGGGGGTTTTAATTTGACAACCTCTGTGACGTTGCGGTAGTGAACGCGATTGCTAGGCAGGAAGCGCGGGTTCGATCCCTGCTCAGTGCAAATATTTGTATTCATGAATATGGCTACTTGCATTGGTCTGGGTGTTTCTATATATATATTTTCTTTTTAATGATATTTAATTTTTTATTTTAAATTAAATATTAATATATAAAAATAATATAAAATAAAAATTAAATTTAAACGATTTTTTAAATAATATAATAAGTATTTACAAAAAAGTGTCTAAGTATGCTTATCCGCATTCTAGATTTCATAACTCAAATTAGTTAAGCTTAACATGGTTCTAGATAGCGTTGTTTAGAATATTGTGTTTTTTTTTTAAATTTATGTTTTATATTTTTGCCCACAGGTGGACAACGGTAAATCATTCCAAGTCAAAGTCCGTTTCGACACCGAAGTGGATCTCACTTACTTCCGCAACGGAGGCATCCTCAATTACATGATAAGGAAGATGTTATAGGTCATCAAATGGAGCTGCCAGTCACTTAAGGTCACCATAGGTCACTTACGGTCACCATAGGTCACTTACGGTCACCATAGGTCATTTATGAATACTATAGGTCACTTACGAATACTATAGGCCACTTATGATTACTTCACGTCACGCTGTTCCCAATAACGTATCTACTAGAATGAATTTTATACCATTAAGTATGCTAACTATACAAATCGAATACATAGGGATAAATAAATCTTCTCGGGCGGGACTCGAACCCGCGATCTTTCCCTTACAGAGGCAATGCCAACTCGGCTACTGAGACACGCCCGATGAGATTCAAATTTCCCTACTATTTTTATTCATCTTTAAGGCGACGGTGGAGTCATCCACCGATGTTCTTACGAACTATTGGAACCAATGAATGATGTTACAATCATTTTTTTTTTAGAACTCCGCCCAAATACTTGAATGGATTCGGCAATGATCGCGGGTTCTAGTCTCGCCCGAGAGTATTCATTTTTACCCGACTGCCGAAGGAAGGAGGGTAATGTTTTTCGAGACTATGTATGTATGTATGTCCATTTATTAGGCACGGCCTACAACCTGAACGGTTGGACGGATTTGGACTTGTATGGTGTTGTTTAATTCGCCGTGATTGTGTTAGTGACACTGGGTATAAATGGGTACCGCCTGCTATTTAACTTATTTAGATCTTTTCAGGGGCAGTCGGGTTTTTTATTTTTAAATCATTCCCTATATATTCGAAACGTGTTTACTGTCATTTTCGCTAGACTAAAGATAGAAAACGTGATCAATCTCTGATTGTAGTGTCCCAATATTTGTACCGTTGATCTGTAATCCTACTGCTAACGATTGTAGCGCCTGTCCCGTGGAACAGATAGACATTTGTAATTATAATATTGGGACAACAGTCACAGATACTTTTTTTTTCTCGTGCGTAAATCCCCTCGGATACCCCCCTGCCGGAGCCGGTTATGTCGACTTGAACCGACTATAACCGCACGCTGACTGTGAGTCGTGGTGCTAGGCCGGAGGTGAGGTTGTCTTCGACATATCCCTCGCACCCCGGCTGACCCAGGGCCATCCCTTACGGTCTGGCCCTCCTCGGGAGGGGGGACAACGGTGTCCCTGACTCGCCCCCGGAATGTCACAGATACTTGAATTACATTTTTATAGCATTTATTATGCTAACTTTTAAATTCGAAATAAGAAGCGCTCAAGTGGGACTTGAATTCATTGGTTCCAACAGTTCGTAAGAGTACTTTTCTTTTTAATGTTAAAAAATGCATGTAGTGTTCACGTCTAGAAGGACTTCACATTACTTCTCAACACATTGTTTAGTGTAATATTTATGCCATATGTATCGTCTAGTTTCGTTAATCATTAAAGAAAAAAAAATATGCCATATGTAACGTCCAGTTTCGTTAACCATTAAAAAAAAGAAAGTTGGTAGATGGCTACACCGTCGCCCTTAAAAGACAATTATAGAAGGGAAATTGGAAGTGATTCAGGTGTGGCTCAATAGCTCAGTTGGAAGAGCATTCCTCTTGTAAGGTCGTGGGTTAAAGTCTCACTTGAGCGCTTAATTTTTCCCGATGTATGTCGAGTCACAGATACTTAAAACTTTACTGTTTATCTGGAAGTGCGATCTATATTTAACTCTAGGTATGTTAGAAGCGGGATGACACCCCGAAAACCCTCCCATAGACGCGGAATAGCACCCGAACCAACCCCTAGACGAGGCTGCATCGTAGCCGTAGGTCTGATGGGAGTCCTGGGACATCCTTCCGAGGGCTTACCCGGGGCTCCCAACCATAGGCTGCTGGGCGTTACCGTGGGGGTTTTTAGTCGGTAGGAGTCCGGCATGACATCCATGAAGGATTTTCCCCCACGGTAAAAAAACTGTAGATATGTTATTGGGAACGGCCATTATATTTATTAAGGGTCACAACACTAATTTTTATTTATTATTTAATACAAATATTTATAAATAAACAAAGCACTCGATTCTACAAAAGCCAAACCATAGTTGAGTCGCAGCGACTGCAAAAAAACGTCATTGAATAATAAACTTTAAGACTATGTGCTTAAAGTTCAAAATTAAATGACTATTTGCAGAGTGAATGAAACAGTGTAATGAAATTTTTTTCATTTCATTTTGGACTTTAGAGGTATAGAAATAAAGTCTAAAATTTAAAGTCATATTTTGCATTGACTATGGCACCAGAATGGTTTAGCTTTAAAGGAAAGCCAACGAAGCGAGAGAAAAAAAGTAAACAATGCGACCATTACTGAGTTCCGTTGCGATAACTAGCGATTATTGTCTCTGTCCTTGTCGCACATGTCACACGTACGCGACAATGGCCGAGCGACAGCTGTCGTTGCGTGTTTCGTAGCACAGGAAAGCTGTCAGCACAGCGGTTCTAAACTGTCAGATCCGCCATCTTATGAGCAATTTTATTCCTGTCTGGAATGCGCTTGAAGTGATACGTAATAATTTTCAAATAAAAATGTTTGGAACCGCTGAAACTTTGTTTACCTTTTTTCTCTCGTCTCGTTGGCTTTACTTCAGTAGAATCGAGGGCTTGGTGTGGTACATGTCCATAGGCCAAGGTAACCACTTGACATCAAGTGGGTCAAGTGTCATCTTAATAGTTAAAAAGAACTCCAGTGGATTTTACTACTTACTTTTTTGATTCTATGTTTTTTTTGTATGTTATTTGGGTATTGTAATATTTAATTATTTAAGTGTAAATGTGTGACATGAGCGCAGCCAGGAGCCTGATTTAGTATATTTTTGTTCTCAAGACGCATAATTGTGTATGCTATTCAATGCTTTTTGAAGTTATGTGTGTATTTATCGCAGGTTTATAAGTGCCCGGTTAATGGCATTATCATTACATTGGGACCTAAACATAAACTGGCGAAATGTGGGTGCTAGCATCTCTGCCTACCCCTTCGGGGAATACAGGCGTGAGTTTATGTTATAATTGTGTATTCTACTGACTAATCAAATTAGTTACTTTTTACTAAACATCAAAACGATAAGTTATAAGGTAACTTGTATGAAAAAAGTATTAGTGACGTCATAAAATTTAATAGTCGAATCAGTTAACTCTAACTTTAACCACTGAGCTACCGAGTCACGCCTTGAGTGCTCCAAATCCTATTCAACCATATTGGTTTCTTTATATTCTAATTGAAATTTTGCGTTATGAAATCGCGGTGTTATAGAATCAGGCTCCTGGCTACGCCCACGATGTAAAATACGGTATTGGGAGATTTATTTATAAGGTACAGGTTTACTATAGGTAACGGCATATATCTTGAACCAATGACGTCACAAAACGTACTCTATATGGTATGTTTTGTGGGACGTGCCTTGGAAAGCACGTTAAGCCGTCGGTCCCGGTTGTCATACGAACATCTATGGCAGTCGTTACGGGTAGTTGGAGCCCTCAAAAGTCCAATAACTGGTTTAACTACAATGCTTCGATATCGCCTTTGGGTTGTGAAGGTCAGATGGCAGTCGTTTCACTCCCGGGTCCTTTAAGCGGGGCGTGAAAAGGCATCTGATGAGACCGTCAAGCTGAGTGCCACCACTGTTAACATGGTACATGTTTACGATGGTGACCCTCTTTCCGAGACTTTACCTTTAGCTTAACATCAGGTGAGGTGAAGTAGATATGACGCGTCCTTAATGAAAAAAAAATAGTATGGAAAACGCATCAATTATTAAAGTTTAGTTAAATACCTAACCGAATGAATTTACAACACAATTTTACAACACCTGTTAAGTAACCACGCTCTATGGAAATAAAATTTGATTTGATTTGATTTGAAAAAGGACTAGATATTATAATACACTAGCTTTTGCCCGCGGCTCCGCCCGCGTGGATGTCGGTTCCCGGCAATTATTCCAATTTTTCTCGCCGTAAAAACCTTCCCTGGACTTCCACGAATAATTTAAGACCAAAATTCACCAAATTGGTTAAGGCGTTCTGGAGTTATATCGTCAGGAAGGAAAACCCGACTTATTTTTATTATAATACATAAGTATAAATATTTTGTAATCGTGATTTTATTTGATATTAAATACAAAAAAAAATAGTATGGAAAACGCATCAAGATTGTTAAAGTTTAGTTAAATACCTAACCGAATGAAAAAGGACTAGATATTATAATACATAAGTATAAATATTTTGTAATCGTGATTTTATCTGATATTAAATACAATACATTTGTTATATTTTGTTTTATTAACGCACTAGCTGTGCCCGCGACTTCGTCCGCGTGGAATGTACTTAATAAAAAAAATCAGTTTATTTTTTTTTGTTTTTGTCTTTTTTTTTTATTTTTTTTAGCCTAAGTTACTCCTTATTACATAAGCTATCTGCCAGTGAAAGTCCCGTCCAAATCGGTCCAGCCGTTCCAGAGATTAGCCAAAACAAACAGACAGACAGACAGACAGACAGACAGACAGACAAAAAATTTAAAAATATATATTTTGGTATGTGTACCGTATTTACATTCATATGCATGTAGTAGAAAGCGGTTATTTTAATATTACAAACAGACACTCCAATTTTATTTATTTGTATAGATTTACTAGCTATTGTAGGTAAGAGGTTCAGACTAAAAGATTAACAAAGACGGAACGTATTACCTAAACTTCCAAGTGAAGCCACAAAAAGGAATACTAAAATAAAGTAAAGCCAACGAAGCGAGAGAAAAAAGGTAAACAATGTTTCAGCGGTTCCAAACATTCTTATTTGAAAAAGATTACGTATCACTTCAAGCGCGTTCCAGAGAGGAATGATATTGCTCATAAGATGGTGGATCTGACAGTTTAGAACCGCTGTGCTGACCATGAATCTGTATACTAACTGGATTGCGTACTGTAAAATACAATAATTACAAATTTACACTCAACTGTAATGACATAAGGTACATTTTTCATCGTCTCGGTGAAAGTAGAAAAATCGAGCCGAGCGAGATAGCCAAAAAGTAGTAGTCTGTCCCTGTCTAACAACTTGCCATAGTAAATGTAAATTCTTTTTGCTTGTAAATGGTATTTTTTTTTAATTTTGCACATATTTGTGCGTTATGTTTTTGGAATGAAACTTTGCGTAAAAATACTTAAACTATCAATATACAATGGTTGACCATCTTTTATGAAGTTGTTCAAAGTATTATGAAGTTGTACAAAGTAATACTTTTATTTTAAATGTTCTGAGAGTGACATTGGTAGCCTTTCAAAATTCTTATGCGGCAACATTGTTTGTAATAAAGACCAATAAAAACATGATAAAAACTATTAGAAAGAGATGCACTACTACTTTGGAACCTCTCTTTCGGCTCGTTTTTCTGTTCATAGTGCGCAGTCCAGTTAGTATAAAGATTCATGGTGCTGACAGCTTTCCTGTACTACGAAAGACGCAACGACAGCTGTCGCTCGGTTATTGTCGCGTACGTGTGACATGTGCGACAAGGACAGAGACAATAATCGCTAGTTATCGCAACATAACTCAGTAATGGTCGCTTTGTTTTTTCTCTGGTCTCGTTGGCTTTACTTCATTATCTCGCTCGCACTCGTGCGTGCTCACAAAGTGTACTTTAGTATCTATTCCTATTTGCAGCTTCGCTTGCTAATTCTATACTTTCTGTCTGTTTTATTATTTTAGTCTGAGGTAGGAGATAGAACACGACTATATCTCAGAGAACACCCGCTGTAGCGTGGCGGCTGTGAACACGACTGCCACGCAGTAAGCGCGGGTTCGATTCCCGGTGAAAAGATTTGTATGCATGAATACGGCTATTTGCATTAGTCTGGCCGTGCCTCGGAGGGCACGGTACTCCGTTCTTCTTGGTGACTTTACACCCCAGTAATTGAGATCCGCGATGGCGTGCGGTCATAGGGCTCGTACACAAAACTGCGATGCGACGTCGCATAGCAAAGATCTGCGAGCCCCCTGTTCAAAAGTTCTTGCGATAAGTAGAGGGACCTCGCAGTTTTGTGTACAAGCCCTTAGTCGGTCCGAGAACGTCATATAAACTATAGGTACCTAATTATCCTTTTTTTTAATCTTTATTTTTTTTAAAGAGGGCTTTGTACACAAAAGAAGCGACCATGTCGCCCAGGTAATGATCCTCTACTTATTCCGTTTTGTTAGACTATTAAAACTATGCTAAAAACAAATGATTAAAAAATAAAAACCCGACTGTCACTGAAAAGACAAAAATAAGTTTGATAGCTGGCGGTACCCATTAATTTTCTTTCGGTTTATGATTGGCAAATGGGTACCGCCTGCTATCAAACTTATTTTTGTCTTTTCAGTGGCAGTCGGGTTTTTTATTTTTTAATCATTTGTTTTATCTTATACTTTTTAGTTATGGTATGACATGTATATCTTTTTATAATTTACATATCGTTTATACTTGAAACTAAAACTTAAATCAATAAGTAAGAAAATTAGCGAGAATGATTGTTTTGTTAAACAACTCATCATCATTTCGTATGGCCTCTGCTCGAGTCCTCATATGTCGACGTCCAGTTGGCGAAGCCAGTCTATTGCTGCCGGTGTGAGGTCATGAAGCTCACGCATTCCTCCAGGGAAACGACGGAGTGGACACTCCTTGCTATATGCATCGTTGTCTGCTTTGGAGCTCCACAATCACAGTCCGGCGCATCTTTAAGTCCCCACTTGTGAAGATGGTAGTTGCATCTTCCGTGGCCAGTTCTGAACCGGTTGACCCTTGACCACACCGTGCGACAACTGACAAAACCGGGCGGCTTAGTGGTGGGGTCAGGTACCAGGTCCTTCCAGGGATGGTGCTGAAATGCCTCCTACGACGCCCGCCACTGCTCTCCAAGGTCGTATTCCTCCATAAGGGCCCTATCGGACCAGATTGGGGACCTTGAGATCAGGCGGTCGCGCGGCAGGTCGTCAATTGTCCTTCGGACTGGCATCGGCTCTCCGTTGGTCACCTGCCAGCATTTCTTCCACTCGTTGGCCGCAGCTTGGTACCTTCGTAGTTCTGGAGGCGGGATGTGCGCCAGAACAGGAAGCCATGGTAGTGGAGTTGATTTAATTAGCCCTGTTATGGTACGCATGGCTTCGTGTAATTGGGTGTCAATTTTGTGGGTGTGCACGCTTCGGTACCACACTGGCGCACAGTATTCTGCCACAGAGTACATGAGGGCTATTGCTGATGTTTGAAGGACGGAAGCTTTGGCCCCCCAACTCGTGCCAGCCAGAGACTTCAAGATATTGAGTCTGGTCTTTAGCTTTTATGCGGTTGCCTCCAGGTGTTGCCTGTAAGTCAGTGAACGGTCTAATGTTACTCCCAGGTACTTAGGGGTGAAGTTGTGTTTGACTCGTTCACCGCAGAATTCCACATGTAGTTTGGTCCCAGCCAGGCAGTTGGTTAGGTGGAATGCGGAGACCTCGGTCTTTGATGGATTGGGGCACAGACGCCATTTTCTGTAGTAGTCGCCCATAGTCGTAAGATCCTTGGTAAGGATTCTCTCCCCCTCCCCAAAAGATCTCGACTGAAACGCAAGGACAAGATCGTCGGCATATGCGAATTTCGACGACACAGTTTCGGGGAGGTCGCAGATGTAGGTGTTGAAAAGCAGGGGCGCAAGGACCGAGCCCTGTGGAAGTCCATTCTTGATGAGCTTATAGCCGCTCTGCCTATCGCCTAGACAGACTTTAATATGTCGGGGCCCAAGCAAGGATTTCAGCAGAGTGATGGTCTTCCGACAGGGGATTATAGTTGCAACCTTGTTTAAAAGCCCGGTTATCCAGACTGTGTCGTAGGCGGCGCTTAAGTCAACGAAAGCCGCGAATATCTTCAGTCCCCGCTGGAAGCCCGCCTCGATATATGACGTCAGAGCCAAGACCTGGTCGGTACAGTTCCGTTGTCCTCTGAATCCAGCTTGTTCAGGCGGTATGCAAGGATCCACTATAGGGTAGATTCGGTTGTACAACATCCGTTCTAGAAGTTTATAGCTTATGGAGAGGAGAGAGATCGGTCTGTAACTGGTCGCTTCATCTGAGGATTTACCAGGCTTTAAGAGTGCAATCACTTTGGATCTCTTGAATGCATTTGGGAGGTGGTTGGTCTCTTGGATCTTACCGAAAAACCTAAGTAGCCAGTTCTTTCCTAGTGGGCCTAGATGTGTTAGAAACTCTGGGTAGATTTCGTCCGGCCCAGCAGCCTTATTAGTTTTCAAGGTTTTTAGCGATGCTTCCAGTTCGGACATGTCAAATATTTTGCTGATGGATTCCATGGGTTCTGAGTTTTTGAGGAAATTATTAAGCTGATTGCGGGCCTGCTTGCTATAAGTTCTATCGGGTTTCGCCACTGTCGTGAGCGACTTCATTCGCTTAGCAATTTCTATAGGGTGTATGGCTGGTGTCTTCCGTTCGTGTTGTGGGGCACCACCGAGTTTACGAAAAACCGCCCAGCTTTTTCTACTGGAATGGGTAAAATCCATACTCTCAACACAGGATTCCCATTTCGATCGTCTTGATTCATCGAGTGAGGAAAGGAGATCTTGGGCCGCCTCTGGGTCCTCATTTATTAGGAACTCTTCGTAAGCCCGTTGGGTGTCGGCTGACCAGCCCGGCACGTATTCCTTGCGAAAACCTCGCGGGATGTGGCGTTTGGCTGCTGCGATCGTGGCCTTTACAAAACTGTCGTAATTGTTGACTTCCAGCTTTATGAAGCGAAGAGTGGCATCAAGGCTTTGAGAAAATGATCTCCAGTCCGCTCTACCGAAATTCCAGCGAGGCCTCGGCACAGATTTCACCAGGGGCACCTGGAGGCCCACAGTGGTAAGGGATGGTTTATGCTGGCTGTGTGGGAATTTGTTTGGGACTCTTCTGGTAACTGGAAGAGTGCGCCCCTCACAGTCCTCGGAGGCAAAACACAGGTCCGGGTTAGTATCAGTACGCCATCTTGCGGATCTGAATGTTTTACCCCCCTTTGGGTCATAGACTATGTGTTTATTGTGTATCTCTGCCCAGGATTGGAGCTCCTCTCCATTTCGGTCATTTTTCTTGTAGCCCCAGGACGTGTGGTGGCTGTTGAAATCCCCGATGTAGAGCGATGGATGAGGGTGGTTTGGCAGTGAGGTGCTAGAGATATTCAGGGCAGGTGGTTTGTAGACGGTAATGAGGTTGATTTTGCCTACACGCGCTTGTATGATTTCGAGATCGTAACTGTTCGACACCAGGGTGACGGTGCAGTCGTTGTTAGACGTCTTTTGGTAGATCGCTGATCCGTAAGTACGTGATAGCGTGAAACCTTTTAAGGTGAAGCCGTCTATGTGTCCTCGATGTGAAAGGTCCGATTCGTTACCAATGTGGTGTTCTTGGAGGCAAATTATGTCAGCGTCGTGCTTGTGGGCCAGGTTTGCCAGGTAGTCGCATTTAGAGCGGGAAGAACCTTCGATGTTTAGTTGTAGTATACGAATCGAAGGTCCGATATTTCTTGCTTTCGTTTGTGGTTTTGTTGAGCCGCGTGAAGGGCTAGGTTTGGCTGAGCTCTGAAAAGAACTATTTTGTGAGTAGCCGGGAGGGCTTTGCTGAGGTCTCATGGTGGTCGAGCAGCGATAGCACCGGGAGATTCTTTACGAACAGTCCGGTGAGCCGATTTAGTACAGTATCTTTCTGCCGCCGGCCTGCCACTCCGTTACGGTGGACAGGACCGGTCGTTGCCCAGGGGACGCGACGTGGACGCAGATACTGTGACAGTCCCCCCGTTAAACAACTTACATACATAGACTGATAAACACATTACCCTCCTTTGCGTCGCGCAGTCGGGTAAAAAGGAGGAACGAAAAAGATTGCTGGGATAGACGGGATGCAGAAGGCGGAGGATCTGGTGAAATGGCGCACATTGGGAGAGTCATATGTCCAGCAGTGGACTACGGTGCGCTAGTTGATTGATTGAATAAAAGGAAAAAGGTATGCTTTGAAGATTACTTTCTTGCCATATCAAATAAAAATGGTGAATAAGAAGCTTGGCTCTCTATCAGTTTGATAACGTTTTTACAATGTAAGAAATATGGACTTGTCTTGGCGGTATATATTTTACTAGTATTTGCCTGCGGCTCCGCCCGCGTGGATATCGGTTATCGTGACCAAATATAGCCTATGTCCTTTTTCAAGGTCTAACCTATTCCTATACCAAATTTCATCAAAATCGGTTCAGTGGTTTAGGCGTGAAAGCGTAACATACAGACAGATAGAGTTACTTTCGCATTTTTTTTTTTTTTTTATATTTGGTCCGTCAATTGACTGCACCCCGCTAGATGGCAACAAAGCTGAAGTGCAGTCCAGAAGATACAGACCACCATTCCCGGTGCCATTGGACGTAAAATGGTGGTCCCTAACTTGACGGCCTTGATAGATGCCTTTTCACGCCCCGCTTGAAGAACCCGGGACTGTAAGAAGAGGGAAACACGTATGCGGGCAGAGCATTCCAGCTCTTTATCGTGCGGCAGAGGAAAGAGCCCCCAAACCGTTTAGTGCGAGATGGTATGGATTCCACCGTGTGTGGATGGCACCGCAGACCAGCACGTGTTGTTCTGGATAGGAAGGGAGAGGGTGGGATCAGTTGAAATAACTCCTCAGAACACTCGCCGTGGTAGAGGCGGTAGAAAACGGCCAGAGAGGCAACGTCTCTACGCAACTGCAGAGGTTCCAAGGTGTTGGTAACCTCAGGATCACCTATGATACGAACTGCACGTCGCTGCATTCTGTCAAGAGCGTCTAACAGGTATTGCGCGGAACCATCCCAGAGATGAGAACAATATTCCACACAAGAGCGAATCTGTGTCTTGTACAGAAGACACCGCTGCTCCGGCGTGAAAAACCGCTTCGCCCTGTTCAAGATCCCGAGTTTGCGCGACGCTGTTTTGATGACGCTCTCGATGTAATTCTTGTTGTTCAGGTTGCAGCGAACATCCATTCCGAGCATGTCAATGTGATCCTGTAGAGCCAGCGGTGTATTCTGGAGAGTAGGGAGAGGAAGGAAGGGGGAGGTCTTGGCTGTGAACGCGCACGCTTGTGTTTTTTTGGCATTGAACTCGACCAGATTCTCTGATCCCCATTGGGAGATGCACGTCAGGACACGGTCGAGCTCAACGACAAGCCGCTGTCTATTTGCGTCAGTGTTAATAAGACTAGGATACATTACACTGATAATGTTTCTCACCCGTGTGTATATCCGTATAATTATGAGTATCAAAGGCACTTTTCAACATTTCTTACATACATTGCACACGTAAGGTTTCTTCTTTGAACACAAATATGACTTCTTACGCTACCCTTACTAGTGAAACATTGCCCACATAGGTACATCACACTCTTAAGGTACCTTACCCTTATGTGTAACATTTAAAGCCGAATCCTTAACGGAAAACTGCATCGAAATTGGATTGGTAGTCTCCGTTCCGTCGTGGGTAAAAAATATAAATATGACATAACATAACATAACATAAACTCACGCCTGTATTCCCCGAAGGGGTAGGCAGAGGTGCTAGCACCCACATTTCGCCAGTTTATGTTTAGGTCCCAATGTAATAGGTGGCGAGCCTATTGCCATCAACCGGGCACTTATAAATACACACATAACTTCGAAAAGCATCGAAGAGTCATTGGTGTGTGCCATGGTAAACCTGGGATCGAACCCGAGACCTCGTCTCAGCAGTCCATTACCCATACCACTAGGCTACCGCAGACACATCACACACATAAATATGACACCATCAATAAAACTGACTACATTCCATTAATTGGCGAAGTGCAAATTAATACCTACAAGAAAAATAATCCAGCATAAAAGGATATAAGAAAATCTACATAAGGCTTCTCGTGAGTTCATGAGTATAATAATGTACTTACAACATTATTCGCCACAAAACAGCCTCTGTAGCGTGGCGGTAGTGCACACGACTGCCACGCAGGAGGCGCGGGTTCGATTCCCGCTCAGTGCAAATATTTGTATGCATGAATATAGCTATTTGCATTGGTCTGGGTGTTTCTGTGTATAATATGTATATATTTACAAAAAAAAAGTATATAAGTATGTTTATCCGCATTCTAGATTCCATAACACAAGCTATAAAAGCTTACCATGGGTCTAGATAGCTTTGTGTAGAATGTTGTTGGAATATTTATTTATATTTATTTATTTTTATAAAAACATTTCTCAAAAGATGTAGGTGCTCAAGTATTGTATTCAGCTTCTAACTTTGAAAATAAAAAACAGATTTCTAGAGATATTTTATTTAATGAATACTAGGTATCTCAATAACGGCAGTTCCCAATAACATACAGTTACAGTTGAAGATAGATCACAGCAGCCAAATTTGACGTATCGGCTGTTTAAATTCAAAACATGGTAACTGATTTTTTGCGGGAAAGTGCATCGCTGTATAACTTTATTTTCCGAAATTGGTGTGAAAGAGGAGTTACTATGTTTTGAATTTAAACAGCCGAGCACTTTATCCGTACATGCGATCTATCTTTAACTGTCAGTATGGTATTGGGAACGGCCGTTAATCGTTCAATTTTACTGAACTGCCTTTGTTAAGCAAGTAACACTGTTTAGGTATGCACGTTTTTTTCGTAGGTATGGCAAGTCGTTATTATTATGGTTCTGGAGTCATTGGTACTACATAAACTACAAATACATTTTCGAGTTTTTTTTTGAGGTTATGTTACGTTTTCTACAAAATCTTGGAAACCCTGGTTTTGATTCTAAAAAAAACAAGTGTAAATGATATTTGGCTATTTTATGTACTTTCAGAAACAACGTAGGAGTTGGAGCAATATTCCACAAAATCGTACGGCGGTCCTGTCTCCCATGGTTATTGTCCTTTATAACCTAACCTAACCTAACCTAGCCATTTCTTTTCAGTTGACCTTATATAATAATTTATTAAACAATAGTATGATACATTTATCAAGAATAATTTTTTCAGAAGTTGTTTTTCAAATGAAAATTTGTTACTTGTTTTTTGACAAATTATATTGGATAGCGTTCTTAAGGTCCTTGAACTGAAACATTTCTTATATACATTACACTCATAAGACTTCTCGTCCGTGTGCGTCCGAATATATCAATCTAAATGATCCTTTTCGTTTAAACTGTTCTTACATATACTATTAATTAGGTTTCTTATCCCTGTGTCTACGTACGTGTTTATAGAAAGTACTCTTTAAACCAAAACATTTATTGCATATATTACATTCATAAGGTTTCTCACTCGTGTGTGACTGAACATGTTCTCTTAAAGCAGTCTTTCGCTTGAAATATTTCTTACATTCTTTACACTCATAAGGTTTCTCACGCGTGTGTGTACGCATATGACTATTGAAATTGCTCTGGTCACTGAATAATTTCTTACATACATTGCATTCATACGGTTTCTCACCCGTGTGTGTCCGAATATGTTTTCGTAAAGAACTCTTTCCACTTAAACTTTTCTTACATATATTACATTGATTAGGTTTCTCACCTGTGTGTGTACGAATATGTCTACATAAAGTTATCTTTAAACTGAAACATTTCTTACATACATTACACTCATAAGGTTTCTCACCTGTATGTTTACGCATATGTATTTTTAAATTAAACTTCTTATAAAACCGTTTCTTACAGAAATTACACTTATAAGGTTTCTCACCCGTGTGTGTAAGAATATGTGTTATTAAATTATATTTACGTCTAAAACATTTTTGACAAGTGTCGCATAAAAACTGTTTAAGTTTGTTGCTTGAGCTACTAATAACACTTTGGTCTGCACTGATTTTGTTTTCAGACATATCTTTGTGAGCGTCGCTATGATCGGATGTGCTATTATTTTGTGTATCGTAATGTAATCTGATATCTGTTTCATCGTCAGTTTCCATAATCTTATTCTTCTCAACTGGCGTGTCTTCAACATCTCCTCTAGTCTCTCTTTTCCTGTCTTCAACCTTGTCCTTTGTTTGGTCAGTTCTCTTGCGGCTGTTTAAAAGCGTATCATTGTGGTACTTCTGCGCCGCGAGTCGAGGAGCACCTGAAGAATAAATAAATAAGCCTCAGTGAAACTTCACGGGGTTGGCAGAAATATTTTTACACCTAGTTGTAAATTATATTTTTTTTTAAACAAAATTGTAACATTAAACATACATTTGAATGAATTTTCTAAGTATTTAGTATGCTTACTATATAATTCGATTACATTAGGAAAAGTGACTCGGTCAGGCGAGGCTTGAACCGTATATGGGTGAATTTCTCAAACGTAAAATTTCCGCGGCGTGACTGAAAATCATACCTTAAAGTTAACATATAGTAATGATTATTTTTTGTAAGAAAGATATCGTTTTACTCTATATGCAAATATAAATTATATTATTGAAACTATTTTTGTGAGTGTGTAAAAAATGTATTTTCACCTAAATTCTAAGCTTGGTGGCGCGTCCACAACCTGTTTTCTTGGGAATGATCACAGTTTAATCAAAACTTCATTAGTTTACTGAGTATACTTAATAATAATTCGATTCGGCATTATTTTAGCTATCTTCGATAATGTCATTCGTAGTATTTAGTACTATACTTTACCTTAAAAATAATTTATAAGATGCGTCCGCGGCAAATGTAAAATTTTGGTGGGATTTATAAAACCATCGAAAGAGTCGTATTGAAAGTACCTATAAGGACGACACTATCATCATTGGAAACGTTCAGTTGGGTGTTAATGAGCACCAGTGCCAGTTGTCCTCAGTCCCGTTTCGTTTTTCTGCCAAACACGTAAGTAGGTCATTTCATAAGCCTCTGACAAAAATATTGTAATTTTTGTGT
Organism: Eilema sororculum; assembly: GCA_914829495.1. NCBI lineage: Eukaryota > Metazoa > Arthropoda > Insecta > Lepidoptera > Erebidae > Eilema > Eilema sororculum. The sequence continues at coordinate 14,104,128 of OU618559.1, read as the reverse complement.
TGATTATTTAAACCGTTTTATTCTCATTGTATGTTTTAATATTTAACTATAGTGTACAGGTTCAGTATGTGTATTAAATTTTGGTAATGTAACCACTATATTCTAAATAGTATTTTTATAAATATTTTTTTAGACGTGAAACTAATTTTGGTGGAGCAATTTTGGTGAATTTGGTGGGGTTTTACTAATCATCAAAATTGTATATTAACACCAAAATTTGTTTTCATAGTTATTTGATGAAGCTCCTACGTAGTCCGACGGGCTACTAGGTCAGGTGGCCTCTACGTGGTATACCCTGGGCAATGGAGAAAGCACCGCCTCTCTCCCTAGGTGGGAAAGAGGTTGTTGGCTGTTGAGGGTTGTTTGGAAGCTTTCCTAATTTTCTCTCAGATTAACCATTAGCATATGAACTACCCATACAGCAGACAGGCGAGTAGTTGGGTGAAGTCAGCTGATGCTGCAGTAGGGACAGGCCGGTGTGGTGGAACATCGTGCGCTCTTTCCGTCACCTGCTTCTGTAACCGCTGAACGTGTCAGACGGACTACTCACCGGCTGACCCAGCAGAGAGATGCACGAGCTCTATGGGATCCCAGGGCGCCTTTTGACAGAGGAGAAAAGTGTGCGTGCGTGTGGGAGACCAGGGAGACTTCAGAGAAAACCACTATTACCTCTGTTGTACATACATATATTACAGAGAGATAAAATTATACATAAGAGGGTTAAAGACAATAGAGTTACAGATAGATATACAAAAATGAGTATGTCTTCACCAGCTGCACCACGGTGACCTGCTCGCAGTAGGTAGCCAGAGTGTTACGGCTAGTAGTTGTAGTACACATCGGTCAACCCACCGTTGACACAGTTATTTCTTGCAGAGTGAAGTTATATAGATAGGTAGGAAAGTTACATAAATTTAATAGAGAAAAAGGGAATACGTGACCCCGGTTGTCGGCCTGCTCGGCGTCTGCGCACGTCTCTTGCCGCAATCTCGACCAGCCAAGGTGCTTCACGTCGAGGTTACAGGCTTGCGCCGACAGCGGTTGGGAACTCGACCACAGAACACGCTGAGAAGGAATTTGAAGACCAAGGTGTCCTCTAATCCCGAACTAGGAACCCTAAGAACGAAATAACACTAAGAATCGTCTAGATTGCAGAAGGCTGTCGATAAATACAAGTAAAAACACTTACCAAAAACTGGGCAACAAAGAATTTAGTTAAGTATAAAGTATTTTCCAAGACACAGCAATACAAACGTTCCAGTCACAATTCAGAGAGTAAAAAGGATTTATATGTAGCCGGGGCCGCAGTTTTATACCCCTATCATTCGAAGGTTCTCGAACACACTTTTTTTTAAGTTGAATTAGTGCGAACGATGATCAAAAACACCAAATCACTGTCGAAATCCTAACAACTTTAATATCACCCAGCTAAGTAGGAATCAAACAAAGTACAGCAACCTTTTAACTTGGTTGGATCATACTCACATTCTTTCCTTGAATATTCCGGTTCTGAGCATGCAGAATTTGAACCTGTTTAATTTAACTGAGGAAATTTAATTTTAACCTAAATGAGATAGCCTATAATTAAACAATTAATTTTCCCATTTAGGTGCTATGAGTATTTCTAATTTCATATAATTAAAACATAAAGGAAATCGAACGCCATCTAGTGCTTAGCTAGCACAAAAGTTCCTACACCGCGGTACCGACTAACTGTTGTGAGTACCACTGAGAATGCCCCAGGTGGCGCTAGTAGTAATCAAATTACAGTAGATAAAATCTAATGTTACACTTCTACTGGCGTGAAAGGCGGCCTCACTCTTTACTACCAAGCCTACACCGTTAAAACCTGCCCACCCTTCTTCCCTCCTCTCCACTGTCAACATCATTTGGCTTTTCTTCCTCTGCTTTCTCACTTACATGAAAGCTACCGTGGATGCAAGAGTGCCTCATGTAATCTTTTGCACGTGACTCCACGCAACAAAGCGACGACGTCGAAGATGCAGGGGACACTGAACTCCTGCTTATGTTGCAGCTAGCACTTTGCTATCGTGTAAAAGGTACTCAATCTTCTCCACAGAAGGCTTCTGACCTCTACCGTCCTCAAGCTCCTCACATGTTGCACCAATCTATCGGCGTCCACCACCGATATTAACAGCATACATGGGCAGTTATGGAGTGATTGTCTGATGCTATCCGACCAAAATACCACGCTGATTGGGAACGGACTAAGGATCGATCCTAGATGTACCCCGACAGTGATAAGGAAGATTCTCATATTGCCAACAGCGAACAACGGAATCAGAATCGTGGTACAGGTCCCGGATGGTGTAAACCTGTGGAACCCTTTTGAACCGCAATGCCCATCAGCTCACTGTGTAAGAAACTTAGTTGAAGGACTCTTGTAAGTTCAGAAATAGACATCACACTACCAACTTGTCTTGTCACTACCCAGTGTCCATGGCCTATCTTCCGTTCACCCTTAGGCATACCGAGTACCACCTCTCCCACTTTGAGAATAACTGCCTAAATCTTTTCCCAGCAATCTTGAATAAGTTCGAACACATTGGAAAAAATGAAATGCTCAAGTGAGACTCGAACTCACGACCTTTCGCTTACAGGGCGACTGCTCTGCCAACTGAGCTATTGAGCACCACTTGAATCATTCCAAATTTTCCTTCTCTTTATATCCGTCTATAAGGGCGACGGTGCAGCCATTTTTTTAAATACCTAGAAATAAAAAAAATCACCAAAATTAGCTAAAAATTCATAGATGTTGAAATTCACCCATATCCGCCTTCAAGGTGACGATTTTTTTTTTATTTCAATTAATGGCGATTAAAGTGATTGAAAAATCATTAATTGGTTCCGACAGTTCGTTAGAGTGTTGGTAGATAACTCCAACGTCGCCTTAAAGACGAATCAATCAAAAAATCAAAGAATAAACTTAATTTATTCAGTTTAGGCACTTATAGAGCTCGTATGAACGTCAAAATTGTACAATTAGTGTCAGAAAAAAATGCTACTTATAGTATGGTTAAAAACATTGAGCTATGACGAAACCGAGGCACTTATAAAATAAGTCATGCACTCAGTAATCATTAATTAAAACACACACATACACAGACAGACACACACACACATACACAGACAGACACACACACACACACACGCACACACACACACACACACACACACACACACACATATGGGACAAAATAAAAAACAGATTGTATGTATGTTGTATCTAATATAAAAATATTCAAGATATGGAAGAGCGGAGTGTCCTACTACAAGCATTTCTTGCTTAAAAGGAGGCTCCAATCACAAACCAATGTTATTGTTGTATTTTGTTACCGAATAAAGAATTTTGAATTTGAATTTTGAAAATAGTCAAATACATAGGGAAAAAGAATCTTCTCGGGCGGGACTCGAACCCGTAGTCTTTCCCTTACAGGGGGAATGCCTGACCAATTCGGCTACCGAGACACGCCCGATATGATTCAAATTTCCTATCTTATACGTCTTTAAGGCGACGTGGCGTCATCTACCGATTTTCTTACGAACTATCGGAATCAATGAATGATGTTACAATCATTTTTAAACATTGATTTTTTGATAACTGCGCCCAAACAATTGAAGGAATTTTTACAGCATTAAGTATGCTAACTATACAAATCAAATACATAGGGAAAAAGAATCTTCTCGGGCGGGACTCGAACCCGCAGTCTTTCCCTTACAGGGGGAATGCCTGACCAATTCGGCTACCGAGACACGCCCGATATGATTCAAATTTCCTATCTTATACGTCCTTCCTTCATTTGAAAATAGTGTCAGAAATGTCAAAAGTAATTAAAATAAATCATTGGCCACCACATAGTTGGCCACCACTGGTGGACATTGGGACATTTTATCACTTTTTATCCCAATGGCCACCAGTGGTGGTCAGCGGGAATAATGTTTTATTACATTTTATGGTGCACATTCTGCAACTGATCCTAATATAGAAGGTTTACAGTTTGCATTTGAGGTAGGTAGGTACCTACTTCTTAAATACTTACCTACGTTCAAACCAATCTTACGTTTAGAATTTAAAATAATTCCAGTCCACACCTGTATACATCTTAAAACTTGAATAAATGATTATTATTAGGCATTAAGTATATTATTTGTGTGTATGTAGATTTAAATTATTTAATAAATTATTTGATATAATTTCCATATTTTACGGTACCTATTCAAATTTGTATTGAATAAGAAATACATAATAAAAGTAATTCCATACTTGTTACTTATGACTTATTTTCGAGATAATCGTGCGTGAGCGCAGTGTGTACGAGGGATAGAAACTGCCTTCCTTTACAAACGCGACGTCATTTCTTTGGTTTGTGGTTAAATCCTTTTTCGCTCTAGCTACCGCGAAACTTACCACCTCACGTACGATTTCTAATACCTTATCATGTCGGCGCGAGTAATGACCCCGGTCTAATAGCGTCCTACACCCCACCAGTAGGTGCCTAGAAGTACCAATTGCTTCACCACATGAGTTACATGTTTTATCTGTGGCTTTTCCCCATCTGACAAGATTGCTTTGGTCGGGGAGGGTCAACTGGAATGCATTGAGATAGAATTTAAGGAGAGCCGGTGACCAGTTGTATATTAAGTTACGCCTGGGAATACAAAATTCACCTAGTGTTAACCATTCGTTTTGTATTTCTAGGTTCATTGCGTGCACTTTGTAGGTATTATTTTCATCTACTTGAAGAAAAGATTCTGTTATGTCTTTGTCTGACTGCCTCCTAGTATTTGTTTTTACCGAACCGATAGAATTTGATTTTACCGAATTATTATTAGGTACACTTTATTTTTCTACTTTATTGTTAGGAAATATTTAATAAATGTTGATTTTCTATCATACCTACCTAGTTGTATTATTTGTCTTTGTGGTGGCCTTGAGGACATAAAGTAACAAAATTTCCCAGTGTCCACCAGTGGTGGCCAACTATGTGGTGGCCAACGGGAACATTTCCAATATTTGATTCCCGCTGACCACCACTGGTGGCCATTGGGATAAAAAGTAATAAAATGTCCCAATGTCCACCAGTGGTGGCCAACTATGTGGTGGCCAACGGGAATAATCCTTCTTTCGCTGGTTCGGTTGGTTGGTTCTACTGATAAGATACCAGCAAGAAACTCAGTGAACTCGATTATCCTCCTTTTTAACACGCTTTTATTAGCTTAAATTGTAACTATGTATGTAAGAAAATCTTCGAATATTAATTTGACCCACTTCCCCACGGAGAAGGACTTCTCTCCTCCGTGCACTTCCCGGTCTTCGACTTGGAATAAAATTTGCACACGCGCTGAGTTCTGATGAAAATACACGACTAGCTAAGAAATGTCATTACAAATCCAATATGGCGGACTGGCTGTTTGAAATCCACACCTATGATATGGGTATCAAATGAAAGGGTTTGCTGTCTGGAATACGAAAAAATAGTCAAGTGACTTAAATTCAACATGGCGGACATCCAAGATAAATGAAGTTTGAATAATAAGATTTATATCGTGCTAAGAGCGTGTTTTTTATTTTTTTAATTTAAATATGCTTTTAATTATAACAAAATACAGTGCGAGCAAGAGATTAAATTACGATACACATAGAAGGGAAATTTGAATTGCTTCAGGCGTGGCTCAGTTGGTTAGAGCATTCCCCTATGAGGGAAAAGTCGCGAGTTCAATCCCTGCCTGAGCAATTCACTTTTCCTAATGTACTCGAATTAAACTTGTTGACTTAATTGCTAACTACACCATATTACCCCTGTTTTAGCCCTCATGTGTCCATCCCAAGGTTGTCTGGAAAAAATCGCTTCCAGCGACAAGGCCGCCCATTGTACATTACATAACATAACATAAACATATACTACAGCTACATTCTATCATCGCACCGCTCGCCATAGACAGGGAATTCATCCCCACACTTTTCATCCGAATACGGTGCGCACCGTGAGGTATGAAAGGAACTTCATCCCACGTACGCTCAAGCTGTGGAATGAACTCCCTGCCATGGTTTTCCCAAGCGACTACAATATGGGGTTCTTCAAGAGGGGCATTAAAAGTTTTCTTCAGGGTAGGCAGCGCGAGTGTAACGCCCCTGGTGTTGCATACGTCTATAGGCCGCGGTAACCACTTTCCATCAGGTGGGCCGTATGGTTGTCTGCCACCTAAGTGGTATAAAAAAAAAGAAAAAAAAGACATGACATAAATAAAATAAAATGTCGACACGAACATCTTCTTCTAACTCACCAGTCTCGAAGTCATCCAGTTCCTCCTTCACAATATCCAGAGGTATGTCACATTCCGGGTATGAACCTGCTGCGCTATGATAAAGCTCTGCGTCATCTTGTTCTACCGCCGCATCGTCTGCAAATGAGTACAATAAATACTGCAGTTAATAAAAACATAACATAACATAACATAAACTCACGCTTGTATTCCCCGAAGGGGTAGGCAGAGGTGCTAGCACCCACATTTCGCCAGTTTATGTTTAGGTCCCAATGTAATAGGTGGCGAGCCTATGGCCATTAACCGGGCACTTATAAACCTGTGATAAATACACACATAACTTCGAAAACCATCGAGAAGTCATTGGTGTGTGCCATGGTAAACCTGGGATCGAACCCGAGACCTCGTCTCAGCAGTCCATTACCCATACCACTAGGCTACCGCAGAGCTTCTGTGGCGTGATGGTAGTGAACTCGGCCGCTACGCAGGAGGCGCGGGTTTGATCCCCGCTCAGTGCAAAGATTTGTATGCCTGAATATGAGTATTCTGTCGTACCTCAGAGAGCACATTAAGCCGTCGGTCCCGGTTGCTATACGAACATGTATGACAGTTGTTATAGGGAAATGGGTGACCTGCTGTCCGGTCAAATGGCATCCCCATTGGCAGGAGTAGTACCAGCTGACCTGGCAAACTTTGTATTGCTAAGTTTTTTTGAGCGACTTTGTTTTATACGATATAGTGATATGGATACCAATGACATGGTGTTGACAGGACATCACCAGGTGCCACACAGGTCACACCACATAGGACATTCTGCACAACCAACGTGGTGGTTCCTTCAATAAACACCTTTATATTTTAGGTATCACCAACAGCCCTCTCTGCAGAGCCTGCATGAACGAGGACGAAACTGCGGCACACGTGCTCCTACACTGTCCTGAAACCGCCACATACAGGGCTAAGTACTTCAGAAACACAGGTACGCTCCGGGAGATCACCAGCAGTGTGAATAACCTGCTGGGGTTCTTCAACGAGTTGGGGTGGATCGAATAAAATCCCACCCTCACGCAAAAACTGCGCCTTGTCGTGGAGTTGCGGACAACAGCCCGTGATACCATACCATACCATACAACCAACGTTACCCATGCCATCAAATTCATTCCATGGTTGCACCAAAATGAAGGAAGATATACCAACGTGAATACCTATTATCTAATATTAAACATTTTATACTTCACTTAGGGTATTGTGTTTTGTCAATAAATTTAGGTCAGGTGAAATCTAAAAATAAGTAACCCTAATTTAACTCAGATAGAAAAACTGTATACTCAACCAGGAAACGGACTCCATGTAGTCCTAGAAATGTAATTCAAGAAATAAATTAATATTGTTTATGCAACAAGCCTATCTTTTCTTACAAACCTCATACCTACTATAAAATTTGATTCCTTAAATAATAATTAACAAAAAGTGCTTAAGAGAATAAAAAAATAATTACATATATGAATAGAAAAAGAACTTTGGGTCCGAGGATTTGAACCCCCGATTATCGTATCCTCAAAGCGTCGGCCATAACCACTAGACCAACATGCTATATACCTACGTAATGTATCAAAAAACTTAAATGCTTTCATGTCATTATCAAGGGGGGTTCCTTTTCTCTGAAGCTTACTCTACTATCTTACCTGTTATTTTTAAACTATCGCGGCATATACTCATGGTTTATAATGACATAGTGAGTGTGGTGTGTCGCCGCCCTTACATTCAATGTGAAAGTAATGGAGGGTAGGCGCACAAAAAAAAGCGTTTCCCGCACAACGCTTGCAGGCCAGTCAAGTCGTGACTACGGGTGCTGTAACGCACCCGAAACGTCGGCAAAAGTAAGTTTTACAGAATTTATCCCGTATTATAAACCATATCTTACCTGTGTCGAGATCGTTTCTTTCATCCTTCACAATATCCAGAGGTATGTCACACTCCGTGTGTAAACCTAATGCGCTATGAAACGGATCTGCATCATCTTCCTCTGCCACGGTATCATCTGCCAAGAAGTAAATAAATTTATAATGTATATGAATATGTACTGTAATGGTTTACATTCATTACATGTTTTTTATTCTTCCTTAGTTTGTGAATACAGTTTGGAGTTGGAGCTTGTTTTGTGTCCTTTTCTCAAAGGACAGGTGTGCAAATTTCGTAATGACATTTTTGACATTTAGTCATCGTATAGTCATAGCGTGTCATTCGCTTTCCTACCTAAGATGGCGCGCTGAAGAGTTTTGCTACAGCGCTGGCCATGAATTAATTGTATATATTTGTTAATTATTGTTTAAATTTAAACGTTAAACCCATCTCCGTGGACGACTGAAGCCGGATGATGTCGTGAAAACAGAATTTTTTGATAAAGCGTTCTTGTTCCGTTTAATACGATGGCGTACGCTTGTCACCAAGGCGCTCGGGCCGCCTATTGAAATGCCCGATTAACTCACGATTGACGATTAGCAGAGGATTAGTAGCGGCCTCACTGCTGTTTTCTCCATTGATTTCGTGAGAAAAAATGTGCGGGATGTGACCGTCTAACCTCATTCTTAACCTAGAAATGTAACTTAGATTCGTTATAATTGAATAACCTTGACCCAGATGCAGGTGATTATCTAACTTAGTTTTTTTTATAATTCAAGCCTCACTGCCTTTGTGATTAAAATTCCTTTTGTTCTACATACAATGTTAGCTATCCAAATTTAATCTCTGGCTATAGAGTCAGATGGCGCCCGAATATTGAAATAAACTCCAAATTGTTTTAGATTTTGTTTTATTGATGTATTAATATAAATAACCATACCTTCACTCTAGACCTTTTATTCTATTGCATTGATCCCCATACTAGGACATAGTTACCTAGACACCCTTATTAATATTACAGTATATATCAGCTCGCAGCAAATGGAGAGCCTCTGTGGAGTGACAGTAGTGAACACGACTGCCCACGCAGGAGACGCAGGTTCGACCCCGCTCCATGCAAATATTTGTATGCATGAATATGGCTATTTGCATTGGTCTGGGTGTTTCTATGTATAATATGTATGTATTTACAAAAAAAGTAACTAAGTATGTCTATCCGCATTCTAGATTCCATAGCGTTGTATAGAATGTTGTGGAATATTTATTTATTTAGCTCTTGATCTATTCTTTGTACCAATTCTTACCTAAAATGTTATCCCTTTAAAAAAACCAGGGTGCAATGAGACCAGCTTAGTGGTTAAGAAGTCCACCTCCGGATTGAGAGGTACCAGGCTCGAATCTGGCCCAATACACTACTGAAGTGAACCCATCCTTAAAACAAGTAATATTTTCGATATAGGTTCCGAAACTTAACATTCAATGTGTTGAGCACAACTGCTGAGGACGTCGTCAATAGAATACTTGTCCCCAGGGGTAAACCCTGTCGCACTTCATCTTCTCTACTACTTCGAACTCCGTCCCATAGTTCTTCTTACTATGACAAATCCTTTACTGTCTCTGCTGTGCGGCTGTCGAACTCTCTTCCTCATTCCATACGCGACAGTCCTTCTTTAAATATATTCAAAAAACGAACGAGTGACTACTTTCTCTCTCAACAATAGCAGACATAATATGTATTTAAGTATAATATATATATATGTATGCAGGTATATGTATGTATGTAGGTATATGTAGGTATGTATGTTGATATATTCTTAATTATTTCTACTGTACTGTATGTGTATGTAGGTCTAAGATGTTTATACATGTATGTAAGTATTTATTATATAATGCCTTTGTCAGGAGTATACCTTTTGTATACCCCTTCACTATAAAACTTGACATTTAATGTACACAAGACTTTTGCCTCTCATTGGATTGCTATTCCTGTGTGCACTCCCGGGTTTGCTGGAAGAGAACTCAACATTGAGTTAAGCTCGCCTTTGTACATATTATTTCTTTCCTATGTTTAAATGCCTTTTAAGTGTACAATAAAGTATAAATAAATAAATAAATAAAAATACTTTACGGCGGGCGGCTGTACACGTCGTTTTTTTAAGCATATTTATTTTATTTTGACCCTTATTCTAATACAAATACGAGTACCAAGTCATAAAAAAATATTCAGTGTCACATTATAATCGTTTTTTTTTCGTCTAAATGTCATATCGCATCGACTTTCGCACCTTTCAATGTGGGCGTGTCACACGGCTTCATAAACGTGCGTGATAGCACACAACGTCCACGGACGTCGCATTTGTTCGCGTCAGTCGGATGTTGTCACCACACGGGAACCACGCGTTTTCAGCGGCTTATACCTACAAGAGTAGTAGTACGAATCTGAACGGTTGAGGACGTCCTTTTTATCATAAGCAAGCATCTTAATCATTTACAAGGTGACAGGACGTCCACCGCCGTCGAATTTTTTTGTATGGAAGTTGACTGCGTCATATCACTATCGATGGGAGCCGAATGTCCTTCAACGTGTTAAGCTACATAACCACAATATATTATGATTGCATTAACTTAGAAGTTTGATATTTGCACAGCTTCAAGACGTTATAGACCTGAGTATGTGGTATGAATTTCAACTTGATACACATTCCTGAGAGAAAAAGGTCTTTACAGACAGACAGACAGACAGACAGACGGATAGAAGGACAGCAAAGTTATACTATAAGGATTCCGTTTCGGACGGACACGGACAGCCCCCTGTGCAGAGGCTGCATGGGGGCAGAAGAAACGCCACATCATGTGCTTACAGAGAACATGAGCGTGGCCGAACAAGGGGCGAAATACCTCCAGTCACCAGCGTCGCTCCAGGAAGCATGTGGAAACCTGAAAAGGCTGCTGGCTTTTTGGGAAGATCTGGGTTGGTTGGAGTGAGAGGTAAGATGGTACGCACAATGACCCAATCAAGAGGCTAAGTGCGGAACAGCCCAGGTAAACTACCAAGGGTTCCGTTTTTTCTTTTTGAGGTATGGAACACTAAAAGAAAGCTGCTCCTCTATAAGTGCAATTTCACATTAAAACTTCTGTTCTGTTTCTGTAAGGGTTTCAGTAATTCATTCCTATGCCGCACCATTAAGACCTGGAACTCCTTGCCAGCTCACGTGTTTCCTTCTTCCTACACTCCCGGGTCCTTTAAGCGGCGCGTGAAAGGCATCTGATGAGGCCGTCAAGCTGAGTGCCACCACTGTTAACATGGTATATGTTTACGATGGTGACACTCTTTCCGAGACTTTGCCTTTAGCTTACCATCAGACGATGTGAAGTCAAATTGACGTGTCTTTTATATATAAAGAAAACAGGAGCGTTCTGTGTAGAAGGACGTAGAATCTACAAAGATTCTTTACAGTCTTTGAGTAACGATATATATATATATATATATATATATATATATATATATATATATATATATATATATATATATATATACATCTTGAAGGACATGTTGCGTCCTACAAGATGTCCTTCAAGATGTATATATAT